>JARHVA010001707.1:2452500-3162500 GCA_037957365.1 Torreya grandis | reverse complement strand
ATTATGATATTGAAATTTGGCTAGATTTGTTAGTGTGTGTTGGGGAATTAAGGTGTGGGTGATATTGGATTATTGACCTTGTTGGAAAAGATAATGGAATGGAATTTAAGGCTTGTACAGGTAATCCATGGCAATTTTCACCCATTTATTTCTCTAACCTTGATGGGTAATTGAGGTTATCTTATTCTTGGTGAGTAATCAAGGTTTAGATATTACCCTTAGTGGGTAATTAAAGATTTAAATCACTCTTGGTGAGTGATTAAGGTGCATGGTTGATTGTGATATGTCTGGGTAAGGCCCTCTCCTCATTGAGTAACCATATGGGTTACCATAGTGTTTCTTTGGATCTTTACATTGTTATTATGTTTCTACTATGGATCATGGATGATTTATACCTAATTTTAGCTTATTTCCTAAACTTAATCATGATCATGTTTAGTGATTTTTATAAAATTGTCCTACATGTGTTCCTGTAGTCATCCTATGTGGAAACTATCTGATTTAAAATCATTTACCCTAAGGGTTGGATAAGATATGTTCTCATATGATGTTAAATTGGATGAAAGGAGAGTTACCTTATTTATGTGCTAATTAGATGTGCTTTTTGATCTTCAATGTACTTGGTGGTGCTCCATATTTAGTAGAGCTAGACATTTTAAGACCTATGTGCTACGTTGTTAGATATTATTCACCATATTCAATCTTGTTCTTAAATGTTATTTATTAGGTATATGATTATATGTCCAGGTGATAATTATACTTCATTTATAAATTATAAATGTGTTTATTGGGGTTGCTGATGTGGATTTGAAATTCCTTACCATGAGTTGATGTGACTTGATATGTTAATTTGGGTTATTCATTAAACTAGGTTTAAAAATGGGTTTATATATTTTTTAATTTTAATTGATTAATTCTTGAATATTTATAAATTCACTAAGAAAGTTTTGTATTAGATTTTTCATAGAAGTGTATGTAACAGGTATTTACACATTCAAAAATGGGTTTATTTTACTAATCCATGGATTAAATTTAACCTAAGCTATATCAATTTCTCAATTTGATAATTTTATTGTGTAGGGTATAAGTTTAATAATTTAGTGCAATTTATTTCCTACTTCTAGGATTTAAAAATTACATACCCTGAGGGTCAATTAGGTAGGCTCAAATTTGGAAGATGGGATAGATTCAAGTATATTTAGGAAATGGGTCAAAGATCTCACTAAACTTTCTAGAGACTAGGACATAAGTAGACTTGGGATCAGTCCAAACTAGGTGAAAAATAATAGAGGAAGGGATAGGGAAAAACTAAGTCTTTTAATGTAGCTTACATGACGAATGAGTGATGGCAAAGAAGGTGAGGGGATTTGCCTCTAGCTAGTTTTTTCAAAGCCTTATGATAAACCTTAAGGAAGGTTATTCAAGATCTTAGGTGGAACACACATGAAAGGTTACAATGGAAATCATGAGGTTAGAAGACCCTGAGTTGGGAGAGTTAGTGTTGAGTTAGTTATGTCGAGCCCAAATAGGTTGGTAAGGCCTTGATTTTGAACTTGGGATGAGTCTGGGGGTTTTTGCGAGCTCGTGATTCTACCAAAGGGGTAGTGATAAGTCCTCAAGATGGGAATATAAGGCAAGGTATGATGGATATTAGAGGCTATAGTAGCCATCAAGCTAGGATACTGAGAGGCTAATTGAAGCCTCGAGGTGGGAATTCAGGGTAGTGATCTTGATGGGATACATGCTTGGGGATCCCAACAAAGTTGATGTCCAAACTCAACTATTAGGGGAGTCTAATAAGAAGGGAAGGTAGGTATGAAATGATATGGATTTTATGATTTATGAATTGAGTAAATAATTATGAGATGGGGAAGATTATGAGATTTATAAGGTAGATAAAAAATGTGGAGAGCCACCAAACTAGCTCAAAAAATTAGCTAGGAGCCAATAAACAAAGAAGGACCTAGGCTAAGGAAGTAAAAGGGATAGAGTGATAAAAAAAATGAGCCTAAAAAAATTGAGTTAAGAGATTGGGCTTAGGGACCCTATGGAGTAGTGTACGTTGGTTGGTTTGACTCGATAAGTTAGGATAGGTAAGGACTTAGGCTGGGTATCTTAGGCTGGGTTTGTTTAAAGAGGCACAAAGGGGTAGGCTATGTCATGGACCCTTCATGGCCTTAAAGGAATAATGAATGAAAGTGGATTTGAATGGATTGATACCTTCCAAACTCCATCACAACCTTAATATTCATGAAACTTATAGCTGAACAAATAAATTAGATATGTTAGAAGCCTCTTAAAGAACCATGAAAACTATAAGTGTAAACAAAGGAAAGCATGCTTGGATGAAAATAAAACCCAATAAGTTATGGATATGTTTAGAGCCATTAAGGCTTGTTTAAATCCTTAATAGGCCATGGAGAAGTTTGAAGAGAATGACACATAGTGTTTATTCCTTCATTCCTCTTACCCTCCCCTTCTCATCTCTTAGTATGCAAATAATGACCCTTAGCCTTATATAGGTTTTCTATTGGGATCATAAAAAAGTTTAGGTTTAGGTAAGGTTTTAGTAAGATGAATGGTGAAAATTTATCTAATCTAAGGGTAGATATTAGATCCTCCACCTTTTCAAGGGAAATAGAAGTTTGAAATCAAGTGAAATTTGACTTTTCTAATAAGATATTAATCTTGTGTTATCATGTGCAATTTATAATTTGAAGTGAGTTTTGAAAAATGGGATGTTACTTAATGTAGACACCTATTTTTGGTATAATCCATTTAATTTTATCATATTTATCATGTCTTAGTACATTTTTTCCATTTTTTTACTTTAGGATCTTTTCTATATACTTTCTATTCACATTGAACCCTTCATATCCTCATTTCCTTATGAACACCTCTAGATCTGATGGTTGTTTACATTGGGATTCCCATAATTGTCTTTAATTCACACTTATCTTAATTTAATGTATTTTTTTGATTTGAATATTTGTGGAGTCATATCAAAAGTGGTCTGACCACTTTTGTAGTCATCCCAAAAATGGTATGACCACTTTCAAATCCTATCTAAAATTGGTCAAGTTATTTGTGTGATCAAATTATTTGTGGATCCATTATGCCACCATGCTCTAATTTTCCATGCCTTTATTATTGTCTGTAATTCATTTCCATAGTTTACCTATGCATGAATGTTTCCCAATTTGAAATAAATGTGTGTGTGTTTATACACACACATGTAGCCTAAGTTATTTATGATTTCCTAATAACCAAACAAACAAGTTATTGAGCTGCATATTGTGTCTATCTATAAAACACTTATCTAGGAGAGTGTCATTATTCCATATTTGTTGTTGAAGTATTTAGGATGCATAATTTTACCAAAATAGGGTTGAATCAAGGAGAATGTGGAATTGTTGATTATCTTAGGGAGAAAATGTGGAGTCTTATCTCACTTGGGTTGGACCAATCACATGTAAGAGAAATAAAATGAATCTTGATTCATCAGATTTGTAGTTTAAACCATCAAGGGACATGGGGGATTTTAATTTTCACATGTAAATTTATCTTGGATGTGTTGATGCTGAATTAGGGTAAAAAAAAGAAAATGAGATTCAAACCACTATGCACATTCTTTTGGCCTATCAGATACATAATTATTGAGTTTTGTTGTGGAATAAGTGTTTAATAAACTAATATACCTTGGGGATTTATAGAAGCATTTTTGGACTTGATCAACCACTATTAGTGTCAATTATCACTTTCAGATTCCTAAACCAGTCACTGTCATTTATGAAGCAGTTAGAAATTGGTCATTAGCACAAATCATTGGAATATTTTTGAGATATCCTATGCACTATTGTATAACCTATTTATTTAATTCATATTAATTTTCAAAAAATATTTAATTCATAAATTATGTATGCATATCGCTTTATCCAAATCTTTATTTTTCCAAGTTATTTTAGTTTCTCCATTCCTTTCAACACATTAGGCAGGTCGATTTTATTATATTTTTTATAACTAATTATATACCTTGGGAAATTATTTTAAAATACTAAAGTAATGTTTCAAACACTTATGTGCCATTTTTGTGAGCCCCTCATTTTTTAACATATCAACATTAGGGTTTCATGCTCTCTTTCCCTCTAAGTTTTTGATTGTGATTGTTTCATATCTTATTTATATAAGGGTTTTATTTAGTATTATAATATCATTATCCTTAATTTATTTCATGTTATTTATGTATGTATATTATGCTAATTAATAAATATACATATACAACACCTGTTAGGTGAAGTGCTAGATTAAGTAGTTTACACATTGATTTGTTTCAAATTTAATTACTCAATACTCTTGCTTGTTTAAAAAATAAAATAGTTAATATTTATGATATTATTGATTATAATAATGATGATAAAAAATTTCATGATTTTAATGATTATAACATATATGTTTAAAATGATAATGATTCCAATAGTTGTGATGCCAATGCTTTTGATGATAATGTTATGCATGACAATGTTATGAATGATAAGGATGTTATTGGATCTCATGACACACATATCAATGAAGTATATCAATAAATATTTAAGAAAAATAAGATAATTTATCATTTTATATAAATGATTAGGAACTATCATGATCAATTAAATAAAATAATTATTGTGTTAAAATTAATACAAAATAAACATTTAACTGAGGAATCTACACCTAAGAATGAACATGTTACAAATGAGCCTTTGAATGTTTCTATTTCACCTACTAGAGGTTTTTTGTATACATGAGGTTGTGAGGATACTAATTTTATTTATCCTAATTATGTTCCTTATACTATTTCAATACCTTGTTTACCATCTTCTCAAGTGACATTTTTTTGTCATGGTCTTGGTAAAAAAACTAGAATGTCCATTTCTCTGCATGTTAATTATAATTTTATTAAACTATTGCTTGGATGTAATATAATATATCTACCTATAAAACACAATATTTAAAACTCTTGGAATTTACCTAAAAATAATGATGTGAATGCATATTGTGACTATCATAGATATTCAAGCCATAATACCAATAGATTTTTGAATTGAGACACTAGATCTAATATCTCCTTGATAACAATGTTATTCAAGTGTAATGTCATAATATTGAATTTAATTAATTGGTTACTCCACTAAATAAACATTTGAAAATCTTTATCAATCCACTAATATACCATGATACTAAAAATCAAGATAATGTCTTCATTGCAACACCTACATAATAATTAGTAGTTTATAATGATCATATCTTAGATGGTTTCATAGATGTGGTCATGAAAGAGGTGACTTATATTATATTTTATGATCATTCCTAAAAATAGATCAAATAATGCCTCTTTATTTATACAAACAATTATTGATTCACATCCTGAGATAAAAATAACACTATGGTTGATAATGGCTCTAGCTTAAACATATGCATAATTCCATCTCTTATTTGTAGAAGATACACTCAACAAGGCTTATATTGTAAAAACATGGTTCTTAAATATTTTGATAGTCTCACACAAACACTTCTTAGGGTTATAAAATTACTTGTCATCGTAGGTCCTACGATACTTTTAGTATAATTTCATGTATTATTAGATACTGAGACATATGATATGTCAATTGGATTCCAAAGGATTAGTAAAATAATAATTATCCTTTCCACATTACACCAATATTTTAAGTTTGTGAATGATAACAAAGTGTATACTATTTTAGGAAAAAATTATGAATCACCTATACAAAAAAACATGAGGTATAAACCTAAGTGATTCCTAAGAAACAAATCATATAACCCCAAGTAGAAACATCTTGAGTTAATACCTACTCATTAACACCCTAATCTAGTTTTATCACACTATGTTCATGCTATATCACCTAGTGAGGTATCAATTATATGGCCCAAAAAAGTGATTATTTTTAAGAGGATAAAGTGGCTCTTATAGTCCATTATGGTGATAACTATCATAGTGATGATTATTGAAATTACCATACAACTTGTGATTATACTTTTAATGCTACTATTAATAATGATCCAAGTTACTATCCAATTGATGATTATATTTTGAATACTTATAATGATACATATCAATCCTCATATTCATGGTCCAAGAGATCCTCATAGCTTGATCATGAAGAGGAATGGGTAGCCTACTATGTATATGATTGAAATTTAGACAAGATTGTTAGTTAACATTACTAACCTATCTCATGTGCTTTGATGGAGAAATCTACTCTATTTAACTTCTGTTTCTTCTTTCCTTTATTTGTCAAGATTTTCACATGCCTTCTTATGTAATTGGATTATTCATTCTTCCACCTATATTTTTATTGATTTCTTCCCTTGAGTTTCTTATTGATTCAAGTTTTTTCATGGTTTAACATCAATGCTCTTTCCTTCTAATGTAGTTCTAGTTAGGGGATATAGTCAAGGATGGCCTTAGACCATGAAAAAAATGGAAAAAAAAAATTATTGATTCAATAATGGAAATAAAACTTGTACACACTACAATAATATGCAAAACAAAAAAATATATAATGAGATGTGTTACCAAAAACATTATGAATCACAAAAATTGTAACTTGCTAACTCTTGGTATTTAAATTTTATCCATCCTTCTCTTTTAGATCTCCTAAGATACCTCCTATGATCACCATCTCTAGTTTAAGATCATATTTATATAGGTGCAAAGAGCCAACCAATTAAAATAATTCATTACAACTAACCCCACACCCACTATAATCATTTAATATAAAATAAAGTCTCAATGACTTATAGAACACCATGCTTATAACAGATCACAATGTGATATTAAATGAGCTTGAAATAACCTTATATGATTTTAGGCATTGAATTTAAATAATTAGGAAATTGTAATGAATCATTTAGCTAATTGTCACATTAGTTCTTAAGAAATTTCACTCCAAAAAGATGTTATATAGAGATCACAGCTCATAAAATTAAGTCATAATGATTCACATATTGAATCTAGGTGAAATAATCCATGCACAAAAACAATATTAATCAAATGGTTTCACATTAGTACTTCTAAACAATATATCACAAGATTCACAAGGCCAAGTTGAGCACTAAAACTTTAGTGTCACCAGACTTTACTTCTCTTTCTCTTCATGGATTTTTTGAACTTGTGCATAACTATACACAAACCTTAAAAATAGACTTTCACAAACCTTTGAAAGTTGTTGAAGATTTGGAAACTAATAAGGTTATGTGGGAGTAACCATATCTGCATAGAAGGATACATAAAATAACACAGAATAGCTTTCATGCAATCAAAGACTTACATAATTTTAAACTACTTATTTTCTAATGAATTGTTTTTTTGTTTGATGAAAAATTGCTTATGAAACTAAATGATCTAATACCATACACCCTAAGTAAAAAATAAATATCAGATCTTGATCATGTGATTTTTAATAGATATTATATTGGTATTATGCATTTATAATATTATAATGAGCTTGTCCATGTGACATATTTAATTTATCAACCCTTTTAATTTAGTAAATATTCCTTGTACTCTTATTTACATGTGATATTACTGACTATGGTGTCAATCATATTCTCTACTTATTCACACTCTTTCTCAAGCATATGTTGTTTATAATCACCTTATTCAAAAGATATGCTTGTTATTTACTTCATGATAAGGGTATAAATCTACAATATTAAAAATGGGAAAATATCTGTCTTGAGGCAACTCAATCTCATATGTGCTAGACAATTGTTTTTGTAACACTTTGCACAAGTCAATATTCTTCCAATTCAATGTTTTAAGTTAATTTTGTAAAGATATCATTTAATATATGTGATAATAATAAGTCTCCATCTTTATATTATACTTCCTCTATTTTCAAAATTATGCGATGCTTATATTACATAAAGCTCCTTTCCACTTTTTTCACACTTGATGTAAGTTGCACATGTATTCAACAAAATATTCTACTTCAATAATCTTCATTATTTCATATTTGATGTTAATAAATTATGTGAATCTTCTTATAATAATCCCATAAATAATGTGAAATGGTGTATTTCTAGTTCTCCTATCAATTGAGTTGTTATAAATAAACTCAACTTGCACCAGAATTAAAGCTCATGTTCTTCGCTTACTTTTGATAAAACATTGCAATAGATTACCATGTTTTTTGTTAACTACATCCATATATCCATATATATGAGGATTATGTACTAAAATTAACTAAATATTGGTACTCAAATCCTTCCAAAAATTTATCCACAAATTCCCAACATATTTTTTCCTAATTAGTTACCATGTTATGTAGAAAGCCATGTAATATCACAATTTCCATAAAAACAAAGCTATCTATATGTTTAGTATTGTTAATTTTATTACATTTAGAACAACTTTCCATCTTGGAAAATATATCCATAAATAAAGGTATGTAGTTATGTTCTCTTTATGTTCTAGGCAATCTTAATACAAAATCCATGTTAAGGTCTTTCGATGGTCTCTTTAGTATAGGAAATGGTTGATATAACCATGAATAATGAATTATTATTTTTCATAACTATATAAATATCCACTCCTAAATATAATTTCACACATATAAACTCATATTAGGCCAAAATTAATTATTATCCAATAGTGCACAAGTTTTGTCACTTCTAAAAGCCCCTACTAGTCCACCACTATGTTTCTCTTTAATCAATTTTTATGAGCATAGAACCTCTAGGTATGCACATTTGAAATAATTAGAATTAAAATCAATCTTACATGAAATAATATAACCATGGTGTTTTTCTCACATGTACTAGTTTCATACTTTCTTTCCATTCATTTTAAAAATCTTCATCCTTCGTATACAACTCCTTCATAGAATCAAATCTTATGACTTCCACTTTCATTTCATTCGATAAGAGACACATTATACTTAATGAATCTAATTTTTTTTTTGACTTAACACTCTGATGATTAAAAAAATGAGCATTTTTTTAATAAAATAAACCCGCTTCATATGTATTTAGTTTAATTTAGCTTGATTATTGATGAATTGTAGTATTTAATGGTCTGTATACAATACAAACTCATTAGGTAACAAGTAACACCCTCATTTATTGAGTGA
The DNA here is from genome assembly GCA_037957365.1 of Torreya grandis. Lineage (NCBI taxonomy): Eukaryota > Viridiplantae > Streptophyta > Pinopsida > Cupressales > Taxaceae > Torreya > Torreya grandis. The sequence continues at coordinate 3,153,369 of JARHVA010001707.1, read as the reverse complement.
TTTCACTATGAAATAAAACTAATGATCACAAAATTAAAAACTTCCTTTTTACATTATTTGGTTTATCCATGAAGTAAGTAATAAGCATACCTTCTTGACTTAATAATAATCTAATTGATGTGCCACTGACATTGTAATCGACTTGAATACCTCATTGAAATCATGTAACACCAACACTTGTTATTCAATAATTTACTTTCCAAATTATATAAAATATTCTCTACTTTATACTCAATACAAACTCTTTTCTATAACCTAACATTGATTATGTGATAGGTGCACATGTTCCACTAAATTTGTAAGTGAAATTTTGGTCAAAAATTACTAAGCCATGAAAGCTTCCTGCTTCAAATGTGTTCCTAGGCAATGCCTACTTAAGGATAGTGCACACTTTTTTTTTGATTCATCTATAAACCTTATTAGGAAATATTAAATCCTAAGCATATTAATTCCTCTTAAATGAAGGTCCATTTCTTAAAATTAACTAGAAAAATTTCATCTTGTAATCATTACAACTCTTATCTTAGATACACCAAGTGTTCTTCCTTCATCTTATTGAAATATATTATGTCATGCAAATATACCATGACAAACTTACCAAAAAAATAATCAAGTACTTATTTTATGATTGTCATGAATTTACATGGTGTGTAATCAACCTAAATGGCATCACTAACCACTCATATAATCCATCTTGAGTTTTGAACACTATCTTACACCCATCACTTTCCTTATGTGGATTTGGTGATATATATTATTCAATTCAATATTTGAGAAGCATTGTGCTCCATTCACATAATACATTAAATCATCCATGTGTAGCAATGAGAATTTATACTTTATAGTAATATTATTGATAGATATAGAATTAATGCATATCATACATTATATACCTTTATTTGGTGTTTAAAACTAATGGAAATAGAAATGGGCTTAGAATTTCTCTTATCAATCATATAACTAACATCTCCTATAATTACCTTTACATATTTGCACTCTCTTTTGGTGTCAATCTGTATGTCACTTTATTTGAAAAACTATATCCTATAATTAGATCCATGCGATGACTTACCCTCCTCATGGGTAAAACCCATCTAGTATATCATTGGAAAAAATATCTACAAACTCAGTCAAAAAGTGTTTTAATTCACATGGATGTGCTTCTTTTGCACATGTTCAAAACTAACATGGTCCTAGGGAGGAAATCATAACATGTTCTATCCTCCATTTATTTTAGGTATTTTTAAAAAAACCATAAACATTATTGGACCTTTTTCCACTTCCTAAATTTTTTCTTTTAAAGGATTTTAAGTTTATTTCATCCCATCCTTCACCTATGTGTGTGTGTATACGTAACCACCATGCTGAATTTTCCTATAAAATTTCCAAGGTATTGAAAATACACATGGTGTATGTCTATGGGCATTATGTCCCATGTGAATTTGTATGAAATAAGAAATGCATCATGTCTATAAATCAATCCTAGTTTGGATAAGGTAAAGCATACCTACACTTCTGATTGGGGATACACTTGTTAAGTAGGAGCATGACCAATATGAGGATTTTCTAGGCCTAATTAGGGAATCACTTATCACAACTTATCATGTTAGGAAGGGTTATAAAGCCTATAGTCTAACACAATCTCACAACAACCTAAGGGATTCCTAAGGTTTAAAATATTCACCTATTCTAATAATAAGAAATTAAATCTAATCTATTGACACCAAAGCTTGTGGTACAAAGTGGGGCTTAGAAATAATAAAATAACTAAACTAAACATGTATTAGAAGACATATACTCACATAAATTTATGCAAAATCTTAATACATGGGAAAATAATACAAATGCATTATCTATCTACTCTTACAAAGAATAAAATAAGTTATGAATACTTACCTTTGAAGATGAACCCATTGAGCCTCAATCTCTCCCTTGGCCAAGGTAATTCACAAGAGATTGTTGTGGTATGTAAGGATAATGAAGATAAATCATACTTAGACTAAAAAACCTATCTAAGAATCCAAAATAATTATCCATAAGACAAGAGCTATATCTCAAAATAAAATTTGGAACCCTAGGCTTTATTCCTCAAGTAGAATGGTTAATATGCAGATGTTCATTCACACTTATTTGCTCTTAATTATTCTCTTATGAAATGGTGGGAAACAAACTTGTATATATAGGTGGATCTTGCCATAAATCCTCCCAAAAATGTTGGATGTATAGGGTCAACCCAGTTGACCCAGTGTGTTTTTGGGGATAATTCACTAGGACTAAGCTAGGTCAGCCGAAAGGTTAACAAGTTAAGAAAGTGAAAAATACCCCTAAACTATACTAGTTTGACCCAATAGACCTAGTACAATTGACTAACCAAAGGGGAGTTAAGTCAATAAAAAGAAGGACAAAAAGAGGAAAATACTAGAATACATAGAAATGAGAAGAATAAGCTTAGGGTAAATGGTTTTAGGATACACATGTGTAGATGGCAAGTGGAAAAAGGGACAACAATCTTATGAAGCATTGATGGTTTGCCCACCCATTTCTTAAGGCATGCACTCAGAGAGATTGAGAATCAATGGGTTCCTTAAAGATAAAAAGTGTTATTAATCAATAAAAGTTTGAAAATATTATGTGTATACATATGCCCCACTCGAAGCTCATCACGTGTCACATAAGTGCAACACATGATGGTGCTTCAGGATAGAACATGATAACACATAACGCTGATGTTAAGTAAATTACACTAAGTAGAAAATAAGATAAATGAAAGGAAATAATTGAAAAATACATACCTTTAACTTACCTTAGTGATGTAGATAAATAAGTAGACTACAAGAGATGTGAAGGCATCCAATGTAGAAAACACTAGACAAACCTGTAGAAGTTAGTTTAAAAAATAACAAAAAAATTATTTGTTTGAATATAGGAATATGATAGTGGAACATAATATATACATCATCATGAATCTAACACATTTTATGGTTTGTAAAATAGAAGAGTAAATACAAAGATATAGGTAAAACAAAGAATTTGCAAGACAATAATTAAAGAATTTGAATTTGTAAAAGTGTTGGTAAATAGGGCAAGAGACAATCATTTGTTATTTTGATTTGTGAGAGGAGGGAAAGAGAGCTTTGGAGATAAAACAATATAGGATGGTGAGGAGATAATATGATAGATAGGGAGAGGCTCCATATGTGGTAACAGGTGCACTACAGGTATGCAAGTAAGAATCTCAAACCAATTTTTGAAATTTATATTGAATTAAGTGAATTTTAAATAATTTTGAATTTTAAGCATATATATATATGTCAAAATGGAACAAAATTATATTATATGGGTAGTAATATGAAGATAAGAAATGGGTTTAGAGGGATTAAGAAGAAATCAAGAAAAATGCACTTTTTAAGGAAAATACAAGGGGTCAACAGGCAAAAAGCACTTGGGCAACCCAGTCGACCCAGTAGGCTAGAAATGACTAGAATCCACAATATCGACCCAATAGGTATGGGTTAAACTTGCATATTTTACAAGTTTAAGTCCTAGTTTAGAGTTTCTAGGTGGTTTGAAAGGTCTAGAGTGGAAACTCAACACTAGGGAGGGGAAGAAAAAGGGGGTTAACTCAGATTTGTGAGTCAACCAGGTGAAAAGAGAGGAAAATTTTAGTCAAAATACTTTGACCAAAGAGCTGGAATGATATGAAAAAGCATGCAAAAGGTTGAAAGAGGGTTAGAATGGCCTGAAATGACCAAGTAAGGTCAATAAGGATTGAGTACGATAAAATCAAGCTAAAGAGACTAAAATAAAGTAATTTAGGCTTGTTTTTGCTTTGAAAATGTAAAAAAATATATTTTGACTATACATGACATGGAGGGATTAATACATCCTTTGTTGTTTCTTGGGTATATGGATGATGGATATTTTGGATACTTGTGGATGTGACATGGTTACCAAATTTGTTAGATAAGTTATCAGATGGAGATAGGGCTAGACTAGGATCCATAGGTCTAGGTAGGATAATAAAGATGTGCCAAATTCCCCTCAGTGTTGATCTATTAGTCATGTTCCTAAATTATTAGGAATGATTAACTAACACCTTCAAATGGGAAGTGAATGGGGATATAATAGAGGTGGATGTCATGCTAGAAGATATCTATGCCATCTTGGGGCTACCTATAGTAGGAACGCAAGTGACCATAGGGATACCAAACAACTTAGAGGAGAGGAGGGCCTTTGCCATGTGGACTATAGGCTCAAAGATGATATTACCAAGAGAGTGAGTATGTTTGATATCTATACATCATAGATTTTGGACATCTAGAAGGTTATGATAGGCCTTGTGACATAGTGGGTGCTATGTCATAAGTTAGACAGAAAATTACTACTATTCATGGTAACCTAAAGCAAGATCATATTAAAGGAGCAAGTTTTATATGACCTAGGATCTATCATCTAGGTCCAACTGGTATATTATATGTATGATATGTTGGTCAAAGGGTAAAAGACCATGGGATTGATCATATTACTAATAGATTGGATATATGAGAGGTTTCCTATATATTGATCAACTGGGTCTCCCCATGCAGTTGATGATAGGTCACCTTGAGTATAAAGCTAGAGGGAAGACTAGGTAGTATACGCTATGCCCCACATGCTTATGCTATAATTAGTGAGATGTTAAAATATTGTGTGGTATCCATATGAGCACATAATAGCTATATGGGTGAGCTAGGACATAGTTACACCAATGATAGAGAGGATAAAGGTTTTCAAACACTATTTCTAATGGAGAGAGCCACATTTGGTGGCATGGGTTCCAGGGTAGATGGGCTTACCTCATCTAATAAAATCTATACTAATTCCCATGTAGTAGGCTCAACCTGTGAGGGAGCCATGGGGGAGGAGAGGACTAGGGTCACTAGTGGTGATACTGACATTGAGGCCACATCAAAAATGACCATGGACTAGTCAGACATGATGAGGTACGAAGAAAGAAGATAGGGATGCAGAGGCATATATATTAGATTTATCACTACTAGCTCCATAGTGAAATGATTAGTGACTACTAAAGACATGGCATTGATGAAGGCAAGAGGAGGAGGAGAGAGTGGATATTATTACCATCCTAGATGACCCCATAGGTGAGCTAGAGGATATGATAGAGAGACCTCTCAAATGTAGGATCAGGTTGACATGAGCCATAACAACTGGTTTGAGTTGAGGAGGAAACCTAAAGAATAGGTGTTAGGAGGCCACACAGATGGGGAGACTATGCTAGGTGGTCATGTAGATGGTGAGACCATAGTATCCAAGACACATATAGGTAAGAAAATATGGTTTAATCATTATTTTAAGTTTTTATTTGGAAGTAGAGGAAGATAGATATTTTGAGATATAACATTGATGTAATATCTATCTTATGGGATTTTATAGGTGTAAGTGAGGATGAGGAGGATAGATGGGGGTCCCTAGTGAGGGAATCACTCCATGACATCCTAGATAAGAATTTGTATCCATACAACCCCATGACACTAGAGGATCTAATTGTACCATCTACCCCAGCTAAGGTGAGCTGGTTTAGATTAGCTAGAGAGGTAATGAGTTAGATATGAGTGTAGAGAGATAGGATGCATCCACCAATAATGATGGGTGTAGGGGAACTATAGGCATGATAGGCCCTAGTAGATGAGAGAGATATGCATTTGGATATTGTAATGTAGATGACATAGATCTGGACCTAGCTTGTGGAGTCATAGATGCAAGTAGTGCACCTATAGGGATAGGTAGAGGGATTAAGATCTTGGATGGCCTCTTTAAAACATACTATTTAGAGGATTCAGACCAAGGCCTTAGTAGGAAACATGACTAGGCCATGAGATAGATAGGATGAGACCCAACCATAGAGCTAGAGCATTGTAAATGGTTGCATGTATTGTATTAAACTCATGATATACACATATATCATTTTGGCATATTGTTGTTGGATGTGTATGTTTTCATTATTGTTTATTATTGTTTTTAATTATGGTTGAGGTTATTGATGCTTTGTATATATTTATTTATAGCACATGTATTTAGCTTTGTTGTATATGCTATAAAAAATATATGAGATGTGGTTTCTTTTCTAGCATTATGAAAAACACGTGCATAGTCAAAAAGAAATAGGCAAAAAGGACTTGAAAAAATATAATCAATCAAAAAAATGTACTACACACTATTTAAAGATGGGAAATGTGTAATAACAAAAAATGACTAAGTATAAAGAACCAATAAATGGCAAAACAAGATGGTAAAAAGATTTTTTTTTAAAAACCAATGTGAAATATTTTTACACCAAATTAAAACAAGTAAAATCATACTAATTTGCATTATGAAGTATGACAAACAAAGTAATAAAATGGAAGGTATGTAAAAGGGCACAAAATTGTAATAAAAAAATTAAATTAAGTTAATCGATCATAATAAATCATGCTAGGAAGTATGAAAAAAAAAATTGTAAAAGTTTGGTCTTAAACTGGTCATACTAATTCAAGTTGGGAAGTATAAAAAATTTAAGAAATGGTTGAAATCTTACATGCACTCAAAAAATAAGAATATAAAAAGACAAAAGAGAAATTAAGTAAGCATAAAACATACTAAATCAAGATGGGAATCATGTCAAATGACATATAAATCTATAATCAATTGAATACTATCTCAAACTTGACACATGTAATTTGGGTGGTGACTTGGGTATTAGAAAATTTTGTGAGGAGGGTCAGGTCCTATCCATAGTCTTACACTACAACTCGATAAAGAGAAATCCATTAGGGTAGATTAAACAATAAAAATTAGGTAATCAAGGATGTGGGTAATAGGAAGAAAACAATGGTAATTTGTGAGGATGGCTAGGTCCTATCCATGGTCTTAACAAATAACTCAAAAATGAAATCCCAAGGGGAGTGATCAGTAGACAAAACAATATTTCTTAAGAGGAAATATAAGGGATATAAGGAGTGAAAAATGAAGTGTAAAAATAAAGACTTAGGCATCTTATGAGAGGATATTAGGAGGCAAGAGGCATACTAAGGACATGAGAAGACACTAATTGACTAGTGGTTGTCTATGTACAAAGGAAACCTCTTCGCTATAGACATAAATATTTGTAAGCAAATAAGTGTGTCAATAAGATCAACTCATGAAGGTAGATTGGTACAAGGAAAATAAAATGGACCTACCTTACCATGACATGTTCCCCATTCTTTAAGACCCCTTATAGAGCCATCAGTTTACTATGAAGATTGGGTACTTGCATGAGAAAGTATGTAGTAATAAAATACTTTTTTATTTTCCTCTTCTAATCTACTGGCCTATCACACCCCAAAGGACCTCATCTCTATCGTGAGGCTAATTGTGGAGTTTGATCTTTGACTAGAAGAAGGAGATGTGCTTTGTATAATGTCTTTTAGTGTGATTTGACTCTTATGAATATTTTTGCCTTTTGATATCATTGCCTTTTGTGTAAATTATTTGGCTTTTAACTTTCTTTTGAAGGCTTTTTAAGATTCATCCTCTATATAGATTTGGAATGACCAATCATGAGACAAATAGTGATACACATGATTGAGCTATAGGCTAAAGCTAAAAGAAGCTAAGTAACTAAAGACAAATACTAACTAAGACACTTAGGCTTAATAATGAACCAGGTGATCTCAAGTCTCAACTGTGTATATGCTTAGTTTATAGAAAAATGAATAAGGGAAAAAGGAGATCCAAAAAGTGGACTGGTAAAAGGAGATAGATTGTTTTCTAATTGATCACATGGTAAAGGGAGATAGTAACCAAAAATAATAGGGTTTGTATAACCAAATCACCATGACAAATTATTTGTGAAAAATGGAGATAATAAAGAAAAACAATCATAAAGATATAAGAAAGAGAGTTTTGAGAAAAACTCAAGCAAGAAAGAGAAATAAATGATAAAGAAAGAAAATCATATGTAAAATATAGATGATAAGATAAGAAAGATATAGTACAATAAGTAAGAAATCATGATATATAATAAGTAGAAATTTGACACAATGACAAATGATAAAATAGATAAAAAATAAGATTGGATCACACATCCAATCCAATGTGTAAATGCGAAAGCACCATGCATGTGATCATAAATAATGGTAAATATATCCACACACCTTATCCAATACATCAGATAAGTCTCTATGAAGTTGGATATTTCATTAATCTTTAATGAATACTGGACAAATACTTCTTTTCTAATCTCCTCAACTAAAAAAGTAGGAATGCTCAAAGGATCGTACTAAGGAATAAACTTAGGAAAAGGCTAGTTAGGAGAATGTGTGGGAGTAGGATCTATTGGAGATGTAATAATCATTGGTGGAGAAGGATCCACTGGTGAAGGGATCATGAGTGAAGAAGGATCCACAAGTGAGGGAAGGTATACGGGTGAAGGAATCACAGGTGGAGGCATAAAAGGTGGTGAAGGGACCATAAGAGGGGATGGAACCATTGGAGGTAGAGCCATATGAGAAGAAAGAGAAGCCTTCTTATAGGAATGACCTATGGTAGGAATAAAAGAAGGTCTAGGAATGGCTATAAGATGATCCTTGAGATGTTGTTGGTGGATGTGACAAAAATTGGTGTAATGGGTGCCACATAGATGCCATAGATAATATACCTCACAATATTTGGGTATATATTCAAGAAGCACCTTTAGGGGAGGTATGGATTTATCTGATGATGGGGAAGAAGAATGCAAGGTATCAATATATTGCTACAAATTATGATAATGGTTTGAAGAATGATTATTTATCCTATGGAAGCAACATATATGGCTATGAGTGGTTTTAGTAGAAGCACTCACAAAAAGAGGTAAAATAGGAGTGAAATAAGTTGGAGAGCACTCATCAACCCATTTGGTGGGTAGAGGATCCATCTTATGCAAAGGAATCAAGCCATCACCAAGGGAGGGTGATGATGATGAAGAATGAAACTAGGCTCAATAGAAGGAGTGATAGCATTAGAAGCAAGGATAGGCTCAGTAATAGTGGGAGTAGAAATAGGATCAATTATATTAGGAGCAAGAAGAGACTCAACTATAGTAGGCTATACTAAGGGAGGAGTAAGATTTATAAATGGTCCAAGGAGAGTTATACTAACCTTAGGGATAAACCAACTATGAAGGTTAGGGTACCTATCAAAATAGTAAGGCTAGATCATATCATGATCCATGAACATAGTCCTACATGGATCCTTATAAATTAGAGGTGTGAGCACCATCTCTACCCTATGATAAAGGGGAAAAATGTAAAAATCAAGAACTATAAGTGGAGGAAAATGATGAGATGCATGAAAATACTCAAGTAAAGAAGAATGATAATAGATAATCTCTACATCATAAGCCTGTATAAGACCACCTAATAATGGATCATCTAAAGAATAACTATCATCTTAATCTAGGGTGTGAAGATCAATGACATAGGTAGGGATAACCTTGCCATATGATGAAGCATGGTGAATAGAATGCCTAGTCTTGGTCAAGACTATGAGAATGTCATCACAAGGAGGTTTATGAGAATAAGGTTACAAGGAAGTAAGAAGTTGTGAGATGAGATGAGGTCATAGATAAAAATTTTTGATCTTTAAGTTAATCTTATTGGGCTCATCATCATCAGAATCTAAGAGATTAGGAGGAATGTTACCATTGAGCTCAAGATGCCCACTATAACCTTGGGTTGAGTAATAGGAAATTTGAGATGCTAAGATTCATAAAATGGAACACTTGGCAAAGGCTCAAGAGTAGGAATCTTGAAGACACCATGATCTTGGAATTGTTCAAAATTATAAGGTTTGATGTCACCCTAAATCCTATAAATGGATCCATTATGAGGGAATTTAATGCATTGGTAGGCGAAAGAAGTAATAAATCTCATGTGATGAGTCCATGGCCTACCAAGCAAGATGTTATAAGAAAGAGGGAATAAATATCATCACATTCACATGGATGATGATAGGTGGGATGGTAATGGGAAGCCACACACAACTTAGAGGAGGTATTTTCATTCTATCATATCCTTGGCATGTGTTGTGTGTAGACTTAAGATTGCATTCTAAATATCTAAGAGTTTTAATGAAATCAAGAGAAGTGATACATGTGCTATAAAACTCATCAATAAATGCACTCTTGACTTGGATGTCACCTATTTGGTCACTAATAAATAAGGAAGGATCATTTTCATGAAGCAAAATCTCATTAGGAATCATAGATGCGATAGGAAATTTTTAAAAAAGAGAAGTGTCTACAATTTCATAACATTGATAGACATATCTTCACATTATTGTAAAATACTATCTTCAGAACCAAATAAAGCTACCTCCCATCCTACTAGGGGAGAATGAGGGACATTCATATTGAATAATAGATACATGTGGTGGTTTCTATGATGTGGGGAAGTCCTCATGAGTTCAAGGAGCACAATTTGGGATGGGAGATTAGTGAGCTCTGCAATGGGATCCCACTCATCATAGCCCATAAGAAGGTTGCTAGATATAGGTGTGTAATGGTTAAGGAGGTCCTCATAAGGAGAAACCAAAGTGTATTAACATATTTGTTGGTAGGAATAAGAAGGTTTAGAAAAAGGTTGTAAATCATGTGGATATGATGAAATAGCTGGTTGAAGTTGATTTAGAGAATTAGAATAAGAAATGATAGTAGAAGTTTGGATATCATTAGTATTGGAAGATGATGGAAGAGTAGTAGAAATAGTATGGGACATATTATCTAAGGGGGAATCAAAAATTGGTGCATCAAAATTAATAAGGTCATCTTATCCCAACTCATTTAAATGAGTTGGAGAAAAATCTTGGATAACATGATATGTCTTAGATGGAGTGTAGATAGGTTAGGAATCAATGAAAGCTACCACCCTTCACATATTAGTAATGTGAACCATATTATCTTCAAAATTTGGTTCAACTAGAATTTCTACATTATTGGTGGAAGGGGTGGGCTTATCTTTGTTGTCTTAAATAGGTTGATGATTACGTAAAGGATTTTTATAGATATCTAAATGAGTGTTAGCTTGATTCAAGGCTTGAGTTTTGTCATGTGATTTTTAGTCCTTGAAAGTAATCTCATAAGCTTATTAATGCTCAAAGATAATGGAATCATGATAAAACTTAGGGCCAAGAAGAAAATCCATAGCTAAAGTATGAAGTTATCTACAAGTCTCATGAGAATGACCCTAACTAGCGTGAAACCAATAAAACTTGTTAGGATCATACCAAGATTTCAAAGGATGAGTAGGGTCAAGCTCTCATGGAAGAGGCTTGGGTGGGCATTTATGAAATTTAATTGAGGATAGAGGTTTGTGAACATTGATGTTATTTGGTGAATAAAAATGAGGATTAGTATATTGTTGAGAAGGAGTTGGTTCCTAAGAAGGATTAGGAACGACAGCTTGAAGATTGTGAATGGTGTCATAAGAATTGGTAACACCATAATTGGTGATATTATGGTTTTTGTTTTTTAGTAAGAGATGAGGACCCACAGAAGGTTGGGGTGTATTGAATTGATGCATTAGGAAATCTTAAAATTTAGCTTGGTCAATAGCCTCCTCCAAGGTACATGGAGAAAGAGTGTAGATTCAATATTGAAGTTTAGGAAGAAAGCATTTATAAAGAGATGAAAAATACTTTCATCGGCCATGTTATGTTCACATTTTTTTGACAAAGTTTTCCCTCTCTTGATATAGGCTTGGGCAGTTTCATTTTCATGATGTTTGAAATTAATGAAATGGGTCAAAGTATTTTCAAGAAGATCATTAGTTTGGAATTCTTGAACTAAGGCATTCACTAAGTCCTCCAAACTAGAAATGAAATGAGCTCTAAGTTGATTGTACTAATCCAAGGCATCACCCATGAGGGTTTTGGATAGGAGCTTGGTAGCGGTAAAGGTGTTTAATTTGACCCAATTCTTGTAAAGATTTCCAAATGTTTTGAGGTGAAGGGTAGGATCAGTTGACCCATTATAATAAATTGTAGTTGTTATACCTCCTATATCAATATTGGAAATTTAAGTAGTGAGAGGTTCATTTTGTAGATGCTTGATGGTTTTATTGACTAAAGGAGGTTGAGGAATGAGATTTCCTTGAGAATATCAAAGAGGAGGAGGGGAAATATTTTGGTTATGTGTGCCCCAAGACATTGGTTGTAGATGAGATTAAAAATTAAGAAGGTGGTTTTGCATTCTCATCATTTGATTTGTGTTATGTGATTGAAATGTATTCATTTGATTGAGAGTTTGTAATAAAATTTAGTGTGTTTGATTAACATTAGAGGCATTAAAATTGGTATTTGTGTTGGTATTAGTGGCTTAGGTACCACTATTAGTGTTGATATGAGCTTGAGATGAATTATGAGACTGTGAGGCAGTAGTGGCAAAATTTGTTTATGAAACAAAAGATGGACAAGTGTTTGGTTGAGAAGAAGTACTAGAAGCATGATTACCTTGGGTAGCAAACAATGAACTAGTGAAAGGATTAAGGATAGTGGATCATAGGAGAGGCCAACTAGATGTAGAACCCACCCTGTTAGTTGAGATACTAGGCATGGAAGTAGAAGAGGTTAGAGAAGAAGATGCCATGGCATAAGGAGTCAAATTTTAAGAAAGAGGCTAAAAACCAAAAAAAGTGGTACCTCCAAATCCCATTGAGAATGTAGGAGTAGGTGAATGAGGCTCTTTAGTTTGAATACTAATCATGAGGTTATAAATTATAGAAGGATCCTTTCCTTGATGTTGAGGAAATTAAGAAATAAATAAAAGCATTTTAGGAGTATACTCTAACTCAAGTTGGTCTTCTAATGAGAAAAGAGGATTATGATATAAAGAGGTATGAGGAGGGGTCCCATAGTTCATTGTGCGAGTGGAAATATGAACATTACTATCATCCAAAAGAGGATCCCTACTCTATCTATAGGAGACCCTATTAGGATTGGTGAATTTCATCATGTTTGTTGACTATAACTCAGTGTCATTATCCAACAAAAAGCCCATGATGAAGGGAAAAGAAGAGAGATGAGAAAGAAAAGGATGAAGAGGTGAATAAAATAGTATAAGATTGACTGGGTTGACCTAGTATAGAAATAGGGAATATAAAACTATATAAGGTTGACTTGGTCAATCTAGTATAGTGTATAAAAGGCATAAAATCCATTAGGTCCACTAGGTTGATCTAGTACAATAGACATGGAATTCAAGAAACCTAAAAATAGATTGTGAAAATGAAACAAGATAATTTTGTAAGTAATAAAAATTAGTAAATATTGAATAGAAATAGATAGTCAATTGGATTAACACTAGATAATCTAATTGAAGAACATAAAACAAAACCTTGCACTAATGTTAGCTAGTGTAAGTTTTTGCACACATAATTGAGCAAAGAACAAGTAATCAACTTGAAAATTAAAGAGATGACTAAATGGTCAACTTTAATGTTTATTCGATTATTAAGATATGATTTTAAATGTGATTGGAAGTTGGCTATAATCAAAGAACTAGATAGCAATCTAAGGATGGTTTAAGGTAGTTTAGGTTGAAAGGGACTATAGTGGCAATGATACATGCTTGGTATTGGAGCCTACCCATTCACTTCACACAACACAAAAATAAGGGTGTTAGATACTTATCTAAAATATCCTATTAACCACTCTTTATACTTGACCAGAGTATCAAGTCGACTTTCCCCTTGGTGATGAAATTTTAGTAGGTTGACCTCGACAGAATGTTAAAGTGCTTGTTTATGTTTTTTGTGATTTGTTCATGTGTGTATAAAATATAAATAGTGAAACCAATAAATTAATTGAAAGTCCATAATTTATACTATGTGATCTATTATAATCATGCAAGCAACCAAAAAAGAAAGGTGTGAGCTAATTACTAACACATATGAGATTAATTCCAATTTGAAACAAGGTATAGTTTAACACTATATGCATAAAATATAGAACAGGGTCAATAGGGTTGAACCTATACTATAGAAGCAAGGTCTAAAAATGAATTGGGTTGGTAGGGTTGATCTAGTTATTTTAGACAACACACAAAACACAAAATTGGGTTGGTAGGATCAATCCAGTTGACTATGCAAGGGCAGTTTTAAAAGCTACAAACTATGAAGGAAAGATAGAACAGAAAGAAACAAAGAGGTAGAAAGGAACCTTGGTGGATTAGGGATGTAATGAAGGAAGATTGATGATGAACCTTGAAGTATGCTTGAGAAACCTACAAACTAGGTTGATAGGATCGATCAAGCTGTGCAAGACCCTCCTACAGAGTGCTAAAACTATAAGGGGTCAACTGCATTGACCTAGTAGTCTGAACTAAGTGTCTGAAAGGTTGGAAACCTATACTAGGTTGACTAGGTCGATCCAGTTGCCTATTCCTAGAAACATGTGCATAGAGAAAAATATCTAGGTCGATAGAATCAATCTAGTATGTTAAAATATATGATAAAAATGATGATAAAAAAGTGAAATAAATATTTCAAGAGTTAGTTTCATGTCAGGTTCACCAGAATATATGCAATCAAAAATGCATCATGTCTATAAATCAATCCTAGCTCAGAGAAGATAGAGCATACCTACACTTCTGATTTGGGATACACTTGTTAAGTGGCAGCATGACCAATATGGGGATCTAATAGACTCGATTTAGGGATCACTTGTCACAACATATCATGTTAGGAAAGGTTCCAAAGCCTAAAGTCTAACACAATCATAAAAAAACCTAATAGAGTCCTAAGGTTTAAAATATCCACTTATTTTAATAACAAAAAAGTAAATATAATCTAGTGTACACCAAAGCTTGTGGTACAAAGTGGGGGTTAGAAACAATAAAAAACTAAACTAAACATGTATTAGAAGAAATATACTCACACCAATGCATATAGAATCCTAATACATGGGAGAATAATACAAATGCATTATCTATCTAATCTTACAACGGAGAAATAAATTTAGGAATACTTACCTTTGAAGATGAACCCATCAAGCCTCAATCTCTCCCTTGGCCAAGGTGATTTGTAAGAGATTGTTGTGGTATGTAAGGATAACAAGATAAATTAGCTCTAGGCTGAAAAAAGACTTATTTACAAGACAAGATCCATATCTCCAAAGAAAGTATGGAAACCTAAGATTTATTCCTCAATTAGACTGGTCAATAAGTATATTTTAATTTTAACTTATGCACTATTAATTATTCTCTTATGAAATGGTGGGAAATGAACTTATATATATAGGTGAATATTTCCCTAAATCCTCCTAGAAACATTAGATGTATAGGGTCAACCTAGTTGACCCAGTGTGTTTCCCAGGATAATTCACTAGGACTAAGCTAGGTTGGTCAAAAGGCTAACAAGCTACAAAAGTGAAAAAAACCCCTAAACTATATTAGGTCAACTTAGTTGACCTACTACAATTGACTGACCAAAAGGGAGTTAAGGCAAGGAAAGGAAGGATGGAAAGAGGAAAAGATTAGAATAGGTAAGACTGAGAAGAATAAGCTTCGGGTAAATGGTTTTAGGAGACAAGTGTGTAGATGGAAAGTGGAAAAATGGACAATAATTTTATGAAGCATGGATGGTATTCCCACCCCTTTCTCAGTGGACCCTTTAAGGCATGCACTCAGAGATATTAAGACTCAACAAGTTCCTACGAGATATAAAGTGTTAGTAATCAATAAAAGTTTGAAAATATTGTGTATACAAAATTCATCTTTTATGTAATAATCTATAAACTTACCAAGCATTTCTCATCCACTATAATTTGATGCCCCTTAAGAAACTAAAGCACCATGTATAAATTTGGATGACAATCCTCTTCAAACCAAGATTCTCAACCATCTCTCATGAGACATGATTATTTGTGCTAAAACTATCTACAATATCTTCTTAACACTTATGTGTAGACTTATAAATTGTTCTATATAGATTCTTCCTCTGTGTGGGATTATTTTCCTATTTTCTTGGTTTCAACAAAACTCTCTTCAACATGAAAGCTTCTCTACATTCTAGATCATCTCCATTATGGATAGATGCAATATTTTTTTTACCTTATTTAGTGATATGAAAATTTTCATCATATATTTCACTACCATAATTGTGCACATGTGAGCACCACTCAATTTATATATGCCCAATTTCACCACATATGAAATATGTACCCATGAATCCTCATCCTCTATTATGTTCTCAGGATCACGTAAATCTGGTAAGATATCCTTTTCCTCTTTACACAATATTAATTAAATGATAAGTGATAGGTTCTCCTTATTATGTATAATAACCTCTAACACTACTTACCTATCCTCACATGTGCATAAAATTTCCCTTACCTCACACTGCACCTTATTGTCTATGGGATAAGTTATACTCAACCTTAAGTGTGCACTAATAGATTTATTCAATGAAATTCACTTGTATTATTTTGAATTAATTTTGAATGTAAATACATAGTTCATTCATGTAACATGAGTTATTATCAATGTCATATTCAACATGACATGTCCAAATAGTGAGTCTATAATTAATATTTGGTGTAATATTTCACATTCATCTACTTTTGTTGCAAGTTTTTTAGTTTCTTGAACAAACTTAACTAGTAATGTGAATGTAGAAATTTAACCTTAATTTTTTCAACCAGTCTATCCAGGTTTTAATCTTGTGTTTACTTCTATGGACTCTTTTTGTTTGTAAATTCTCTACCATAAGGATGCATGTCCCTTATACTTTGTGCATGAGAAATTAAATTTCTTGGGATCTTGTATATTCTCATAATCAAAATATTTTTCTAACTCAGTGATATAATCAATGATTTCTTTAGGACTTAAACTCTATAAATAGCTAGGGGTGTCTAACTTCATATTAATACTTATCCTTATGACTATATGTTGGAATTGATCTTTTGGTTCATCAACCAACTCCTATTTATCCTTAACTTCAAGTAATCCTTCTATGAATTCATTATCACTCTCATCATATATAATAACTCCTCTATATTGTGCAATATACATAGCCTATAAATGGGATTACATTTCTATCATTAACTTGTCCAAGTCTATAAGTCTTTGGGCTCTCAACACTCAATAGCTAAACTTGTCTAAGTTTACAAGTCTTTGGGATTTCAGTGCTTTGTAGAAAAACCTCCTCTTTTTGTGTTGTTTCCTTGAAATAAAGAACAAATCCACATATTAGACTGAAATCTCTGTATTGGAAGATTTATTCATTGATTTCTACACACACTTAAAAATATGGAAAATAGACTTTTATCATGTGCTCACTCGACAAGGATAACCTTTCTCTCATAATAAATGATGATTTCATGGTTAGGGGATCTAGTTAAGGACACAATTCGACCACACAACCCACATATTTACATAAAATAATAATCAAATCACAAATTTTCACAAGCAAAAACACCATGAAACAAAAAAACAATGTTATTTATTGATTCAAAGGACTGACATACAGGTTACACACACACTACAATACTATGTAAAACAACAATCTCTAGTGTGATGCATTACAATAGATTTATGACTCGTGTAAATATTAACTTGATAACTCACATTATTTACAGGTTGATCTATTCTTCTCTCTTTCAATTCTCTTGAGATCCCTCATAATATCACCCTATTCTCTAGTTTAAGGATATTTTTATATACGCACAAGACCCACCTACTTACAATAATGCATCACAACTAACCTAACAAACCAATACAATATTCTAATATAAAATAAATTCCAAATGACTTAAAACACATCATGCCCATAATACATTACAATGTGATATTAAATGATCTTACAACAACCATTTGTGATTTTAGGTATTAAATAAAAACAATTAATAACTTGTTATGAATCCTTCACCCAACCCTTCATAAAAACTTGTGTTCCACAAATAAATTGTGTGGAAATCAAAACTAATAGGATCAAGTTTTAACTATTTACAAACCAAAATTGTGCAAAATAATCCATGGACAAGACCTTTGTAATCGCATGGTTGCATTCTAATGTTTTTGAACAAGATATCACAAGCTTCACAAGGCCTAACTATGCACTAAAATTTTGGCATCAAAAGTCTTTAAGTCTCCTTATCTATGAAAATCTTTCTAAATTGCATGAAACTAGACAAAGATCTTAAAAAAACTTGTTCAAAGCTTCACAATTTATTCAAGCTATGTGTACTAACAAGACTACATAGAAGTAAAAACATGCGTAAATAAATGAAGTGCAAAACAACATAAATTAACAAATTACTTATTTATAAGTTTTTTTTTTGTTTGATGCAAGATTAATTATGAACCCAAATGCTCCTACATCACCTTATTATTTACATTACCTTTGCTATATCCTTTTATTTTATGTTGATTAATATGTTTTTTTGGTCATTATTCTTTGAATGTTGTTTGTCATTCTAAAAACTTGCATGAAATTTTTAATGATGACTAACATGGCCTTCTATCTTGTTGCACATTAATTTATAAGGGAAGTTTTAGGTTAGTATGGATATTCATCTTCTTTATTATTCTTGATTTCACTCCTTGGATTATGTATTTTTTCATGCCATGTACTTCTGTCTCTTGGTTTGGTGCTTGATCCCTTTGATTTACTACCTCTTAATTTGTCTCTTGGTTCCTTTTATCTTTTTATTTCTTCATTGGTTTTCATAGTTCTTGGATTTTTCCTATTGATGCCTCTACATGTACCACATATGTCCTTACTATTAAAAGAACACTTATCATTTAGAATTATGGGAATTCAAACCATGAGTAGCAAGTTTTGGCAACTTATTTTACCTGTGGTGAAATAACAACAAAGAAATGTTTATCTATTCCACATTTATTGATTGATGGTTGGGAGCCATCATGGTCTAATTACTTAAAAATTATATCTTTGCTAATAAAAGTGAATTATGATCAAATCTAAAACTATAGATTA
Organism: Torreya grandis; assembly: GCA_037957365.1. Classification (NCBI taxonomy): domain Eukaryota; kingdom Viridiplantae; phylum Streptophyta; class Pinopsida; order Cupressales; family Taxaceae; genus Torreya; species Torreya grandis. The sequence continues at coordinate 3,134,377 of JARHVA010001707.1, read as the reverse complement.
ATCTAAATGGATATTTATAATGAAACTTAAACTAACGTGATCTAGTTTAAAAAGAAGAAAAAGAGAAGGGTAAGGCAGAAAGAAAACAAGTGATTACTGATCCTTAAATCAAATTGTCATGACAAAGTTTTAATTATAATTTAACCTACATTTAACTAGTATATGATGTGAAATAGCATAAAATTAGATCTCACCATATACTAGGCAAATTTCTAAGGATAGTATGAAACTATACAAGTAAGAACTAGATTTTACTTTAAATATTTTTTACTAAACTCAAATAGCATTAGCACATCTAAATATAGAACAAATGAAGTGAATAAAAAATCAAGATCCTTCAACTAATCTAGCACAAGCACAAATTAACAACCATGTATCATAAATACAAATTAAAAATTCATGAAACCATTCAAATTAAAGATTTAGAACCAATAACTAAGAGAAAGCTACAATAACAATTGACACATCAAATTTGGACAATCATCATAGAATTCATTGATAGTATTAATTTCTTAAATTATACAAATTTGCTCAAAATTCTCTCCCTTTATAAGATGGTAATACTACCTTTTATAGAAAGACAAGGCAATATACCAGTCAGTTGTAAAATACAAATGTACAAAAAGTAATGACATCTATCCTTTTTCTACAACATTATAAAATACATTTGGTCTTTCAAGCTAAATTGACCTAGAGGTAATATGCTAACAAGCTAGCATATGACTTACAAAATAATATTCTATTTTCAAAATACTACAAAGTTTATACAAAATAGAATATTAGCTAATTGGTGGGCCTTGTGCCTTGAGAACCCACTTACTACTATATAAGCTCCATATCCCTATAATGTTATTATTTGACAATATTCAAGTCCATAGGTGGTCTCAAAAGACACTCTTTTTCACTTTCAGCTAAAGCTTCCAATTCTCTATCATTGTTGATCATAGCTTCTTTGATTTTTTAGGCCTCAACTACCCTTTCTCCAACACTTAGGATCATATAAAGGATCCTACTATTTTTTGCTCTTGAATGTCCTTGAATTTTATTCTTAATTTCATGGACTACCAAAGTAGCACTATGCTTGAATTCATCATCCTTGATGATGACTAGGATAGTGGGTTGTGTAGGGTCTTTAAGCATTATGCCAAGGAGTTGTTCAATTATCCTTACCAACTCCTCATAATCCTTGAGAAGCCTCTCCAAGTCCTATGACCATGTACTTAAACCTTGGATCTTATCAACAATAATCCCAAAAGTGACATTCAAATGCCCTAAGCTAATTGAATTGAATTTAGAGATTTGCTTTCCAACTATGATGTTGATCAACCTTGATATTTGATCCACTAAGGCTTACCATTGGGTTATTAGATCCTTGGCCACTATGTTTTGTTGTGCCCATGCACTCTGCCTCAACATAATTGATTTTAAAGCCTCAAACATATCAAAGAAGGAGTTTTCAAGTATCTTGATCATTGATCCTAGTACTGATAAGATGGACTGTGTCTTCTAGTCTTCATTCTCTTTTTATAGGTTGGATATCCTTTGCTTCATCCCCCTAATTCCAACTCTGACTTGAGCTAAATGAGCCTTAGCTAATATTTATACATCCTCTTCATGGATGGGTAGTTCACTAGGTTATTGCCCCCAACTGGAGTTAATCTTGAAAAAGGCTCAAACTTTTGGAAAGTGAAATATTTAGTTCCTAGCATGGATTTCTTGTTGTTAATCTCTCTAATCTATCTCTCTCTAGATTAAACTACATAGTAGTAGATGAATCTATGTCTTTTGGAGGTTTAGGGACCTCTATCCTTATGTTGATTAATGCTCTTAGAGCATCCGTCTTCTTCCCATCTGACCCTGTAGTGGTTACTATTCTTTTCTCTTCTTTCTCTTTCATCAAGGCCTTTATCCATGGTTTGATGTCCTCATGCACATCAACACTAATAGATTGGGTTAGAGCCCATTAGTGAGACAAAGAAGGGATCTTTTACATCTTTATATAAATTAACTAATTAAGGATGATTTTTCCATGAATGGGATACTTCTCACTAAACAAGTTGATCTCACTTGTGGGATGAATGAGGGTCAACTTTGGCCTTTTTTGTCCAATAGGGATAAGTACCAATTCTAATTTCCTCTTCCTTGGTTGTGGCACTAGGACTAGATCTAGGGCAACTTCCTTTCCTTTATCATCCTACTCAACCTCCTTTGCTTGAGATTTTGGTTGTTTAGCCTACTCTTCTTCTCTTTTAGAGCCATATGCTTCAGTGAGAACCTTGAGGGCATCCTCCACTATTTCATCTAGCTCCAAGATAATTTTGTCTAAGTGTTCAATAGAGGATGCTAGTCTTTGAGGGACAACCAAGGATGAAGGTCCCTCACCAGGTCTCTCCTCCAACTTCTCTTTAACAATTCCTTATATAATTTATGTTGGGGGCTGTGGCACTTCTAGTTGAGGTTGCTCTTAAGGTGGCCTGGAAGGTCTAGGCAACAAATGATATTGAAGAGGATACATTTGCCATACATATCCTAATGGATTTTCATCACTAGTCAATCTTTACACAAATTTAATATTGTGATTTTTGAATATAGCCAGTACTTCTTCAAAATTACTGGCCTTGATGTGGAGAGTATCATAAGGACCAAGTTGTTGCTTATATACTAGCTTGGGTAGCTATTTGCTCTTCAAATACTTACCCACTACATCATTGGGATCCCAATGCTTGAGGTCATCCTATTGAAACACAAAGGAATCTCTATTCCTAGCCATGGTGTCTACCTACTTCCAATCTTGTGAAACTATTCTTTTAATTATCAAAATAAAGGGATGGATGAGGCCCTTCCATTCTCCTTGATGACTCCATCAACACCATGAAGGCATTGAGATGCAATTTCCTATTCTGCCAACTTGTAAGGAATGTAGATAGGCAACTTGTAAGGTTGAGTTAGAATTCCCTCTATTTTGATTATAGTGTAATTTGGGTAAAACTAGATGTCTCCCATCAAATCCACATATTTATTGATCAAAGGGTTAACCTTGGGCATAAGAAACCTTGTAATGGATTCTACCAAAGCAAGATAGACACAGCCACAAATGAACTGCATGTGGTGTTTATAATTGAAAATGTGTAGCTTTGAGTAGTGATGTGAGATGGTGGTTCTACCTTATGGAGACTATTTTTTGATGTTGGCGATCTTAGTAGAAACTAGTAGGGCATCCAACAAATAAGACATCATGAAAAACTATTTTCTTGCCTTCTTTTTTATGGCTGCAAATTGCCTATCTAGGTGGATACTGATCATATCCCCAATTAGAGGAGTGATCTCTTTCTCTACCATAAAGTAAACATAATAAACCTAAATATTATTGACATATATGGTTATATGGGCTCCAAATATTCTATTTAATAGGGCCATGATTACCCTAATTCCCTCAAATTTAAAAATTAGGGTTCTTCCCTCAAAGTCTTAGAATACATGGTTCCCTAGAGCAACCATGGCCTGATGATGGTATCTAGGTCATTCTTACTAGTCTATTCCTTGATTATGGGTAGGTCCACATGGGGTTTTGGGATATTATAGTACCTCTCAGAAGCCAATGGGGAAATATATGCCACTTTCTTAGAGCTTCCTTCATGGATGATCTAGTCATGATCTATTCTACAATCTAAAAAAATGAGAGCAAGTACATCAGTACAGTGGAGTACCTCCCATTTGGTAGTAACATGATAAAGGCTAGACATTTAAACTACAACCAAGTCATAGTACCTCATGTTAATAATGACAATCCTCTGCTCTTCCTTGGTAATGGCCTGTATCTCCTCTATGGTTTAGAAGAGCTCAAACCAATTCTTGTTGACATTGTTTGAGGTGTCTAGTTTAATATCCTTAAAAAACCTTCCTTCACTATCTATAGAAAGATATAATTCAATATAATCCCTTAATTTCTACCTCTAAGCTGCCATGGTTTTCTCACTTGAAAATTTCTCTCAATTAGATTGATAATGGTCTTTGTGCTAATTATTTTATGCTCAAATCACAATTAAGCTTCTTTCAAATTTACTGTAATCAACTAAGTTATTTAAGGATTTTTATGCAAGTTTAGGGCTTCAAAGCTTTAAAGGTGGTATCTCATTTGGATGGTAGCTCATTTGGATTGTAGCTCATACATGCTTTAGATTTGATTTAGACCTTTGAATTTATATGTTTTCATTCTTAGGCACACAAGATCTCCTATTTTATCATTTTTTGCTTAGATGGTGGTTATTTGGCATCAATCTAGAAATTTTCATGGCATTTTTCATAAATGCCTTTGAAGCACTAGCCATTGGAATTTAAAAATTCCCTTTTGTTTTGCACCATTAGATCAAGATCAAATGATCAACATGGACAATTGATTATGATATGGGACTTTGTTCACTATTGGCTCTTTTTGGTACCAAGCCCCATGGTTATGCCACTTGGCACTTTTGTGGGCCTTTCAAGCTTTGGCACCCTTTTTTGTTGTCTATGGAGTGAGAATTTGTCATGTGGCAAGCCCATAGGCTCTCAAAGAGTCTTTGAAAAGTCATCAATGATTTCACATCATTTGATCATCCTCCATGATGAAGCACATATCATTAGATCCTACAAGATGTACTAGCTTTAATTAATGCATAGTCATATCAGAACTTAGATAAAATGATTTTACCGAAGTCTATTTAATATTAGTAAACATAAAAGACTTAGGTTAAAGCACATTATACTAAGTTTTAATGCATAAATATCAAAGGACCCTTTGAAAAATATGCCCCTATTATCTAGGTAAAATGTTTAATGAGTTTGAATTTGACAGTCACATAGACATCAATGATGGCCTTAAGGACATCAAATGATGGTCACATGGACGTCAAATTTAAGCTTGTGAAGTTATTAGGCTTAGTGGGCTTAAAGATAAAAATCATGTGGACATCAATGATGACCTCACAGATGTCGAATGATGATCACATAAATGTCAAATTTAAGTTCACCAAGTTCCTATATGTGGGAATGCCATGTGGTGATTTCATAGAGCTTCTTGGGTTCTTTGACTTTTCAACATTATCTTTCCACTATCTGATCGATCTCCATGATGAAGTGAGATCCATCGATCATGATCTAGGTGTTCAAATATGATTGGTTTGAGGGACTAAGTGCTTAGTTCTATTGAGCTTTTCCTCATTCTATTGGATCAATAAGCATGATGGGGTGTGGATCATCAGATCCTACAAGATGCACAATAACTAAGTTATAACTAGAGATGAAAGAAGAATTAGGTTAAAGGGTTAAAGCTAAGGTTTTCTTTGGGTTAATAAACATGAACATACCCTTGGCATTAAGACTTTTGGTTAAATAAGTAATAATAAAGGGGACCACACTAGAAAATTAAAGGACCCTACTACCATAAAATTAGACCATGTTAGAAATAAAAAGGAAAAAAGGGGGAAGGATAAAAAGGGGACTAAACATAAATTTTAAGCAAAGATTTGGTCATGTTAAAAAACATGACCAAGCCTTAACATAAAAATTATGCTGAAATCCAAAATATATATTTATAATGTTCCTACCAAATGATCTCACCAAATTTGAATTTAAACTAAGGGTTTATGCTAGAGTTTTAGAACATGAATCCACAATCAAGGTCTCCATGAAACTTGAAACTAAAAGACATGAAGATACATCATTAGAAATATTAGGCAAACTCAAAGCAAAACCATAAACTAGTAAACCAAGTGGATTATCTTCAAATTCTACTAATGATCTAAACATGTCATGTTTTCAAGGTTAAGCTTTAGGGTATCTCAATGGTATTAATTTTTAAAAATGGGGGTATGTTAACCTCAATAGATAGTAACTTTTGGGGGAAACATAATAATATATTAGAATCTATAAGCTCTGGTTTAGACAAACAACTAAGTCATCTACTCCACTTGATCAATGTCCTTATTTAGATCAATTTATGGTTGAAATAAACTTTGTAATTTTGGAATTAGGGACAAACATTGAGACATAGTCACGCTATGTGTGTGCTTTGATTCCACTTACTATTTGCTATGGGATTCAAGAGAAAACTTCTAGGTTTCATATCCTTAATCATTAACACTAACTTGGATCATGTTTAGATATCTATTAAAAACCATGCTTCTAACTCAAGGATGACTTGGACATTGCTATGCTACTAACTAGGCATCCATAACCCTGATAGAGATGCCTTTGGATCCACTCATGGCCTTACTCTACTGCTAGGTAGGTGTCCATAGCCTCGATGGAGATTGCTAGAATCACTTATGTGTACAAAGCTTTTGATTTTGTATCAAATCCTTATTTTTATATTTTTTAGATCATCTTATGCTTTCAACAAGGTTGGGAATTAGGGTAGCTAGGTTTAAGGATTTGGTTAAGTGTTTGATCCTAAAAAAAATTACCTATAGTTACAACCACTATCCTAGGCAAGGATGTTCATTAAGTGCAAGTATGATTTTGCCTCAATAAATTAAGCTTTTACTCTACAAGTACAAATATTCTTAAAACCAATTTTAGGCCAAAACAATGTTCAAGGTCTTATGGAATAGTTGGCTTCCTTAATTAGTCTTTACCATCTTCTTCAAAACAAAAATAGGTTTACATTTTAGAAACATGGTCAACATATGTATTAGGTTCATACCCACACTCCTAAACTTTGGAAGTTTCAAGCAAACCAAGTAAACTTTGAGCTCAAGGTTATCCAAAAGGACTTATTGGAGATAAGGAACAAAGCAATAGAAGTAAACACACAACAAAAGCAATAAAGAAAGAAACAAATAAATATATACATGTTTATATACAAACAAGGGATAGGATAGTTATCCTTTTTAGATGCTTTGTTCAAATTTCTAAAGTTAATGCATTAACTAATATCACCATTCTTCTTCATGTCTAGCACCAAACTGGCCACCTAGGTAGAATTCTTGATGGGAAAGACAATTCTAGCATCTAGTAATCTCTTGACCTCCTTGAAGATCATTAGTTCTAGGACAAGGTTCACAGGCCTTTACTTTTGCCTGAAAGGTTTACAACTTTATTTAAGGGGTATAGTATGGGTGATAACTCTTGGATCAAATATATTTAAGTCATCATAAGACCAAGATATGCCATCCTTATACTTTGTTAGAAACTCTTTGGCCTTCTTGTTCTTAATGTTAATGTAGGCCTTTCCAATGTTTACTAGCTAGGGTTGATATTGGGGTCCAAGATCAACAACATTGTAGTCTTTCCCACTTACCTTGGGAATCTTAAAAATCTTAGCCAATTTGTCTTGATCAAATAGTCTCTATAAGACAATCATGCCTTTGGGAATTTTATTATCATTCAATTGAATTACCTTACCATCAAACTTGTCTTTTTCAAATGCCTTTTTATTTGTCTCATCAATGATCTGAGCCTCAAATGCTCCAGAATTAGTTATGAAATCTAATATTTAATGATCATCACTAAAAACCTAAAAATGATTCATATTATCAGGGATCAAAGGACAAGGCATTAGCTCAATGCTAAAGTTTGGGGAGTCTTGGTTGGGCATGATATTGGTTGTAGTAGATGCCAACTCATCAACAACTTGGTTCTCCTCTCTAGGGATGGAGATAATGATAAAAGCATCAAAAGACTCAATTAGATCTCAGACTCTTTGAACTTATACCTCTTTTGGTATGATAGTTTGCATTGCTATTTGATTCTCACTTGATTGACTACTAGTTTTTAACCCCCATAGACAAGTAGTTCTTTGACTTTATTTTTTATAGAAAATTACAAACCTAAGATAAGGGCCTCATAGTCGATAAGATTGTTAGTATAAGGGAATTGGATCCTATAGGATGAATGATATTTATTATTAGTAGGGTTAGTAAGGACAATACAAATACTAGGTCTAGCCTTACACTTGGCACCATAAAATGTATGCTCCATAGACTAGGAATAACATGAGAAATTTTATGATCGCATACCTTGGTAGTCTCTAGGGTGAAAATCCATAAGTCTGAGTCAATTATTTTTACCCTTTCATTGATGGCACTATATTTAGTGATCATGTCCTTGCTTCATCCTCAACTCTCTTTCAACCCTGATCTGGTTTGGCACTCCTTTCCAAGGCAACCACATATGTGAATAATCTATAAACATGTAGCCATTTAGAGCTTTTGTTCATTCCTTTCTTAACAAGATTCTATACACATCAAGATTGTTAACAAATTGGATATCAATAAACTACTATAATCTAGGCTTATAGGCCAATTGTATATGAATATTTAATAATTTCCCAATCACCTTAACTCTAGATTTATCTAAGTGAGTAACATCCCTATCAAACTCAATAGGAGTCAAGCCAAGTTGTTTGAAAATACCTACTAGCATGATATCAGTGGATGCAATAGAATATAATAGATAATTGTACAAATTCTTACCAAACATCTTGACTATGAGTAGGAAAGGAGGAGATTCTGCCTTAACTTTATGTGTAGCTATATTAACATTATCAGCCCTGGGTGGTTTGTTGGATTTCTTTAACATTGAATCCAATAAGAGGTCCCTTTATTATGTAATCTATGTCAATTCATGCAATGTGATGTTAGATTTTATCTTCTTCATGTCTTCAAAAATATTATAATGAATTTTATTTGAAGAACTAGGAACATCAACATTATGCTTAGAGGTACTCCCTTTGTGTGGATCAAGATCATTGCTTGAAGAAGTGTTTGGAGGAGTTCCAAAGTTATTTGGAGGTGTTGAGTTAGTCAAGAGCTAAATATACTCTCTCTTCCTCAAGGGATAAGTCTTCTTTAAGAATTTTTGGAAGGCTTGAATTTCCTCAAGGACATCATTAGGTTTTTAGACACCTAAAATTGGCCATCGATAACCTCCAACCAGGATTTTGGTCAATTTCTACTTAAAATGCATAATTTGAACTAAAAACACTAAAATGAATTAAATGAGTTGAAATTGACATATTCAAGTGCCAATTTTGGCTAGAGTATCATTAAATAGGGTAATGAAATTTGTGGGCCAACTAACTTTGATAAGATCATTTTGAGTCAAAATGCCAATTTTGCACCTGGGTGCTCTAGATTACTCTTTCCTATCAAATATATTACAAAAGACACATGCCTTTGTTATTTGATATTTATAAAATACTAAATGAGATAATGGAATCAATGCATCTAACTTTTCCTTCCAATTCTAGTCCAGTCAAATTTTAGACCAAAAACAAGGTATTTTAATCAATTTGGGTAATTTATGCACAAAGTGATTAAACATGCTTAAGAGATAATTAATCCAAGTTAGATATTAATTAATAATTCTATGGAAAATTGTTGAAAACTTATTTTTCAAAATAAATATTGAATATCTACATCATCAGGTGACCTCATTTCTTGGGAAGATATCCCTAAGCCATAAATGCCATAAATATCAGGATTCATGCCCTTTATGCCTCATTAATGCCTTCTATGATGCCCTCCATGCCTCTTAATTATCCCTTATTCTAATGTCATGATGAGGATACTTATAAAATTAATTCCAAAAATTTAATTTATCCTCAACCACACATCTCAATCTTAGGATGGATAGTTCAGATTGATTCTAGATATTCTCAAAAATCTATAAATAGAGAGGCCATGAACATCATTTCTAATACATGATTATGCAAAGTTATAATGCAAGATTAGTTATAAAATATTCATGAAACTAGTGTTACCATCCCAAATTAATTTTAATCCAAGCCAAGCCACAAGCCAAAGGTGCCAAGGAGAGATGGAGGTAGCCAAGCTTCCATTGCCAAGGACTTCATGAGTACAAGCTGAGCAAGCCATTAAAACAAGCATTTTGGAGCATCCAAAGAAGGTAAAAAAGGGTTTTTTTTGAATTTTGGTTGTGTTTTTTATTCATGTTTATTAACTAATCTCTCCTTAGTGTCTAGGCCTAGAGATGTTATGCTAGCTAGTGTGTTTCTTTCATTTTGAAACTAACACCATACTAGCCATCCTCTCTTGAGTCAAATTCCTAAATCACATAATGGCATGCTCGGTGGGAAAGGACACATCCCACACATGAAGAATATCATTTTTTAGCTTTAAAATCTTCATTTGGATCATTAAAATTCTTTCAAACTGATTTTTTAATTTTGTTTTGCCATTTTTCTTTGTCATGGGTTTACACAGTAATCGATGTCGATTAGTAAAATTGTCATCAATTGGCATAGCCATCATCAGTCATTATTTGTATAACTAATGTCAATTAGATAAACATCATTGGTTAGTAAGTGTAATCAATGTTGGTTATATAACCAACATCGGTCACTGTGTTTTCTTAAAAGCACAAACTTGAGAGCTATTTTAAAATGCTAGGTTTGGGGTCATATAGACACCATTTTAGATGATTTTTTTAAAAACCATGTGTTTTCTCCTAAATTTTTAGAATTTGACATTATTTTAGATTTAAGTTTCATATATTTTTTACAAATTTTTAAAAATCTATTTAAAGTGTTTCTAATCTAACATAAATGCTTTTGGGGTGATGCCTTAAGGGTAGATAGGTAACTAGTGGATTTCAAGTTTGATAAATCATGTTTGAGAACATATTTTGCATATTTTAAAATGAATTATAAACAGTATTTTGGTGCTTAAAGTAACATTTAAGGTACTTAAATAAGTGTTTTTAGCATTAGTTTTCAAATTTACAACTAAGACCAAGGGGTCAAATGAACACCACCTCATTTTTTAACTTTGGGCTTAAAAATGAACTCACCTTTCCAAGATTTTTGTACTCACTTAGTTGTTTAAATTAAATTTTTGGTTGGAAAAAAGAGGGGTGTTGTGTGTAATATCTTCCATTCATCCCATTTAAGGAACCCTTGGAATCAAAAGTGCCATTCCTATTGCAAAAAGCCTAGTCCAAGGCTTAGAAAAAATGTCATCTAAAGGACTCCCCAAAAACTCGTCAAAGTTTGGGTGACCTTGAAAATGACCCTAAAGTCTTTCTCTTAGTCTTTTATTTTTATGCAAACTTGGCTTGCAAGGGGGATGTTATTACCTCATGTGAGTTCTTTAGGGAATCTTTAACTTGTGTTTTCATCTCTTGACATTGACTTCACTTACTCCTTCTAAGTTGCACATGTGACATATCTCTATTTGGACATCACACTACATTGAGCAAATAATAGGATGTAGTGGTTGTAAAAAGGACTAGACCTTTTTACAACTAGCCAATACTATGATCACCCAATTTTTATGCTTATCTTTAGCATCATTTGATGTGAAAGTCTTTATGCAATTGACTCTCCTACAGATGATCAAAAATTAATAGTTTAGTCAACCCCACATTGCCATACCATTGCTAAGATTTGGACAATTATACTTAGTGTATTTTGGTTAATTTTTCTTGATATGTTTTGAGACTAAAACTTGTTTGTTTGTTCATAAGCCATGTCAAAACCAATTTGTCTATATGTCACTCTTTTGTCTAAAGAGGCATTATGCTAGCCATTTTACACCACACTTATGCCTTGAAATTTTTTCTAAACTTTTTTATGTGTGTGCCATTTGAGTTTCATAGGGTAGCATTATGCTGACCAAATCATGTAAAAACATTTTGAGCCTTTTTGAGTCTTTGAAATTTTTTGACTCAAATTGATCTTTAAGGTCTAATATGTTTGTGGCTATTACAACATTGGTTATACATGCCTTAAAGATCAATTTGAATATATTTGTGATCCTTATATGATTTTTGAGGATGATTACTTCAAATTCAACAAAATTTTTTCTAGTATCTTCTATGAGGATTATGCAACCTCTCCCCATTCCATTATGGTTTCATAGGCTATTACCATCAACCAAAATAGCCATATTATTGACATTACATCTCCCAAAAGTGTTGATTAGGATCGACAGAATCACAATTTTTTGAACTGCATCCATGGTGACATAGCATTTGAAAAAGAGCAAGGAGGCCAAGACCACATTCATATAGTAGAAGAACACTCTCCTAGTAAAACCTTTTCGAACGTGCTAGGGTATAATCAAAGTTAGAACTCAACATATTCTAGAGAAGATTTTTTAGAAGTGCTAAAAGACAATTAAATTCAAAATTCCACATTCCTTAGTGAAACCTTCTTCAAGGTGCTATGAGACAATCAAGAAAATTTCATTAGTGAAAACCTTTCTGAGGCACCAATAATTGAGCATAAAATTTACTCACTACTGGACAAAGACAAAATCAAAATAGATTCCTATCTATAGCTTAATCAGATGGTAGATACTCTCAAGATCGAACAACAAAAAAAATATGGTGGTCCTATTGAGAGAAAAAGTCTTCAGCCCCACCACAACTAAAGTTATGTTGAATCCAACATCAACAACATTACATGTCACTGAATGTCTTGATCTTCATTTATTTCCCCATCATTACCCTTTCCATTATCATTTGTCATTCCATTTCAAAATCAAACTTACCATCCATTAGTTATCCTTGTTACCATCCATGGCTGCACTTTCCTTTGTAGAGGCTACAAAGATACCTTGTCTTGACACTTTAAGGAATCATAATCAATGACCAACAAAGATCACAAAAGCATTCTCAACAACCAAATTTACAATGAGTTTTTGATGGAGCAATTATTCAGATGAGGTGTAGGCTAGAAATTAAAATAATCAAATATTCTATTTGTATCATTTATTTATTAGGACATGCATGTCCATCTCAATAGGAAAAATAGAATCATATGTCATTTACCACACCTAGGCTAAAACATGTACCATACATTTCACATTGCCATGCCGTTACCATTGTTACATATCCTTTTTCCATTGTCGTGTATCTTTTTATTCACCTTATCACTTGGGGGCAAACCCTCTTACCATTTTATCTAATTTTTCAAGCCATCACTATCCTAAAGCAATTTCATTCCCTCCTATCATTCCATTCCTATATGGACTAAAGCCTATTTTTAGTCATCCTACCTAATCTTATTTTTGATCTTGGTTCCATTTGTTCTTCCTACACTTTTTATGAGAGGATTACAATCAAGTTTCAACAATCAATAAAATCCATGTTTAAATGATAGTCTATGAAATTAGTGTGATAGTTAATCTAGTAAGATATCTTTTATTCTATATCCATGTTTGTTTATGTGAACTTGATTATAACTGCCTATGGGCAAATCAATGTTTCACCAGTCTTGATACTAAGTATAACCACCTATGGACAAATTAGTATCATTCACCTATGCCATTGTATCATAGTTATAACTACCTATGGGTAAACTAGGGTCAACACTTGTTTCTCATGCATTGTCGCATCACCTTGCCATTATTGTTTTCATTTGATTAGCCATTTGCCATATTTGAGAACTTGTTAGGACCTAGTTGGTTTTTTCTTACCTTTTATGTGGATGGAATTATTATTACTTGAGGTCATTTTAAGACTATGTGGGTCATGCTTAATTCATGTTGAGGTCACCTCAGTCCTCCTTTCCATACACTCTCATTATTTTGTAAGCAACCTAAGCCAAAAACTCTCACTATTTTATGAGTAGGTATCTTGTCATTCTCTAATTAGTTAAGATACCTAAAAATGCCAAAAACATTCATAATATTTTAAAATCCAAAAATATTTTTCATGTCTAGGCCTAGTCAGTTATCCTCTATCCACCTTACTGGGGCATGGTCATTATTAGGATGCTTTCTTTTACTTTTATTTTCAAGCTTTATATTTGTTTGTTTATTTATTTTTTGTTTGTTTGTTCACTTGCCTATTTTTTTCTATTTCATCACTATTGTCTTAGCTCAATTTATATGCCTTCATTAGGGGATTCTTTTAGCACATTATTTTTGAGTCTATCCATATTCATATGTAAACATTGTCATCATGGTTTTTATCATTGATGCATTATTTTCAATTGTTTATTGGATATCGAGAGTCAATCCTTATGCATATTTCAGCCAACTCTTCATGGTGTTCTATCATGATGCCTACCATCACATGTTATAGAAAAAATCAACTTTAAGAAGGCACATAATCAATGGAGCTACAAAAGTTTATCCTTGGCACCTTGGTAAATCCTTCTATCCCACACTTGATCAAATCAACCCAATGACCATTCTAGTTGTATAATTGCTAGTCAGGATGAGCATCTCCTCATTGGTAGGTACAACTGAATCATTCACACTGATCAATCTTATTATTCTATTAACCTATTTCATCACTTTTCACATGCTTATCTTTAATATATATTATAGGTTATATCCTTGAGTAATGCTTGCTAATCAACCCTAACTGGGGTACAATCATCTTTATCCAATCTAGGTCCTCTTAATGATTATAACCACCTATGGGAAAATCATTATTTTGAATTTTATTCCTAATTATAACCACCTTTGGGAAAATCAATAATCTTTTTCAATCAATGTATGCAAGATTTTTATAATTTGGATTAATCTCAACCATGAGTTAATTTCACCTTTCTTCTTAATTTTTTTAAGGGACCATCCATTGACAAATGTGATAGCCACTCCCTCGAGGGGGCATCATCATAGGCTTCCCAAAACCATTTGAAGCTTTATTCTTCAACCATCATCTTCTTTTTGGCATACAAGCCATTTCTTATTCTTTGAGAAGACATTGCTTTGCCTATGGTTTGAAACATCTTCCCAAACATTGGTAAATTGTAGACACCTAAAAATAGCAATTGATAACCTCCAACTAGGCTTTTGGCCAATTTTTACTTAAAATGCATAATTTGATCTAAAAACACTAAAATGCATAATTTGACCTAAAAACACTATAATGCATTAAATGAGTTGAAATTGACATATTCAATTGCTAATTTTGGCTAGAGTATCATTAAATGGGTTAATATAATTTGTGAGCCAGCTAACTTTGATTAGATCATTTTGAGTCAAAATGCTAATTTTACACCTAGGTGCTCTAGATTTCTCTTTCATATCAAATATCTTGCACAAGACACCTACCTTTGTTATTTGTTGTTGATAACATCGTAAATAGGATAATAGATCCAATGCATCTATCATCACCTGCTAATTCTAATCTAGTCAAAATTTGGACCAAAACAAAACATTCTAATCAATTTGGGTAATTTGTGCACAAAGTGCTTAAACATGATTAAGAGATAATTAATCCAAGTTAGAGCCTAATTAATAATTTCATGAAAACTTGTTGAAAACTTATTTTTGGAAATGGATATTGAATATCTACATCATCAGGTGACCTTATTTCTTGGGAAGACATCTCTAGGCCATAAATGCCACAAAAATCAGGATTCATGCCTTCCATGCCTCTTCAATACCTTACATGATGCCCTCCATGCATCTTAATTTACTCTTATTATAATGTCATGATGAAGATAATTATAAACTTAATTAAAAAAATTAAATTAATCTTTAACCACACATCTCAATCTCAGGATAGATGATTTAGGTTGATTCTAGACATTCTCAAAAATTTATAAATAGAGAGGCCATGAACATCATTTTTAAGACATGATTATATAAAGTTATAATACAATATTAGTTTTAAAAGCTTCATGAAACTAGTGTTACCATGCCAAATTAATTCCAAGCCAATCCAGGCCACAAGCCAAAGGTGCCAAGGAGAGATAGAGGTAGCCAAGCTTCCATTGTAAAGGACTTCATGAGTACAAGCTAAGCAAGACACTAAAACAAGAATTTTGAAGCATCAAGAGAAGGTAAAAGAGGGTTTATTTTGAATTTTAGTTGTGTGTTCTATTCATGTTTGTTAACTAAACTCTCCCTAGTGTCTAGGCTTAGAGATGTTATGCTAGCTAGTGTGTTTCTTTCGTTTTGTTTTCATTTTGAAACTAACACCATACTAACCATCCTCTCTTGAGTAAAATTCCTAGATCACAAGTTAATTGTCCTCTTGAAAGGGGAAACAAAAGGTCTTCACCATGAAAGTTTGATCAACAGGCTTGGACCCTAAAGAACCTATACCACTATCTTTTTTAGGGACCACTTCGAATGTATCCAACTCTTCTTGAAAAGCTTCAAAAGCCTTGAAAAACTCAATGTAATTAATCTCTTCATGCTTGGTTATATAATGTACTCTACAATAATCAAGAAGAGCAATATCATTAATATTAATTCCCATAGTCCTATTGTTAGAAGATGATTCATTAGCCTTAATGTTATAGAAACTATCATTCTAAAATCTATTATTTAGGCTATTAAACCTTTAAAATGAGAAGTTCTTATTAGAGCTCTCTCTAGCATTGCCAACTTGTTTTTCAATTTGAAGGAAATCAGTGCTTAAATTTTGGATGATTTCAAGGATAGATTCATTCTCATTCTTGAAAGTTTTAAAATTGTGCACCTAGTTATTGTTGGTACCAGAAGTTGGTACTAAATCTCTTTGATCATTTGCATTAAACCCATTAGTAGGATGACTCAAGAATCCTAAGTTTTGATTGAGAGCAACATGACTCAAGGGTAATTTATTTAGATTTGGGAGTTGATTCAAAGCTAGAATATTATAGTTATTATTGGAGAAGATGTTCAAAATGGGCATATGTGGGTTGACATTTGGGACACAATAGGCCATTTATCCCTGGGGCTGTATTTGATCATTGATGATCATTGCTTTAGAATAGGCCCTGGCTAATGAAGTTATAGCTGGAAGATATATTTTCAAGAATATAGAAGTCATAAGATCTACTACATCCCTATAGATTTCTAGAGCTAAAACATCATCAAGTTTATATGGTTCTATAGTCCTACTGTACATTTTTTGGAATCTAGTATTAGAGGACCTTATGGGATCACTATCATCCCTCCTAATGGTGGTGAATTGGTGGTATATGACACATGGACTAAATTTTTTTCCAAATTAGTCTATAAAAACATTAGTAAAGACATCCTAGCTAATAATATAATTATTAGGAAAATTGAGAAACCATTCATAAGTAGCATCTTTAAATGTAAAGGGAAATAGTCTACATACTACATCTTTAAACATTTATCAACCTTAAAGTAGCTTTAAAATATTTAAAGTGCTCTTTAGTAGTTACAATACTAGTTCGACTAAATGTTGGCAAGTAATTTTTAAGGTTACATCGGAGATCATATACCACACCTGACACATTGATTGAAGAGTCTCCCAACCAAGGCATACCTAGACAAAGATTGAAGGCAAAGGTACCTTGAAGAGGTGAGGTTGGAAAGGATTTGGAATGTTTATGTCTACATTTATTTTTCCTAGTTTTCCTATGGACTTCAATTTCAAGCAAAGGCTCCCTTGTCTCTGAATGTGATCTTATTCATACCCTTGGAAATTCTAGCTTGAAGTTTGAATATCCTATTTGAAATATGATTTATTAAGTTATCTTTATAAAGAAAAAGGATTAAACCTACACATTAAGCTCATTTTGCAAATTCTATGTAAAGAATAGTAAAGGATGTCAACCTTTCACTAAGATAGCCCAAATATATGTTCAATTATGTAAATATGATCTATCTTTATAATTATAAGCTCAAATAAACCTAGATCTATGAAAGATATGCCGACATTTAATCAAAACAAGCTATTCTAACCTCAAATAATGTGGATTTTTAAATCTTAAGCTATATTTACCAAAAATAAGCATCAACCTCAAAGAAATTTGATATTTATCTAAAATAAGCACAAATATAGGTCAAAGACCACAAAGATCAACGATATTACACTTTTAAGCAAAGAATTACTCAAAAGCATAAAGATAACATCAATTGATAAGCAAAGATTCAACCAATTTATAGAGATTGGCCCTCCTTCTAATGCAAGTGGGGACTTGTTGATGACTTTATGTGTACCATAGATGTCCTTAGTATTCAAAGAACACTTATCATTTTAGAATTTTGGGAATTCAGATTATGCGTAGTAAGTTTTAGAAATGTATGTTACCTATGGTGAAATAGTGGCAAAGCAATGTTTATCTGTTCCAAAAAATGTATATTGATTGATGGTTGGGAGCCATCATAGTCTAATTATTTATAAATTTTAAGTATATCTACTAATAATAGTGAATTGTGATCAAAGATAAAACCACATATTAATCTAAATGGATATTTATAATGAAGCTTAAACTAAAGTGATATGGTTTAAAAATAAGCAAAAGGGAAGGGTAAGGCAGAAATAAAATAAGTGATTGCTGATCCTTGACTCAAATATCATGAAAAAGTTTTAATTATAACTAAACCTACATTTAACTAGTATATGATGCAAAATAGCATAAACTCAGATCTCACCATACACTATGAAAATTTCTAAGGATAGTATGAAATTATACAAGTAAGAACTAGATTTTACTTTAAATATTTTTTACTAAACTCAAATAGCATTAACACATTTGAATAAAAAATAAATGAAGTGAAGCTAAAATCAAGATCCTTCAACTAAACTAGCATAAACACAAATTACCAACCCTATATCACAAATGCAAATTTAGAATTCATTAAACCATTCAAACTCAAGCTTTAGAACCAAAAATTGAGAGAAAGCTAAATTAACAATTGACACATCAAATTTGGACAATCTTCACAGAATTCCTTAACAATATTAATTTCTCAAATTATACAAATTTTCTCAAAATTCTCTCCCTTTATAAGATGGTAATACTGCCTTTTATAGAAAAATAAGGTAGTATACCAGTCAGTTGTAAAATAAAAATGTACAAAAAGTAAGGACAACTATCCTTTTCTACAACATTCTAGAATACATTTGGTTTTTCAAGCTAAACTGACCTAGAGGCAATATGCTAACAAACTAACATATGCCTTACAAAAAAATAATCTATTTTCAAAATACTATAAAGTTTATACAAAATAGAATATCAACTAATTGGTGGGCCCTGTGCCCTAAGAACCTCCTTGCTATTGTAGAAGCTCCATAGCCCTTTGATGTTTTTCTTTGACAAGCTCCAAGTCCACAAGTCATCTCAAAAAACATCCTTCTTCACTATCAGCTAAAGCCTCTAATTATCCATCATTCTTGATCATAGCTTTTTTGATTTTTTGGGCCTTAACTACCCTTTCTCTAGCATTTAGGATCATATCAAGAATCCTACTATTATCTGCTCCTAAATGTCCTTGACTATTATTCTTAATTTCTTGGACTACAAAATTAGCACTATGCTTGAATTCATCATCCTTGATGATGCCTAAGATAATGGGCTATGCAAGGTCTTTGATCATTGTGCCAAGGATTTGTTCAATTCTCCTTACCAACTCCTCATCATCTTTGAGAAGCCTCTCTAAGTCTCGTGACCATGTACTTAAACCTTGGATCTTCTCAACAATAATCCCAAGAATGGCATTCAAATGCCCCAAGCTGATTGATTTGAATCCAGGGATCTACTTTTTAACTCTGATATTGATCAACCCTGTTATTTGATCCACTAAGGCTTTCCACTAGGTAATTAGACCCTTTTCCACTGTGTTTTATTTTTCCAATGCACCTTGCCTCAAATTTATTGATTTTAATCAAAGGAGTTTTCAAGCATCTTAATCATTGATCCTAGCACTGATACGATGGCCTGTGTCTTCAAGTCTTCATTCTCTTTTTCTAGGTTGGATATCCTTTGCTTCATCCCCCTGATTCTAGCTCTGACCTAAGTTGAATGAGCCTTAACTAGGATTTTTACATCCTCTTCATGGATGGGTAGTTCACCAAGTTATTTCCCCCCAATTGGAGTTAATCTTACAAAAGGCTCAAACTTTTGTAAAATTAACTCTTTAGTTCCCACCATGGCTTTTCTTGTTATGAATCTTTCTAATCCAACTATCTCTAGATTAAACTACATAGTAGTAGTTGACTCTATGTATTTTGGAGGTTTAGGGACCTCTATCCTTATAATAATTGATACTCCTAGAGTATCCATCTTCATACCATCTGACCTTGTAGTGGTTCCTATTATTCTCTCTTCTTGCTTTTTCATCAAGGCCCTTATCCATGGATTGATATCCTCATGCACATCAACACTGATAGATTTGGTCAGAGCCCATAAGTGAGACAAAAAAGGGATCTTTCTCATCTTTCCATAAATGAACCAATCAGGGATGATTGGTCCATGAATGGGTTACTTATCACTAAACAAGTTGATCTCACTTATGAAATGAGTGAGGGTCAAATTTGGCCTTTTTTGTCAAACAGGGACAATTACCAATTCTAATTTCCTCTTCATTGGTTGTGCCACTGGGACCAAATCTAGGGCAACATCTTTTCCTTTATCTTCTTACTTAGTCTCCTTTGCTTGAGCCTATGGTTCTTCAACCTAATCTTCTTCTCCTTTATAGCCATATGCTTCAGTGAGGACCTTGAGGGTATCCTCCACTATTTCATCTGGCTCCAAAGCAATTATGTCTAAGTGTTAATAGGTGATGATGATATTTGAGGGAGAGATGATGATGAAGGTCCCTCTCTAGGTCTCTCTTCCAACTTCTCCTTACCAGTGCCTTATATAATTTATGTTGGGGGATATGGCACTTCTGGTTGAGGTTGTTCTTGAGGTGGCCTAAAAGGTCTAGGTAGCAAATGATACTAAATAGGATGTATCTACCATATCTCTTAGTGGATTTTCATCGCTAGTAAATCTATAAACAAGTTTAATATTGTGCTTTTTGAATCTAGCCAATACTTATTTAAAATTGTTGGCCTTGATGTGGAGAGTGTCATAAGGACCAAGTTGATGCTCATAACCTGGCTTGGGTAACTATTTACTCTTCAAATGCTTTCCCACTACATCATTAGGATCCCAATGCCTAAGGTCATCCAATTAAAACACAAAAGAATATCTATGCTTAGCCATGGTGTCAACCTACATCTAATCCTACAAAACTTTTCTTCCAATTATCAAAGGAAAGTGATGGAGGATGACCTTCCTTTTTTCCTTACAGACTCCATCAACACCATAAAGGATTTGAGATGCAATTTCTTGCTCTACTAACTTGGAAGGAATGTAGATAGGTAACATGTAAGGTTGAGTTATAATTCCCTCAATTTTGATTAGAGTGTAATTTGGGTAAAACTAGATATCTCCCATTAGCTCCACACATTTCTTGATCAAAGGGTTAACCCTGGGCATATGAAACCCTATAATGGCTTCTACTAAAGTAGGATAGACATAATCATAAATGAACTACATGTGGTATCTACACTTGAAAATTTGTAGCTTTGAGTAGTGATGGGAGATGGTAGGTCTACCCTTAGGAGACCAATTTTTGATGTCAAAGATCTTAGTGAAAGCTAGCAGGGCATCCAACAAATAAGACATCATGAAGAATTTTTTGTTTATCTTATTTTTTATGGTTTAAAATTACCTACCTAGGTGGGTACTGATCATATCCCCAATTGGAAGCATGAGCTCTTTCTCTACCATAAAGTAGACATAAGACACCTAGCTCTTATTGACATATGTAGTTGCAAGGGCTAAAAATATTCTTTTTAATAGGGTCATGATTACCCTAATTTCATCCTTAAACTAGTTAATTAGGATTCTTCCCTCAAAGTCTTAGAATACATGGTTTCCCTAGAGCAACCATGGCTTGAGGATGGTATTTAGGTCATTCTTACTAGTCCATTCCTTGATTATAGGTAGGTTCACATGGAATTTTAGGAGCTTATAATACCTCTCAAAATTCAATTGGGAAATATATGCCACTTTCCTAGAGCTTCCTTCATGGATGATCTAGTCATGATCTATTCTATAATATAAAAAATAGGAGCAAGTATGTCAATACAATGGAGTACCTCCAGTTTGGCAACAAGATGATGGAGGCTAGGCATTTGAACTGCAACTAGGTTGTAGTACCTCATACTAATAATGGAAATCCTTTGATCTTCTTTGGTAATGGATCACATCTCCTCTATGGTCTAGAAGAGTTTAGATCAATTCTTGTTACCATTGTTTAGGTATGTAGTGTCCAGTTTAGTATACTTGAATATAGAAAGATATAATTTAGTCTCATCCCTTAAATATTGCCTCTGAGTTGTCATGGTTTTCTCACTTGAAAATTGCTCTCAGTGAGATTACTAATGGTTTATGTGCTAACTATTTTTTAATCAAATCACAATTAAGCTTCTTTCAGATTTACTATAATCAACCGAGTTACTTAGGGATTTTTATGCATGTTTAGGGCTTCAATGATTTAATAGTGGTAGCTCATTTTTAGTTTAGCTCATACATGCTTCAGATTTGATTTGGACCTTTGCCTTTATATGTTTGTATTCTTAGGCACACAAGATCTCCTATTTTGTCATTTTTTCTTACATGGCACTTATGTGGCATCAATCTAGAACATTTCATGGCATTTTTCATAAAAGCCTTTAAAGTATTAGCCATTGGAATTTAAAAATGCCCTTTTATTTCATACCATTGGATAAATATCAAAGGATTATCACAAGCCATTTATTATGATCTGAGACCTTATTTGTTATAGGCTCCTTTTTAATATCGAGCCCCATAGTTGTGCCACTTGGCACCTCCATGAGCCTTCCAAGCTCTGGCACCTTTGTTAGTTGTCTATCGAGTGAGAATTTACCATGTAGCAAGATCATGGGCTCTTGAATAACCTTTAAAAATTCATCGATACTTTTGCACCATTAGATCATCCTCTATGATGAAGCATAAATAGTTAGATCCTGTAAGATGTACTAGCTTTAAGTAGTGCATAGTCATATTAGAAATTAGGCTAAAATGATTTTACCTAAGTCTATTTCATATTAATAAACATAAAAGACTCATGTTAAAGAAATTAATGCTAAGTTTTAAAGCACAAATATGAAAGGACCCTTCAAAAAATATGCTCCTATTATCTAGGTAAAATGTTCAATAAGCTTGAATTTGACAATCATAAAGATGTAAATGATGGCCTAGTGGACATCAAATAACAGTCGTAAAAATGTCAAATTTAAGCTCATGAAGTTCTTAGGCTTGGTGGGATTAAATTTGATAGTCATATGGACATCAATGATGACCTTGCATACATCAAATGATGGTTTCATAAACATAAAATTTAAGCTCATTGAGTTCTTTTATGTGGGATGCAACGTGGTGATTCCACAACACTTCCTAGGTTCTTTGAATTTTCAACATTATCTTTATGTCATTTGATCAATATCTGTGATGAAGTTAGAGCCATTGATTATGATCTAGGTGTTTGAATATGATTGGTTTAAGGGACTAAGTACTTAGTTCTGTTAAACTTTTCCTTACTCCATTGGACCAAGAATTATGATGGGGCGTGGATCATGAATCCTATAAGATGCATGATAATTAAGTTAGAACTCAAGATGAAGGAATACTTAGGTTAAAGAGTTACATATAAGGTCTCATTCAGGTTAATAAACATGGACGGGGCCTTAGCATTAAGACCTTAGGCTAAGTAAGTAATAATAAAGGGGACCATGATAGAAAACAAAAAGGCCTGCTAACATAAAATTAGACCATGTTAGAAATAAAAAGGAATAAAAGGGGAAGGATAAAAAGGGGACCAAGCATAATTTTTAAGCTAAAATTTGGTCATGTTAAAAAACATGACTAAGGCTTAACATAAAAATTATGCTTAAGTCCAAAATATATATTTAAAATGATCCTACCAAATACTCCCACCAAATTTGAATTTAAACTAGGGGTTTATGCAAGGGTTTTAGAACATGAATCCATCATCAAGGAATCCATAAAACCTACAACTAAAATACATTAAGATCAATCATTAACAATATTAGGCAAACTCATAGCAAACCATAAACCAATAAACCAAGTGGATGATCTTCAAATTCTACTAGTGATCTAAACATGTCATGTTTTCAAGGTTAAGCTTCAAGGTATCTCAAGGGTCCCAATTTTCAAAAATGGGGGTATGTTGACCTCAACAACTCCTTGCTTGGTCCATTCCTTTAAAAATGATAAAATTCAAAAACATCATAAAATAATTTAAAAAATCAAATATCTTTATTACTTATATTGAAACACATTGCTATCATGTTTATCTATCTATGTTAGAGGTTTACATATCTATTGTTTACACATGTATTCCTCATGGTATTTATTTGAGTTATATGTAGGATATAAATATTATCTATATGATCTTGGACTTATAGTTGCTTTAAAAATTCATCATGTTTATACTAGGGGCATGTTCAAGTGGATTTATTATACCATCCTTCCTCCTTTCCATTTTCATATAGAGATTTATATAGTTGTTTATACTTATATTTATCTATGTTACATCTTGTGTGCTTAGTTACATGGATAAATTGTGTCAATTCATATGATTTTTATATACTTACATTGCATGTTATCTTATGTATACTATGATTACTTGCATGTTTTGCTTGTGATTTTTCATGTTAGTTTCCAACAAGCCTTATCTTGTGTTGTCCATATAAGATCCTTGATTCATCAAGTTTTATCACATTCATGTGATTATTTTCTCATTTTATTTCATTGGTTTACTTTTTTTGATGGTTTCACTTACTATATGTGGTTACATGTTTTTGCATGGTTACGTTGATTGACTAAAATATGTGATATCATATTCTTGGTTTGATGGTATATATCATGACTGCTACCACAAACACCTAAATTTGGTATTAGATAATTGAGAATATTAATTTTTAACCTATATTTGACATATATGATTTTCTCATACATATTTCACTCTTGCTTACATCCTCCCATATCCATTTATCTGTCTATTATTTTGGCCAACATAATTTGTTGTCATTAATATTCATGATATATGTTATCTGTGCTAGAATGCTCTAGAGTCCTAAATAGACTATCTCCATATTCAAGATTCATATTTATTATTTGGAAGCTAACATCAATGAACAACATGTTGTAGTTAATGTATGTGTCTACATTTTATTTATATAAATATATATGATATTCTAATTACTATTTTTATATTTCAACTCTCTCCCTTGGTTTGGCCTAAGCAAGATTTATATGTCACTTATGGGGGGAAGATTCCAAAGAGTCATATACAAATAAAATACAAGCCTAAGGTCTTACTCACTAGGAAATTTCATAAAAAAAACCACTTTCATATTGAGAAAATAATATCACATCCTTGAGGCGTTATATAAAATCATCCAAATATAAAAACCTTTCAAAGGAACAATCCATAAATGCAAGTCTAAATGTAAGGTCAAATTTTTAGGTTGTCACTATCAAAATCCAATGAGTTGCATTGCATTCTAATGAAACATATTGAGTGCACATACACATAGGTAGAAGAACCACATGTAGTTTGAGCCCTCTTTAGAGTATGGCATAGAAGAAATGCTCAACCACTTAGTAGGGGGTGGTTGAGACTGTCCAACCCATGTCTTATCCCCTTATTTTAGATAAATCAAGTGTTAAAAGTGAAGGTAGAGTTTCAAGGAAAATGGGGACAAAATTAAGGTCTATGCATAGGGTTGAGGGGTAAAAAACATCCACAAATAATCTTGATAGGTAGGTGTAATGATATATGATGGATTGAAATAAAACATTACACAAGGAAATTTTTAATAGATAGTGGATGGGGCTAGTTACCGTAGGTGTTTGGGTTTCATTGACAACATCATAATAGATTCTAACTGTCTATTTCCTGAGTTGAGTAGTTAAAAAGCTTACATAAACCATTTCAAGTGACTTTATGTAGGTAGTGAGCAATACAAAACAAATTATCATCTAAGTGCCTTTTACCTAGGTAATTTATATATTTAGTAAATGTAATCAATCTTTATTAAGAAATTCTAATATATATGTGGAATGCACTACTTTATTGAATCTTAATTTTAATATTTTTGGCCTATTTAAATCTTGTAAATCCAAAACAATTTAAAATGTTTTGGTGAAATTGATCTTTCTCTCTAGTATGGTAAATCCTAGTTTTTCTCTCATTGGGTTTCATTCTTCCTTATTAGGGTCTTAAATTTATATATTAAGGTTTGATTTTTGGTTTCCTTTTCATTGGTGCCTATTTTCCCTAGGGTTTCAATTTTTGATTTTTAATCCTTCAAACCCTAAAGTTATATGCTTTCCATTATTTTGGGAGTAGGCCTTGTGCTTGTATTCCTTGCCATCTTAGAGTTTTGTAATTTTATTATGCATGCAAATCTCTAAAACCCTACTATGTCTCATTCTATGGATTCCTTATTCTTTACCCATGTTGTGCCTTAAATTTATGCAAATGAGTTGAAAAATGTGGATGTATATAATCATGCTTGTGTGCTTAATGATTGTGATTATGCAAATGATGAACATGATTATGTGATCAAATGTAATGATTAATTTGATTATGATTATGGTGATATGGATGATAGATATGCTAATGATATATCTTTGTACAATGTTAAAAAATATGAAGTATATAAAATTAATGTTGTAATTCAAGATATTATTTCTCCTTCATCTTTCCCAAAGCTTTAATTTAATCATAAATTATAACAATAATAAACTAATTAAAAATTAACAAAAACACTTCTTGATGCTACTAGGATTCCAATTAAGAAATATGACATAGTAAAAAAGTGGATAAATGATACACAGTTTGATTCTCATGATGTTTACCTTACAATTATGTTTAAAAATGTAATTATGTTTTTATTGAAATGAAATATAGCACAACTTATTATACATAAATTAAATGTGATATGCATTCTCTAGAAATTAATTATGCTTCACTATGTTATCCTTCATTATGAAGGTGATATCTTTAAAATACATTCTCTCTACGATGATACTAAATATTCAACAAATTCAAAGATAAAAAATGAATCTACCTAGAAGGAAACTACAAGTATGATAATTTATTAGAGGGAAACTCCAAACACGAATATTCATAACACTACAACTTGCATGAGGATGAGAAATTCAAATGTGTATCAACAAATTAAATTTTATAGATTCTAAGATAAACAAAATTTAACATTATTTGATAAGAAGTTGATCAGATTTACTTCTAATCAACATCACCTTGCATATCATTTAAAATTAATGGGGAAAAAATAATTTTGTAATCATCATCAGCTCAATCAAGATAGAAATAATAATGTTACGCATTGCAATATTGAATTGAAAAAATTATGGGTAAGCGTGTTATTACATTTGAAAAATATAGAAATACTCCCACAAGAGTGACATCAACATATTCTTCTATTTCATAATATATGAATATTGATGTATCCTAGAATGTTTATTAAAAGGAACCAATGGTAATTCAAGCTCTTATATAAGGTGACCATATAAAAGGCATGATTGTTTGTGTAAAAATACAATAAAATGTATGCAAAAATGGTTATATTAATGAATCAGGATATGATGAGAATGAGTAAAATATAATATCGCTTATGAGGATGCAATACATCATCTTACTATACCAGTTTATCTTGGGCCTAAGATAGGGGAGACATTATCCTATTTGAAGGCTATTATTATAGAAATTAATGCAATATCTAGACAATCATAACTAGGGAAAATTAAAGGAAAAATGGATAAGATTAATATGACTATTTCATTAGACTTACAAGGTGGATTGGTTAAATATAAGAGTGATAGGATATTTGAGCTGAAGACTTATACTAAGAGAACTATTACATATTAAAGCATGCAATTATGGGTACCAAATAAAATTAAACAAAATACAAATCAAAGAATTTAAAAAGTCAAGGATACTCCACAAAGAGAAAAAATAAATAATATCAAACTATTACCATTGATAAATTACCTATACATGCAAATTTAACAAGGTGTATTTAATACAAATACAAGTGTTCTTACAAGCTTAAAGTTAGATGTACATTTGCAAGATCTACTTACATATGAGATACATCAGTTAACTGAACATAATCTAGTGTGTGAAGGATATCCATGTACAACACATAGTTTTAATTGAATAAATTGAAAGTGTAATTTTTCTCATTCGATGCTAAAAATTAAAAGGACATAGGACATGTGTAAAAAGTAGTGAAAATTAAGGAAAATCTTATAAATAAATTAATAAATATGATATTTTTGGTTATATGTACCTGAATATAAATACATAGGATGATTAGGATGACAAATATAAATTATGGGACCGATCTAATCATCATGAATGTGATACAAGATCTACATATGAGAATACCCTTGATGGGATCACTGGTTGTATATTTCAATTTCAAAAATTTAAAAATATAAAAAAGTCAACATACATATATACATGTGTGTGTGTGTGTGTATTTATATACATATATATTAAAAAAAATTAAATATTAGAAAAAATAAAAATCAGGACCTATGTATTACATGCTTTACTAGTTACATGATTTATGTTAGTTATCATATACATGGTAGATTTCATATAAGTTATATACACACACATGGTTTTCACATTTTACATAAGTGAGAATTAAGATATATAGGTTACATATGATACATAAAAATATAGATGTAGGACAATTCTTACACCTAAGGGTTATATTACATGCATGTCTATATTGGGTGCATCTTGACACACTTTATAGGTTTTTTATTTCTATGACTATTCCATTGATCATATTGAGCTACTTAAATTATTTATACACGGCTTGTTATTTCCTATAATCTTTAGGGTGATATATTATATGGATATTGTAATTTTATATATGTGATGATGGTATTACCTATTTTTGTAGATTAGCATTACTTGTTATATGTGTGTTTTATGCTAATGATTATTACACTATGTGATAACTAATTATGTATTACACTATTTGAAAATTATTGTGTGCTATTGTGTGACCATTGATGTGTGTTACACTATGTGTTATCTTGTGTGATTATGTGAGACATTGATTGTATATTTTCATGTCATGCATCCATTATGTTGAGGATCCTCTAGTACATGTCATGGCCATGTTGTGTCTAGTTGAGTTAGAGTTGTGTCGAGTCTTGAGTGCTTATGCACATCATGATCATGACATTGTGTGTGCTTCTATGATTATTATTGAGCTTATGGTGCCTTAAATTATATAATGCATTATTATATTATGTGTAATTCCATGATTTATATCATGCACATTATGCATGGATTATTTTGAAGTGCTTATTACTATTATGGTTATTATTGCATGTCTAATTGCTATATCTTCTTGACATGACACTTGTATGCCTTGGGTTAATGTTTCATATGTGTATGAATGCTCAAATATTTATACAATTACATATCTAATAATTTTAAAACACATGTTTTATATTCATACATCTTTTATATATAAAATGTTTCATAAAACTCTTTTTTTTAGATGAGTGATTTGTAGGATTCATCCCTCACCTCAAATGGGGGACATACTAGTGGGATTGTCATAAATATTTAAACCTTCCTATATATTTGGTTTAGATTTTGGGTTAGATTATGTGAATCATATGGGATAGTTAATATGATTCAAATTGGGACATATTAATATATTAAGACATATGCAATGCATATGTGGGGCAACTACATGATTATGAGAAATAGTTGGTAGATTATATGAGAAATATTATATGGGTTAGGTTGAGTATGTTATTAGGATACATAGATTAGATTGAGAAGGTTAATAATATTTATTAGGTTACATAGATAAAATCTATAAAATTGACATACAAGTATGGTATTCTATATCACATTATCATACAAATGGATTATATTTTGGGTCATGAGTCTTAATCATACATACACTCTTCTATTTTTAAGATGAGGATTGATGGTACTACATAAGCACTTTTAGTCTAAAATCCATCTAAAATAGTTTGTTTAAATTTTAAATTTACATAAAAACCTATTTTAAACTTCCATATTTTACATATGAACATGTTTTAGGGTTCCACCTTTTATATACAAACTTGGTTTGGGGTTCCACCAAAATAATCATAATAATATTTTGATTGGTACAGTTGAGGTTGTGTCACTCAACTTCTAGTGATTTTTAGTCTCCAATGAGAGTTGAGGAATTTGTAATTCTCAAACCATGACTTTAGCAGTGGCATCTCCTTAAGGCATAATTACCCCATGGCATTCTTAAATTGAGTTTAACAAAGGGAACCTTGTTTTGCATACCCTTATGTGTATTTATTCATTGAAATTATAAATTTAATTAATTCAATGATATAGATTATTTAAAAGTTTTTTATCATGAGTGGACATTGATTTATACATGTTTGCTTGAAAGTTTTACATGAAATAAGATGGATATTTGGGGAATACCTAGAATAACCAAATAAAACTACACGCAATACCAAAATTATACCTTTAATCCTTTTAATAGATCATTTTAAAGACTAGACTAAAAGGGGGGAATTTATAGACACTTATATTTGGTATTAGACACTTTAAAATATCAATTTTTGACTATCTTTGACATACATGAATTGGTCTTAAACATTTGCCTCTTTCTCGTACCCTCCCTTATCTATTTATGTATCTATTATCTTGGCCAAGCCAATATTTTTTCATTCATATTTAGGATATCCCTAATACATGACATAATGATATATAATATTAAGTAATTTGTCATCATATTCCATATTTTGAATTCCTCCTCTCAGTACACTATTAACAATAGTCAAATAATTAAAGTTATCATAGGTGTTTTAGTTCATCAACAATGTTTAAAATCTTATAATGACTATTTTTAAATTTCAGATTTTCTCATTGGGTTGACATAAGCTCATATCTTATGTTATTTATGGGGGGAAATTTGAAAGAGTCATCTATAAATATAAGATAAGCCTAAGGTCTTACTCACTGGGCAACTACATTGTAAAAACCACTTCCACATTGAGAAATTAATTTTTAAATCCTTGAGGTATTATCCAATATCATTCAAATTATAAAATCCATCAAATAAACAATCCCTATATCCAAATAGGAATATAAAAATCAAGGTCAAATTACTATGTTGTCAAAATCCAATGAGTTGTACTACATTCTAATGGAACACTATTGAGAACACATAAAAATAAGTGAGATAAATATGTGTAGTTTGAGTCATATTTAGATTATTAGAGTTAAGTCAATGCTTAACCACTAATAAAAGAGTGGTTGGGAATATATAACCTATATTTTACCCCTTTATTTTAGGTTAAAAAAGTGTTGAAAGTGGAACTAGGGTTTCAAGGCAAAGTAATAGAATAAATAATTACACATAAGACTAAGGATCAATAAATAGAAACAAATCAACTTAAAAGTTAGGCATAGTGATATATGGTGAAAAATATTGGAAAATTTCATAGGAAAAATTATGATAGATAGTGAATAGGGTTAGTTATTGTAGGTGTCTAGGTTTCAATGATAGTGTCCTAACATATTCTGACAGTGTGTTTTCTAAGCTAAGTAGTCCTAGAGCTTGCCCATACTATTTAAAGTGACTGTACACAATAAGTGAGTAATACAAAACAAAATATTAGATAATTGCCTTATCACTCGATCATATTTATATTTAGTAAATGTAATCAATCTTTGTTAAGAAATTCAGATTTGTATGTGGAATGCCTTATTTATGCAATATAAATTTCAATAGTTTTGGCCTTTTTAAATCTCATACATTCAAAAAAGTTAAAACAAAAAATACTTGTAGCATACTATGTTTATTTCCTATGTTTATATGGTTTTTATCATGCATCTATTGGAGGCATGCTCTTGTTTAATACTTCATTGCTATATCTCACCCTCATAGGGGTATATTATTACATTAAGGCATATCACTTTTTACTATTTTTGGTTACTTTGGGGATATATCATTTGTCCTTCTCCCTCTTTACTAGTACTATTCTTATAACCTATATCTTGCCATTGGGGGCATGATGCACTCATGTGTTTATTAATATTACATTTCTTATATCAGGATGGGATTTCACTTGACATCCTTCATAAATCTTAGGAACATCATGGTTATTATTTTTGGTCCATTTATTGTTATGTATTATATATATTAAGCTAATATGTTATAATGTAACATATCAGTTGTCCCTATTTACAGGGTACTATTAGGGCATATTAATTTTTCCTCATGTTCCTTTTTAGACCCTCACTTTCTAAACTTCATTTGTGGCCTAACAATATTGGCTTACATATAACTATTTATCTTTACATGATTACCTATCTCTACATTTACATAATGCATTTTTAAATATTATTTGTGTGATTATAACAAATTTTATTACTATCAATGTTACACATGGTATACTTAATAATTTTACTTTGAGATGAGTGATATGAACATCCCTTACCATAAAAGAAGGGAATCTATCCAGATTATTCTATCCTCAATTACATATTCCCAAATAGTTATAGGTTACAAGTACCATCTATTTACTTTTTTGGAAAATAAGCAAAATTTACCCTAGTGTATGGGTCAATACGGCCTAATTTATTAGTTTTAGTTTCTAGTTTTCAACTTATTTGTTCTTGGATTGGGGAAATGGAGTTTTAATGTTTAGTTTTAAACTTGTTTATCACTATATTGGATAAATGGAATTTTAATTTTTAGTTTTTAACTTCTTTTTCACCAAATTTTGGATATGAAGTTTCAGTTTCAAGTTATTTGTAACTATATTAGGGCACTGAGGATAAATTTAGTTCTAAAGTTTCAGAGGTGGAAAAATGGTTCCCATAATACTAGGCGTAATGATTCCATTGTTCATTTTTTAGTTTCAATTATTTCATTCAGTTACATTACCAATTTATCAAGACTTTGATCTACTTGTAACCATTCCTATTTACTTATATGTAATTTTGATTTGTTTAAATTGGAGCATGGATGATTCATTTATAATAGGTATAAAGTCTTATACAAACCTTATAAAGTATGTTTTAGGTATGCATTTTTTTATTTTAATTTGATACATGTATGCATGCACACCAAATTAGGGAATTATGTATAAACATAATTTTATGCAGGTCATGTAAATTTGAAATTTTTATAATTCCATGGTACATTCAATTCATTTCCTTACTTTGGGATCTTTTTGGTACACTTTAAATTCACATTTGGCCCTTCATATATTTTTTCATTTGAATTACCTTATGAACATATTTAGATCTAATAGTTGTATACCTTGGGACTCTCCCAATTTTCTTATAGCCATCTTGATCTTTATCTCATGGCAATTTTCTATGTTGACCTTTTTTGGAGTCATGCCAAAAGTGGTTTGACCACTTTCAAAGCCAATTGAAATTGGTCAAGTTTTTTTGTGGGTCCATTGCACCACCTTTCCTTGATTTCCCATGCCTTTATTTTTAGTATTTACTCTTTTTCATGGTCAACCTATGTGTAAATAAATGAGTCTATATATAGACATATTACTCAATCCATTTATGATCTAATCAACAAGAAATCAAGTTATTGAGACACACATTAATTTTTTTTATATATATATATATATATATATATATATATATATATATATATATATCACACTTTTCAAGGAGCCTTATGTTATTCCACTTAGTGTTTGATGAAGTCTTGTGTTTGCATAATTGTATCAAAAGAGGTTGAAGGAAGGATCATAAAACATTGTTGATTGTATTAGGGAGATAATGTGGAGTCTTCTCTCACTTGGGTTAGGTCATTCACATGCACGAGAACTGTATCAATCCATGATTTATATTTATTTGAAGCTATAAACCTCAATGGGGAGAGGGGAAAGGCTAATTTAATTTTTACATGTTCCCTTTTCTTAGATATCTTTTTAGGTTTTGAGGCCAAATTAAGGTTACATAAATTGAGATGAGATTCATATGAATATTCATTATAAAAATAATATAAAATTTAAGACTTATACTACTAGAAAATGGTATAAAAAAAATAGAACTCAAGGATCTACAAATCCATTTTCAAACCTGATTGACCACTTTCGATGTAGATTGTCACATTCAGATTATGAAACTAGTCATTTTAATTTACAAAGTAGTTTATAAGTATCCATCATTAGATCGATACTACCTTTTTAGGAGTTCTTTTTTACTATTATATAACTTAATTCATACATTAATAGGAACTTTTAAAAATCAATAGATTAAAAAATTAGGTACACATTATCTTTATCCATTTATATGTCATTTCAAGTTACCTAGCTAAGTTTATCCATTCTTATTAGCACATTATACAAGTTTGATTTATTATATTCATTGTATTTAATTAGATTTTTATTGTGAAATTATTTAACAAGATCAGCATATTATTTTGAAAATTTGTGCATCCTTTTTCTAAAACACTTAAATGATACCCAATAGAGTATATTTTATGAATTTAATTCCCTTCTATATTTTAACTAAAACTTGCAACACTTAAGTGAACATGGAATTAGATAAAGTACCAAGGTAAAATATTATTAGCCCTATAAACTAAATCCCCTTGAAACCTAGATATTTATTCATGTTTACATTACCTTGGCTAAACTTTATTTCACTTACAACCTTGCATACTATTAACCAAAAAAAATTCCCTTTTCGGCTTGCTTTCTCATTCTTAAATTATGGATTTTATACTTAAACAAATTGGAGATAAAGGTAATAATTTTAATGTATACATTTATGAACTTTAAAATCATGAACAATTTAGACTATGTGAGGGTTTTTTACACTCTAAATTATGATTCGATGTTGGTAAGTCATTTTTCATTATTTAATAAAAAAATCACTTTTATATTATTTTCACACAGTTATATATTTGATAGAGGGGATAGTTTTCCCCAATTTTAGGATTTCATAGTCCTAACATGTAATTTTATGGTCAAGTATTGATAATTTATGGTCTTGGTTATAAATCTATGGTTCTATTTAGTCATTTTATGGTCTTGAGCTAGTATCCAATTTTGATTTTTTGATACATGTAGATTTAAAATTTGATACTAAAAACAAAATTATTTAAAAAAAAATGATTTAATTTTAATTTAATGTGACACAAACCAAAATAAATGTGAGTATAAACATCATAATGGTTTATATAAGACAATTCAATCATTTAGGTTAGATGAGGTATATTGGTTATATCTTGACACAATCATATTTGGTCACATAGTGTGTTTTCCTTGGATGTATTTTGACTCCATTATTGTCACTGCTTTGGATGAATAGTGGATTAGTAACATTTTTATTTTTGGTTATTTATGAGAGATATTAAAATTATACTAAGGGAAGTATGGTGATGCAGTGCATTATTAAGCTTCACATCATGAGAAAACAGGTCATAATGATAGTTCCTAGGGGGTATATGAGGATATGGCTCATGAGTAGTATATAATTGAAAGAGTGAATCATCCTTTAGATGTAGGTAAATAATAGTTTATATTGATTTTATATGAGGAAACTTAATTATTTTGAAAATACATCCTTGTAAATTTCTTAGCTTCATCATGGTAGCTAGCACATGGGTCATATGTTACTCATATTGAGTTTACCACATAATTTAAGAGATGGAGGATACATGGACCACATACTTATGTGGGACTTAAATTATCAAATAGATATATTAGGACCTATATATATTTATACATAAGACACAAGGATGATATATTTCAACAAGAACATTATTTTAGTGTTAGGCCTACAAGCATGTAATAGTGACTAGGATAATTAGCCTACCTGTTACCTTAAAAACTAGAGAGAAAATCAATACAAAGATGGTGAGTAGAGGTGGAATATATGGCATAATAGATGATGATATCATGATGTCATATATTGGTGGAGGATCATAGATATTTTCAAGGAGATTAACATAACCTAGTGGTTATACAAGGATCATCAAGGATATGTTGATGATGTCACATAGATGTAGATGATTATGATGACTAGATAGTACTAATGTAAATATGTGAATTTTCACAAAAAGTTTCAACATGATGAGTGTGGAGATAGTATAAGATA
The DNA here is from genome assembly GCA_037957365.1 of Torreya grandis. Classification (NCBI taxonomy): domain Eukaryota; kingdom Viridiplantae; phylum Streptophyta; class Pinopsida; order Cupressales; family Taxaceae; genus Torreya; species Torreya grandis. The sequence goes on along the minus strand of JARHVA010001707.1, from coordinate 3,098,471 downwards.
ACATAGGATGTGCCCCCATAATTTATATATAGTATTATACACAAAGATTCCTTGATCTAAAATTTAGACCTAATATGATAGCCATGTGAGCTAATTACTCACTTTTATCATCTATGAAATAAATGACTATAATAAAATTATTGAGATAATTCAAATCTTATAATTAGTTATAAATGTGCATGAAGAGTTTATAGAGTCAGGGGAAGTTTGATATATAATTTAGGAGAACATCTTGTTGTTTTGATACAAAGTTAGCACCATGGATTTTTAGGGAAACCCATTTCAAAAAAACCCACAATACATAATCAAATAATATTGTTGTTGCTTACACAACATGCCCTAATTTCATCATGAAATATTGGAATCTATTTTTGTTCTAAGTATAGTATTTTCCTTAATCTAGTTTGTGTCTTGGGCCTATTTGATATGCTATTTTGATTTTAAGAGGGGTCCTTAGGAAGTTTTAGTCATGATATTATATTTGCTTCACTCTTTGAACTAAGTCTAAACTTAAAGTGTCCATTATATGAACTTAGTCTAAAAGTGTTTTGTAATTGGGGCTTCGTTGATATAAATATCTAAATTTGTTAAATACAATAAGTCTTGGTCTTTCTTGGATCATGTTTTGAAATGCACTAAAGTTACCTTTTTGAGACCATGTTGCTTTCAATTTATACAAATTATCTAACTATTTAAAGGTTCTTTCATCTTTTTATTAAGATAATTGGTTCCAATTCTAATTTATTTAGAGTTGAATTGACAAAGGGTTTGTATCATTTTAGTTTTATGACTTATTCATTTCATTTAAATGGAGTAAATTGGTTTCAATTTTAGTAAAATGCCTACCCTTATTTGTTTAATTTTATTGCCTTTTGCCCTTATTTTGGTCTATTACTTACTTAGTTTTGGGAAAATTTAATATTAAAATTATAATGATTATTTTATTTTGTCACATGCTAATAATAATTTCTTTTCCCATAAAGCTCAGATGAGTGAGGTGATGCCGCTTGTCACTCGCTCACTTCATCACACTTTCGAGACTTAATCATTTTTTTATTTTTTAAGAGATCTAGTATAAATATCCTCAAAGTGCACTAGATCATGCCATATGGTGTAATCATACTTCACCATGGCCTTGGGATAGTCCATGCACTTTTAATATGTAACCAAGCTCTCAGATTCTTGGGATGTTAACAAGTGACATGATCCTATTTATCCACTCCCTTGTATGGTCTGTATGCCTTCAAGCCTTTGACCTTCTAAATGATCAAGATCTAGTTACCTAGCATAATACCACTTCATCATAGCCCTAGGTTAGTTCTTACACCTCTAATCTACTTTCAAGCTCATGGATGCCTATAATGTTGATAGGTGGCATGATCTTATTTCACTACTGCCTAGGATGGTCTGTATGTCTTCAAACCTTTAGTGAGGCCTTAAATAAGTGATATCTTGACACATGTTAAGATCTCACCTCACCAATACTATAAAATAAAATAATAGAGGTGGATGCTTGATTAGGTAGTGGATGAGTGAAAAACTATCACATGGCATGAGCCTACCAAATGGATTGTGTGTTGACATTTTAGTAAACATTGTAGAGCTTAAAAGTGATGGTTGTCTTGCCTGTTAAGATCGTCAAAAATTGGAATGCATCCCCTTTGAGATAAAGTGTCAAATTTGTTTAAGTCATAAAGTCTTAAATGTTTGAATCTTGTTTTAGATGCTTTAAAGTTTCATTTTTTAAACAAATCTAACCTTGAAATTTTATAGATTACTAGTCACTTATGAGTTTCATCTTGATCATTTTGCCTATTTCTTGGATTTTGGGTCAATTATGAGTGACTTTTTGTTAAATTGGACAAGGGTTTATGTCAATGCATATTTAAGTCTTAGTTATTATTTTGATCATATCAGTTATTATGTAACATCTTCTAGTCTATTATTTCCCTGTTTTGAGTTGATTGACTACATGTTTATATTATTATATCTATTTGCCTAGTTAATTTATAATTACAAAGATATAATGGGATTTTAAATTGGGTATATGGGGAAATTTTATCCTCTTAAGGGGATCCATTTCTTCCTTTTATCAATTAACATGGATAATCATTTTTCATTACTTTACCTTTTGAACTTAGTCATTTTCTTTTAAAATGGACTAACTAGCATTTATTTCAAACTTTTAAACTTAGCTATTTTTATTTAAATTTAAAAATTTAAAATCCTAATGGTTAGCTACTTTATTATGTAGGCCTTGGGAAAGATGATTCTACTTGTTAAATTTTTTCTTCCCCATGACCTTTTGGACTTAATCAATTTTCAAGTATACGTGAGTCTCCAGATGCCTAGGATGTGGCCACATGTCATGATCCCATTTGATCATTTCCCTAGGCTAGTATATGCACTTTGATATTCAAGCAGGTTCATATATAAGTAGGATGATGCTAGGTTTTAAAATCTTTCTCCACTTCTCTAGAGCACCCAGAACAAAGAATCTACCCAAAAACCCTTTGGGTGCCCAGGATGATGCCATATGGCATAATCATATATCCTTAGGCCATAGGGGTGGTAGATACATAGTCAATATGAAATATAATTTCATATGTTTGGTATGTGGACACATGTTAAGATATTAGGGCATCCCAACTAAAAATATGATCAATAAAATCTAGGCCCTTGATCAAGCAATGAGTAAGTGAAAATCCACCATGTAGTAGGACCCTAATGCAGAAGGACATGTTGGCATTATGGAGGAGTGATAAGCATAAAAATGGTATGAATTTACTAATATGGATACATATACCTACATGAAAAGAGTTTGTACTCAAATTTGATGACTGTCTTGCCCATAAAAACCATCAATATCCAAAAATTAAACTATGGGTCTAATTGGGTCTATGCAATCACATCTGGACTTGTGCTCTAGTAGTAGGGATATTTCAAAGCCCGTAATTATAAGTAAATCAGGTAGTAGCATTGAATGAATAATACCATGCACATGGGGATTATACAAAGAGCCATAAAACAAAAATTATGATTAGAAGAGGCATGGTCTCAAACTGCATGGACCATGGCTAGATGGTGATCCTCGAAAGATCCTAATGACATTCCACTATGCAGGTTTCAAGTAAGATTCAATCATCATATCTTATGGTACATTAAACATGGTTATAATGGGACTTGAGTTAGTCTCAACAAATCGATCTCATTGAGTTGTCCTAACCACCCACGCATGGGTATATCTTGGGACTCATTTGATTAAGAGTCTATATAAGACTAGTTATTTTTTTTTATGAAGGGTTGGTTCATTTAGATTTAGAGGATAGATTAGAACTAGACCCTTTAATTCCCCATATTTTATTATTTTATTTTTATTGTGAGATATATTGTCTTAAGACACTTCTATAGTTTTATCTGGAAAGGGTGAATCCTAGATGTTGTTTATTTTATATAATATCTTTAAACTGAAAGGATATGAGGCTAATGTTCATAATATGTGCATTCAAATGGTAATTGTGTTCCTCTTTATTTATAATCAAGTTTTCACTAGACTTTAGCACCATTTTTGTTTGACTATGTGAATATTGGGCAGACAAAAGAGTGGTTTCATGGGATTTGTCTAACTAAATGAACCAAATTTATCTACATTATGTTAGAGGATCATTTATCTTTCTCTTTACCCTTTATATTTTGATCTTTTTTTTATAACTTATTAGTTTAATTTTAGAATGGCCTAATCTACAATCATTGCTTACATGTTTCATTTAGATGGCTTATCCCTCACTTATCTTTTTTTAAAACATTATTGAATTTAGTATGTTGAAGACAAGTGCTACTCATCATGGAGTTCACTGAGAAATCTGAATTCATTGAGTATTTCCTATTCTATGTTTATTTTTAGGTATCAAAGTACATTTTAGATAGGCCCCTTATATGGAATAACTTGCATCAATAAATTGAGGTGTCTAGTTCATCATGACTTGGTAGACAAAGACCTTGGGGAAGTTGCTACCAAGCCTAATTAATTTCAAGATAAGTGGAAGGGGTAATCCTCACCAGTTGAGACTTCCCTTTTCCTCCTAGATTTGGTACATGCCAACTTGACCACCAACATATTAGTGCTATAAGGAGGGTGGATTGGAGTGTTATTTGATATTCATAATTGATTATGTTTAAAATTTTAAAGGATTTATTTAGACATGAGAATTATAGGTTTATAACATTATAAAATATAAGGGTTTTCATAAGGTCAAAGTATATTGAGGGTGAATTTGAACTATTGCAACTCTTAGGACACATGAGGACTAGGATTGATAAAGAGAAGTATAAAACCAGACAAATCTACTCATCATATCTTATTTATAGTGTCCCTTTCATCACCCATTTTTATCTTCCTTAGAACCCAATATGACTAATCTTACTTGGTTAGGAGGATGTAGTTATCCTATGAAAATTCATGGACTTACCCATGACTTTCTTGAAAACCCTGAGAAGTTATGCTTGAGGTATCTTCATGGTGGAGTAAGAATAGTAGAAGAACACATACAAATATTTAAGGATGCCTTGATCATAACTCAAGTTCAACATGAAGATGTCATTTTAAGACTATTCCCTTACAACTAATATGAGTTAGTGTATGGTTGGTATTTAGGTCTCCAAGATGGATCTATCACCTATTGGGCTAACCTTAGTGTATTCATTAACCACTTTAGGATACCAATAGACACTATCATATTATATAATCAATTTGAAATTGCCTATAGAGATCCTAATTATAGACAATTCATTTTAACCACTTCCATGTCTAAACTATAATCACGATTGACTTTTTGTAATCGCATGCAGGATTAGCCAAAAATACCACTGGACCTAATTTATTTGCACAACTATCATTTTAACCTAAAATCACAATTTACATCCCTAATTGGGGATATATATCATATTGCATCATTAATCTTATTTATTGCATCCTAAATTAAACAAATCTTTTGAAAGTTTTTTCACAAGGAAATTAAGTGAATACTTTATTGAAAAATAGAAACATTACAACAGATACCATTCTTCTAATTGTTGATTAATTCCACTTAATCAAGACTAATTATTACTCTAATAGGAAAATCCATGAATTTATAATTATCCTATTTTCATAAATTCAAAATTAGAATATTGCCTCACAAATAGATGACATCATCAGGTAACGTGTGTAAGAAAGCAAAGGTTATGACATGTCTTACACTTCACTTACACACTCAAGACATGTCTTACACCTCTCTTACACACTCTTCCTCTAACACCCCTCTTACACACTCCAAAAGGACCAACGACTATAATTTTATTCTAATGTGCCTTCCATAATCCAAAAGGCCTTAAATGGCATCTCTTACACACTTAATATGTGTAATCATAGATTTGAGGATTGATCCTCAACCCTTCATCTTGAGATGAGATGAATGTTTCAAAATGATTTAAGAAATAAATAAATAATAACCTCACATTTCTCATTTCAAGAAGCTTCTCCATGCATACTTACGTTTCCAAATTATACAAGGAGCTTTAACACTCTCATACCAAGCAAAATCCAAATCAAGTGTAGACAAGTAGAGATGTTACTTATATGAGAATTAAAGCATTGATAAAGACTTCTACATATACAAAATGAGGTTAGATTCTTTAGAATAGTCTTTAAACACATCTTCAGTGGAGGTAAAAACATGGTTATTTATCTTCCAATTGCATTTTTTTTCTTTCTTTCCACATTCTCAACCTAGGGATTAATATTAAGAAGTTATGTATTTAATTTGTTTTAATTTTATTCACTAATAATTGGCTAACCTTTCTTAGATTCTTGATCTACTTAATAGAATGTCTGGTGGGACCCAAAATATTAGCCATATCCCACAAGTTCTTTTGACCATTTGCCTTACTATAATTCCCAGAACTAGCCTTTCAAACAAGCTAATTCACTTTCTTTTTTTGAAAATTCTATTCAAGTTTTTTCTAAGAGTAAATAGTGAATTAAACCTACTACACAACAAATTAACCCCCAAAATTTATGAATTTATCCTACTAATCAATGAATTAATCATTTTATATTCTTCTATCTATTCTATATCTATATCTAAATGGTGAAATCATAGGTCATATTAGCAAAATCATCAGTAAATATAGAGAAATAATATTTTGTGATTTTAACCATTTATTTTGTGTAGGTATAAATGGAAAAATTGGTTTGTATATCAATAAAATCATAATCAACATCAATAAAACTATTTTCATGTCGGTGAAATCATTTTTATACCTCTTCTATTTTGACTATTTCTCTATAAAATTGAAAAATTGTTAAACTTAGTAGTGAAATTGTCTTAGGGTAGTGAAATTATCTTTTCAATACTTATGAAATTGTATCTAACATTAGTAAAATTTTTATATGGAGTAGCAAAATCATTTACCTTGGTAGTGAAATCATTTTTGATAGCGGTGAAATCATTTTTTGACTTTTCAAGTTCTCTATGCAAGTCCAATTGGTGAAACCATTATAATTATTAGTAAAATCACTCTATTTATTGACAAAATCATTCTGTACCTACATATTAGTAAAATCATATTTTTATGCTAAACTAACACTTAAATAAACCCATTTTCAATCTCCTTATTGACTTAAAACCAATTTTTTCAAACTTATAATTATTTTTATACAAGACCTTGGCTAAAGAAGTGGTATTTTGAGTCAAGAAAATCAAAATTACTTCAAATTTCAAGTTGGGCATTAAAATGAATTCACATTTTAATTGGGTCATAACAAACTTGTTTATTTTGAAAGTGATTTACTTTCTTACAATATTTCTTGTTGATTGATTGTCTTGTGGGGTTATTTTTGTGCATATGCTCTCACATGTTTGGGTGGCTCATAAACATAAAAGTTCTTATTTTTCTTTTACCTTATTTTTTCATTTGACTATGTGGGATGGATTTCATCACCTTCTCACAAGTCTTTAGTGGTGTATTGACATATGAAGTGACATTATAGAATCATTCCAAGGGTACCCCATCTATCTAATGGGTTATATAAATTGAGGAATGTTTCCATCATGAAGGCCTAACTTTGTGATTTCACATTGTCATGTGAGGAGAATAACCACATGGAATTTTTCCCAATATCTTAAGCCAAGGTGTGGTACCCTTGAAAGGAGAAATATTGGCAACATGATCAAACTTATTCATTTATGGACTTGTGTTCATGTACCATAAGGTATATAGGGACCATATAAAAAGATCAAGTAAAATTATAAGTAAACCTCAAATCTATTATCACTTCATTGAGACCCTTACGACTGAAGTGGTTGCAAAGGGATAAGACCCTATTGTGAATATCCTAATATTGGAATTATTCTTAGATGCCTCTTTAACCGTGGATCATTCATTGATGGATGGTGCAAAGTTAAAAACCCTTAAATATCACCTTACTAATACAAACATTTTGAAATAAGGGTGGGGTTAAAATACCACCAACAATTACAATAATTTATTTAATGAACACTTAAACTTTATAATCCTCTATCAAATTGAGTATTTGTAAGGTTTAATTGATGTGATGAAAACCCATGTCAATTATTAATTTTCATTATAGTTATTGTGTGTTTTTACTTGATTGTTATGTCAAAACCTTGTTTATACTTATGACCAAACCAAACAAACCATTTCCAAATCCAAAACATTTTTATACATAAATAATGAGGTATTACTATGTCAAAATTCTAGGTCAAATAAAAGTGACATATTAAAACTTGGTCCCAATACCAATCTTGATTGTCCAAACCATGTTTTTAGGCTACCTAATTTGATCCAAGAGTCTTGTATTAAACCAAATTTCCATTCCAAACTAAGTCCAAGTCTAAAAATTCAAAATTCTTTCCCATGTTGTGCCATTATGTCATTCATTCTAGTACAAAACTAAGTTCAAATACAAGTGCTAATTCTAATCAAACTTATTTTTAAGGTCAAACCAAATATAGTTTCAAGTATAATTCAAATTCCAAGATCAAGTTCCAATTCTAGTCAAATTGTGCCAAAACTAATTCCTTTTTATAAGTCAAAAATTTAAGGCTTAGTTCAAAACTTGATTCCCCATTGTCAACCAAGACTAATTATTGTGCCAACCTTCACACATTTTAAATTTTCTAATGTATCTTAAATAAGTCAAGTTTATTTTATTTATTCATAAGTCAAGTTCCCAATATTAAAACCTTTCAAAACAAGACCAAGTGCAAAACATTTCCTAAGTCCAACATTGAACATTTATACTCAAAACCATTGTGCCCAAATTTTTTAGATTTACCCTTTTGAGAAACACATTTGAAACATTCACATTGACATACATTTTATTGGTGTATTCCAAGTTGACATTAATGTAAGCCAAACATCTTACCACAAACCAATTTCCATGTAATATTCCAAGTGAAGTCATGTACCAAGTCAAGACATAGTTTTAGGCATTCAAGACCTTTTCAAGATGAAGAATATAAACTTAGACATACCTAAGTACATGTTTAGTGCAGCCATTTACACCTCATCATTTGATGATGAGGTAGTTTATAATCCCTATGGATATGATTGCTACATATAATATGAATAAATTTTAATAATACCTTTCCAATGTGCCATCTAATGCTAAAATTTAACAACATAACCTGTACCTTTTGATTATATCACCTAATGTTAAACAAGTCCAATACCAACCATACCTTTCACACATCCCATTTGATACTAAGAATATACCTAATCTAATTTACATTGTTGATACATCACCTAGTGATGAATATCAACTAGAGTAAGTCAATCAACATGATCAATTCAATTGACAAGATCAATTCAATCGAAAACTATTTGATGATAAATATGAACATCTTGTTAGATTAGTGGAAATGGGTGTAAAATTTCCCTCTAGTTTTCCCATAGATGATTTACACTATTTGGTTATAATACCCAAAGAAACACCTATTATATTACTAGACAACCAAGTTTCCTCTAGCCAAGATCAAACTTTTAATCAAGACGTAGTGGTGTCAGATAAAGGAAAGAGTCAACTAGTTGACTCTCCCACACAAGACCAACTTATTGTTTCATAAATACAATAAACTAATCTGACTATATCTACTTTAGATAACTCCTTGGCTATAGTGAAAGTTTAAAATCCCATGTTATTAGAGCAAAATCCTACAATAGAATAACCATTGAATTTGTCTACCTATCCCATATATAATTTAAATCTATTACTAACAAAACATCAGTTATAGATATGTTTAACACATCCATAGTTGAAACCAATTTAACAACTAATCTTTATGTAGATCTCCTTATATATTCTATCCAACATGTGGTGGATAGCTCTCAAGTAGCATATTTTAACCCACATTAGGTATCATCCAAAATGCAACAAAACATTATTCCATATTCTCCACTATCTCCTCCTTCCAACATTCCAAATACCTTATAGCATCAAATTACAAACCCAATTGAGATGCAACATGTTATAAGTACCCCACTTCAAAAAGTGGAAACTAATCCCCATCTCAATAGGTGGAAACCAATGTTCCATTACAATAAGTTCCAATTAATCCCTAACCAATGTTTTCTAACCAATATTGTGTTTCTAAAATTCAACCAATTCTTCTATTCAACAAGTAGCCTTTTTAAGCCAATAACATGTGACATTTAAACAAGTTTACCCTATGTGAAAGATTCATAGGAATCAGTAATAAATTCCCTTCCAGTCCCAATAAATTCCATTTAATACTCAATAAAGCATTCCTCCATATAGGCCTTAATTCCATCCAAATCAACAATGCACTCAGTCGCAAGTGCCTTACCAAAAATAAGTCCCTTATTAGTAATAAAAATTTATTCAAAGGGTGAATATTCCTAGTAGAACCAATTGATTATAAATTCCCTAATATTATGTATCACCTCTTTATCTAGGTCAAGGTATTATTTATTTAAATACCCTACAAAATTTTCCTACTTCCTCTCACTCTGGTCCTACCTTCCATGATTTGTAAGAGGTCAAAGATGTAGTTTCAATAATTTAGGCAAAAAATCAGAGTACGAAGTTTAAATTGGATGACATGATCTTATCCTTTTGATATGAGCTATCTTTAGATACCTTTTCCATATCATTTTGAGATGACCAAATTTGAAAAATAAAAATGGAAAGGTGTTCCCAAAGAACATCTAAAATAATTATTTGTTGCATGTCAAGAAGTTGCATAAAGACCTATCTAACTACTTCACTTGTTTCCTTGTAGTTTGAATGGGCATACCTTAAAGTGGTTTCTTGGTATATCCAAAAACTCTATTAATAACTTTGATGATTTTTTTAAGAGGTTTGTGTAACAATTATATTTGAATATCAAACATAAGCTAACTATGGTTGATCTATGTCAAAATAAACAAAGAAAAGGATAAATCTTTGCTGATTATTTACAATGGCGCACTCCTTAGCCAATAAAATCCCACATAATCTCCTTGATAGATAATTGTCCATAATGTTCACTTCCAATCCATAGTTTTATGTTTCTCATAACCTCAAGCTTATTTATGCCAATACATTTGAAGAAGTTATTGACAAAGGAATATAGATTGAGTAAGCCATAATCGACAAAGGAATAATCAAGATTTTCTCTCAAAATCAAGCATAAAACAAGGCTCAGACATAAACTCTTATGCAAGCATAAACAAGTACATCAAAAAATCCTAAACCATTCAAAACGAATATAAATGTCATAGGAGATGGGGTAACTAAATCTTGGTATGTGAAAATGGTACAACCATTGCCTATTCAAGCAAACCCACCTAATCAACCTCTCACTTTACAAAGGCCACTTCTAATAAGATTTCATTATCATAGTATATATTTTAGTAATATTGGTGAGTCTACTAAGATGGTTTTCCAAAAGCAGTTTCCACTAACATGATCATTTGGCTAGTGTCAAAACCATTTCTATAAAATCAACCTAAACTTGATTGGTGTAATGAGAATGACTTTTGTGATTATCATTTGGTTAAAGTCCATTTCATTCATAGATGTGTGTAGGTTCACCATCTTATTTAAGATTTGTGTGAAAGTGATGAAATAACATTGGATAATGTGGCCATGACATGTAATCAAGATTTGGGTATCTATCATTTTTTTTTTGGTAGCATAATGCCAATAAAAATTAGAATCAGAATAGATCTCCTCACAATAAAAATTAGAAACAAAACCAACAATAACAATAAAAAAATTGGAATCAAGATCAAGATAACCATTCTAATAAACTTAATTATAAAATTATCTCTTATGACTACAATGTTGTAGGTCACATCACTAGTGGACACATTTCTACCATTAAGATCAATCCCAATCCCATTGCCAATAATATCCAAATACCTTCACCATCCATTCTAGGACCTCCACCTCCATTTTTTGATAATCCTTATTTGGCTCGTAATATCCTAAATATTAATCAACAACCAAGAGTTACCATTTCAACCCTTCATTCCCCTTATTCTAATTATAGTAACCCTTTGCCAATTGGAGGTTGTGCAATCATAATTTGATGCTCCAAGGTTACCATTCAAGGTCCTATACCTTTTACCTCCAAAAATTCCATTCAAGGTCCTCCACCTTAGAAAACCAAGCCCATTTCTCCTATTAATAACAAACGTCATGATATTATGGAAAACTTACAAAATACACAAATGCAAATTTATATTTTAGATATTTTGCATGCATAAAATGTCCATAAGAACATATTGAATGAAATTATAAGTCAATCTAAGGTCCTAAGTGACATTGCACATGATTAATTTCAAACACTTGTGAGTCATCTAGATCCATGCCAAAAACTCATATTTGATCAAATCAATCTATCATCTCTTAGGACCTTTACATAATAACTTAATTTACATAGGAGTGATCATTACTAAAATAAATTTAAAAGAGTCCTCATCGAGAATGGTTTAGGGCTAAATATTATAACTTTGAAACTGGTCAAACATTTGTGCTACATAGAAGAAAAAATTCAACCAGATACCACCACTATCAAAGCCTATGATAATGAGGAGTGGGAATTTTGACATACTATTTGTTTACACATTATAGTTGGGATTCTAACCCATGATACTCTATTCCATGTTCTTGATTTAGAATTATCATATCACTTGCTCCTTAGGTGGCCATGGATTCATGAAGTATGTGTTGTACCTTCTAGTCTTCATAAATGTATAATGTTTCCCTATTCTAGGTTAGAATTTACTATTCTTGGTGAACTACAATTTTACCAATTATTTAAATATTTAGAAGTGGAATGTGAAAATTACAACTATCAATCTAGCATAGAGCCTATCTGATGTAAGTACACATTTTCTAGGCCTACTCAACTAGGTCTTCTAGATCTCCTTTAGGCTTTATATCCTTCTTATAATTATAAAATTATTGATTAAATCCTTGTTCACACTAACCTTATTTAAAAATTTCAAAATATCCTTGATCTTATCAAGGTTATCCCATATCCATAGTCTAATGTATCTCCTCTGCATCTTGATCAAAAATAATATTCTATGGACCTAATTAGGTTTGTCCTATTCACATACTAGTATTTTGAGCTTATTCCATGATTCATAGTAATGTTTATGGTTTTTTACCTCAATAATAATTTTAGAAAGAACTTCAACCTTCCTATTTTATCACTTTTTTAGTAAGAACTCAAAATTCTATCTTTTTAAACTTTACACATAAACCTGTAATCTACTATATTAGTTATAACTTGAGGTACAAAGTCATGAAATATTTAAGACACATTAATATATACACACATAAAATTATTAACCTAATTACAAGGTTTTGGACTCTCTTACTTGCTCCTTTTGAAGTTATGATCTCTTTTGAACTCTCAAATAGGGTTTCTAGGCCTTTTAACAAACATATTAACTAAGTTTTGACTAAATATTCCTCACTAGAGACTTAAAAACACTTAAACCACCTTTAAACCATTTAAATCATCTATTAAAATCATTCCAAAAAGTTTGAACTAATTTAGATGGTTAGTTTTTAAGTTGCAAGCATTTTATCTTCAAAAACCCTAGTTAAGGGTTTACACAATCTATCATTGGCTGAGAGTAAGTAAAAAATAAAAAATTAAATTATAATGATATTTTTGACTTATTTAAACTAGAATAAGGCCTAAATGATGTTCTCTTACTTTGTCAACCATTAATAAAGATTACACAATCACTAAATGAACACAATAAATAGATTTCCTTTTGACTGTGATATTTTTATTGTATTCTTGATTATAATAGGATTAGAGAGACAAAATAGGAATGAAATTTAAGATATAATAACTTATAAAATCTTTATTTGGATTAATTAGGACCTAAATAAATTCCCTCTACTATGTAGATTGATTTTTAGACTTAACACACTTAATAGTACATGATAACATCTCCTTTCTATCAAACTATTACATTACAAACCCTATTTTTCAATCGTGATTACTAAAAATGACCCAAAAATCAAAAGTTTTGATTGATAGATATTTCAAGAACATGAAAATAACATAGTAACAATGATTTCTCTGAGAAGAGATGTTTTATTACTCAAGATTGCAATACAACCAAATGCTTATCTCTGGGAAGAGATGTCTAATTTCTATTTTAGGTTACATATTCATTTATACACATTTTGAAGGTATAAGGAGGATGTGGAAGGTCACCAATATTAAAGGAGATTAATTGGTTCAACTTCCATGATTTACAATAATACATAATTCAAGGAATTACTATTTTTAGAAACTTACTTTTTTTGGATTACACTACTAAAATAAAAATTTGGGGCACTTTTATTAGGTTTTTAGGGGTCAAAAACCATTGAAAAAATATATATACCATCTCACCACATTATCCTCATTTTTATCTCTCCAATGGTTCAAATAGGGAGTCAATCAGAGATATGGTGCAAAAGTTATGGCTCTCAGAAGTTCCGTCATCAATTGGTGTAAAATCGTTGCCCAATTAATCACCTGAATTGTTGCTCGGATAAAAGAATCATCACAATAATGTAAATAAAGATCAAATATTAACTTATAACATCAAATTACATGCATATAGAGTCATTAGAATAATTAAAGATAACAACAAACTTATTTTATTTGTATAACCTTAATATATATACACAGTCTTCTTTAGACTATCACAAGCTACCATCAGACCTAGAGACCTCTACCACCAAATATCCATTATATACTCATCCTCTTATGTTTCTTTCACTCCTTGTTTCATGGTTTGAAGCTGATAACTTATAATAATATATCTAAACTTGGTTATCTACCTAAATCCCATTATGTGGATCAATTACCTAAATCCTAAGAAAGATAAGGATATAGTTGATCAACCACCTAAATCCCATTATGTGGATCCAAGAACTCTTACCTACACTTCATATAAACCACCTACTACAATATCTAATCATTTTACTATTCAAGATAATGGCCTTATGGAATACAAAATTAGTAATGCTTTCCATATAGCCAAGCTACTTAAATCACCTAAATCATATGATAGACCCAAAGTAAAAGCTAACAAAATGGAATGGCACAAAAAGGATGATTCTCATAAAAAAGGACCTAAATTTTTCATAAAAACCACTTCCTAGGATCAATAAAAAATCAAGGCCAATGATAATCCATGGTTATATAATGATGATTTTGTCACTTGCTATCAAAACATAAAATATCCTATACCAAACATGATAATGGATTATCAAGCCTATAAGGGAAAAGACCTGTGAAAAAAACAAGGAATTATTGAGCTAGTATTAGTTGATATAAAAAAAATGAAATTGAGGTATTAGATACAAACCTCTTGGGGGTGACCCTTAAATATTGAGAGTGACACTGATTTATCATCTAACATAGATAATTTTGACAATGGCATAGAGTCCTATTATAACATTTATGATGAGTTGGATGATACCAATTTATTTGACCCTAATACCATCTCTACCATTACTATTGTGCTATCTTATTCCCCTCTTTTCTTCCATTGACCCTAATTGATTGAATGCGACCAACAAGACTCATATATATTATTTGATGATTTTTAGAATAATGAGGCAACCTATGAATTTATGGACCTCAAAGATAATTGTCCACTTGGTGATAAAAAACAAGAATTTTATATTAAATTAGATCCTACTACCTATTTTGGAGAGTAGGTGAACTTCCTTAGTCACAAAAAAAAAGTAAAAATAAAAAATTGAGGTTCCAAAGTGAAAACCTCTTTGAGGCACTTTTAGACTAGGCTAAAAGTAAAGATAAAGACAAGTCCCATGGTAAAAACCCATTTTAGGTGCCATTAGATGGGGAAGTTCAAACTATTTTAAATTAATTCCAAGCCTCTTATAGTTCTAAAATTTCATGCCACTCAGAATCAGTTCTAAGGATCATAAAATATTTGATCAATCAGCCCAATCCTTTATCAAATGGCCTTTGTTATACCTTGGTGATTCATATTCTTCTTATTTAGGTGAAATTAATGAGCCAATCAAACAAATAGATAAAGATGAAGACCAATGTATCACTTTGTTGGCTATTTTAGAAGATGGTTTTACCCTACTTGTGGAGGATACCACTGAAGTCAACATTGTGAAATGGATCAAACTTGGAATGTCCCTCATTGAAGAGGAATGTGAGCTTTGTACTACCCTCCTTCAGTTATTTGTTGATATTTTTACATGGAGGTATTCATATATTCTTATATTAGACCCTAATTTAGTTATATGTCACCTTGTTTTACACCCCAATGCCAAGCTAATCAAGCAAAAATTGAGAAAAATGAACCCTCACATAACCATTCTTGTAAAGAAAATTATAAAAATTATTGGATGTAAGGTGATTTATCCTATTGATTATTCAAAATTGATATCCAACATATTCCCAATCAATAAAAAACCACAAAGAATTAGATTATGCATTGATTTATAAGATAACAAAAAAACATGCCCAAAGGATGACTTTTGTTTTCTCAATATTGATACGATTGTGGATTCCATAATAAGGTATGAGATGCTATCTCTTATGGATGGCGTTTCAATGAATTTTAGATTATATTTCAAAAAGGGAAGAAAGAGAAACTAGATAGGGTATGGTTTAAAAACCTATTTGGTTGTGCATGCATTGAATCAGATGATTGTGAATAACTCCTCTTTGGCTTTGGAGGATGACCTATAAATAAGATAATAGTAAAGCAAATAGTTGGTTAAATAGATAGTTGGGTAGATTTCCTAGCACTAGCTAGATCTTGGAAGTAAGAGCTTCCTTAGGGGCTATCAATCTACTCATTTTAAACAATTAAGTTTAGAAAATAGAAGATAAAGTACTTGAATCAATAATCAAAATCTACTAAAATTAAACACAAGAAATGTTTGATAGAGAAAATAGACTAAAATGACTAATATAATAATAAGCAAGTCAATACTAATGCTAAACATATCAAGTGTGCTTCAAAAAATAGGATAGGTGTCTATGAATAGGTAGGGACATAAAAAATTAGATTTAGTTAGGGGTAAGAGGGTGAAAATAACTTGTTACTATTTTCTACCATAGTGACCATCGATAGTTGGGATGACCGTTGATAGTTAAAGTGACTTTTGATGGTCAAGGTGATTGTCAGTGGTTGGATAGACCATCAACATTTGAGATAACTATCAACGGTTACTATGTGTAGGCTTAAGCTAATAAATAAAATGATTGAAAAGATTTTAAAATAAAATTTTGGGATGTTGGCTTGTGCTAGGCTAATTGTAAAGTACAAATAAAGTAATTAAATATTGGAAAATAAATAATTAGCTTACAAAAGATTAATCAGATGAGTGGTTGAGGTGGTTGGCTCATTGATAGAGTTTGGCATGATTCTAGGAGAGTAAAGTACTTGGCTGTCGATTGAGGGGAAATGACAAGTTAGATCACTACTATGATTATTGGATCACTAGATTGATGGAAGAACACATGTAAAGGAAAGCTCTAGATGCAAAAGCTCTTGATAGTTGTGTATGGGCTCCACCTCCTCCTCTCTTCTTATAGGAAAAAAAGGAGAGATGCAATAAGATGTTAATTGGGATTTATAATTATAACCCATACATGTAATAACTCACACATAGATTTAGACAAGTTAATTTTAGAAAAGAAATGCAAAGTGTTTTGCATGTTAATGCTTCAAGCAATGACCATCAATGGTCAAGGTGACCATCGGCAGTCATCTTGATCATTGACTATCAAGGGCTAAAGTGAAAAGGTGGTTAAAGGGTGGGCTTAGTTAGTTGGTCAAATTGATCATGGTTAGACTCAATTAAGTTTCAATGTGCCAAATTGGTTCTATGGGGGTCCTAAGGTGGTCCAAGGGTGTTTTAACATTCAAAATTGTAGTGTGAGGATTTTTGGTGTCTATACTTTGCCCCATTTTATTATTCAACTTTGAATTAACAAACTACAAAATAAAAATGGATTGTTAGTCAAAGGTCAAGTTGCCCTGAGTATGGGAGGAGGTGTCCCCCCTCAAATTAGGAGTCAATGAGGGAAAATAGAATTAGGTGTAGGTTTGATAAGGTGGATTAAGGTGATGATGAAGATGGATTTCATGAAGTTGGGTGAGGGGTTGGGTACTGAAGCACAAATGCATGTATGAAGTGATAAAATTCATGATATCCAAGATGATCCATAGACTAGGTTACCATAATTGGTAAAAATAAAGGTTGGTGCTAGAAGGACAAGTGACAAATGGATTACATGACCAAATTTAGGCATGGCAGTTAGGAACACTTGTAAATGCAAGTTTCCTAGTCAATGTCTGTGTTTTTATGGGTATCCAAGGCAGAAAGTGATCCTAGTGAAAACATAAATGAGTTAGGTGAAGTCATGGGTATCTAAAATAGGAAGCAATCTTAAGAAGACATAAGTAGGTCTTGTAAGCATGAAGTGGTACAAGTTCAAAAAGTGGTCAACATGGTAAAATATGTTGATGTGGTCAAAGGACTAGGCAAAAGTCATCACAAAATGCATTCTAGTTGGGTGAAATGGGCCAATGATGAGATGATAAGGTGGTCATGGTGGGAGGAAAAGGTAGTATCCATGGGTGGGTACTTACTAAGGTGTGACAAAAATTTACATATTTGAGACAAAAAAGAAAAAAGGGTCCACAACCTAATCATTGATGGTTAGGGGGTCTAAAGGCAACCATCAACAATCACCCTGACCATCGATGGTTAGGGTCAAACCCTAAAATTAGTGTGGTTAAAAAGTAAAAAAAGAGTCATTTATATCATTACAACTACTTTGATTTAGATCTCTAGCCATCTGTCATACTTTGGAAATATTTATAGATAATGAGTGCTTGCTAATGGGTGATGCTACTAAGGTGGATGAGGTTGACCAAGAGTGATTGAGCCAAAATATAGTGTAGACATGGATGTGGTTGGGCAGGAGGTCCCAAGATTCCTCTTCAATGATGGTCAAGGAATGAGGTAGGGTGAATCCTTAAATTGATAGGGTAGTTTTAGAATTGACATTGTAATTGGTTTTGTAATTATCTACTTGATGGATGAGGTAAATGTGGGTTTTGCTTAGGTGTGCCCTAGGTAGGGCTTTGTTGGAATTTGGTAAAATTGGTAGGTGATGTCTAAATTTGGGAAATTTGGCTATTTAGGGGTAGGTTGAGGGTAATATTGGTAGGATTTGGTAGAAAAATGGTAGCTTGTTTTTAGGTGGTCTAAGGTCTTGGGAATTTTCCACCATGGTCACATTCAGTGTCTGTTAGCAATCACCCTGATCATTGACAGTTGACAACCAAGGGCAAATCCCTTACCTAAATATCATTAGTCACAATGACTATCAGTAGTCACCTAGCATAAAATAGGATTTTGAAAATGTTTAAAGTGTTTTAAGGCATAATAGGTGTTAATTATTTGGTATAGGTTGACCCATAGGTTAAGTGGTGGATTTGGTAGGTTTAAATGTTAGGTTTGATAGGTAGGAGTTGAATAAATGGTCAAATGGATGAGGTTAGGTAGGGTAAAGTAACATATTTTTTAGGCAAAAATAGTATAGGTAATTAATCTTATTGATACTTATTACTTGCAGGCATAAGAGCAGATATAAATGCATGATCAAGTGTCGTGCTTCTTCATAGAGGTTCACTAGGGGATGACCCCAACTAATTGGGCTCACATGGAGGAGGTTAGGATAGGAGAAATGTGACACTACTAGTATGTTTTGCATGATACATCTATAATCATGGAAATCATTGATAGATGGGATCTAGCCATGGACACTTTCCTCGTACCAACTGGTGAGATGACTATTTTCTTAGAGGATGTTCATAGGAATAAATGGTTGCCCCTACAGGGTGATCCAATTTACCATATAGAGTAGGAGGAGTGAGATGATTTATTAGAACTAATGTATGAAGATTATGGTGATCATGTTAGATGGAATGCTATGGGTTTTAGATACAGTACACTATATCAAAGGGTGATGGGCAAGAAGAGACTTATGACCATAATGATGATGGCCATTTTATTCTTTGCCCTTCCTAATTCGAGCAATGGGAGATTCCCATACTTGATACTAGGGGTATTGGTTGAGATGCTACTAGGGTAGATAGTATTTAGATGGGTACCTATGATTTTGGTGTAGCTATATAGGGAGATGTGGGGTTTCATGGCCCACAGGAGATATGGCAATAGTGTTGATATGGTTCTACACTATTGGGCTTATGAGCATATCTGAGTGTTGAGGCCAATGGGGTTGCCATAGATGGGATACACTAAGATAGATTTATTGATGGGTTACATGAGGTAGAGATGAATTTTATACATTAGGAGTGGGTGGAGGGGCTCATGATGTAGATTGGTTTAGGGGTGCACTAGGTGTAGTAGTGATTGATGATATCATTTGGAGACCATATGTTGGGTTCCTAGAGTGGGCTAGGTACATGAGGTAGACTTTATCCTTGTAGAGTTATAGGTGGATCTTTGAATAGAGGGAGGGAGAGGTATAGCTCATCCCATTCGATAGGGTTTAGAGAAAGTTGGTATTGGTTCAGGGGATCTCAGGCCCATTCTTAAGATACAGACATGAGGATGCATAGATCATTTTATCGAAAACACAACTAGTGCAAACATTGCTTGATCATGAGGAGTTACCAGTGAGGCTAGTGATTGATGATGCATGTTTTCTTGATGGGTACCCTATATGGTACCAGGATCTATATGTAGTAGTCAATTTTAGTGGAAAATATGGTGGCAAGAGGCAAATAGATGTGGACCCAGCTGGGAGAGGGGGATATAGGGCATAGGTATAGGGAGGTGCCATAGATAGATAGGCAAGAGAAGCATTAGCTATGGAATAGGCATAATTTATAACACTAAAAGGTCAAGTGGATACCTTATAGGGTCAGGTGGCTACATTCATAGGTGATACAGACTAGGCTAGAGCTTCACTAGCCTTGGTTACATAGGAGAGGGACTCTTTGAGGTAGAGAGGAGGAAGAACTATGGCATCTATAGGACCATTGGGGAACATCGCCATGGCATGATACTTAGACACCATGAATGAGTTATGATACTATAAGGCTATAGTCTTGAGATGGTGTCCTGATGAGCCTTGATGGGGTGAATACAAAGTAAGTTTGGCAGGCGGTGCCAATATTGTGATACCAAATCAGTGGGTAGCATCTATGGGTAGATAGATAGGTACTATAGGTGGATAGGCACTAGGATCTAGTGGTGCTCTAGGAGATAGTGGTACCCCAAGGGCATAACTATGACATAGTTCATATATATTATATGTTGTTGTATATCATTTTGATACTAGCCTGTGAGCTGATGTGGTAAGATGTACATTTTAAGAGAGAGAGACATGTTTATTTGTTTGTACACATTATGATGTTATTTGACTCATGATTTATATATATGATCCTTATTTATTTCCTATTGCTTATTGTCTATGGTTTGATATTATGGGATGATGTGATGTTTATATTGATTATGCTCATGTTATATTGATATTAGATACTAATTGAGACTCATCTGGCTAGGCATGCAATGGATTTTATTTATGGTTATGCTTAAGGACATGTTAAATTTTAATGAGTATATGCTTCATTGTTTAGATTTAGACATGTGGTGGAAAATGGTTGGTTGCTTTATTTGTTCATAGGTGCTATGATGTTATTATGCATTTGCTTATGACATGGATTGATATGATGTGATGATTATGGTTGTTGTTATTTTAATTAGGATAAATCACATGAAACAAGTTAATTAACAATACTATATGTGAGAATAGAGGATATAATCAAGAGACAAATGTATTTAGTGAAAATATCAACCAATTATGAGAAGATGAGAATAAGGCATGATGCTTCTTCTTTGACAAGGAGTAAAACAAAAACCAAAGTTGGATTGGCTTAAGGAACATAAGCCTTTCGAATGCTTCACATTAGAATTTGTTAATTAGTTCAAAAGGTGTCATGCTCACATAATGTTAAGTAAGCTCAAAATACCTTGATTATAGTGTATAAAGGGGAGATGAATTAAAGGTGGAACCTTCTTGTGAGACCAACATGCCTCTTCTATAGGTTTTTGAAGAGTTAATATAAATAAGTCTATGTCATACAAGGTGTAAACTGATTGATGTAAGAAGTCTACTTATGAGAGCCGATTATAGATTTCAAAATTAGTTTGATTATGAGAGCCAATTGTGGATTTCAAAATTATTGTGTTTTTGCATTTTCTTGATAATGGGTCTTTTGCCTTTTGTTATTGTTGCTTGGGGGTTGGGGAATCTGATCGATGCAGGAAGCTCCAAGAAATTGCTTGTTTTGATAAAAGCTTTACTCAATCATCCTTTGAAGGAGTGGTCTAAGTTTGTGTTCTTTGTTTAATGTTTTTGATAGCTATCCTTTAAAGGAGTAGTCCACCTTACATTGATCAATTTCAAGTATGTTTTCAATAATTGTCCTTTAAGGGAGCAGTCTAGTCTGTGAATGCTAGGAATGACCCATGAGTGCTAGTGGTAGGGATTTTGATTTTTTTTCTTTGTTTGATTATTCTTGACATAGACATGCTTATATAGAATTAAAGGGCTCACCTTTGTGAAGGTAAAACTAAAAGCACAAGAAGGTTGATTAGGTGTAAAGAGGTTTAGGTGACAATGATCATGGGAATTTATCCTAAAAAAGGTAGAAAGTACCATGAGAATCATGCCATGGGTAGAGCTATGGTACCCATTATTCAAGATTAGGCTATGATTGTGATGGATAATCACATAATTTAGTTTTAATCATTACCCCTAAAATAGGGAGATGAATGTAGTTTGTAAGCAATAGATGAGCATAAATTAGATAGAAGGTGAGTTTGATCTTTTCCAACAAAAAAAGGACATAGATGAAAAACAATAAGGGGCTCAGGTTCTAGGTTGCCTTCAAGAGAGGAAAATTGGTAAGCTTCTAATACATACTGATGGGTTATGGTATAAGGTCCAATCCAATTGAAAGCAAACTTGCCCTACTTATTTTTCTCCATATTAGTGACATGTTGATTTTACTTTAGGATAAGGTCTCTAATGTTGAATTATCACACTCTAAGGTGTTTATTATAGGCATGTTTAATACACTCTTGATAGACATGAAGATGGGTGAGGGAAGCTAAATGACATTTATCAAGTAGCTCAAGATGGGTTAAATGGTACTACCGGTAATCATCCTCAGTAATTAGATATTGCAAAGATATGCGAAGAGATGGGATTTGGACTTCAAGAGGCAAGACATCCTCCACTCCAAACACAAGAGAAAAAGGAGTATCACTTGTTGGGATTCAAATTCTAGTGCAATATACCCATAAGGTGAAGGGGATGTGTGAATGCCAATCCTGACTAGATGCATTGACCATTTTAATGAGCATTTTGTTAAGAGTTTTGTAAAAGGCCTCAGCCTGTCCATTAAATTGAGGGTGATAGGGTGAGGATAAACTTAAATTATTATTTAATGAATCATAAAGACCTTAAAATTTCTCATTCTTAAAATATTTACCATTATCAGTGATAATTTTATGAGGAACATCAAAGTGGTAGATGATGTGATGGTTGATAAAGTCAACAATCTTTTCCACTTTGGTCAAGACTAGAGGAATAACCTCTACCCATTTGGTAAAATATTCAGTTGTAATGATGATAGAATGGTGTTGCTAAAAATAATGGGGATTAATTTCACCAATAAGGTCTAGACCCCATTATGAGAAGTGCCTGAAGTCAGTAGAAACATGAAGACTATAGCCAGGTGTGTGATGTATATTGGAGTGCTATTGACACTTAACATACTTTTTATTATAATCAAAATAGTTTTGGTTAAGGGTAGGATATCAATAGCCAAGGTGAAGGACACATTTAGTTATGGTGAGGCCACTAAAGTGTCCCCCATAGATACCATCATGTGTTTCCTTGATAATGTGAGAGGTTTCATGACTGCATAGGAATTGAAAAAGGAGATCATCAAAGCCACATTTATAAATAATTCCTTCCATAATGGTATAACATGAGGTACTCTAAATAAATACTCTTTAAGCATTCTAGGAAAGACTAGAAGGAATAATGGAAAGGTTAAGATAGTTGAAGGTCTGATGATACCCAAGGTTAGGTTGAGTCTCCTCCACATTGAGATGGTAGGAAAATCTGGTTTGACATAGGAAGGTTAGGTAAGTCTATGGATAATGATAGATAGTTTGGAGTCAAATGGTGCATATGGAATCTAAGAGGTAAGAGAAGCCATAGTATTGATAAATTTATTGATAGATAGTAGGGCTGACTAGATGTGGTAGTGTTAAAATGATGCTAAGAGTTAATTAAATAGTTGTTTGTACTATTGCAAAACATCATTCTTACACTGGTAAGATTCATTGATTTAAATGACCACAAGTTGGGATTCATCAAAGATATTGATTATTTTGACTCCCAAGGCTAAAGTGGTATGAAAGCATATCACTAGGGCTTCGTACTCAACCATATTATTTGTACATTCAAAGTCAATTTTGAATAATAAAAGAAGAGGTTCACCATCGAAGGGGATACGAATGATGCTAGCTCTCCCACCACATTGACACTTTGATCTATCAAATAACATGATAACTTGATAGGTGAAGTCTTCTTAAGAGAGGGTCTTGATGGACTTATCAAGAAACTCAAGAGGAGGAGGTTAGTTGTTTTCTAGAAATACTTCAACCAATTTGTTAATAATGACTTGTCTTTTAATTAACTTTTATTGAAGGAACTCAAGATCAAACTTTGATAAGAGCATGAGCCACTTGGCCATACATTGGTTTTGGTATGGCTTGGAGTGCATATAATTGAGTGGATTAGTATTGGTTATGACATAAGTTTTGTGGTTATGAAGGTTGTGGAAAATTTTGGTGGCCATGAATACTAAATCTAGGTAAAGTTTCTTGATATGGGTGTACCATGTCTCGTATTCTACAAGCATGTGTCTAATGTAGTAGATGGCTTGTTCTTTATGTTGTTCATCTCGATGAGCAAGCATTTACCCTAAGGAGTGGTTAGTGGTAGAGATATAGAGGTATAAAGGCTGGTCATCCTTGGGAGGGGTGAGGATAGGTGGAGACAAAAGGTACTTTTTGAATGAATCAAAGGCCTTTTGATAGTTGTTATTCCACTTAAATGATACATATTTATTTAGAAGGTGGTGAAAGCATTAGTATAATTTTGAGAGATAGGAGATAAAATGATGAATGGATTGGAGCTTCCCCTATGAGCTACGAAGTTGCTTGAGGTTGATTGGAGGAAGCATGTCAAGGATGGATTTGATTTGGTAGGATTGATTTCAATCCCTTGAAGGGAAATGATAAAGCCAAGGAAATTTCTTGATAAAACCCCAAAAATGCATTTTTTGGAGTTAAGGTGGATGTGGTAATAGTTGAAGTGCTCAAATATAATATTGAGAATGACCAAATGATCCTTACGATATTTGGATTTCTTGAGAAGGTCATTCACATAGTCTTTAACAATCTTGTGGATAAGGTCATGGAAGATGTAAGTCATGGCACATTGGTAGGTTGTACTAGCATTCATTAGTCTTAAAGGCATGAGTTTATAGTAGAAGGTTCCTTATGGGGTGATAAAGGTGGTTTTTTTTTTTATATTTGGAAACAATTAGGATTTGATTATAACTCGAGAATCCATCCATGAGAGAACATCTTATGGCTGGCTGTAAGATAAACTAGTTTGTCAATGCTTGGTAAAGGAAAGTAATCTTTGGGGAAAACAAGGTTGAGGTCATGAAATTCCACATAAATGTGTAGTCCCCCTATGGATTTGGGTATGGCATTCGAGACCCATTGGGGATAGTCAATGGATTGAATGAAATTGATAGATAGGAGGTGCCAAAGTTCTTATTTGATAAGAAGGGCTATGTGAGGGTGCATGAAGCAAAGTTTCTACTTGATGTGCTTGGCATCATAGTTAGTGACTATGTTATGGGTGGGAATGGCAAAATCAATTCCTGGCATGTCATTATAAGACCAATAAAATGCTATGCTTTAGTCTTGTAGGAACGAGGGGAAGTCTCAAAATTCCTTGACATTTAATGATTGGCTAATTTTGACAATATGAGGGTTATTTAGAGTATCCAAGTTTAGATCTATGATACATTTTTTCAACATGGTCAAATTCTTAAGAGGAAGGGATTTATGGATAGAAGAATCTAGGGTACCAAGGTAGGTGAGAATGGAATCATCATCTTGACACTGAATGATATTAATGGTAGGAGAATCATCTCCTATCATCTTAGGATGGGGCAAAGGGATGGTTATGGTTTCCGCCTCTTTTTAATAAGTTAGGGGTCTGAGGCTAATCATGTTGACCAAAAAAATTTAGGGGGGATGATGTTCTGATCCTCACACATAGGTGGAGGAGAAGTTGGTGATGGAAGGATGTCTTCCTCAACAATGGTGATGGTAGGTGGTTTGGTTTTCCTCTTGGTGGGTTGAATGAAACTGAGGCTATGTTTATCATGAGACTTTTTGGTCTTAATGGAAATCAACTCATGTGGGCTATGCTCATATCATCTATGACCAAATCCTTTCTAAGCACACCTGTGGAGGTATGTCTTGGCAAAACTTAGTTTATCTAGATAGGAGAAATCAAAGGTGAATGGTCAATGTGAAGAGGAGGAGGTAGAAGCATCAAGTGGTTTGTCAAGTCCCTTATTAATGAAATGGGTTTGATAGTGTGAAGGTTCAAAGGGAATAATGGCTTTGACATTGGGATCATATCTAGGTTGGTGGTCAAGTTTCTCATACTCTTGGGGAGTAGGGAAAGCATCAAGGTTGAGGAGGTGATATTACCCTAGTGAAAGACATTGGAATGTGGATTCCAAGTGGTTTGAGGTGGAAATTTGATTAAAGGGGATGGATGAGCTAGTTGATGCTTCATTGGTAGAATAAGGTATGACTTCCTCTTTCATGGTTGAGGGCTTGTTTTTGGTTGATGGGGGTGTGATATATGGAGGTATGAGGATGTTGTTGGGTTGGTAAGTCATATTACATGATGAAAAGGGGCTTGGGTTGGCTTTTATAGTGACAACTTGACCTTCATACTCAAATTTAATGCAACAATGAAGGGTAGATGGGACATAACCCATAGAATGGATCCAAGGTCATCCTAGTAAAACATTATATTAGAATTCTCCTTCTACTACATAGAAGGGTTCAAGGAGTGTGTGGGATCCTAAACATATATGAAGGATAATATTTCCTAGGGTATTGGCCATGGTATGATTGAAAGATCAAAGAATGGCCAAGGTTTTGGGCATGACATTGTCTGATAGGTTGAGTTGGTTATAGGTATGGGAGTAGATGATATTAATATTAGTTCCCCCATCAATCATAACCCATTTGATGTAGGTTTGGCTGATGTAATAATTAATAAAAAGAGAGGGTTTTGGGTCATCAAGATGGATAAAAGGTATTTCTGAATCCTTCAAGGTGATAAGGTTGGAAATTTATAGAGCATCAACAAAGGTTGATAGAGGTTAAGGGTCTTTAGCTTAGACCTATATCAATTGTAATGCCTCTATCATTGCTTGGAAATGATGAGGTGATGTAAAAATCAACTCATATAGGCTTATCTTTGCTAGGTTTTAGTGAAGCTGTTTGAGTACCACTCTCCTAATTGATTAAGAAGGGTTAGATTGGGAGGTACCAAAGATAGATATCTTGGGTTTAGTTGAAGGTGGAGGTGGAAGATGGGTATGTCATTAGAATGGATACTTTCACCTTCCCCTTATCCTTTTGATGGGCATGTGATCATTTGACCACATGGATAATATGGATAGAGGAAAAAGTTGGGGTAGGAGATTGGCTTGGTTTTCTCATCACTCTGAGGTGAGAGTGGGGGAGTAGGTAGGCATTGGGTAGTGGTAGTTGGTTTTTGGATTGGTAATGGGCTCATGAGAGGTTCATATATCAAAATATCATCCATTTTATAGATCTGGTGGATAATGGTTTGGAGAGCTTAGCAATTCTTTATGCTATGCCTTGGAGTCTTATGATAAGAGCACACTTGGCGATCATTATACTAGATTGGTTTTGGACCAAGAGGGTCAAACAACTTGATACGGGGTAACATCAATCAAGAATCTTGAAATAACCTTTGGAAAATAGTCAAGTAGGGTTCAACTAAAGGTGGAGAGGTTTTAAAGGTTCTGGTCTTGGATGGTGAGATTGAAGTCTTTTTGGCAATGGGCTTAGTGGTAGGAGGTTTGGGTAAGGTAGTGATCATAGATGATGGTTTGGTTTTTTTTTAAGGTAGAGGTTAATAAGTTGGAGGTAAGAGGTTTTAGGGTAGGTAGTTTAGTTATTGATGGTTTGGTGAAGATAGGGGTATCCAAAAGCAAGTGTGCTAGTGTAACTAACAATGGTGGTTGGGTCTTGGTTGAGACAATCAACTTCCTGATCAAAGTAGAGGGATGAGACCACAAGATAGAGAGAAATATTAAGGGAAGTAAAATTTTGGTCCTCTAGCCTTTTTTTGGCTTTACTTCCTTCATTGATTTGGTTTTGTGGTTGGTTGTTGGGTTTGGTGAGGTAAGCTCCACTTTCACAGATGGTTGATTAAGGCTCTATGTAGGGAAGATGCTAAGGTTTTTGGTTGGTTTGGTCAATTTATTTAGAGAGGTTTATTTAGTTGTTTGGGGTTTGGGTGCATTAGGTGGATGAGAAATTATTTGGTTGGCAGAGGCTTTTATAAATTTGGTTGGTAATATAGGGATTTGGATAATAAGAGTGGTGGGTTGGTCTACCAAAGGTGCAATTAGAGGTTCTTGCTTGGTGATGTAAGGTAACCCTAATTGCTACCAAAAGGTAGATCGATCCATGTCAGGGTTGTAGACAAATTCTAATTTCTGAACTAGTCTAGAGAATGGTTTATAGACTAATTTTGTTCCCTGGATAGTCGACTTGAAAAATAATCCCATAAGTTGAGAAAGGGTAATGGTGGCCTCATCCTTTTCCTCAATCAAAGCATGCAAGGTTTAGATGGGTGACTCCTCTATGGGAGGTGAAAACATGGTGGCCTTCTCTTTGGGAATGATCTCCAAAGGGGTTGTAAATTGCTTGGCAGTTGAGGGTGAATGTAAAATGGGTGCTTATTCTATTATGCTAGTTAAAGGAGGGGTTAATGTCTCCACTATCTTAAGAAGTGAAGGAGATAAAATGGTACTTACTTGGTTTGGGTCTCCAAAATAGGAGAAGGTAACTCCACTACCTTAATAAGTGGAGAGGGAGAAAAATAAATAGATTGGGTGGTAGGTTCTTCAATAGTGTGTCAAGAGCCATATTGACAATATGGGCATCATGAGAACACTAAAATTTATTGATCTCATTTTTTATAGGTGAATGATTAGGAAAAGGTTTCCTAAAAATGTCAAGGGCTTAGTTTGAGGTGTATTGGGGTTGTACAACACAAGGTCTCCCTTGTCAATGAGGGATTGGGAAACACTTTTAAAGGTATTACATCTACTAACATCATGCTTGACTACTCGATGGAAATCACACAAGTCATGCTCATTGTACTAGCTAGGAATAAGATGAGAAGAATAAAATTATTGAGGGGGTTTGATAGGAGGAAGTTGTATGATGTTGGCCTTTAGTAACTTCTCCAAAATTGAAGCATAAGATTTTCCAAGTGGAGTAAATTACTTTTGGTTGTTCCAATTTTTGTTCCTTATGTTTTGTTTTAAGTAATTAGAGGAATTTAGTTGGTTAAAATATGGTGGAGGAGTAGTTTTAAGGATAACCACATTCACAATTCCCTTGTTCTTGGTAGTGGTATTGGTTTGGTTGTTTGATTTGGAACAAAAGGCCTCATTGGTTTTGTAGGTAGAGTTCTTGTTTTTTAACTTTAGCTTTCCTTCATTGATGGATATATTTTATAGATTACGTGCCATGGTAAAAGATTCATAAAAAGTTATAAAGATCCAGACATGCAGTGTAGAGGAGATGTGTTTGGCACATGCCTGAGCAAAAAGTTCTATTGGTTTGGGTTGTGATAAAAAGAAGGAAATTTGATTAATTAGGCTCCTCCCATGAGCTACAAAATTAGAAATAGATTCATCATCAAATTAATGAATAAAGTAAAGGTTAGTGATATAAACCTTCTTGGAGATATTTATCAAAAAGTAATCCAAGAAAGTTTGGGTTAGCTAGGTGAAGGAGAACAAAGAGTGTTTGGTTGTGAAACTATACGAGTCTAATGCTAAATTAGATAGGGACATGTGAAAGGTATGAAGGAGGGCATAGTTATAGGGAATAAAATAACATGCATTCCTAAATTCCCTAAGGTGTTATTAGGGATCCTCTTTTTTTTAAAAACTTAGAGAATTTGGGGAACTCTCACTGAGGAGGATATGGTCTAATAGGGACAGATGGGTGGATAGGTTCATTACAAATCTAATCATATGATAATATGTTATGATCTCCAAAAATGGATGTTTCTAAAGTAGTCATCTTATCCATGAGCATCTTCATTAGGTCTACTTGTGGTTGTGCACTTAAAGGGTTGTAAGGTGTATACTATTGTGGTGGTTGGGTGACATAATGATAACCAGTAGGAGGTTGAGGAGCAACCACATATTAGTACATGAACACCAGTGATTGGGTGGATTCTATGTAGGGGTAGGTGGATGTAGGTGGTTGGGTAGTAAGTAGAGGTACATGCCCTTTTGGTTTAGGGATGTAACCCAAGTTTAGTTTAATGGGTACTTGTTGGGTTAGGGTGGTGGTTAGGCTAGTGATTAATGGAAGGGTAATGACCTTTGTGATAATGGGTGGTAATGTATAAGGTATAGACACCATAAGATTTTGAAGTGGGGTAGTGGTTAATGGATTATGAGTTGATGATGGAGGGTTGGTAATGCTAATGGTAGGTAATCCCATAGTGAGGGGAGTATAAGTGGCTAGTGGTTAGGTTTCTCTTAAGGTAGAGGAGTTATTGGTGGGGGTGGAAGGTATAAGGGTGTTTTTAGGTTGGGAAAGTTGGTTTTCCATAGTAGTATCAAAGGGATTATTGGTGGATGAGAAATCTTGGGTAGTTAATGGTTGGGTGGTGACTATGGCAATAGAGGTGTTTCCCATAAGGTGAGAAGGCATGCCATATGGTGGGCCTATAGGTAGAACCGAATTAGGGGTATGATGGGGCATAGTGTTAAGATTATGCTGAAGGGCCACAAGATTGTTATTTAAAAAGGTGACAAAGATTGTATCTCCTTAGGAAAATTCTTGAGGGAAAAAAAGGCTTCCCAAAAGATGAGAAGAGTTTTATAGTTTAGAAATGTATTTCATAGATGAGGAGGTAGAAGATTTTTATTATTTCAGTGATGGGTTTTTATTTGTTAGGTTCTTTTGCTACTAGCAAGTTAGAACCATACAAGGTAAGGGAGAGAAAATACACAAACAATCTCACCACTCAAACATAGAGAAGATAATAAATAATCAAGGAAAGCAATCACACTCTAAAGAGTATGTTAAGTCCTAAAGGTTCTTTTTAGTCTCTCTTTTGGATTATACCTTAAGCTTTCAATAAATTATGTGACTAAAATTGGCTTGTAGAGTGGGTACTAGAAAAGAAGTCTATGGTTGGTTTCAGGTTGTTTAGGCTCTCAAAAAGAATCATATTGGAAATCAATTGTAGCTTGGTATTAGGGCTTACCCCCTCACTTCACACACTATAGTGATAAGGATGTTGATTGATTAGCTAATATATATCGATTCCTAGAGTTTATACTCAACTAGAGAGCTAAATTAGTTCTCCCCTTGGTAATGACCTCCAAGTAGGATCATCAGGAAAGGATAAGGTAACCACTAGGTGATCGAATCCTAGTTGGGCCTTATCTCAAGTTGTTTTGATGTTTAATTGACGTAGGTGGTTTGGTTTAGTGTGTGCAACAAAAGTGATGCTATGATTGAATTAATTTACTTTAACCTATGTGGGCTAAACTTACAAGCAATCAATGTATACAATCAATTTTAAGCCCAAAAGAATCTTTGATGTCATTTATGAGCACATAATAGAGAAAAAAGCATATATATGTAAATAAGAGAAACCTAAGTAGAGAATCAAGCATCCCACTAGGCGTGCCAAAATGTTTTAGTAAATTTTAGCTTATATTTTGAAAAAGGAAGAAGGAGAAACTAGATATGAGTATGGTTGAATTTTTTTTTTGGTTGTGCATGCATTGAATTAGATGATTGTGAAGAACTCCTCTTTGGCTTGGGAGGATGACTTTAAAATAAGATAACACTAAAGCAAATAGTTGGTTAGATAGATAGTTGGGTGGATTGCCTAGTTCTAGCTAGATTCCAAAAGTAGGATCTTCCTTGGGGGATGTTAATCCACTCATTTCAAATAATTAAGTTTATAAAATAGAAGATAAATTACTTGCATCAATAATTAAAAGCTACTAAAATTGAACACAAGAAATGATTGATAGAGAAAATAGACTAAAATGACTAATATAGTAATAAAAAAGTCAATATTAATGTTAAATGGATCAAGTGTGCTTAAAAAAATAGGATAGGGGTATGTGAACAAGCAGGAACATAGAAAATTAGATTTAGTTAGGGGTAAGAGGGTGAAAATAACTTATTATTTTTTACCACAGTGACCATCAGTGGTTCAAATGATCATCAGTGGTTAAGGTGACTATCGATAGTCAAGGTGACCATCACCAATTGGATAGACCATCAACAGTTGAGATAACCATTGGTGGTTACCATGTGTAGGATTGGGATGACAAATAGACTAATTGACAAGATTATAGAAGGCAATTTTAAGAGGTTTGCTTGTGTTGGGTTGATTAAAAAGTATAAATAAAGTAATTAAGTACTGGAAAACAAATACTTAGATTGTATAAGATTTATCATATGAGTGGTTAAGGTGGTTATCTCATTTATAGAGTCTGGTGTGATTCTAGTAGAGTAACGATACTTAGATGTTGATCGAGGGATGGTGGTAAGTTGGATCTCTATCATGATGGCTGGATTGTTGGATTGTAGGAAGAACACCTACAAAAGAAAGATCTAGATGTAAAATCTCTTGATAGTTGTGGATGGGCTCCACCTCTTACTCTCTTCTTATAGGTAATGAAGGAGAGATGTAACAAGATGTTAATTTGGATTTATAATTATAAATTGTAGATGTAATGGATCTCACATGGATTTATACAAGTTAATTTTAGAAAAGCAAGGTAGAGTGTTTTGCATGTTAGTGCTTGGGGTGGTAGACCTTGACTGCCAACAATCAAGGTGAGGATGACCATTGATGGTTGAGGGCCAAACTAAAAAGGTGGTTAAAGGGTGGGATTAGTCAATTGGTAAAACTAACCATGTTTAGGATTTGTTAGGGGTCAAAGGGCTAAATTGGTCTTAAGGGGTCCCTAAGGTGGTCTAGGGGTGTTTCAACATTCAGAATTATGGTGTGTAGATTTCTAGTGTCTACAGATGGCTCCTTAATAAATAATTAGATAAAGATTACACCTAAAGGCCAACATAATAAAAAATTCACCACTCTATGGGGAACATTTTATTATCAAGTGATCCTATTTGGCCTAAAATTTTTTGGTGCCACATACTAATGTGCCATGACTATCATTTTCCATGACATGCATGATATTGTTGAATACTACATAGATGATATTTTTGGAAAATAAAAGACTAGATCAATACATTCAGATGTATTATGAATAATATTTAAATGAATTCATGAATACAAGGTAAGACTTAACCCTAAAAAGTGCATCTTTGTCATTACTTTAGGCAAATTGCTAAGTTTCATTGTCTCCCATAGGGGCATCGAAGTTGATCCAACCAAGGTTGAGGCCATTATATAAATGTCTCCATCTTATAATCTAAATAAGATCCTATGGGGCAAGATTCAATATATCAGGTGGTATATTTTTTAGTTGGCAGACATATGCCATTCCTTTACTCATATTCTGAAAAGTGTACAATTTTATCATGGAATACTGATTGTCAATAGATCTTTGAGAAATTAAAAAAATATCTAAAAAATATAATTATTTAGCTCCACCTACTCCTATTAATCCATTGTTTATATAAATCTCAATAATTGAATGTGCCTTGGGGGTACTCATAACACAACATAATGATCAAGGGAAAGAACAAGCCATATACCAGTTGAGCCACACATTGGTTTCCTATGAGCATAATTATATCTTAGTTGAAAAATATACTTAGCCATGGTGTTTATAACCTAAAAGTTATGAGATTATATGCTCAATAAAAAGACCATTTTTATCACCAAATTGGACCCACTCAAATACCTACTTTCCAATGCAGCCTTGACTGGTCATATGGCCACGTGGATCATTATATTGAGTGAATTTGATATTAAATACATCCATCAAAAGGCCATTAAGGGACGAACACTTTTAGACCATATTTTAAAAGCACCCTTGTTAAATACCAAGCCATTCATTTTTAATTTTCTTGATGAGTCAATCATGACTCTAGATGACATTTATTTTGAGCCTCAACACTAGACCCTTTAATTAAATGTTCCTACACTTCTCATGGATCAAGGGGATCTCATTCCCAAAGCATTTAACATTGGTTTTTATTAAACAAAAAGTATAGTATAGTATGAATCAATCATTTTAGGTCTTCATCTAACAATAAAATGGAATATTAAGAAATTATATGTTCATGGAGACTCTCAATTGATTATTAACCAGGTAACAAAGCAATACCAACCCTAAGATGAAAAGTTTATTCATTGAAAGAATATGGTGGACCATATTAATTAGAGATTTGAACACATCCTATTTTAATATATTTAAAGATCCAACAACATTTTTACAAATGTAATGGAAATAATTGGTTCACCAATAGTAATTACAAATCATGTTATAGATTACCTATTTCTTATTGAACATATCTTAAGACCAGCTCATGAATGTTCTAAATTTTAAATGGCATATGATATTATTGGTCCTATCTCACCTTGGTACTCTAACAAATATGACTACCTCTATGATAACATCATCTCTTATAAACTTTCCCATAATAAATAAAAATCCTTTATTCATACCACTTCTCATTATACCATTCTCACTGCCACACTCTATTGTAGAGGATATGATGGAAATATAATTTGTTTTTTTAGCTTTTATAGGGTCTAAATTAGTAATTAGATAAGTAAAATAAGGTATTTTTAGGGCTCATACTCGTGGAGTGGTCTTTGATAATAAAATCCTATATACATGGTATTATTGGCCCACTATGGATGTTGATGCATGTGCATATGTAAAAAAGTGTGTGGCTTGTCAAAAGCATGATAATATCATTCATGCACCAGATTAATCACTTTAAATGATCACTATGACATGTCCATTTTATATATGGGGACTTGATATCATATGTAAAAACAATCATGATTCATCAAATGACCATAAACATATCCTTACTGCAATCAAATATTTTATAAAGTGAGTTGAAGCCATTCCACTCACATAATTGGGAAGCAAATTTCAAAATTCGTCCTCAACCATATCATTTTCCACTTTACCATTCCCTATAATCTCATTTATGATAATGGTAGATACTTTAGAAATAAGGAAATCAAATCCCTCTATGCTAAATACCAGACAAAGTAACACTTTTCCATTGCCTACTTTCCTCAAAGCAATGGCTAAGTTGCAGAATATAAAAAACCTTGATCCAAATCCTTAAAAAGTATATTAATGATTTTGGCCATGATTAGCATTTAAAATTATTATGCACCCTTTTGGATTACCATACAAATACCCACACCCCAATAGGATCCACATCGTACTCCCTTATTTATGATAAGGAAGCTATTCAACCTATCAAGATTGAGTTACCTTATTTTCACATTTCATTTTAAAATATCACTAATGAGGAGTATATAGTTTTTGGCTACAAGAGTTATACCTACTTGATGAAAAATGGGTAGCTACTTTGAAAAATATCTAGGCCTATCAGAATAGGTTGTGCCATAGCTACAACAAGCATATCAAACATATAGACTTTAAACTTGGTGACCTAGTTCTAAAGGAAAATCAAAAGAATACCAATTTCACCCATGAAAATAAGGATAAATTTATGCCTAATTAGATAGGCACATTCATCATCACAACTAACTATGGATCTGAAGCATATATATTGGCTACAGTAGATGGTGAAGAGCTTGAAAAGCCCATGAATGTTATGTATCTCAAGCATTTTTACACATGATATGATTGAACATTGTCTATGAGGACCCTACTTGGGGGCATACCTAGGTATACCTTCCATTTATCCCACTTATAAATGAATTCAATCCATCTTGATCTTATTTCCTCATCCTATTACCATTATTTCCCTTGATTCTAGTTTATCAATACAATAAATGGTTTTAGATTCTAGAATTTAGAGAAAATTTCAAGCAAAATATTCACATTTGGTCACCATCAACACATCTAGGACAAGTAGTATCTTAGATTAGCTTACACATGATTACCTATATGGTGTTCCTTGAAATGCATATTTTAGCTCTTTTTAAAACATCTATTTAATTATGTTCCTATACCATTCATACTTTTCAATCATGATGATGATTCATAGTAACTTATGCTAGGGTTGAGTTACATTGATCTAAGAGCCATTCAGACTATGGAGGCAACACTCAATTTTAGAGGTCAAATTGATCACCCATAAACCATGATATTACCATTTTGTGACCAATCTAAGCCATGCTCTTTCTATTTTTTGAGTCAAATAATTCTTCATCTCGTAATCCTCCATTGAGTTGAGATTCTAAAATCCAAAAACATTCAAAAAATCATGAAAACAACCCAAAAATTAAAAAGGTTCAAAAAGGGACTAAAAATTTCCATGAGAGATATTATACCAAAAAATTTCTAATTACTTTATCATCTTGTTCACTAGTGGCCTTTGGCTCTATTATGGATGTCATGGTTTTCCACATTTACTAGGTGGGAACTCCTTATCCATACATTATCATTTCCATTTACCCTTACCATTCTCAATCATTTACCCTCCCATTTTTGGGAGAAATAAATCATATTGAAGTCTGCATGGACTATGTAGGCAAAACTTAGATGCATGGGGTATCTTGAGTCATCTCGACTAATCTTGTTGTCATTCTATTTTCTTGTTTACCTCATAAACACTCACCATTTTTTGAGTGCACCTTTTCCTATTCTTCTATAATCAAATCTCTTACTTTCCATAATTTTTTTATTTCCCACATCCCTAAGAGAACAACATTTAGCCTAAAGTCCATATGACTATGTAGGTAGTGTCCACTTATATGGGGAATTTGAAGTCAACTCGACTACCCCTTTTTTTAATTATATCCCCCGCCTCCCATCTAGGTTTCTATATTATCCTATTAGTTATCCTTTAGAGATTAGTAGTCAAATACCTAAGGGTAACACCTTACTTTCTAGCATGCATGAATGATTCATTAATTGTTTCTTTTATGATATGCTTGCGTGTTTGTTAATAATGATTATTTTTGGTGCATTTAATTGCTTTTTCTCTTGGACAACAAGATGTTTTCTATTGCTTTTATTTTTAGTTTACGTTTGCTTGCTTCTTTGTTTGTTTGTTTATTTCTTTTTTTGTTATCACCTCAACTTAGTCCATTGTGTTGGTAGGGTCATTATCATGGTGATTCATATCATGCAATTGTAATTGAGTCCATCCATTGGAATTTGACAACATTGTCATCATGGTTTTTATTATCAGTTCATTTTTATCATCTATTTATGGGATCAAGAGTCAGTCTTTATGCACATTTCAGCCTAGTCATCATGGTGTTTTATATCATGGTACATATTATTCGATGCTCTATAAAAAATCAAGTGTTGTAAGCCTAAGAATAAATGATGAAAAAAAATATTTCATTGTATATTATCCCCTAACTAATTCATTAAATGCCTAATCATCATTTATCAAATGAAAATCTTCCCTATTAGGACAAACCATTTTAGATCAGTCAATGATCAAATTTTCTCTACTAGGGTATCTCCTTAGGTCAACGATCAAATATGCCTTGATGGGGTACACTATTGTGATCAACCAAGATCAATATTTGGGGCTTAGTCCATCATAAAATATTTCTTATATTTCAAAGCCTGAAGGTTTCTCCCATTCTTACTTCTTCCTCTCTTTTCAAGGCCCCATCTATTTTAAATTGCTTCCCCAACTGTCCCCTCAAGGGGGATACATGACTAATTAAGTGCCTTTTGGGGCATAAATATGAGTTTATCGACTCATAAAATTTAAAGAGAAAAGGATAAGAGTGAATACATCACTATTCAATAATTATCACATTTATTCTTAACAACTTTTTCATTCTTTGAAAAGACATTATTGTGCCTAGTGTATCATAACACTTTATCAAATAGGGGTAAAATGTAGACACTTCATTTTAATCATTTTTGTGTCTAAACTATAATCAAGAGTGAATTTTCATAATTGAATGTAAGATTAGACAAAAATCAACACTAGACCTAATTTATCTACATAACTACCATTTTAACCCAAAATCATAATGATATATCCTTGATTGGGGTAATGGATCATATTACATCATTAATCTTGTTTTGTATATCCTAAATTAAATCAATCATTTGAAAGTGTATTCATAAAAAAATTAAGTGAATAATTTATTGAAAAATATAAAAATTACAAAATCTACCATTCTTCTAATTGTTGGTTAATCCACTCAATCAAAAATATTTATTCCTCTAATAGTAAAATCCATGGATTTGGAATTATCTCATTTTTTAAAATTTAAAATTGGAATATTGCTCACAAATAAATGACATCATGAAGTAAAGTGTGAAAGAAATAAAATGTTATGACATGTATTACACCTCTCTTACACACTCTTCTTCTTATACCCCTCTTACACATTCAAAGAAGACTAATGACTGCACTTTTCTTCCAATGTGCCTTCCATACTATAAAATGCCTTAAATGATATCTCTTTCACTATACATGTGTGTAATCATCTATTTGAGGATTGATCCTCAACCCCCCACCTTGAGATGAGATGAACGGTTCAAAATGATTCATGAAATATATAAATAAGAACCTCACATCTCTCATTTCAAGAAGCTTCTCCATGGAAACTTACAGTACCAAATTACACAAGGAGATTCAAAATTCTCATATCACGCTAAAGCCAAATCAAGTATAGACAATAAGATATGATACTGATGTGAGAATTTAAGCATTGACAAATATTTATACATCTACAAGCTAAGCTCAACCTCTCTATACCAGTCTTCAAGCAAATCTTCAAGGGAGGTAAAAGCATGGTTATTTATTTTCCAATTGAATTTATTTCTTGCTTTCCACATAGCTCAACCTAGGGATTAGGATTGATAAGTTATGTCTTCAAGTTATTTTTATTTTGTTCACTAACATTTGGATAACCTCTCTTAGATTCTTGATATACACGAATGAGATAATGAGTATTTTTAATACCTAGTTTCATAATTATACAAAAGGTTGAGGGAAACCTACACATAGACTAAGATTTATGATATATAAACATACTTTAGGGCCCTATACCCCATGACATATATGTTCCTTATGAGGATCCTAACAACTCTTACATCATTGTCCTTGGCCTACAATGAAGTAGTCAATATTAAACAATAGATGGTAATTTAAGGATATGGTGTCGATCCTTTGCCCTCATTAGCATAATTCAATGCCTATAACCAAATCCCTATTATTAACTAGGATCTTATGTAAAAAACCCATTTTATGAACCCAATCTTGAGAGCTATGCATTCAAATCCAAATTTAGTCTATAATATAATGCCTTTGAACCAATGCTCCTCTAAATATTGTATTATCATAGTTTGTGAGTCAAAAAATTGTTCTAATTACCTATAATAACACTAATACCATACCTAGTTCAAGTAGTTATGCTACTCCTAACATCAACTACTAGGTTATCCCTTCATTTTTGAATAATCATATGCCTACTAGTAATACCCATAACCTAATGCATCTCGTTATCCCTATATTTTTAAATGCAATTGCATGGGTGGAGAACCCAACACATCAAGTAG
Organism: Torreya grandis; assembly: GCA_037957365.1. Lineage (NCBI taxonomy): Eukaryota > Viridiplantae > Streptophyta > Pinopsida > Cupressales > Taxaceae > Torreya > Torreya grandis. The sequence continues at coordinate 3,058,736 of JARHVA010001707.1, read as the reverse complement.
AAAGTAGACAATTTGCCATTATAAACCCTAAGGTAGCTAATTTATAGTATATGGTCCAAATATTGACCAATGATATGGTCAACTTACACAAGTAGGTGCCTTAAAACACCAACCAAACTAAAAATAACCCATCTCCAAACAAGAATTACAACTTTTATAGGGATAATAAGTAGTGGAACACTAGGAATAATAATGGAAATATGTCTAATACCCTTGACAACACCAATAAAAGCAATATTAGTGCCTCCAACTTAGTAAACAGGGTAGCCATAACCTTACCCACATATTTTAGAATGGACAATATAATAGACCATGCTAAAACATATTGTGCTTAGTTTGAATTAGCCTCAAACATCTTCCACAAGGTGATGGACAACCTTTAAATAGTACCTATACTAAAAAATAGTAAACCAAGCCCAAGTGGAGATAATATGAGCATTTATATGGTCTTAAAAACCTATGATTTTACATTTGAAAATGATAATGAGCTGAGGATAACTTGGAGGAAGTCCATGTCAAATAGTTTTAGAGGGGGAACAACTATCAATTGAGAAGTAAGTTGTAGATTCCTTTGACTATCTATACTCCTCTAAAAAAAATTTAGGTTCCACCTGATGAAAACTCAAGTAATAACCCTTTCTACCTCAAAGGACCTAATACCTCATATAAGCCTAGGAATAATGATACACCTCCCCAAAATGATAAGTTATAGAACAAAATAAATTGGGATATAACATTATTGAGGACCTAAAAAAAACCAAGGCCATCATAATAGTGTTTAAGTTGCTTCAGATGCCTAACCAAAAATAATTATTACTAAAGGAATTATCTACTCACAAGAGGAAAGAAACTAATAACATTGATAATTCTCATGTTGTTTTCAATAAATAAAAAAACTAAAAATCCCCCTTTTTTCTAGTAGTTATAATTTTCACCAAAAAACTTGCACAATTATTTGGTGGATTTAGGTACTTCATGGAATGTAATGCCTTATGCAATTTTTTAGTAGATGGGAATGACACTGCCAAATCTACCAAAAATGTGGTTGAATTAAACAAGTTAGAGGTCAAGTGGTTGGCTAGCTCAACCACATTCAAAGGCACATAGATTCTAATACTAGGGTGTAGTAGTTTATTGACATCCAAGTGGTATATATACTTGAGATTGGTCTAGATTACTCAATGGGTATATGACCACTAATTTTTCCCACATGTAGCTTCCATGGTTAGGGATTCCCAATTATATTAGGATTGAGAGAGAGATCCAAAGACGGATCACATGACTATAAAGTATAATAAAACCATTGAGATCCTATATGAGGAGTCTAAACTAAGGGTCTATGCACTTGAGAAAGAAGTAGAAGCTTATGGGAGATTCTCCATTAACATATTGACTATAAAAGGAGGACCTCATTTTGAAGAATTAGAAAAACTAGATGAATAAGATATCCTTTATGCACTATAAGTACTTTCAATTCATTTTTTACCTCAATGCATGATATTTTTGAGTAAATTGATCCATGTGAGAACAAAAAATGAAAATACTTAAGGGTTGCATATATTACCATTTTTAATAGTTGTGCCTATGTCTATTACTCAAGACTGAGCCAAAAAGTCATTATCAGTAGGAGATAAAAGGGAAATTATATTAAAATAATGGGAAAATAGTAAATAAGTGAACATAGATGTAACACCCACCTTTCAAAATCCACTATGCACAACTATAGTTCATATATGGACCCTAAAGCTTGATGGATCCAAATCAACGAGTAGGTGTGATGTTGAGATCAAGAATATCAAACCAAGAGGAAGGATATATTTAGTATCCTTTAAACTATAGTTTACATTCATAAACAATGTGGATGAATATGATGTGTTAGTGCATGGCCTCTATTTCACATTAAGGAAGAAGCTGAAGAATTTGAAAGTTCTTGGGGATTTAGAACTAGTAGTCATGCAAATCAGAAGCCACTATGCTTGTAATGATAAGGGTATTTTCAAACATGATAATAGAGTGTGGAACATTATAGAAGACTTTAATTCATTCAAAATTTAAACATTGACATGAAAGAAGAATTATATGGAAGATGCATTGGCAATGGCTATAAGCACCCTTTAACCCATTAATAACTTTGAATTAAGGATATTTTTAGTATAATTAGTTTCTACCCCTTCTATTATATAAAATTTTATAAACTTCCAAGTATTCAATTATGATGAACATATCAATTAATTCAACAACAACACCAACATATTTGAGTCATAGATCATTGATGAGGATGACTAAGAGGGGTTTGAGGTAGATGAATAAGGAGTGATAAAATTCAAGAATAAAAACATACTAAAAGGTATGGTATCATTATAGAGGCTATTCAACATGGATTATCATGGGGAAACAAACATATAAACCCCTATCAAAGATATTCCCCATCAATATTATAATATGGGAACTGTATGGGAATCAAAACATGTGCTTTTAGGCACAAGTTACACCTAGTTTGAAAAATAAAGGACTATGCACGACTTGAAATAATTTAGATATATTATTGTATGGATTTATGAGGATTTGATGGTGTTTAACACCTTCATCCTTACTCATACCATTCTTCTAAATTCAAGTGCAAAACCATTCTGCCAAAGACAAAGGCTAGTCATTTCACTACTAAAACCTTTAATACTCAAGGAGGTGCATAAATTGATATCAATAAAAATAATCTACCCTATCAGACACTCCACTTAGGTGGAAAAATTGGCACCTATTCAAAATAAGAATGGATAAATTTGACTCTGTGTGGACTTTAAAAGTCTAAACAAATCTCATGATAAGGATAACTATCCACTGCCTTCATTCGATGAAGTCTTGAAAATAGTAAATAGATCCTAAATTATGTCATTCCTATATGGCTACTCAAGATATAATAAAGTGATGGTTAATTATGAAGACATAATCAAGAAAACATTTTCAATTAAGTGGGGCACATTTGGATACAAGAGGATGCCATTTGGCTTGATCAATGTAGGTGCCACTTTCTAATGTGCCATGGATATTAAATTCAAGGTTCTCATTGGAAAATGCATTGTCATATACATGGATGACCTAACTATCTTTTCTAGGGATTGAGCTAACCACATTAATGAATTGAGGATGGTTTTTCAAAGATCTAGAGAGTGTGGTATTTATTTGAACTTGAAGAAATACATATTCTGGGTGACCAAAGGAAAATTATTGGGTGACATCATCTTAAAGAGGGGTATTTATATAGACCCAAATAGTTTTAAAGTAATATTAAATAACACATTTCATGGTAGTAAGAATGATATGAATTCATTCTTCAGCAAATTCAAATTTATAAGGAAGTTCATTTTTGGTTTTGCAAAGATAGTCTGACCACTACACAACATGCTAAAAAAAGATGCAAAGATAGATTGGACCCCTAAAGCACAAATAGTTTTAATAAGATAAATAAGTCAATTATGAATACACTCATGTTCATAAGTACATATTACACATATCCATTCTACATCTACTCCTTTGCTTTAGAACATTCTAATGTTATGGTCTTGACTTAGAGAAAACAATCTAGGGATGAGAGACCTATCTCATTTATGAGATCCCCACTCAAATGTTAAACTTAGATATTCAACCATTGAAAAATAGGTTATTTACTTAATCAAACATATCATAAATTTTAGACATTACATCTTGTATAACGAAGTGTTTGCGGTTGTGCCATATCCAATTGTTAGAGCAATGCTGATGCAAATTGAGATAGGTGAGTGATGTGGTAAGTGTATGAACATCCTATAATAATTTAATCTAGAGATGCAACCAATGAATAATTTTAGAGCTCAAGGACTCATTAAAACCATTCCAAAAGTGGATCCATAGATTTCTTACCAACAATATACAATGTAGATCATTACTATTGATGATTGGTACAAGGACATTATCTATTATTTGATAAATAATGAATGTCCTAATCATTTGAACTCCACCAAAAAATTATTGTTACTTATGAGGAGTAACTACTTTTTGATCAAATAAAGCATACTATACATGTGAAATAATGAAGTCATATATCTAAGGTGCATGAATAAATAAGAAAAAAAGTTGCTTAAAGATTTCTATGGGAAGTATGTAATTGGCCATGGTTCAAGGAGTGCCACAACTCACCGAATACTCAGAGTAGTCTATTATTGGCCAAATTCCTTCAAGGACACACATGATCACATGAGAAGTTTCTAGACTTGTCAAGTGGTCATGCATAGAGAGCACAATCTAGCCATGCCATTACAATTAGTCATTGAGGCTCAACAATTTACAAACTAGGGACTCAACTTTGTGGGGGCCATCAATGCCAATTCCTTTATTAGATATAAGTTTATCCTCATTACATTGATTATTTCACACAATGGATAGAATTTGAAGCATATAATAAATTCAAAACTAAAGTGGTGATCAACTTCCTTGAGGACCAAATTATTACTAGGTATGTCATTGGTTCTACTATGTGATAATGGCCCTACTTTCTCCTCACTATAATTTATCGACTGGGCCTATGATAATTAGGTAATCCTTAAATTTTCATCCAATTATTATGTATAGGTAATGGGTTAACTGAGTTAATGAATAAGATTTTATTAGACGTAATCAATAAAGTCTTGGAAAGTAATCTTAGAAAGTGGCATAATGTTTTAAAATTTGCACTATGGTCTAAGAAGACTAGGATTAAGTCTTCTTATGGTACTTCCCCATATCATTTGGTGTATGGCCAAGACCCTACCTTACACAAAACTTTGAATCCCAACTTTTTTTCATTACATATTACCTAGAAATTGATAACAGGATAGAGGCCCACCTCCTAAATTTAATTTAATTGGTAGAAAAGCATGATGCTACCCTACTGCACTTTAGTAGTCATTAAGGAGTTGTCAAACATTGGTTTGATAATCAATCTAAAATAAAATCCTTTTGGATCTTAAATTTAGTCCTTCTTTGGGACATGGCTCATGAAAATAAGGGTAAACATGGAAAATTTGATGCCCTTTGGATAGGACACTTCCAAATTAGTAAAATACTAGGTGAGAATGCATTCCACCTAAGGTGTCTAATTGGTGAGGATGTTCTATTACCTATCAATGAAAAATTTCTCAATCATTATTTCTAGTCTTGAACCAACCTAGTGTAGTTTTGTAGATAACTTCGTTTCCTTTCTTGTTTGTTTCACCTTTTCTATTTTTATTATTGGCATTGGTCTATTTCCTTAATTTGTTTTTCTATTTTCATTGTTGTGCATAACCCAACCATTTTTCCCGTTGGTTCCTATGTTGATTAATGAAGTAATGAGAAATGAAAGGATTGAAGGTAAGAGGCACAAATGACATTCTAGTGTGCAATTACTATAAGTAGTTTGTGGCATTAGATTTAATATTCAAGTCAATTCTAAAGGTTTTAGTTATTTGTGTGTGTTCTAAATTAGTTTGTGTTTTGGTAAGTTTGGGATGGGTTATTTAAATCTTGAAGATATTCTCTCGAAACCTTTCACAAAATGCAATTTAATGATCTTTGAATTTACTTGGATGAAATTATTGTAGCTAAGGTTTGAATTTATTTAATCATGAAATCATGGAACCTCTTTTTTCTATGGAGTTTGGTCTTTTCCTTAATCTAGTTTGTGCCTTGGGCCTCTTTGATCTATTATTCTATTTTAAAAGGGGTCCTTAGAAAGTTGCAATCATAATTTTATATATGTTTCACTCTTTGAACTAAGTCTGTAATTAAATTGTCCATTATAACACTTAGTCTAAAAGAGTTTACAATTGGGGCTTCATTGATATAAATATATGATTTTTTTAAATATAATAAGTCTTGACATTTTTTGGATCATGTTTTAGAATGCATTAAAATTTCCTTTTTGAGACCATTTAGCCTTCGATTTATACAAATTATCTATTTATTTCAAGGTTTTTACATATTTTCCTTAAGCTAATTGGGTCCACTTCTGCTTTGTTTTGAGTTAAATAGACTAAATGTTTTTATCACTTTAGTTTTATGACTTAATAATTTCATTCAAATGGATTAAATTAGATCTAAGTTTAGTAAAATGTCTATCCTTATTCATTTAATTTTATTAAAATTTCCCTTATTTTGGTCTATTAATTAGTCATTTTTTAGGTATATTTCATATTCAAATTCTAATGACTATTTTCTTTTACCACAGGCCAGTAATCATTTCCTTTCCCATGAATCTTAAAAAAGTGAGGTGATGCTGCTTTTCACTCACTCACTTCCTCACACTTTTTAGAATTAGTCAATTTCTAAATTTAAAATAGAGCCTAGACCAAATATCCTTTAGGTGTATGGGATCATGCCACATGTCATAATCCTACTTCACCATGGCCTAAGGATGGTTCATAATCTTATAATCTGTATCTAATGTCTAGAATACCTATGATGTTAATAGGTGGCATGATCATAGTTACACCATTCCATGGGATGGTCCATATATATTCAAACCTTTAACCTTATAGATGTTTGAGATCACACAATGAGGTCTAATATTTCTTGACCATGGCCTTGGGGTAGTCTATGCACCTTTAATCTAATCCTAAGCTCTCAAATTCTTGGGATGTTGACAGGTGGAATGATCCTATTACCATGGCTAACTAGGATTGTCTATATGTCTTTGAGCCTTCATCAAAGCCCCAAATAAGTGAGATATTAACACATGCCAAGATATTGCCTCACTAAAAATGCATAAGCAAATAGTGTATGTGGACATTTTATTAGGTAGTGGATGAGTTGATAGTTTTCATGTGACATGAGACTACCAAATTAACTACACACTAACATCCTAATTAGTATTATATGAGTTTAAAATTGATGGCTATCTAGTCTATAAAGACTAAAAAAATAAGGATGTATCCCTTTTGAGCTAAATTATCAAATTTACTTAAGTCAAGAAAGTTTTAAATGTTTGAAGCCTATTCTAGATGCTTTAAATTTTCATTTTTAAGGGAAATCTAACCTTGGAACTTTATAGATTTTTAGTCAAATCTAAGTTTCATCTTGATCATTTTGCATGTTTCTTGAATTTTGGGTCAATTATGAGTGTCAATCTGGTTAATTGGCTAAAGGATTATTTTGATACATGTTTAAGTATTAGTCATTATTTTGACCATATTGGATGTTATGTACATGTTCCAATCTATTCTTTCTCTATTTTTAGTTAATTGACTGCATGTTTATATTTTTGTATTTATTGGCCTAGTTAATTTATCAATATAAATATCTAATGGGATTTTGATATAGGTAGATGGAGTGATTTTATTTCTTAAGGGGGTCATTTATACCTTTTATCATTTAAAATAGATAATCATTTTTCATTACTTTACCTTTTAAAATTAGTCATTTTATTTAAAATAGACTAACTGGCCTTTGTTTTGAACTTTGGACTTAGCCATTTTTATTTAAATTTGAAAATTTAAAACTCTAATAGTTAGATACTTTCTTTTACAATCTTTGGGAAATAGAGATTCTACCACATATCATATTTTTACTTCCCTATGACCTTTTAGACTTAACTAATTTTTAAGGATCCACGAGTCTCTAGATGCCTGGGATGTGGATAGATGTCATGTCCTTGTTTGATCTTTTCCATGGGCTAGTCCATGCACTTTAATGTTCAAGTGAGATCTTAGGTAAGTGAGATGTTGATAGGTGCTTAAATATTTCTCCTTTGCTTCTTTGGATCACCCAATATAAATATCCCACCCAAAAACCCTTTGAGTGCTTGGGATGATGCCAAAAGGATTAATCATGTTTCTTCAGGTTCCTAGGGCGGTCAATATGAATTAAAAAGGTAGTATACTTCCATATTCCTAGGATATGGCTACTTGTCAATATCTCAAGGCATCCCAGCCCAAAGGATGATCAATAAAATATGGGCCCTTTGACAAGCAATGAGTAAGTGAAAACATGCCATGTAGCAAGACCATGATGCATAATGACATTTTAGAATCATGGAATAGTAAGAAACATCCACATGACAAGGATTTATATAGATGGATACAAGTACCTCTTAAAAAATATCTTGGTATTAGATTTTATGGCTATCTTACCTATCAAGACCATCAATATCTAAAAATTAGACTATGGGTCTAATTAGATTTATGTGATCACATCTGAACTTGTCCTTTGGTGGTAGGGATATTATGGAGATCATAATTCATAGTTAATTATGTAGTATATTGAATGACTAATTCCATGCACATGGGGATAAAAAAAGAGTCAAAAATGATAAAATGTATTTATAAGAGGCATGGTCTCCAACTACATGGGACATGGATAGCTAGTGATCTTAAGAAGATCCTAATGACATCTTGCTCTATGGGTTTCAAGTGAGATTCAATAAATATGGTCTATAACACATTTATCATGGTTATAATGGGACCTAGGTTAATTTTAGGTGGACTCGACTTGTTGAGCATTTCTAACTGTTCACTTGTGGGTGGAGCTTGGGACTCATTTAATTGAGAGTCTATATAAGACAAGTTATTTATCGTATGAAGGGATGGTTACTTTATATTTAGAGGATAGAGTATAATAATCAACCCCTTTCATTCCTTATATTTTCTTGTTTTCTTAGTTTCTTTTTCCTGTGAGCTATACTATTTTAAGACACTTCTATAGTTTCAGCTTGAAAGGATGAATCCTAAATGTTGTTTCTTTTATGCAATATATTTAAATTTAAAGGTTGTGAGTCTAGTGTTCATAACTTGTGCATTCATATGGTGATTTTGTTCCTCTTTATTCATATTCAAGTTTTCCTCTGACGTTAGCACCATATTTGTTTATTACTGTATGAATAGTAGTCAAATAGAAGAGTGGTTTCATGGGATTTGTCTAACTAAAAGAATCAAATTTATCTACATTGCATTATAGGACCATTTATCTTTATCTTTACCATTTATATTTTGATATATTTTTTATAACTTGTTATTTTAGGTTTAGAATATCCTAATTTTCAATCAGTGCTTACACATTTCATTTAGATTGCTTGTACCTCACTTGTCCTTTTTTAAAAGCATTGTTGAATCTAATATGTTAAGGATAAGTGTTGCTTAATGAGGAATTCATTGATAAATATGAATGATTGAGTCTTTCCTAGTCTAAGTTTATTTTTAGGTACAAAATTTTAGATAGATCCCTTATACATAATAACTTTCATCAACCAATTGAGGTGTCTAGTTCACCATGACCTAAAATAGAAAGACCTTGGGGAAATTTTTTCTAAGCATGATTCCTTTAGGGAGAGGTATAAGGGGGAATCCTCACCAGTTGACCCTTCTCTTTTCCTCCTAGAATTGGTGTGTGTCAATTGAACCACTAACAAGTATGATTTCAAATAATTAAAGATTGTAAATTTGGATTAATTTTAGACTTTTTGATGGTTCATTTAATCTCATAGGTGATATATGTACCATTTATTTCTAAGTTTATGTATAATATAGATCCTTGGGAGAAGAAAAACATTCAATGGAAGTTGGGTTAAGTAGTGTAGTTTTAAGTTTTGAGACCAACCTTTAGGATTCCATTGTTCTCATAGTTGTTGTTTTTTAGGTGTTGTGAATTTTTTGAGAAGAGTTATAAGAAGTGTAAAGTATTATGCAGGTGTTTGGATAATTGTGAATTTTAGTTGTGTCCATGAAAGCCTTTGCTTGGCAGTAAACCTATACTTGATAATTATATAGTGGAAAGAAGAGGAGTAAACACCTCACTCTATTAGATTTTTTCATCTTTAGTTTATCCAAACTAAATCTATGTGTCATGTGTTTTTCATAGTTTTCTTACTTGCATTATATTTTAATTAATTTAAATTTTAACAGTTAATATACCTATTTTCCTAAGAAAATAAAGGCATAATAGTAATAAAAAATCCTATTTATGAGCTAGGGATTTGAATAGGATTTATACTGATGAATTATGAGTGGATTTTACACCAAATTCAGATCAAATTGATATGAGAGTTGGTTTAGTTCCATTATGTATGGTTTTTATGTAACTATTTTTGTAATTTAATGCTTTTAAGTAGAGGAATATAATTATTGGTGAAGGGATCATGGTTATTTTACAATAAAATATTTACAAAATAAAGTGGAATAGAGAAATCAAAGGCATGGTCCATTCTAATGATTAAGTATGTTTGCTCTATGAATAGTTGTTTTGTAAAATAAAATAAGATGATACTAACATCTCTCAATCCATGAGTAAGATGGATAAGGTTGATAATTTAGAGCATATATTGGAAATTATCATGGTGAAGCTATATGTTTCTATATAAACTATGATATAAAGTGAGGAGATGAAAGATCCCAAACATGATAAACTAGAAGAAAATACCCATAACAACCAAATTCCACTTCTATTCAAAGCTGAAACAAAGATTTAGATTCAACCATATTAAGGAGAGATTAATGTAGAGAATCTATACCATTGGATAGCTCAACTTGAGGTATATTTTAGTTTACATTAGATTAGTGAGAGTTGGAATATTTATGTTGTAATGTTAAAATTAACCAATCATGATTTAACTTGGTTTGAAACTTATATTCATACCTTGGTTGTTAAGAGAATTCCTTCAATTGGTAAATGGGATGAATTTAAAATGCTAATCAAGAAATGTTTTAATATTATATGATATGAGAAAGAGAGAGTGCAAGGCTAAAAGGTGTAGGAGTACATAAACAAGTTTCACAAGAATGAAATCTAGATGCATAATGATGTAGTAGTCTATGACATCTAGATGAAGTATATGGGTGGAATCCATTATAAATGTAAGTAAGGCTTGTTATTAGTCTCGCTATTTAGAGATGGACAAAAAAATGGGTTCTTATACCTCTTCAAGCACCACAAAACAACAAGGTGGTTATAAGAAAAGATGAAAAAATAAATGAAAAAGTAAGTGGAGTGCTACTACTATTTTTTATCAAATAGACACTTAAATGAATTATAGGCATTATGATGTTGATAGTCATTCAGAGGAGTATTTTTGGAAGTAGCATCTATAATTACATCTAAGAAAGGGGAGGAAGAAAAAAAGGCTTTGATTTCCATCCAATTGAAATAATTTGGGTGCAATTCCAATGTGGATGAAGCATTATGTTGTACCTCTATTTATAAGGAGGTATGTTTGGGTAGTAATAGTGCTCAATATCTAGGTAAACTTAATAAACATTTCCATATTAAAGTTTAAATTAAGAATATTAAAGTGGATTCTAATTTTGATTCTCTATCTCAAGTAAATTTAATAAGCAAAGAATTAATAGATAAGTTGTGGTTATACAATTAAAATAATATTAATCTATATGCTTTGGGTTGGGTAAAGTGAGAATTAGAGTTAAATATGACTAATAAATGAAAGGTCACATTTGGTATTGATAAACATTTAATTGATGAAGTCATAATGGATGTTATGCCTCTTAGTGTGTGTAGCGTAGTGCTTGGTAGTCCTTACATGCATATTCTTGATGCCATATTCATGAGAAAAGCCAACCAATACCATTTAGTGAAGGATGCTGACACCATCATAATTAAATCCCATGAATTCAACTCAAATATATCCTTGGAAAGTGTCTCTCAAGCCAAAAATATGATTAATGATAGTCGGAAGATTACATTACTTTTTCAAATGATATACAAGATAAATAAATGGCTGCACATAGGACTTCTTGTCACATGTTTAATAACAAAGAGAAGAAATAAATGGGAGAGTTAGTGAAATAGTTAAAATAATATATTTTAGGATCCCACATATATGCCACCTATGAGGCCTACTAAGCATGATTTTAATTTACTATCATATTTTCCTCTTCTAAATTTGGGTCTCTATCGATAATCCTTGGTGGATGCCAATGAAATAAAATAATATAACAATATTTGATTAACCAAACTATAATACATCCTAGCACTTATCCAATTTTTTTAGTCCTTATAAGGATGGTTCATGGATAATGTTTGTTGATTATAGAGCACTCAATAAAATCACCATCAACAATATGTACCCTCTTCCATAGATCGATATATTTAAGATCAAGTCCAATATGCCAAATAATTCACTATATTGGATTTAAGATCCAAATATCACCAAGTGAAGATTAACGATGAGGACATATGGAAGACAGTATTCAAGACACATCATGAGTTATATGAATGGTTAATTTTGGGTTGTGAAATTTCTTGGATACTTTCATATGGTTGATAAATGCGGTATATAGGCCATTTATAAATGGATGATTTTTTAATTATCTATTTGTATGATATTCTTGTTTCTAGCATAACTTAAATGAATATATAATTCATTTAAAACAAGTTTTGTAAGGTTTAAAGGAGAACAAGTTATTGTTGAATGAAAAGAAATGTGAGATTTCATAATAATCAATCATATATTTGGGTTTGTAGTTGGAGATGTAAAGTTGAGAATTGATCCAAAAAAGGTATAGGCCATCATGAATTTTCTTAGGCCTTCCAATGTGACTTAAATAATAAAATTTGTATGTGTAGTTAAATATTTGAGAAAGTTCATTCATAATTTCTAATCCATAATGACACTTTTGCATGTCATTATAGTAGGAGGTATGTATGTTAATTTGGGTAAGAATAAACATTATTCATTTTTTGAGTTACATAAGATTATAAATTATTTAATTTTATCTTTAGCTAACATGAAACAACCTTTTGAGGTAAAAATGAATGCTAGTAACTATGCCTACAGGGGTTATATTTTTATAATGAATTAAGTCCATATGTTGCCATTAAAATTTATTTCATGGTGAAATTATGAATTATCATACATATGATTATGTATTTCATGATCTTATTCAAATGATCAAAAAATGAAAGCACTATTTATTGGGTAAGGAATCCATTATTCATATCAATCACCCGCATCTCTAATATTTACAAGAATAAACTAAAATTCAAGAAGTGAAACATTATAAATAGATGGGTTTCTTGTAACAATTTAATTTGGTTATAAAATCTAAGAAAAGTGTAACTAAAACACTAGTAGACATGTTGTCTAGACCTCCTTTTCTTTCAGCCATGGGCACCATAACCCTTATTGAACCCTTTATGAATGAATCTTATGTAGAAATATATAAACATGATGCAAAATTTAGGGAAGCATTTATTCAATAAAAGAGGCCCCAAGGTATAGGTTTTGAGACCAGGGGGGATCATTATCTTCAATATAGGTTACTCTACAATATGGGTAAACTTTGTATGCCTAAAAGATTAAGATTTTAGTTAATGAGAGAATAATATACTTGAATATTTGTAGGTTACATTAGTATTACAAAGATGATGGCACATGTACAAAGGTATGTCTATTCATAAAATTTATAAAATGATGTCAAGAAATTCATAAGTGGATGAGTATTATTTAATAAAAACAGTCCTAGTAATAAGAATTTGGGTTTGTATATGCCATTACCAGTTATTTTTACATTATGGGAGAGAATTTCCATGGATTATTTAGGTGTGTTGTCTATGTTTAATAAGGAACATGAATATTTGTTTATAGTTTTGGACCAATTTAATAAGTTATACATTATTATTCCTTGTAAGAAGACCCTTAAATAAAATGATGCAATTGAATTTTTTTTGGATAGTATGGGGGTTCACTTTGGGTTTCCTAGCCCTATCATTTCATCTCGATATCGAAGATTTATTGGAAAAAATTCAACTACATTATGGGAAAATATGGTACTAGATTTAAATAATCTACCGATTTTCATTTAAAATTGATGAGTATATCTAAGTGGTAAATAGAATCTTGGTGTATCTCTTTATAGGGTATAATAGGAAACACCATAACAATTGGGATGATAAAATATGTGTATATTCAACATTATTATAATCAAGCTTTGAATTTTTTTATCAAGAGTTATCATTTTGAAACACATTTTGGTTACTTACCTCCACATGTGTTTGATGTTGTTTTGATATGACCATACTAATAAATTGAGAAAAAGGATCCAAATATATATAAGGCTGAAAATTTCATTAAGAAAAGTAACTAATTTCACCTCCAAGTGCAAGAGAGGTTGAAGAAATTAGAGTCAAAGTATAAATCATGACATGATAAAAATAAGACTATAGATGATATTTATGGATTATATATCACCTCAATATTGTAGAATTGGAAAACTTAGACATTGGCTATTCTTATTAGTTCTAGACCTTTCTAACTTTTGAAAGATCACATCTACTCTATCTTGTGCCCCTTAGCCTATCACTTGGTTTGATTAGTCTTATGTTAATGAAACAAAGCTTATATCTTTCCTAAAATTATTAAAACCAACTTATATTCCACCTCTAAAAGTTTTGAGTTCGTACCTACTTTATTATTCCCTAGACACTAGCATCATAGATAGACACCTATGTCAATACAGGTGTCTTGATCTGATGCAAGTGTCAAGTGCCCTAAGGTCATGTAATTTACAAATCAAATGTATCCTAATGTTAGCCTAAGTTATTTAATGTGAGTTATTTCTCCAAAAGTATTGATATAAATACAAGATCAACCATCACTCATTCCTTACTTAATAGACACATAAAAAAGACCTAAGGCAACTTATCAAAGCATTCAATCAAGCACTTATTAAAGTAAATGTTGCATATTTAATCCTATTTATATATTATTCATAGGGATAACACACACAAGTTTGAAGTAATAAATAAGGAACCCAAGAGCTATATTTTCCAAGTTAAAAACTAGGTCATTATTGTATTTGATTTCCACATATTGAAGATTCACACACACAACAAGACGTAAGGGAGAACTGCATCAATATAAGACCCTCTTTAAATATTTATCTATATAGGAAACACTCATTGATAGAGGGTATTTGGGGTCAGATCAACACCATGTGCTCACTAACCCATTTTTCCTCATGGTCACTATGAAGATGAAGAACTAGGGTTTTGTAATTTCATGAGTGATAGTCCATGACCAAGATTTGAATACACTAGAGCTAAGGCTAATAAAAACCTAAAAGTATCTATGTGTTCACATAATTTTATAATATGTATTTTATATAGGACACCTACATCAGGTTCAGATAGTAGTGCCAACATAGCCATCCAATATTGATGCTAGTGTCTCTAACTCTAGAGGCACTCAATCTAGAATTTGGTGACTGTTCTAGAATCCTCTTCTAGTCTAAGTCATAACTATTCCATATCTATAACTATGTAAGAATTATAACCAATTAAGTACATTACTTATTTATCATTTTAATATTTAGCATAGTTGTATTTACTATTTTTAGCCTATCTCATTTTAATGAATTTAACATATGTTATATATGATTTTAGCATCTAATTGGCCTGCTATAGAGATAGTTTATCACCCTTGTACCTTAGGATATTTATATCCTCTTTAACCCTAAATAAACCCAATTTATATTTTTAGGGATAAGCATTTGGTGAACCTAACCTCTATGTATCTTCATGCAACTCCTAGGGTGTTCTATAAATTTGTTGATTTTTTTGATTTATAATTTGTTTCAAAAATTAGTTTGTTTTCAAATTCTAAAGAATAGATCAACAAAATGGATTGTTCCCTAGAGTTTGTGTGTCTCTCCTATTTTTTTTATCATTTTAATATTTAAAAAATGTCAAATGGACAAAGAGGAGCCCATTCCTCCTCCTAACCCTAAGGAGGGTGATAACTAGGTCCATACTATTACTCCTTTAAGGGGTAAGGTAGATGGTGTATGTATGCATGTTCAATTTGAGGTAGATAAGGATTATGATTATGAAGACCTAAAAGATAAAATCAATAGTATGAGTATGTTAATAAAGTATTTATAAAATATATCACACTCCTATAGAATCTAACATGTGGTAGTGTTCATTATGTGTTTTCACCCTCATCTACCAATGTTGTGCCAAACAAGGTTTCACATCCAAATAAAAAGCTAAAACAATCTACATCCAAAATAAGTGGTTCTAAAAGTGATGAAAAGGATACTAAGAGACCAAGTGAAATTTTAAGATAAATACTTTAAAAAAGGATAAAATTACCTCATGTACACTCTATACATAGATCCAAATACTATTGTGCATACATAGAATGCAAGGGCATCACATAAACCATTGTTTGGACCTAAAGAAGAGGATACACCACATAGTTGATAGTGGTGATCCTACAATTGAAAAATATCACTTAGAAACATAAAATTTCCAATATTCCAAAAATACAAATAAAAACATTCAAAACTCCAAAAACATTTTTGGCACCTACATACTCTATTAGATCCTTGACATCCATGTGTTAGTTGCATATTGATGGATAACATATTAGTTACTTATACATACACATGTAGTGTCATGATTCTATGTGAGTGTGATATAGGCATATTAAGACACATGATCTATTCATATTTTAGATGTTGGGCCTTCCCTCTACTCATGTCATGTGGACATTGGGGATATCCATTTTTTTGATCTTGATACTCACAAGTTATATCATTCTATGGTCACTTTAAATTATCATGTTTTGAGTTCATATATACTTACACATGCCTTTATCCATGATTATATCTTATAAAAGGTACTTGATATACTATGAAATTAAGTTTTTTTGCTGACACATTTGATCCACAAGCTAACATAATATGTTTATTCTAGTTGCTTATGATTTCCTATATGCAATTTCTTAAATACATTACCTTGTTATTATATTGCTTGTTCAAGCATTTGAATATGATACTTTATTTTAATTCCCCATGCATATGTATGATTTTTTAGACATTAAAAAATGTCATACTTTATTTTTTGGATATTGGACTAAGTCATGTCTGTTTGATTGTGTGGAATTCGAACATGCCCCTTGTTTGTGGTATCCTAAGACCATTATATGTTGACTTACTTTTTAGTGCTCTTATTTTTGTGCTTGATTTTATTATTGAGCTTGTACTATATATATATATATATATATATATATATATATATATATATATATATATATATACACACACACACACACACACACACACACACATACATTTTCATGATATTTATCATGAATCTTAGGCCTTCATGTGATTGCATTATTCTATGCACTTCAATGTTACATTTACCTAGACATGTTATTTTATATGCTACATAGTTACATTCATAGATTATTTTGCTATCTTATCCTTTTTAAGGTGAGGTAACTACATGTTTATATTATTACCTCAACTTAAAGGGGTAAATATAAATAAGGGCATGCCATAGAGGCATGTTTTCCACATTTGGCATAGTTTTTAGATTTAGTGGGGGTATATCATATAGACATAGCTTCCACATATTCACAATTTGTAGATTTTGTGGGGGCATGTTTTGGAAGCATGTTCTTCTAAATTATTCATATTTGGAACTTATATCAGATCTCAAATTAAGAAGGGGCATGTCAATATGAAAATATTCCACACATTCATATTTTTTAGATTTAGTGTGGGTATGCTTTAAAAGCATGCTCTCCACACTTATTTAGTATTAGACACACCTAGATTTAGTGGGGACATGTTTTAGAAACATGTCCTACACATTGACACTTATTCCACTTTTTAGATTTTTCCATATATAATAGGGGCATGCTTTGGAAGCATGTTATCCACACTTAAAGTTTCTAAATTGGCCAAATCACACATTTATATAATTTAGATTCATAGTTGTGGTAGAATTCTATATATTGGTACCATTGTTACAATAGTTTCAGCATGAGACATATATAAGGTGCATATGTTATGCAATATGCCTAATATTTCAAAATCCAAAGCAATTTTAGATTTCAAAACACTCTTAAGGACAGTCATCACCCATTAAGATGGAATTTTATGGACTATATTGAACCATTCTATTGCAATAGTTGGTTTGCCTTTGGTATGGTTAAGGTGATTAAACCACTCAATCTTGCCAAGTTCTTAGGTTGGAATTGATTGTATAATCGAACCTCACTAGTTTGATGGTATGTGTTAACATTGTTCACTCATGCTCACTAGGTTATAAGTATTATTGGATTACACAGCTAAGTTAATCTTGATTGTCAGGTGGTAACTCACCTTTTCTCTAAGCTTGGGGGCATGTTCCTTCGAATATCTATTTAGATCTATCTCCTTATATATATGTACCTTCCATATATATAATATATATGTCATAATATTAGTTTTAGATCTTTATAATGATACATATTTCAAATTGACTTGTCAATAGGCAAGGCACTTATACCAATACATAGGTAAACTCCTAAACCTTCCTCTTTTAATTTCAATCATTTTAATTTTATATTATATGCACTGATTATGTACTATAACATAATCTTGGTTGTAGGTCAGCCACCAAAAAATCACTCGATTTAGGCTCAATTAAAGGCAAGGTGTGTTACAGAAACCCAAGTACTCATTTCTTATCCTTTAAACCAAAAATTTCATTACTAGATTAAAGGGGGGGAATGTAGATGATATTTATGGATTATATATAATATCATTCTTATACACTTGGAAACTTAAACTTTGGCTACTCCTCTTAGTTCTATACCTTTCCCACTTTTGGAAGTCTCACATTTGTTCTATCTTATACCCCTTGGCATATCTCATCGTTTGACTAGTCTTATGTTAATGACCTAGACCTTTATCTTTACTAGAATGCTTAAAACTTGCTTATCTACCACCTCTACAATTTTTGATTCTATACCTACTTTACTATTCCTTAGACACTAACATCAATAAAGGATACCTATGTCGATGTAGGTGTCTTACTCCGATGAAAGTGTCTAGTGCCCTAAAGTCATCTAATTTGAAAATGACCATATCCTAATAGTTAGACTAAAAGATTTAATATGAGTTATTTATCCAAAGGGATTGATATAAATACAAGATCAACCCTCATTCATTCCTCATATAGTAGGTAAATAGAAAAGATCTAAGGTAGTTTATTAAAAAATTCAATGAAGGACTCAATAAATCAAAACTCCCCTATCTTTTCCTATTTTCATATCAGTCATAGGGACAACACATACATAGGTCTAAAGTAATGAAGGAGTATCCCAATAACTATGTTTACCAAGTTACAATTTAGGTCACTATTGTACTTAATTTCTACATATTACATGATTCACACACAAGTTAACATATAGGGGATAAATACATAAGTCTAAGGCCCTCTTTGAAGTATTGGATATGTAGGCAATACTCATTGATCAAGGGGTCTTTGGGGTAAGCTCAATACCATGCCCCCACTAACCCATTTCCCCCTAAGGTCACTATAAAGATGAAAAACTAGGGTTTATAATTTCATGAGTGATAGTCCATGATACATATATAAATGCACCAATTCAAAGGCAAAGACAAATCCAAAAGCATCCAAGTGGTATCATCCTTTTTCCACCAGGTATTCCATGTAGGACATCTATTTTAGGTTTAGATAGTAGAATCAACAAAACCATCCAAGATTGATACTAGTGTCTTCAGCCCCATAGGCACTTAATCTAGAATTTGGTGACTATTTTAAAATACTCTTCTAGTCTACTTCCTACCTATTCTAGATCTTGGATTGTGTAAACATCAAAAACAACTTAGTAAATTACTTCTTTATCATTTTCATATCTATCATAGTTTTATTTACCATATTTAGCCTAATTTAGTCATACAAATGGATTATATTTTGGGTCATGAGTCTTAATCATACATACACTTTTCTATTTTTATGATGAGGATTGATGGTACTACATAAGCACTTTTAGTCTAAAATCCATCTAAAATGGTTTGTTTAAAGTTTAAATATACATAAAAACCTATTTTAAACTTCCATATTTTACATATGAACATGTTTTAGGGTTCCACCTTTTATATACAAACTTGGTTTGGGGTTCCACCAAAATAATCATAATAATATTTTGATTGGTACAGTTGAGGTTGTGCCACTCAACTTCTAGTGATTTTTAGTCTCTAATGAGGGTTGAGGAATTTGTAATTCTCAAATCATGACTTTAGTAGTGGCATCTCCATAAGGCATAATTACCCCATGGCATTCTTAAATTGAGTTTAACAAAGGGAACCTTGTTTTGCGTACCCATATGTGTATTTATTCATTGAAATTCTAAATTTAATTAATTCAATGATATAGATTATTTAAAATTTTGTTATCACGAGTGGACATTTATTTATACATGTTTGCTTGAATGTTTTACATGAAATAAGATGGATATTTGGGGAATACCTAGAATAACCAAATAAAACTACATGCAATACCAAAATTATACCTTTAATCCTTTTAATAGATCATTTTAAAGACTAGACTAAAAGGGGGGAATTTATAGACACCTATATTTGGTATTAGACACTTGAAAATATCAATTTTTGACTATCTTTGACATACATGAATTGTTCTTAAACATTTGCCTCTTTCTCGTATCCTCCCTTATCTATTTATGTATCTATTATCTTGGCCAAGTCAATATTTTTTCATTCATATTTAGGATATTCCTAATACATGACATAATGATATATCATATTAAGTAATTTGTCATCATATTCCATATTTTGAATTCCTCCTCTCAGTACACTATTAACAATAGTCAAATAATTAAAGTTATCATAGGTGTTTTAGTTCATCAACAATGTTTACAAGCTTATAATGACTATTTTTAAATTTCAAATTTTCTCATTGGGTTGACATAAGCTCATATCTTATGTTATTTATGGGGGGAAATTTGAAAGAGTCATCTATAAATATAAGATAAGCCTAAGGTCTTACTCATTAGGCAACTACATTGTAAAAACCACTTCCACATTGAGAAATTAATTTTTAAATCCTTGAGGTATTATCCAAAATCATTCAAATTATAAAATCCATCAAATAAACAATCCCTAAATCCAAACAGGAATATAAAAATCAAGGTCAAATTACTATGTTGTCAAAATCCAATGAGTTGTACTACATTCTAATGGAACACTATTGAGAACACATACAAATAAGTGGGATAAATATGTGTAGTTTGAGTCATATTTAGATTATTAGAGTTAAGTCAATGCTTAACCACTAAGAAAATAGTGGTTGGGAATATATAACCTATATTTTACCCCTTTATTTTAGGTTAAAAAAGTGTTGAAAGTGGAACTAGGGTTTCAAGGCAAAGTAATAGAATAAATAATTACACATAAGACTAAGGATCAATAAATAGAAACAAATCATCTTAAAAGTTAGGCATAGTGATATATGGTGAAACATATTGGAAAATTACATAGGAAAAATTATGATAGATAGTGGATAGGGTTAGTTATTGTAGGTGTCTAGGTTTCAATGATAGTGTCCTAACATATTTTGACAGTGTGTTTTCTAAGCTAAGTAGTCATAGAGCTTGCACATACTATTTAAAGTGACTATACACAATAAGTGAGTAATACAAAACAAAATATTAGATAATTGCCTTATCACTCGATCATATTTATATTTAGTAAATGTAATCAATCTTTGTTAAGAAATTTACATTTGTATGTGGAATGCCTTATTTATGCAATATAAATTTCAATAGTTTTGGCCTTTTTAAATCTCATACATTCAAAAAATTTAAAACAATAAATACTTGTAGCATACTATGTTTATTGCCTATGTTTCTATGGTTTTTACCATGCATCTATTGGAGGCATGCTCTTGTTTAATACTTCATTGCTATATCTCACCCTCATAGGGGTATATTATTACATTAAGGCATATCACTTTTTACTATTTTTGGTTACTTTGGGGGTATATCATTTGTCCCTCTCCCTCTTTACTAGTACTATTCTTATCACCTATATATTGCCATTGGGGGCATGATGCACTCATGCGTTTATTAATATTACATTTCTTATATCAGGATGGGATTTCACCTAACATCCTTCATAAATCTTAGGAACACCATGGTTATTATTTTTGGTCCATTTATTGTTATATATTATATATATTAAGGTAATATGTTACAATGTAACATATCAGTTGTCCCTATTTGCAGGGTACTATTAGGGCATATTAATTTTTCCTCATGTTCCTTTTTAGACCCTCACTTTCTAAACTTCATTTGTGGCCTAACAATATTGGCTTACATATAACTATTTATCTTTACATGATTACATATCTCTACATTTACATAATGCATTTTTAAATATTATTTGTGTGATTATAACAAATTTTATTACTATCAATGTTACACATGGTATACTTAATAATTTTACTTTGAGATGAGTGATATGAACATCCCTTACCATGAAAGGGGGGAATCTATCTAGATTATTCTATCCTGAATTACATATTCCCAAATAGTTATAGGTTATAAATACCATCTATTTACTTTTTTGGAAAATAAGCAAAATTTACCCTAGTGTATGGGTTAATACGACCTAATTTATTAGTTTTAGTTTCTAGTTTTCAACTTATTTGTTCTTGGATTGGGGAAATGGAGTTTTAATGTTTAGTTTTCAACTTTTTTATCACTATATTGGATAAATGGAATTTTAATTTTTAGTTTTTAACTTATTTTTCACCAAATTTGGGATATGAAGTTTCAGTTTCAAGTTATTTGTAACTATATTAGGGCACTGAGGATAAATTTAGTTCTAAAGTTTCACAGGTGGAAAAATGGTTCACATAATACCAGGTGTAATGATTCCATTGTTCATTTTTTAGTTTCAATTATTTCATTCAGTTACATTACCAATTTATCAAGACTTTGATCTACTCTTAACCATTCCTATTTACTTATATGTAATTTTGATTTGTTTAAATTGGAGCATGGATGATTCATTTATAATAGGTATAAAGTCTTATACAAACCTTATAAAGTATGTTTTAGGTATGCATTTTTTTATTTTAATTTGATACATGTATGCATGCACACCAAATTAGGGGATTATGTATAAACATAATTTTATGCAGGTCATGTAAGTTTGAAATTTTTATAATTCCATGGTACATTCAATTCATTTCCTTACTTTGGGATCTTTTTGGTACACTTTAAATTCACATTTGGCCCTTCATATATTTTTTCATCTGCATTACCTTATGAGCATATTTAGATCTAATAGTTGTATACCTTGGGACTCTCCCAATTTTCTTATAGCCATCTTGATCTTTATCTCATGGCAATTTTCTATCTTGACCTTTTTTGGAGTCATCCCAAAAGTGGTTTGACCACTTTCAAAGCTAGTTGAAATTGGTCAAGTTTTTTTGTGGGTCCATTGCACCATCATTCCTTGATTTCCCATGCCTTTATTTTTAGTATTTACTATTTTTCATGGTCAACCTATGTGTAAATAAATGAGTCTATATATATACATGTTCCTTAATCCATTTATGATCTAATCAACAAGAAATCAAGTTATTGAGACACACATTAATTAATTATATATATATATATATATATATATATATATATATATATCACACTTTTCAAGGAACATTATGTTATTCCACTTAGTGTTTGATGAAGTCTTGTGTTTGCATAATTGTATCATAAGAGGTTGAAGGAAGGATCATAAAACATTGTTGATTATATTAGGGAGATAATGTGGAGTCTTCTCTCACTTGGGTTAGGTCATTCACATGCATGAGAACTGTATCAATCCATGATTCATATTTATTTGAAGCTATACAACTCAATGGGGAGGGGGGAAAGGCTAATTTAATTTTTACATGTTCCCTTGTCTTAGATATGTTTCTAGGTTTTGAGGCCAAATTAAGGTTACATAAATTGAGATGAGATTCATATGAATGTTCATTATAACAATAATATAAAATTTAAGACTTATAATAATAGAAAATGGTTTTAAAAAAAATGGACCTCAATGATCTACAAATCCATTTTCAAATTTGATTGACCACTTTCGATGTAGATTGTCACATTCAGATTATGAAACTAGTCATTTTAATATACAAAGTAGTTTAAAAGTATCCATCATTAGATCGATACTACCTTTTTAGGAGTTATTTTTTACTATTATATAACTTAATTCATACATTAATAGGAACTTTTAAAACTCAATATATTAAAAAAATAGGTACACATTATCTTTATCCATTTATATGTCATTTCAAGTTACCTAGTTAAGTTTATCCATTCTTATCAGCACATTATACAAGTTTGATTTATTATATTCATTGTATTTAATTAGATTTTTATTGTGAAATTATTTAACAAGATCGGCATAGTATTTTGAAAATTTGTGCATCCTTTTTTTAAAACACTTAAATGATACCCAATAGAGTATATTTTATGAATTTAATTCCCTTCTATATTTTAACTAAAACTTGCAACACTTAAATGAACATGGAATTAGATAAAGTACCAAGGTAAAATATTATTAGCCCTATAAACTAAATCCCCTTGAAACCTATATATTTATTCATGTTTACATTACATTGGCTAAAATTTATTTCACTTACAACCTTGCATACTGTTAACCAAAAAAATTCCCTTTTCAACTTGCTTTCTCATTCTTAAATTATGGATTTTATACTTAAACGAATTAGAGATAAAGGTAATGATTTTAATGTATACATTTATGAACTTTAAAATCATGAACAATTTAGACTATGTGAGGTTTTTTTACACTCTAAATTATGATTCGATGTTGGTAAGTCATTTTTCATTATTTAATAAAAAAATCACTTTTTTATTATTTTCACATAGTTATATATTTGATAGAGGGGATATTTTCCCCAATTTTAGGATTGCATAGTCCTAACATGTAATTTTATGGTCATTTATTGAGAATTTATGGTCTTGGTTATAAATAAATGGTTCTATTTACTCATTTTATGGTCTTGACCTAGTATCCAATTTTTATTTTTTTATACATGTAGATTTAAAATTTGATACTAAAAAAATATTTATTAAAAACAATGATTTAATTTTAATTTAATGTGACACAAACCAAAATAAATTTGAAGATAAACATCATAATGGTGTATATAATACAATTCAATCATTTAGGTTAGATGAGGTATATTGGTTATAACTTGACATAATCATATTTGGTCACATAGTGTGTTTTCCTTGGATGTGTTTTGACTCCATTATTCTCACTGCTTTGGATGAATATTGGATTAATAAAATTTTAATTTTTGGTTATTTGTGGGAGATATTAAAATTATACTAAGGGAAGTATGGTGATGCAGTGCATTATTAAGCTTCACATCATGAGAAAATAGGTCATAATGATAGTTCCTAGAGGGTAGATGAGGATATGGCTCATGAGTAGTATATAATTGAAAGAGTGAATCATCCTTTAGATGTAGGTAAATAATAGTTTAGATTGATATTATAGGAGGAAACTTAATTATTTTGAAAATACATCCTTGTAAATTTCTTAGCTTCATCATGGTAGCTAGCACATGGGTCATATGTTACTCATATTGAGTTTACCACATACTCTAAGAGATCAAGGATACGTGGACCACATAATTATGTGGGACTTAAATTATCAAATAGATATATTAGGACCTATATATATTTATACATAAGACAAAAGGATGATATATTTCAACAAGAACATTATTTTAGTGCTAGGCCTACAAGCATGTAATAGTGACTAGGATAATTAGCCTACTTGTTACCTTAAAAACTAGAGAGAAAATCAATACAAAGATGGTGAGTAGAGGTGGAATATATGGCATAATAGATGATGATATCATGATGTCCTATATTGGTGGAGGATCATAGATACTTTCAAGGATATTAACATAACCTAGTGGTTATACAAGGATCATCAAGGATATGTTGATGATGTCACATAGATGTAGATGATTATGATGACTAGATAGTACTAATGTAAATATGTGAATTTTCACAATAAGTTTCAACATGATGAGTGTGGAGATAGTATAAGATAACATAGGATGTGCCCCCATAATTTGTATATAGTATTATACACAAAAAGTCCTTGATCTAAAATTTAGACCTAGTATGATAGCCATGTGAGCTAATTACTCACTTTTATCATCTATGAAATAAATGACTATAAGAAAATTATTGAGATAATTCAAATCTTATAATTAGTTATAAATGTGCATGAAGAGTTTATAGAGTCAGGGGAAGTTTGATATATAATTTAGGGGAACATCTTGTTGTTTTGATACAAAGTTAGCACCATGGATTTTTAGGGAAACCCATTTCAAAAAAACCCACAATACATAATCAAATAATATTTTTGTTGCTTGCACAACATGCCCTAATTTCATCATGAAATATTGGAATCTATTTTTGTTCTGAGTCTAGTATTTTCCTTAATCTAGTTTGTGTCTTGGGCCTATTTGATATGCTATTTTGATTTTAAGAGGGGTCCTTAGGAAGTTTTAGTCATGATGTTATATTTGGTTCACTCTTTGAATTAAGTCTAAACTTAAAGTGCCCATTATATGAACTTAGTCTAAAAGAGTTTTGTAATTGGGGCTTCATTGATATAAATATATAAATTTGTTAAATATAATAAGTCTTGGTCTTTCTTGGATCATATTTTGAAATGCACTAAAGTTACCTTTTTGAGACCATGTTGCCTTCAATTTATACAAATTATCTAACTATTTAAAGGTTCTTTCATCTTTTTATTAAGCTAATTGGTTCCAATTCTAATTTATTTAGAGTTAAATTGACAAAGGTTTTGTATCATTTTAGTTTTATGACTTATGGGAGAGGCAAATAATTTAATATATGTTGGGTTTAGTAGTGTAGTAAATTTTTTTGAGTCTAAGGTTCAATAGCTTATTGTTATCCTAGTTGATGTTGTTTATTACATGTTGTGAATTGTCTAAGAAGAGTTGTTATAAGGGCAAGGCATTTAGAAAACTATGAATTGTATTTGTTTTTATGAAGGCCATCAATTAGTATTAAAATTATATTTGAGAATGATATAGTGGAAGAAGGAGGATTAAGCACCTCAATGTACAAGATTATTATCATCTAAGATCTGGACAACTATGAATTGTATTTATTTTTATGAAAGCCATCAATTAGTACTAAAATTATATTTGAGAATGATATAGTCGAAGAAGTAGGACTAAGCACCTCAATCTACAAGATTTTTATCATCTTAAGTATCTTCACAACAAATATTTGTGTCATGTGTTTTGCATAGTTTTCTTACTTTCATTCTATTTCATTTTATTTCAAGTTCAACACTTAGTTTCTCTATTTCCCTAATAAAATTTAGGCCTAATAATAATAAAATTAATATGGGTTATTGATTTGAATAGGATTAGTATTGATGAATTTTGAGTAGATTATAAATAAAATTAATGATCATTACCTCAAAGGGAGGGATAATATATGGTAGTTAATTTTGAGGAACATGTGACAACATATGATGAAGATGAGGATGAGAGGCACCCAAATATAGGGGTCAATGATAATGGAGATAGAAAGGCATGAAAATTGAAGAATCAAGTTGGAGGAGGAATTTATTATGGTTACCATGATTTGAGAGACATAGGACATACATTAGTGGCCATGAGATTGAGGTAAGTAAAAAAATGATTTTTATGTTTATAATTATTTTTTAATATTTATTGATTGACTTTAATTAAAATAAACAAAAAAATTGAGGGAATGAGACCTCACAATATTAGTCATAGAAGAGAGATAGGCATAATGCATACCAATTAAAAATTGGGTATGATTTAGTAGGCTCACTTTGAGGTAAGGAGAAATTCACCCCTTTTGAATATAGTGAGTTAGGTAAAGGTAGTGTGTCTTGTAGAAACTACCAAGAGAGAAAAGGTAATTTAAGGGCTTGTCCAAAAACATATAAAGAATAAAAATACCTATGAAGCATTAGTTATATTCATAATGTATAGATATTCTCTCAAATATGATATGAATAATCCCACATCTAATATAATGGGCTAGAAAATATGTCATTTATACACATTAGACATAGTTACAACATGGCTATTTCAATGAAATGGAAGACCTTGGGAGGAATAAGGAATAACTTTACTCAATATATATATGGATGAATAGGACACATATTATTGTGTTAACATGGTTCATTTCTACTTAATATAGATAAGAAAGGTGATGGGATCATTCCCATACACCTTTATACATGATTAATATGGACCATGTTCCCCCATGTGATTTATACATTCCCTGATATTTCCTAATAAAATTTATATTTTATTTATATTATTTATATCATTGTGCATGTATGTATCATGATTTTAAATTTTTTTATAAATTATTTATAAATAAAACACTAAATAGACAAGTATGTACAAAAACTTAAGTAAAAGAAAGGAAACAATAATACATGAAACCACACTAAAATAGTCTTAGGACATATAATGATAAGTAATGTGACACCCCCAAAAGGTGTCAAGGTAAGACTATCATATATATTTTTATCTTTATTGGTAAATTGAGGGATTATATTGGATCCCTCACCCTTTAGATAATATAGAAATAAAAAAAAGAGTAAAAGAGGGAGGAAGGAGAGAGATGAAATAAGGAAATATTATGCAACCCATAAACACCCTAGTTTAGAAAACATCAAGAACAAGCTAGAAAAATAATAATAAACCAATTAACATAAAATGATATAGAAAATAGAGATATATAACCCATAAACAAGTTGACTAACATAACACCATGGATAGTTCATAATATTTCTAAGTGAAGGATCAATACTTTCATAGATCTTCAAAGTTGCACTGGAAAGAGGAATGAAAAGGCACAAACTATACATCATATGAGAAGAAAAGTCATGAAAAAATATTGACATATAGAATGAAGAGGCTTTATCAATAGACCTCTTGTAGAAAAAATAATAAGGATATCAAGAGAAAAGTACAACCAAAACTAGAGAGTCACATACATGTACTAAAATTTAGCATCATGACCCTAAAAATTAGCTTGGACCAAAAATATTATGGAAGTTTTGATATCACAATATATCTTTAAAAATAACCTTGAGACTTCTCTTGAGAGCCAAATAGCCAAAAATAGCTCCCAATAGAGGAAATGGAAAAGATATTAGAATAAGATCATAGGAAAAAATGGAAAAATGGAAGCATCATAGAGATATAAAAGAAAGAATGTCTAAGAAGAGATCAAAGAAGGAAAACCAAGTATAAAAGCATGAAATTGCCTCCAACTAGAATTAAGACCTACAAAAGAGAAATGGACTACTATCCATTGCTATAAAAAAACCTCTCTAAATGAAGATCAAAATATAAATAATAAAGAATAAAACTACCATTTAATAAGTACACCACCCTGAGCATAATATTCAAGAGTCTTATTAGTACTAGAGGGGTCTACTTGGAGCACAAGTTATTATAGATGCAGAATACCTTAAGTAATTTTTTTGAAACAATAATGTTTCTAACACTATTACAACCTACATCTTTGGATGATCTAATTTAAGAGAGTAGAGATGAAAACATAAAGTAAACTTAGAAAAATAGAGTCTATAAGTTAATAGGATAAATGGGAGCCACACCTTAAAATAAGAGAAAACAACTCAAGAGATGCCCAAGAAGGAGAATTGTGTCAATAAACATGGACCAAAACTAAGGTCCTAATAAGATAAGGCATTTTCCTTAACTAAAACTCTCCAAACACAACCCAATGATCTCTAAGAACCACAACCCAACAAATAAAAGGGAAACATTCCCTCTTTAGCTTCATGCATAAGAAAGTGCCAAACCAAATATTGAAGAGACATATAGATATAACCCATATACATCACCAAAAACATGATATACCACCTTTTAAGATCCAAATCTGAACAATGAGGAAACATTTTCAACCCACTAGAACTTTACCACTAGAAGAAGTTAAGATAGATAATAAATATCATGTATAAAAATAAATACAACTTGAAATAATTATCCTAGATAAGTTGCTCTAACTCAAAAATGAAAGATGGGGAAAGCACAAAATATTTCAAAAAGAGACAACTAAAAAGAATAATAAAATGGGAAAAAAATAGGTGCAAATTCACCTTAATATTTCAAAGTAAATCTTAGAAGAGAAACAGATGGTGTTAATGAGCTTGAGTAGGGAACAAAAGCATCAAGAGGAAATGATAGTATCCACAATAATGAAGGAAAAACATAAATCATATAATTGACCACCATAGAGGGCCAAAAATAACCAAATTAGAGCACAACTCTCACAACCAATGATAAGGAGGTGGAAAGGGGAATGGCTCAAATCAACCAAGTCATAAATGTGGAAGATAATATAGGAGAGGAGATGAGAGAGGCTTGTGGAAGAGATAGAAGGCAAGTAACCTTTGAAAATACATCATTGATGGTTCCATCTTAGGATTTTAGACCATCATAACCTTTAACAATAACATTTATACTGTCTAAATATTTTTGATTCTATATATGTGTAGTAAGAATTGCATTGTACACATGTTTAAACTTGAACCATTGTCAGCTATAATGGACTTTTATAACTTAAAATGTGAAGCTATGGAAACTCATATAAATAATAAACCATTGTTAGAATTTTTTGATGATTAAAATTCACATCAATTAATCTACCTATTTAACTATTGTGAAGGTCAAATTGGAATCATTCCAATCTAATCATAAGGATCCTTTGACTAAATATTTATCTATAACACGTGAATGGGTATTTTAATAATAAGTAGCAAGGTTTAATAATGTTTAAATACCTTGGCCAATTTTGAGAACCAAAACATTTGCTTTAAACAAAAAGATTCTTATTTGAGAAAGTAATAAACAAATAATAAGGAATATTTATTTAATCAATGTCATTTTAGATTTCACATGTAAGACAAATATCAAAAAATAATGTCAATAAAACCACCATAAATATGTCTTATCATATAATTTTCATTTAATTTATCAAAAATTAATAATTTGGAGTTTCATAAATTTAATCAATCCCATTCAATAGAGATAAACTTATGAGAGGTTACCCTTTGGAGGATTGAACACTTTGATTTTTTAAAATAATTTGATGTATCTCTTTACATTATCAAATAAATATCACTTATATCTCCATTTATGGCTGAAATAGACCAAAGAAAGACAAAAAAAAATATGAAATAAAAATACTAAAGTGAAAGATGTTAGTAAATTACTCTAGACATAAAAAAAGAAATGAAAGAAAAGTGCTAAAGTGAAATATGTTAGTAAATTACTCCAAACAAAATAAAAGTAAATATAGAATATTTAAATAGCATTATAAAAATCTATTACATATGAAAACTAAGAAATAAATAGAAATACTAAAAATACTAAATAAGAAAATGTAAATGAAAATTTATTGTTATCTAAGAAAAGAGAGTAAATAAAATGAAACACAAAGATTAATAAGTATTAAATGTAGAAACAAAAAATATAATAAATAAGACTCAAGTCATGTAAAATAAATGAAATATTTTATTTATAAATCATGATGTATTTCATTCTTGATTACATAAATGATTCAGAGTCAATTTTTTTTAAAAAAAATTAATAAGAACTCAATCAATCTGTCATATAATGTATGAAGTGTTTTTTATTTTCAGGTGAAGTACATATATAATCCACACATATGACTGCAACATTATGTAGGCATAAAAAAGTTAAATCCTTGGCCATTTTTACATAATTATTTTATAAATAAATAATAAATTTAGATATACATGGTTGTACCGATCTAAGAACTTCACCGTCAAAAAATGTGTTGTTTGGTCTTCTTGCAATCAATGCTCAATCTTAGAGACATTTACCTACAAAGTGTAGTATGAAATCTAAAAGTAGAATACTCATACCTATATAAATTCTTCCTTGAAATAATATCCTTAAAATCATTCACTTAAAGTTTAGTTACACTTTAAGTCATCACTAAATTTTAATTAACTTAAAATAAAGTTAATTATACTTTATTAAAAGGTTAATTATATTTATAGTTTATAGGGATTATAATGATAAGTTAAATTTGTGAAGTGGACTTAAATAAAGACTTGATAACATTTTAATAAGGCCAATATCCCAATATATCTCATGGATGGGACCCCACTTGACACTAATTTATGCTTTTTAATCACTGAATACATTTTCATGCAACCAAAAGCTAACACATGAAAACTACTTTAATATTTTATTTAAGTCATAACTTCCAATATATTTTATTAATTCAACCAATCAAAAATAAATATAATTAGGGAAAAAAAATCAATGATATATCTATTTTGGAAATATAAAATAGTCAATAATTTCACCATTTTCATAGCAACATGTCAAATACTGCATACTATAGAATCAAACTGAGGAGTATAAAAGTAAAAATAAACTAAATCAAAGTTCATGGAACCATTTAATTTCTAAAATCCTAGAAATATCTAAAATAAAATTTAAAATATCATTAAATACCATAGTTTCAAGCTGAAAGTGAATGTAAATAACTACAAACCAGAAATTACACATTATTATTTTGCCTTTCTTTCATCAGAAGAGATCAAATGTAAGATTGAGAAACCTTACTTAGTATGATAATCAGTGTACTCCATAGGTGTCAAAGGAATATCAATCCAAATTATGCCACCCAATTCATCATCTACATCAATATAATATTTTCCATAACACGAGTTACTAAAGGTAGGGGTGAAGGGATATTAACATATTTATGATTGGAAAAAGTAACATTAATTAATCAATCACAGGTTTAGGAGCTTCTTGATAAAACATAGTGTTGTTTTGATGTGGTGAATCAAAAGGTATAATTATTTCATTTGAAATAGGCCAAATTTGATGGCTATAAACAATTGGTGAACCACATCCAAAAGGAAGAGTTTCTAATTTCCTCTTGAAGGGATTTGTGTGAATAATGTGATACACACAAATATTAATAGTTATAATGTTAAAAATATTTTATAAGGTAAGATAATTTACATAAAAATGTAAGGTAACATGAGTTTTATATCTAAAAATTAACATAAACTCACTATCAACCTTTTGGGCCATACAGGGTCTGTCTCTGTAAGTACCATGTGTAGGTGGCACATTCCTTTCTAGTTGATTATTTTCACTCCAAACATTGATTTTGTCAATTTTTTTATATCCTTGAATCCATCCTAACATATTTCCTTTATTTAAAAATAAAATAATTTATAATACATAATCATTACATAAAACATCCTTCACTATTAACTTAAAATAGATGATTAAACAACTATATGAATATGATATACATATTATAAATATAACTACATATTCCAAGTGGTTGAATGAATTATAAAAAATATTAATGTTGATTTTTTTTTATTAAAATTAAAGCAACAAGATTCCCAAAACCACCTTAAAATTATGATAACAATTAATAAATAGAAGATGTCTCATATTTGTCTCCATGACAAATTTTCATATAAACTATGCAAATTATTTATATGCCACTATATAATAATGTATCATTTACTAAAAAATTTTGTATTGAATCAAAACACATTTCAAAAATCAAATCTTAATTTTTTGTTATCTCAAGCAATAAACTAACAATCAATTATTAATTTGAAAGGAAGAGCATATTTAACAAGTCCTTGACCATATCGATATTATATTCAAGAGTGTGCAAATGAAAGAACCATATTACACAATAAATATGAATACAATACTCAAAATTGAATCAAATAGATGAAGATATGACAATGAGTATAAACATTAATTAATTCATTTATCATATCGTCCATACTCATATTCATAACACTTAGTAAGAAACAAATTCTGAAAAATACCAAAGAGAAAGACAACTATTGTAGGGTACTCAAATGTTTCAAAAATGAAACACATAACACCATACCAACTATTATAATCCATCCATTGACATGAAATTCAAACCATTATTATATGATATTTTGAATTAAAGATAAAACTCAATCATTCTTCATTAAAGTTTCAAAGTGATTGAAACATTTTCATCTTATAAAAAATGACCATAAGATGCACACCATTCTTGATGTAATTTGCATTGAATATTTAGAAAAGGTGTCATCTCTATAAAAATAAAACCTATACATGATTCAATAAAAATAATATCTCAGATCTAGATGAAAACCTATGAATTTTTATGTTTATACATAATGCATTCAAAAACATCTTCTAGAAATAAAAGCTAATATCTATATTATACTTGAACTTAATGTTTTCATTTTGAATACACAATATGGTAAAATTTAAAATCAAAGTTCTCAATGCATGAATGTTATATATTTATAAATTTTTAATATTAGGTAAGTGAAGTTATACATGTGAGATGAAATTATTTTGTGACAAGTAGAGAGCTATAGTCGTGTTAGGTTGATAACAACACCCAAAAATCTAATAAATGCAAAATCAATTTGTACATTTTGAAAATTTTAAAATGTTAATAAAAAATGAGGCTATAGTAATGAATAAACTAAGATTAAATTATTAGGCATATGCATGTAACAAATTCACTACTAAATACTAGAAAAACAAAATAACTACCATGAAGGGTTTCCTATTGCAAGAGACTGAAGACATACAACAAAAATAGGGGTTTGAGACAAAATAACCAAAACAACCATTCATATCTTTTATATATATATATATATATATATATATATATATATATATATATCAACCCACAAAATCTCTCTTGTAGACTCATTATAGTTTACATTTGAAATCCTTTTAGCTACATCAGTATTTTCAAACTTAACAAAAACACAAACCATTAAAAAAATAAAAAAACCTATAGAATACCCTTACAAAAAATGCATGTAACTTAAATAGTCAGAGAATTAAGTTCAATGAATATGAACTTAACATCCACTAAAACAAAAAAAACATATACTATGAAACCTATTGACATAATAGTTTCAACTTGGTTACTATAGTTATGTGGTTCAAGATAACTCTAGTTATATATAATATAGTACATAGGTTAGTATGGTGTGATGTTACTTAGTTATTATGGGCATTCATAAAATTAATAAGCATGTGCATTTATCCACATTCATAGTGAAAAGTACAAGAATATTTTCTATTTTAACTTTATTTATATAGAATTATAATTAGAACAACTATTACACTTCATAGATCTCATTACTATATACCCCTACAATCTCTACTATGTCACTTATCTTTTATACTATAAAAAGTATATCTATACTCTATATCCTCTATTTTTCTATTATCTCAATCTAATCATCTATATTCTATATTATTGTAATGTTATGGTATAAATACTAACTAGATGCCTTTTACAACTCAATTGTCATGTCTTTGTGAGACATGAAGCTTATTTTATGCAAACTGTATTCTCTTAACATAGGTGATTGAACCGTATTGCATTTACACATCAGTAGAATATTCTAACATATCAAGGTAGAGATATATTCTATATTGTAGTAGATCTAGAAGCTATGCAATGATTCTATGTCAAGTATATATATTTCTAAAGAATCCTACCAACATTTGTACAAATTTTATAATTCTATTTTTTCCTTGAGACATCTCTTGAAGAATCCTGATAGGTGAAATCAAAACAATTCATCCACCACAATGTAAAAAAATGCTAAATTTTTTTATTTCTCTGAGTGAGTCACCCCTCCTTTAGTAAATATTTCTCATATTTTTATACCATAGTTTTAGGAAAGGTATCCCAATTCAACAATATGATTTTAGCATCAAAGATCTTATAATCCAATGTGATATTTTCCTTGTTTACCTTAATTACATCCCTTGGAGTTGGTGAACCCTCCAATGTTCAATAATATGTTTCATGAATTACTATTTTTATTTCATTTTTTTCCATCTGGCTATTCAATAATGTTTCATGATCCTCCAATTATTTAAAATTGAGTATCAATTGATCTTATTTTTCCTTATATTCATTCTATGTAGTGACCCATTTCTCCTAATATTATTTTGAAGAAATTTAGTTGGTGTCAAAATTGGTAGAGGCAATGCTAAAATTCCTCACTATCTCATCCAATTATTTATTTTTATCTTGGCTCCATAAAACTAGCTGATAGAGTATGTGAAGTAGGTAGCTTCATCCCCCATGGTATTCCATAATTTCTTTATTTATTTTTTGTATTCATTTATATGTGTTTGGTTTTCCTCCAGTAGCGGACCCAAAAATTCTCCTCATATAATTCTATAGCCTTTGTTTTGATAAGGCTTTTGACCACTATAGCTCTGGTGTGGCTGATAAAGCTTTCCAATATCTCCTCTAGTTGTTACTCTATTGGCCATGTTGAATTTTGATCATATTTTGGTCTAATAATGTTTAGGTTGAGAGAGAGCTTTTTATCCCTTCCTCAAAATTCACACACCTTTTCATCCAATTTATTTTTTCAGTCTAATTCAAGGTCTCCCCAACTAAGTGAGATTTTATAAAGCTACCAAAATCTATCCTCTTGCTATGAGATGAAAGAATCTAGGTAATACCATGATAGTGGAGGTTAATTATTTATGTTGAGTTAATTTTGATTTTGGTCTCCTTAAGGGGTCTCTTGGTGTATCTAAACTACTAAGAATGATGTCAATTCCCCCTATATTACTCTAT
Source organism: Torreya grandis (assembly GCA_037957365.1). Classification (NCBI taxonomy): domain Eukaryota; kingdom Viridiplantae; phylum Streptophyta; class Pinopsida; order Cupressales; family Taxaceae; genus Torreya; species Torreya grandis. The sequence continues at coordinate 3,022,159 of JARHVA010001707.1, read as the reverse complement.
TCTTGTTCACACTTGTTTCACCCTGTATTATGAAACTCACAAATGGACTACCTAATTAATTTTATTTTCTCTCCTTTTATTCCTTATTTTATTTCTTTGCTTTCATCTTCCATATATTATTAATTCTCCTTATCTTGTTTTTATTTCAATAATTTTTCTTCTTCCTCGCTCTTTTTCTTTTCCTCTTTTCTTTTCTATTCTTCATCCTCATTTATTTTTTAATTTTATTCATCCTCCTTTATTTTCTAATTTTCTTCTTCCACCTCCTTTAGTTTTTGTACTCAATTTATTCCTTTGCCATTTTATCTTTCTCTGCTTCCTCCACTTTTTATTTTTCTAGTTTTTCCTTTTCTATTTTTTTTTTGTATTTCATTTTTCATTTTTTCCATTTTTAACATTTGTTGATCCTTATTTTATAAGATATATGATTTCCTATATTTCTATTTTTTATTATTTTAATTCCCTTTCCATTGCTTTCATTTTTTTGCAATAGATTATTCTATTTTATTTAGTCATTGGAGTTATTTTTATTTTTATAGTGTGTTTATTACTAGGTCTATTTTTTATTTTATTTGTAACTCTATTTGTTAAATCTAACTCAATCTTTCTTTGTCTTTAGGAGACATTATTGTTCCCTCTACAACCTTTTCCAGCTCTTATACTTGGTATTTTTATGCAGTAATTTTAGTCTCCTTGATCTTATATTGGATTTTTATTATATCTTCTTGTAGGTTTGGACATAATCCCCCTATTATATCATCCAAGATAAATGGAATTATATTTTTAGAGTCTAATAGTGTTTTTATTATTATTTTTTGACCTTCGATGTTTTCATTGTTATACATCTTCCCTGACCTTTTTATGCCACATGTTTTTATTAAAATATTTTATAAGTGTAGCCACATCAAGTACCCTTATTATGGTATCCTTTTCCTCACCCATCTATCCTTCTACATGCTCCTCCCCTTATGAAGATTTTATCAATAAATAAGAGACCAATGTTTCAATAACTTTGATTTCCTTTGTTGGTTTGATGGATTTTTGTTTCTTGTTGCCTTTAATTTTGACCTATGGTGATGGGATTATTTTCCTTTTTATCCACTCATTTGTAACAAATTTTATCCCAATAAATCAATGGATGGTGTAGTAGAAACCTCTAATTATTCTTCTATTTAAATTTTCCCTTTAGATATGTCCTCTTTTCCATCAAATAATAGGGGAAGTACTCTTCATAGTCATTTATTCTTCTTTTATGATTCATCCTATGGTGAAATACTTGACTAAAAACATAGTAGTCTATGCATCTTAGTTTTGGACTTGTGATTTTGATGTAGGACTATACTTTAATAACTATGTTGATTTGTGTAGTGTTAGACTTGCTTGAAATGAACCCATTGATATTGGTTACTATGGTGTGTCTCAAAGTTGGATTATAATTGGGACTTATGGTGTGGTGGGTGTACTTTATATAGGGGTTTGTGAAATAGTACCTACCTCACTCTTAAACTGAGCTATTCTTAAACCTGTTAGTAAACCCATAACTACTAAAATTATAGTTTTTCATTTTCATTGGTAAACTCATATGATAAGGGAGAAGGGGGAATTTTTTTTTTAAAGGATATGTGTGTGTGTGTATTTTATCCACATCAAATATAAACTTAATCTCAACAAAGTGATTTTATACTATGCCTAGAGAAAATTTAAAATTTCCAACTATTATCTTTCGAATAATATTTTCTCATTCTAAAAAGTGTGTTATCTCTCTATCCCCTTATTGGTTGGCTTCTAATGCATTATTAATTTATTAACCTATAGTGATATTTGGGTCCTTATTCAGGAATCCATGATGGTATGCTATTTGTAAAATACATGGCTAAAACTAGTAAGAGTGAACCACAATATGATTCATAACTACCTTCTTTAATTTTGTTGAGATTCTTCTAGTACTATTCATAAAGGGTTGTAGCAAGGTAGTAATGCATGATTGTAGTAACCATGTACCATGCCATCCAAAAAAAAATGGTGGTAGAGAAATCCCTTTGATTTATGCATTAAATATTTCATGTGATGAATTTTATTGTATATTGTTGATACTTCTAAGTACCTCATAGGTGCTCTTAGTGTTGATGAACACTTCTCATTTTAGGATCTTGAGGATCCAGGGCATGAGTTGTAGTTTGTGACAATTTGAGATGTTTGTGGTGGAATAGAAGTAGAGTGTGAGAGCTGTCCACAATATTTGTTTAATTTGGTGGTTGGGAGCCACCAAGGTCCTGTATATTTAAAACTTTGTGATATTTATGATCCATAAACTAACCTAAGTGGATATTAACAATGATCTTAAACTAAAGTGAGATTTGATTAAAAAAATAGAAAAAATGAGGGTAAGGCAAAAAATAAAATGTGATTGTAGGCTTCCATCTCAAATATCATGATAAGGTTCTAATTGGTTTGAGCATACATGAACCAATTTATGATGTAAAATAGTATGAACCCATATTCCATCATAAACCAGACAAGCATCAAAGGAAATATAAAATCACAAGTAAGAATTAGATTCAATTTAAATAATTTACCACTACAACATGAATAACATGAGCACATCCAAATCCAGAGAAAATGAAATGAAGTATACCTAAGATCTTTTACCTAATAGAGCATAACACAAATTAACAACCTTATGACATAAAATGTAGCTCAAAATGCAAAGAACCATTCAAATCTAAGACATTAACATGAAATCGAGATATAACATTAGCTTTTAACACATTATTTAGATAATCTTTTTAGAATTCCTTAGTTGTATTAAAATGCTTTCTTGTATACAATTGCTCAGAGTCCCTCCCTTTACAAAATGGTAACCCCTGCCTATTTATAGAGAACATATGTAGTGTATCGGTTAACTTCTTGAAACATCTATATGTAAGATAAGGATAGATGTCCTTCATACAAAGATTACAATACACATAACCTCCTAAATCAAATTTGACAAATAGAACCAATTTATGCAAACAAACTAGCATATATGCATTATAACAAAATATTCTTTTCATATTACATTGGTGGGTCTTCTTGGTTATCTTTGCTTGAGGATGTCCTTCACCCTAGTGTGTTGTTATTTAATTATCTCAAAATATATGTGGGTTTCATCAAATAATCCTCTTCTTGATCTATCAATGTATTGAATTCTTTGTCACTTTTGGCCATGAGTTCTTGGATGCATTATGCCTCTAAAATTTTCCTTCCTAAGGTAAGGATGATGTCAAGGACCTTATGATTTTACTTGATAGACTATACTTGGTTTTATTTGATGTTCTGGATGAAGACATTAACCCTTTACTTGAATTATTCATCATCTATGAGGCCTATGGTAGTGGGTTGAGAGGAGTTTGCCAACAAGGTCTCTAAGAGATTCTCCATTCTATCTATCATGTCCTCGTCCTCCATGAAATTTTTGACACAATTACACCAAGTTATTAAGTCCTATACTTTATCCACTATGACTCCTAGGAGGATGTTCAAATGTCCCAGTTTGATGATTTTGATGTCCTGGACCTATTTTGTAGTATGCACTTTGATCAACTTAGTTGTCCGGTCTTTGGAGTCCTATTAATGAATGATTAATTCATGTTCCATCTTAGATTGATGGGTCAAGGCACTTAATGTGAGGTTCATTATCTTCAATCCTTCAAATATGTCAAGAAGAGACTTATTTAGCATCTTCATTATGTCCTTAGGGACTAAAAGTGCAGCATGTGCTTCCAAGTCCTACTTCTCCTTTTCTAGGTTGATAATTCTTTGTTTCATTCCCTTGACCCCAACTAAGGTCATTATTGATTGGGATTGAACCAAACATGCTATGTCCTCTTGATGGATGGGGTGCTCCCCTACTATTTTACCTTACATAGGAGTTATACCTAAAAAAGGCTCCACTCTTTGGAAGGTGAACTCCTTAGTGCCTATAGTGGCCTTCTTTATTGTTACCTTCTCCAATCCAACCATTTCTAGATTATACTACATAGTGGCTATTAGTTCAAAGAATTTGGGTACCTCTAGGATCTCAATCTTAGTACCACTTGATGCTCCAAGATTCTTCATTCTTTTTCCACACTCTTTAGTTGCCTCAACAATCCTCCTTTATTCTTGCTCCTTCATGAGCTCTCTAATCTAGGGGTTGATATCATCATGGGTATTAATAATTGTATTGATGGTAAGTCCCAATGAATGTGACTAGGATGGAATCTTTTAGAGCTTTCCACATATGAACTAGTCAGGGATGACAGGTCCATGTATAGGGAACTCATCACTAAAAAAATTAACCTCACTGGTAGGATGGGTCTATGTCTCTTTTGGCCTTTTGGAGGAACTAGGAACAAAGGCCATATCTTCTTCCTTTTTATTTTATGAGATAGGGACTAAATCTAAAGATATTTCCTCCTCCTTTTCCATCTCACTTGCTTGGGGTTCTTTGGCTTTTGCCAACTTAGATGTGGCTTCCTCAATTCCATCATCTTCTTGATCTGACCCATAGGTCTCTATAATATCTTTGAATAATCCTTCAATTATTTCATATGGTTCTATGGCAATCATATCAATGTGCTCTACTGGATAAGGTGGTCTTCGAGTTGGAATTAAGGATGAAGGACCTTCTCCTATCCTTTCTTCTAATTTCCTCTCACTAGGTGCTTGAATTTGGAGCACTTGCTATAATGGTAGTCTTGGAGATGCAATTGAGGTGGAAGGTAATAAATGATATTACAATGGGTTCATCTTCCAGATTTTTCCAATTGGCTTCTCCTCTCTTTGTAATCTATGCTCAAGTTTGAAGCCATGTTGCCTATACCTAGTTAACGCTTCCTTAATTTTTAAAACCTTGGTGTAGAGATGGTTATATGGGCTAATATTGTGCTCATAGGCCTCCTTGGTTAGCTTCTTTGATTGCAAATTAAGGACAAATTTTTTATTTGGGTCCCATTCTTTGAGGTCATCTTTTTGAAAATAGAAGGCATCTTTATGTCTGGACATAATGTCCAACTATTTATAGCCATGGATCATGGTTTTTACAATAAAAAATGGAAAAGGATGTAAAATGCCTTTCCTCTTCTCTCTACATACACTATCAATCCCTTGGAGGAGTTGAGAAGCAATTTTTTGTTCAGCCAATTTGATAAGGACATGGACTGGAAACCTATATGGTTAAGTCATGACTCCTTTTATTCTGATGATGGTGCAATCTGGGTAATACCATATGTCACCCATGGGATCTACATATTTCTTGATGAGGGGGTGCACTTTTGGCATGGGGTTCCCTATGATAGTCTTAACCAAAGTAGGATATATGTAATCACAAACGAATTGCATGTGACCCTTATATTTAAAGATATATAATTTTGAATAATGATGGGATATGGTAATCTTGCTATGAGAGGACCAATCCTTGATATCAATAATATGTGTGGAGGCCATAAATGAGTCTAAAAAATAGGACATCATGGTGAATTGTTGGTTGGTCTTCCTTTTTTATTTTATAGAATTATCATCCCAAGTGGATGCTAATTAGTTCTCTAATAGGTGGAGTTAGATTCTCTTCCACCATGAAATATATGTAGGAAACCCATCTTAGGTTGACATAAGTTATGGTGGATACCCTTTAATGTATATTAAATAGGGTCATGATGATCCTAATGCCTTCCCTAAATTACATAATAGGGATCTTCCCATCATGGTTCCTGGATATGTGGGTTCCCTAAGTTTAACTAGGGTCTTAGAATAGTGTCTAAATTATGCTTTGTTGTCCACTCCTTAATGGTAGGGAGGTCTATATAAGTCCTAGGGAGTTTATAGTAGCCCTCAAAAGCTATAGGGGAAATGTATGTTATCCCTTTTGACAAACCTTCCCTAACTATCCAATCACCATCAATTCTATAATTGACAAACATAGGTGCAAGGATATCTATGTAATGGAGTACCTCTAGTTTTATAGCTACTCAATGAAGACTAGACATCTAAATTACAACCAAGTCATTAGATTTATTCTTGGTTACAGTGATCCTTTGTTCATTATAAGTGAGAGGTTGCATTTCCTTGATAGCAAAAAAGATCTCTGACCATTTCTTCATTCCATTATTGAGTAACGTAGTGTCCAATTCCATGTCCCCAAAACATCTTCCCTCATTTTCTGTAGAAAAATACAATTCTACCCCTTATTTCCATTATTGCTTAGCTGCTTCCATGATTCCTTAATTTCCTTAGGTGTATGATTGGATTTTCTTTGCTCAGGATGAAATTTAAGCTTGTTTAATGCAATTATGTCTCAATAGTCAAGAATTAGGGCTTTATGTTGTTCTACTAGGGTTTCTTAGAGATTTAATGGTGAAAGTGGTGGAATTAATAAATTTATTCATTCATTAGATCTTATGGATAGCCTCACTTTGTAAATTCTATCTTTTTAAGTGCACCAAATCTTTGGATTTGTCATTTAGTACTTACATGGTGCCTACATGGCCTTCCTAAGCTTGTTTCTGTGGCATCGCCATAAAAATTCCTTTGAAAACTAGCCATTGGTTTTATAATCATGTATTTTATCTTTAATCCATTGGATCAGGACCCCCAAATGAGTGTGAACCATTGATTAAGATCTTAGAGGTTTCTTTTGATTGGTTGTTTAAATCTTGAATTACCTGGTTACACCAAGTGGCATATTTTTGCTTCTTCAAAATATGACTTTGGAGTTTGGTGTTAGAATGAGCATGGTTCTTCCACATGTTGAGCTATCAAGATTTGGTATCTATGGTTGAAAATTAATCCTTCATTTTTCTCCATTGGATCAAGACTTTTGATTAAGCATGGCCCATTAGATCCAACAAAATGCACATAGTTAAGTTAGTCTCAAGGCCTTAGTAAAACTTTAAGTCTAAAATGCATTCCTAAGGTTTATTTATGTTGATAAACACTAATAAACTTAGGTTAAAAAACTTCATGCTAAGTTTTATATGTTAATATGTTAAGGGTATTTTTAGAGAGTTTAAAAAAAATGCCCTCTTTTCTTGGCTAGAAGATTGGTTGAGGTTTAATTTAATAGCCTCACTAACATCAAAGACATCTTCATGAATGTCAAATGACGAGAGTGAGATTATCAAATTTAAGCCTAAAAATTCCTTTGGTTGAATGATGAAGCACTATGTGTTACGTTCTTAGTAACTCCCAAGATTTTGGAGTCGATGTGGTCCATTAGATCAAGATTGGTGATGTAGTAAGGATCATTGTTCATGATCTATGAGGTTAAAGTTGATTGTCTTTGAACTTTAGGGAGCCCCTTTGTCTTTGTGCCATCAGATTGGATTTATGGGTAAATGTAGGTCATTATATCTAGAAAAGTGCATGAATTTTAAGTCAATTGATTCGGTTACATATAGGCTTAAGTTGAATAATTAGTCTTAAGTTAATAGTGTTAATAAACATGATGAACTTAAAGCTAAAGTTTACTATGCTAAGTCTAAGGTCAAAACATTAAGGTCATCCCATTTTGGACTTAGGTAAAAGTTTGGATGACATTTAACTTGATAGTCTTGTTAATGCCAAATATGTCATCACAATCATCAAATGATGGGAGCAAGTCTGTTAAGTTAAATCCCATATGAACTTTTTCATAGTAAGTGGGGCTGATGCTTAGTTCCTCCTGGGTGATCTCACGCTATTATATTGGATCTCTAGGGAAGTAAGTGTTTTTAGATCTACATTTAAGTCAAATCATTAAATTAGGGTTTGATATACATAGTATTTTAGACTAGGGTTTTGATCTCAAGGCATTGTTCATGTTAAATAAACATGAAGACATTTAAGATTAGAACCTAGGCTAAACATTAATAAAAGTTTTGGTCTTGAACGAAAGGGGCCTACAAAATTAACAATTAGATGAGGTTAGGAGGCTAAAAAAAAGGGGAGGGGGAATAAGAAATAAAAGGGTCCTAAATGTGATTTTATATTAAGGTTTAGGCAAGTTGAAAATATAATCAAACCTTAATATAAAATTAGACTTAGGGTTTTTCAAAAAAATAAATCTAATTTCTTGTTAAGTTTTTTCCCACCATTTTTTGAATTTAAATCTTAGGGTTTTTGATTGGGAACCCTACCTTTCTCCATAGAAAATGGATTTCATCATCCAAAGACAAATATTAGTAAGGTTATTCCATAAAGCATAATCATAGTTAAGCATGCAGGGATTCATTCCATTTTCAAGTGGACAATCTTCAAATTCTAAGAAAGAATAATGTTTTCAAAGCCAATCAAAGATATAGATGTTTTAAAAACATTTACAAGGGTCCCTATTTTTAGAAGTAGAAAAATGGGGGTATGTTGGTCCCAACAGATGTTGACTAAAAAGGGAAACATAGAAATATGTTAAAACCTAGAAACTCTAGTTTAGACCAACACATAAGTCCTTTATCTCCTTTGACTAAATATCATTAACTAAATCAGTTCAAGGTTGAAACAAGCCTCAAACATGCTTAATTAAAATTCTCATGTCAAAGCCTAAACATGATGTGTGTGTGCTTTGATTCCACTTATTGTTTTTCATGAGACTTTAGGGAATAATATCCAAGTTCATACCTTTTGACCATTACATCTGACTTTGAGCATATCTATATATTCATTAAGAATGGTTACTCTTAGTTCAAGGAAGGCTTGGGCATTGATCTGCTACCGGCTAGGCATCCATATCCCCTATAGAGATGTCTTTGGCTCCACTCATGGCCTTACTTCACTTCCAACTAGGCATCCATAGCCCTGGTGGAGGTTGTCTAAATCACCTTTGACTTCATCTCTTTTGATTTAGCAATAAGTCCTCTTTTTTGTGTGTGTTAGGTCTTTTAACAAAGGTTGGGAGCCAAGATAGCTAGGTTTAAAGGATTTAGTCAAATGTTTTGGCCTTATGATAATCACCTATAGTTGAAACCTTGATCTTAGACAAGGATGTGTTTTAAGTGTAAGCATGCATATGCCTTAACCTTTTGAACTCTCCTTCTATATAAATGATTCTTCTCATAAACGAGCTTTAGTCTCAGGTAATGTTTTGGATACTTGTGAGGTAACTAACTTTTATGTGAGTCTTGGGAAATTCTCTAGATTACAACATGATGTTATATTATAGCCTTAGGTTCTCTTGTGCAGGGTTCATATTCTCATTTTGAAATATTGGACTTTTAAGCAATCTAGGGAAATTTTGAGCAAGGACTATCAACAAGATTTTATTGAAGCAAAGGATCATAGCCAAATTAAAAAGACACACCTAAAATAAAGAAACTAAAAAACAAACAAACAAAAATCAAACAAATATATACAAGCCAAACATGAAAACAAAGCAAGGAAGGAAACTAACTAGCCTACCTACTCTAACCTAAACAATCTTATAGATTTTATTCCATGAAGGCTCCTGGTGGATCAGAAACAAAGTAGTGTTTGAGATATTTCCCATTGGTGGGAAATGTGATTTTTTTTCCTTGAAGGTCTTTTAACTTGAAGGTGTTATTGCCTAAGATTTCTACAATTTGGTATGGGCCAATCTACAAGGGTGTAAACTTACCATGCTTGCCTTTAGGTTCTAATGCCTTGTCCCAAAGGAGGACTAGGTCTCCTTGTCTAAAAACCTTCACTTTAGACCTCTTGTCAAACCATTTTTTCATAGTTGTTTGATGTCTATTGAAATCTACAAATGCCTTTTCTCTAGCATCCTCCATTTGAATGATATCTAACAACCTAGAAATGGCTAGTTCTTGGCTCTCTTCAATGTATTCTTGCATGAATGTGAATGTGGGTAAATTAAGGGTAATGGGAAAGATAGGTTCTTGAACATACACCAACAAGAATGGTGAAGCCTTTAGTGTTTTATTGATCCTTATCCTATCAGCCCATAATGCATACTTAAGGAGTTTGTGCCATGTTCTAAGTTTATTTACAACATACTTCTTGATGGATTCATAAGATTCTTGTTGGTAGATTCAAAAAATTTATTTCCTTGAGGATAATATTTGGATGTAAACTTTAAAGAGATGCCATTATCATAATCCCATTTAGTCATTTATATGGATATAAATGCAGATCCATTGTCACATACTAAGGAAACTAGGGTTCTAAATCTAGTGCAAATATTTTCTTCTAAGAAGTTGATCACCTCCTCTGTCTTATATTATTTGGTGGCTATAGCTTCAGTACACCTTGTGTAGTAATCTATAGAAATCAAGACATACTTATGGCCTTCAGAGGAATTGGCGTTAATTACCCCCATAAATTCTAACCCCCACTATGCAAAAGGTTTGTTTACCATCACTAGTTTCAAAGGCATGGATGTCTTTGGCTCTTTTGTGCTAAATAGTTGACATGAGTGGCACTCCCTCACATGCTTTTGAACATCCTTGAAAATGGTGGGCCAATAGTACCCATCCCTAAGAATATTGTGAGCTATGGTTCTCCCTAAAGGGTGTCCACTACCTATATTTTCATGAAAAGTGGACATGATTTGAGAAGCCTCTTCTTTAGACACACACCTTAAGTAGATCCCTTCAAAGTTATTCCTATACAAGACTCCATATTTGATGAGGTAATAGCCTACTTTGAGCCTTAAGTATCTATTTTATTCTCTGGTGATTCCTAGGGGACAACTACCATTGATAAGTAGGTGGATTAGAGAGTCATACCATTCATTGGGATAGAAGTTTTGTTGATCAAATTGAATGACATGAAGCTTAGGATTAGTATTGGAAATCATCTGGACTAGGCCTTGACATTTCACTAGTTTGGAAATCTTCATTTCTATATCATACTCTTGTAGGGCTAATATCCACTTTTTCCCTCATTCCCCAAGCTCATTCTGACTCAACATAAGCTTAATGGTTGGGTTTGGTAAGATGGCATGCACCTTATTTCTAAGGATGTATTGTCTAAATTTTTTTATTGCCTTCACTAGTGCATAGACTTACTTATCAATCATGGAATAGTTTACTTCTACATTTTTGAAATTGGTGCCCATGAGGCCACAGGGTGGTTATTTCTATCAATCTTTTGAGTCAAGACTATAGCCATGGTGTGGTCAGAATCAAATGAATATAAGTAAAAGTCTTTTGAGAAGTCAGGACTTATCAAGATTGGGGCTTGATTGATTGCCTTCTTGATGTCAGCAAATGCTTTCTTGGATCCTTCATCCCAAGAGACTTTATCATCTTTCTTAAGCATATCATTTAGGGGTTTGGTAATCTTAGCAAAGCCTGAGATGAACTTCCTTACAAAGTTGATCTTGCCAAAGAATGACTTTAGTTCTTTCTAGTTATTAGGTAGCTCAATCTTGGAAATGGCTTCCACTCTCTCAAGATCTATGGATATCCCTTCTTTGGTGATGACATGCCCCAATAGTTTTCCTTTAGTAATGTAAAATATGTTATTCTTGGGGTTGAGGGATATGCCATACCTCTTGCACCTTTTAAACACTTTTTATAGGTGCATGAAATTATCTTCTCTATTCTTAGAAAACACTACTAGATCATCCATGTATATGATGATGCATTGCCTAGTAGACCTTGGAAAGCATGGTCCATGGCTCTTTGAAAGGTTTCCCCTATATTAATCAATCCAAAGGGCATTCTTTTGTAAGCATATGTTCCCTATTTAGTGGTGAAGGCTATATTCATTATATCTTATTTGGCAACAAGCACTTGATTATATCTAAAAAATTGGTCAAAGAAAGACATCATGGAAAATATTGAAACAACTTGAATGACCTATTTTAAAGAAGGCAAGGGGTAATTTTCATTTTCAGATGCTTTATTTAGATTTCTAAATTCTATGCACAATCTAATTTCTCCATTCTTATTTTTGAATGGGACCAAGTTAGCAACCCAAGTGGAATGCATAATAGGAAACATAATCCTTGCATCCAGTAGTTTCTTGACCTCCTTAAAGATAATGGGTTCCAAGATAGGGTTGATAGGTCTTTGCTTTTGCCTGAAGGGTTTATAATTTTCCTTGAGGGGTATGGTGTGAGTAAAAACCCTTGGGTTAAATATTTTTAGATCTTCATAAGACCAAGCAATTAAATCCTTATATTTTATAAGCAGCTCCCTAGCCTTTCCTATGTTTACTTGTTGGGACTAATTATATGGGCAAGGATTTATTGCATGATAGTCCTTATCACTTACTTTGGGTACCTTAGGTGTTTCATTAATATTTTCATGATAGAACAACCTTTCCAATGAGATCATACCTTTAAGTATCTTATTATAATTCATTTGGATTATTTTACCATTAAGCTCCCTTTTAGGATAACTTTCATTATCTTCATCAATGATGTGAGCTTCAAAGGCCCCAGAATTAGTCAAGAAATATAGAATTTTTTGATCATCATTGAAGACTTGAAAATGATTCACATTATTTAGGACTAAGGGGAATGGTACTAGCTCAATGCTAAAGTTGGGGGAATCATGATTGGGTATGAGATTAGCTACAATAGAGGTAAGCTAATTAATAGCTTTGTTTTCTTCCCTAGGGATAGTCAAGATGTTGAAAGCATCAAAAAATTCAACCAAGTCCAAAACCCTAAACTTGTACCTCTTAAGCTAAGATATCTTGAATTAGTACTTTCTCCTTACTTGACTGACCACAAGTTTAGAATATCCATAAAAAATGAGTTCCTTAAACTTGTGTTTAATAGAAAGTAATAATCCTAGGATAAGAGCTTCATATTCAGCCAAGTTATTAGTGCATAGGATTTGTAATCTATAAGATGCATGATAATGTTTTTTTGTAGGGTCTATCAATACAATACCAACTCTTGATCCTTACTTACATCTGGTACCATTAACATATAGTCTCCATAGGCTAGGCATTGGAGGGGGTTCTTGGAACCAAGTTCTTTTGTAGCTTCCAAAGTGAAGATTCCCAAATCAAAATCCAAGAAGTTTACCTTTGCATTGACAACATTATATTATGTTATCATGTGTTTCATCCTTGGCTCTCTTTCTACCCTTATTTTATTTGGAACACTCTTCCAAGGTAGCCATAAATAGGAGTAGTTAGTATACATATATTCATTTAAGGACTTAATCCATTCTCTACTAAGGAGAAATCCATAATCACTAGGGATATCCAACACTTGTATGCCCATGAATTGTTGAACTCTGGGTTCACTAGCCAATTGCATATGCACATTCAATAATTCCCTAATGACTTTCAATTTTGACTTGTCCAATTGTGTGACCACTCTATTAGACTTTATTGGGGTCAACCCAATATATTCACATATCCCTATAGGCATGATGTTAGTTGAGGATCCATAATATGAAAGGCAATTATGGAAATTCTTTCTAAATATCCTAATTGTGAGTAGGAAAGGAGGAGACTTTGCTTTAGTTATTTGCATATTTACATTTTCACTATCACTATTTGGAGGCTTCTCATGTTTTTTGGACAATTATTCCAAGAGTAAATATATTTGTTTTGTAATCTATGTTAGCTCATGTAGAATTATGTTGGATTTGATCTTATTCATATCCTCCATAATGTTGTAACTAGTCTTACTTGAATGTTCAATAGTAGGTTTGGAAGAACTACCCTTAGGTGGTTCAGGATCATTCCTTGATGTAATGTCTGGAGGAGTCCCATAATTGTTAAGGGGAGTCAAAGTAGTCAATGGCTATTTTTTTTCTCTATTTCTTAGAGGGTAGGTTTTCAAGAATTGATGGAATACTTGAATCTATTTAGGAATATTTTTGGGCTCATTAACCTCTTGGAAAGGGAATTGGAATGTCTCTATCATGTGCACTTGGTCAGATGTATTGGACCCAGCAGGGCTTGTAGTACTATCCTTGTTTGGGACTACTTCAAATGTGTTAAGTTCTTTGAAAGCTTCAAAGGCTTTGCAAAAATTAATGCAATCAATATCACCATGTTTAGATGTGGCATGTACCCTATAATAGTCTAGCAAGGTAATATTAGTGAGATTAATATCCATGGTATTCTTGCTAGAAGAAGGTTCATTGGCTTTGTTGTTGTTGTAGAAGTTATCATTCTAAAATCTATTTCTAGGCCTGTTGGACTTTTAGAAGGTGAAGTTCCTTCCAAATTTGTCATTAGCATTACCAACTTGTTTTTGTAGTTGCAACAAATCTATGCTGAGCTTTTGGACCATATTTAATATAGATTCATTCTCATTCTTGGGGATTTCAGAGCTTTGTACTTGGCTTTTTTTAGTACCATTGACTGACACTAAATATTTTTGGTCATTGGTGTGAGATCCATTAGTGTCTTGATGACTCAATAAACCTAAGTTCTAATTAGGAGCAACATGGCTAATAGGTAATACATTCAGAGTAGGGAGTTGGTTCAAGGCTAGAGCATTTTGGTTATTATTTGGGAAAAAGTTCAATACAAGAATTTGGGGGTTAATGTTTGGGATATAATATGACATCTACCCTTGGGGTTATATTTGTTCACTAATAACCACCACTTCAAAATAAGCCTAAGCTAATGTGTTGATAGCTGGGAAGGCCCTTTTTAGAAACACAAAAGTCATAGGGTCCACTGTATCTTTGTAAACTTCTAGAGCTAAAGCCTCATTAGGCTTGTATGGATCCATGGTTTGACTAAACATATTTTGGAACCTGTCATTGAAGGATCTAATAGGTTTACTTGCATCCCTCTCAATGGTTGTGAATTGGTGATAAATGACATAGGGGTTTATGATCTTTACAAATTAATCAATAAAGATAATGTCAAAGTTATTCCATAAGGTAATACAATTATCAAGAAAATTGAGGAACCATTCATATGTATCATCCTTCAATGTAAATGGAAACAACCTATATGCTACATCTTCATGGATAACATTTAACAATCTTAAATTAGCCTTGAAATATTTAACATGTTCTTCTATAGTTTCAACACTAGTTGGACTAAATATTGGCAAGTAAGTTTTAGGATTACATGGTAAGTCATGAATTACACCTAGTATACTAATGGGGGAACTTCCAAGCCATGCCATATTTGGATGAATATTGAACATAGGAACCCTTGTAAGGGTGAAGATGGTAGAGACATGGAATGTCTACACCTTCTTCTGTCTTTCCTAGTTCTTTTGTGGGTTTCTAGCTCAAGGGTTATCTAGTCTCTGAATGTGATATGGTCTTGATCCTTGGAAATTCTATCTTGAAGATTAAGGATCCTATTTGAAATACAGTGTGTCAATTTAGATTTCACAAAGAACAACAATCAACCTACACACTAAGCCTATTTTGTAAATATTTACTCATAAAGGGACAAAGGACACTGATCTTTGACTAAGCTCAAAGATGTGTTGAATTATGCAAAAATGACCATTGTTTACAACCTATGACTTAAGTAAACTCAAGATTCATAAATAATTATCAATATTCAACCAAAATAAGCCATCTTAATCTCAAATACTATGAATTCTTAAAACCTAAAGCCATTTTTACTAAAATTTAACCATTTCGTTATATAGAACTAAGATCTTTGTAATACAAATCATAAAGATAGGTAGGAAACCACTCAAAGATCAAGGATATTTCAACTTAGAGTGAAGAATCACTCATAAGAGTCAAGAATCCTTCAAAATTGATGCAAGAAATATCACAATTGATAAAATGGCCCTCCTTCTAACAACAACATAAATCTTTCTCTTGTTGATGCTTTTAACTACCTCACAGGTGCTCTTAGTGTTGATGAACACTTCTCATTTTAGGATCCTTGTTAGGATCTAGGAAGCACAATTGATTGCCATATACAAGCAACTAAACATGCAGAATTTAAATAGAATCACAAGTAACTAGAATTTAAAAATAACACAGAATATGAGAGATAATACCCAATTGTATTAATACTCTTCTAGAAGGAAATACAACAAAGAAGATGCCACAATCTTCTTCCTTACACTCCTCTAGGGCTCCCACACCTCTAGGGCATAAATAGTAAATCTCTTCAAGAGCTCACTCTCTCAATTATGGTCCCAACAATCAACTCAAACACAGAGTTATTGTTCACCTCCACTAGCCAGTAACAATATTGCTAGTCCACCAGTCAGTAACAATACTACCAGTCCACCAAGTACTCCATGTACTCCAAGTCTAAGTATACACACATACTCCAAGTACACAACATACTCCAAGTAGATCTCACCTAATCTTGCTACCTGTTGTGTTGCTGACCTCCCTGATCTTGCACACCTACAAATCAACCTAGTTCTGCACACCTGCAAACCTAGATCTCTCTCTCTCTCTCTCACACACACACCTAAAGATCAACTAACCTTACTTACCACATGTAGATCTCTACCTAATCTTGCACACCTATAGACCAACCTGATCTTACATACCATGAAGAACCCTTGTCTTCCAAACTAACACCCCTGTGGATCTTCTACCAGACCTTGCTCTCCCACAGATCTACCTGATCATACACACTTGGCACTATGGCACTATGAGGATCCAAGCTTGCTCTCTCTATATAGCACCCAGGGAATCCCTGCTTTGATCCCTCACACTTTACAATACAGCCCATGAGTCTCTTAAATAGATCTCATGCAAAAAATAATTAGACATCCAATTATAATAATTAGATCTACAGCTCAAGACTAAAATTAGCCTTTTAACATGCAAACAACTGGTTCGTTAACAAACTATTCATGAACTAGCAGTTCTAAAACCACATAGATGACTGATGTCAGTCCTTGTCTAGCTGAAGATGATTGACATCAACCGATACTTGACTGATGTCAGTTGCTCTACTCACTGGATATGACTGACATTAGTTGATCAGACTGATGTTAGTTGCTCTACAACTCAACAACCTCTCAACAACCTCCTCCATGTTTGCATTAGTGAATCTTTTAGCTCCACAACCTAACAATCTCCCACTTGGAGATAAATAGTTACACTGTACCTGTACCTATACATCATCTAATTTGTTTCCTAGCTTGTATTCCTCTTCAAGATCAATCTTGAAGACCAACCACCACACATCCTGTGGTGCAACTCCTATCATCCAAGTAACCTGCCACATTTGCATCTACAAACCCATGTAGAAAAGAAATTGACCTTGCATAGCATGTGCACTTACTGTTAGTCCCTCTCAGATACTTGAGAATCCACTGAACTGCCCTCCAGTGCTTCTTTCCCAAATTGGCCACAAACCTACTGACAACTCCCACTATTGGGGCAATATCAGGGAGTACACATGTACTCAACCTCATCATGTGATTAGGGACCCTGTTCTATGAACTATCCATCCATAGGTGTGCTACCTAGTTCTGCATCCTACACTACCTTCACACAATCATCCTATGACAACATCAACTTGTGATCTTCCTTGTCTCTAGGATTACTCATGCTAAAGAATTTCATTGTTCCCAAATTCTTCATGGCACACCACTGAACTAATTTTACCTTTAGCTCAAAAATTCCCTATATGTATGCACCTAAAACAAGCACATCATCCACATACAGTAACAAGATAATGTAGCGACCATTATCTAACTTGGTAAAGAAACCATAATGGTTACAATGACATTGACTAAAGTCATGCTTTGTCATCCACCTGTCAAACCTGTACCACTATCCTGTAGCTTGCTCAAGACCATATACCCTAGCCTTCCATCTCATGTGTCCATTCTCTCTCTTCTTTAACTAAAGAATCCATTCGTCTATTAGTGCTTTCATCTCGACTAGTAACTCTACCAAATCTCCCATTTGGTTCTTCTCCAAAGAATTCATGCCATGCTCCCACTGTTTCCTAGATCTTACCTGCTCTGCTTCTTTAAAACTTCCTAGTTCTTGACCATTAGTGAGCCATAAGTAGTGTAAAAAAGGGGAATAACAAATTTGAGGCTTACTTAAACTTTCAATCCTCCACATGGGTGTTTGAGACTCCTTGATAGCTTGCTGTCTGCCCAAAATCTATTTTAGTGACCGATGTCAGTCACCACCCAGTCTACATTTGATCGATGTCGGTTCCATGCGACTGAATTAACTACCAATGCCAGTTCCCTGACCAACGTCAGTCACCACCTACTCGACACCACTAAATATTCCTATCTACACATGATCGATGTCAGTTCTTGCTTGTTTGACGTCGGTTACCCTTGACTGATGTCGGTACCTATGTTTTCCTATGAGTGATGACTTTTTACTAGTGAGCTTACTTTAAATCAAAACCCTATCCAAACTACCCTACTTAGAGTTATTCAATTCCATACACTAATATCTATCCATCATCTCCTCCATAAACACCAAAGCTTTCCATTTCTTATGTTTGTCAAATACATCAAACTTCCTTTTCTTGCAATAAATCCAATCCTTTCTTGTAGCATCCCACTGCTCACAAAAATCTTGGTCTATGCTCTCTGAAGCTAAATTCTTATGATTTTACTTAAGAACATCCATTCCCTTCTCACTCATGTGACCAAGCCTACAAAGCCACATCTTTGCAACAGAAGTGGAATCAGTAATACAAGTAGATAGATAAAGAGTACCTACTTTCTTACCACATGCTAATTCAAGTGCATCCTTGGTAACATTCCAAGAATCTACTATGAGATTTACTATGCATCTCTCATCACCCAACTTTCCTATAGAAATTAGCCACATCTCTAGGATTGGGACCTGTAGGACCTCCTTCAACACCCATGTGTTTCCCATCTGTAATTTCAGCGGCACTTCCCCTTTGCCAAAACTTTGACAAGGCTCACCAACCCCTAAATAAATCTTTCCAAAGTCTCCATGGACCTTGACATGGAAAAATACTCTATTTGGGGCTGCATGGAAAGAGGCAATAGAATCTATAAACCAAGATTATACTTTATCCAAGGAACATACAAGAGCAATCCATGCAACAATACCTGCAGCACATGCTTCTTCATTCCCTTTATGCTGATCCGCTATCAACCAACAATCTTTCTTTACCTGCTCTTTCTTTCCATAACATCGTAATTGACCATTCTTGCTTTTGAATTCCTCCATTCTTAGTGTAATTTCTTCTACCATTGCTATACTCCTACTAAATCAAAAACCCCTGAGAGTGACCTGTAATCAAACACAAACCTGCTCCCTGCAACCTTAGCTCTGATACCACTTTGTTAGGATCTAGGAAATACAATTTATTATCATGTACAAGTAACTAAACATGCAAAATTTAACCAAAATCACAAGTAACTAGAATTTAGAAATAACACAAAATATGAGAGACAATACCCAATTGTATTAATACTCTTCCAAAAGGAAATACGACAAAGAAGATGCCACAGTCTTCTTCCTTACACTCTTCTAGGGCTCCCACACCTTTAGGGCATAAACAATAAATCTCTTCAAGAGCTCACTCTCTCAATTATGGTCCCAACAGTCAACTCAAACACAGAGTTGTTGTTCACCTCCACTAGCCAGTAACAATACTACCAGTCCACCAGTCAGTAATAATACTGTCGGTCCACCAAGTACTCCACGTACTCCAAGTCTGAGTATACACACATACTCCAAGTACACAACATACTCCAAGTAGATCTCACCTGATCTTGCTACCTATTGTGTTGCTGACCTCCATGATCTTGCACACCTACAAATCAACCTAGTTTTGCACACCTGCAAAGCTAGATCTCGCACACACACACCTACAGATCAATCAACCTTACTTACCACATGTAGATCTCTACCTGATCTTGCACACTTATAGACCAACCTGATCTTACATACCATGAAGAACCCTTGTCCTCCAAACCAGCACCCCTATGGATCTTCTACCAGACCTTGCTCTCCCACAAATCTACCTGATCATACACACTTGGCACTATGGCACTATGAGGAGCCAAGCTTGCTCTCTCTATCTAGCACCTGGGGAATCCCTACTTTCATCCCTCACACTTTACAATACAACCCATGAGTCTCTTAAATAGATTTCATGAAAACAATAATTAGACATCTAATTACAATAATTAGATCCATAGCTTAAGACTAAAATTAGCCTTTTAACATGCAAACAACCAGTTTGTTAACAAACTATTCATGAACTAGCAGTTCTAGAACTGCACAGGCGACCGACATCAGTCCTTGTCTGGCTAGAGATGACCGATGTTGGCCAATACTTGACTGATGCCAGTTGCTCTACTCACTAGATATGACCAACGTCGGTTGATCAGATCGACGTCAGTTGCTCTGCAACTCAACAACCTCTCAGCGACCTCCTCCATGTTTGCATTAATGAAGCTTTTAGCTCGACAACCTAACAATCCTAAGGATCTAGGGAATGATTTTTAGTTTTTGATAATTTGGGATGTCTGTGGTGGAATAGAAGTAGAGTGTTAGAGATATCCACAATATTTGTTTAATTTAGTGGTTGGGAGCGGCTAGGGTCTTGTATATTTGAAACTTTGTGATATTTATGATCTAAAAACTAACCTAAGTGGATATTAACAATGATATTAAACTAAAGTGAGCTTTGATAAAGAAAATATAAAAAAGGAGGTTAAGGTAGAAAATAAAATATGATTACAAGATTCCACCTCAAATATCATGACAAGGTTCTAATTAGTTAGAGCATACATGAGCCAATTTATGATGTAAAATAGTATGAACCCAAATTGGATCATAAACTAGGAAAACATCAAAGGAAATATAGAAATCACAAGTAAGAACCAGATTTACTTTAAAGAATTTACTACTACAACATGAATATCATGAGCACATCCAAATCTAGAGCAAATGAAATGAATTATACCTAAGATCTTTTAGGTAATCTAGCATAACACAAATTACCAACCTTATGATACAAAGTGTAGCTCAAAATTCAAATAACCATTAAAATCTAAGACATTAACATGCAATGGAGAGATATCATTAGCTTTTAACACACTATTCAGATAATTCAGAATTCCTTAGTTGTATTAAAATGCTTTCTTGTATACAATTACTTAAAGTCTCTCCCTTTACAAAATGGTAACCCATAACTATTTATAGATAACATAGGTGGTGTACCCATTAACTTCTCAAAGCTTTTATGTGTAAGATCAGGATAGTTATCCTTCATACAAATATTATAATACACATGACCTCCTACATCAAAATTGACAAATAAAACCTATACATGCTAATAGACTAGCATATATACATTATAAAAGAATATCTTTTCATATTACATTGATGGGTCCTCTTAGTTATCTTTTCTTGAGTAAGTCCACCCTAGTTTGTTCTTCTTTAATCAACTCAAAATATAATATGGGCTTCATCAAATAATCCTCTTCTTGATCTACCAATGTATTGAGTTCTTTTTCACTTTTGGCCATGAGTTCTTGGATGCATTGTACCTCTAAAATCTACCTTCCTAAGGTAAGGATGATGTCAAGGACCTTCTCATTGTCCTTGATAGACTAGCCTTATTTATCTTTGATGTTCTAGATGAAGACATTAACCCTTTGATTGAATTCTTCATCATCTCTCAGGCTCGTAGCAGTGGGTTGAGAGGCATTTTCCAACAAGGTCTCCAAGAGCTTCTCTATTTTATCTATCAAGTGCTTGTCCTCCATGAAAATGTTGACACTATTATACCAAGTGCTTAGGTCCTATATTTTATCCACTATGACTCCTAGGAGGATGTTCAAATGTCCTAGTTTGATGATTTTGATGTCTTGGACTTAATTTTTAGTACACACATTGATCAATTTAGTTGTATGGTCTTTGGAGTCCTACCATTGAATGATTAATGCCTATGAAATCTCAGATTGATAGGTCAAAGCACTTATTATGAGCTTCATGGTATTTAATCCTTAAAATATGTAAAGAAGAGACTTATTCAACATCTTCAATATGTTCTTAGGGACTGAAAATGTAACCTATGCTTCCAAGTCCTAATTCTCCTTTTCTAGGTTTAAAGTTCTTTGTTTCATTCCCTTGACCCCAACTAATGTCATTTTTGATTGTGCCTCAACTAAACTTGCTATGTCCTCTTGATGGAGGGGGTGATCCTCTACTATTTTCCCTTGCATAAGAGGTACACCAACAAAAGGCTCCACTCTTTGGAAGGTGAACTCTTTAGTTCCTATAGTGGCCTTCTTTGTTTTTACCTTCTCTAATCTAGCTATGTTTGGATTATACTACTTAGTGGTTGTTGGTTCAAAGAATTTGGGTACTTAGGATATCAATCCCAGTACCACTTGATGCTCTAAGATCCTTCATTATTTTACCACTCTCTTTAGTTCCATCAATAATCCCCCTTTCTTATTGCTCTTTCATGAACTATCTAATACAAGGTTTGATATCATCATGGATATCAATACTTGTAGTGCTGGTAAGTGTCAATGAATGTGACTAGGATAGAATCTTTTGGATCTTTCCATATATAAACTAGTCAGGGATGATAGGTCTATGTATGGGGAACTCATCACTAAACAAGTTAAACTCACTAGTAGGATGGGTCCATGTCACTTTTGGCCTTTTAGAGGACCTAATAATAAGTACCATCTCTGATTCCCTTTTATTTTGTGAGACAAGGACTAAATCTAAAGCTATTTCCTTCCCCTTTTGCATCTCACCTACCTAGGGTTCTTCATCTTATGCCAACTCAGTTTTGGCTTCCTTAATTCCCTCATCTTTTTGATCTAATCCATAGGTCTTTTCAAGATCTTTAAATAATCCTTTAACTATTTCATATGGTTCTATGGTAATCATATCAATGTGCTCTACTAGAGAAGGTGGTGTTGGAGGTGGAACTGAGGATGAAGAACCTTCTCTTGGCCTTTCTTCCAATTTCCTCTCATTAGGTCCTTAAATTTGGAGCACTTTATGTTATGGTAGTCTTGGAGGTGCACTTGAGGTGGAAGGTAATATATGATATTGTAATGGGTTCATCTACTATATTTCTCTAGTTGGCTTCTCCTCTCTTTGTAATCTATGCTCAAGTTTGAAGCCATGTTACCTGCACCTAGATAGCACTTCCTCAAAGTTTTCATCTAACCCTATGCTCATATGGTCTAAACTTGTGCTCATATGCCACCTTAGTCAACTACTTAGATTACAAATGGAGGATAACTTTGTTATTTGGGTCCCATTCTTTGAGGTCATCCTTTTGAAAATAAAAGGCATCTCTATCTCTAGACATAACATTAATTTTTTTCTAGCCATGGATCATGGTTTTGCCAATCAAGAATGGAAAAGGATGCTAAATGTCTTTCCTCTTCTCTTTACACAAATTTTCAATTCATTGGAGGAGTTGGAAAGCAATTTCCTATTCAACCAATTTGATAGGGACATGGATTGAAAACTTATATGGTTGAGTCATGACTCTTTCCATCCTGATGATGATATAATCTAGTTAATACCATATGTCACCCATGGGCTCTACATATTTATTGATGAAGGGGTACATTCTAGGCATGGGGTTCCTTCTGATAGTGTTAACCAAAGTAGGATATATGCAATCACAAATGAATTACATGTGACCCTTGTATTTAAAGATATATAATTTTAAAGAATGATGGGATATGGTAATCTTGCTATGAGAGGACTAATTATTGATATCAAGATTATGTGTGAAGGCCATCAATGAGTCCAAAAAATAGGAAATCATGGTGAATTATTGGTTGGTCTTCTTTTTTATGCATATAATTTTCTTCCCAAGTGGATGCTAATCAGTTCTCTAGTAGGTGGAGTTAACTTCTCTTCCACCATGAAATATATTTAGGAAACCTATTTGGGGTTGACATAGGTTATGGTGGATGCCCCTAAAGCTATATTAAATAGGGTCATGATGATCCTAATGCCTTCCTTAAATTTCATAATAGGGATCTTCCCATCATGGTTCCTAGATATGTGGGTTCCCTAGTTTAACTAAGGTCTTAAAATAGTGTCCAAATTATGTTTGGTTATCCACTTCTTGATGGTGGGGAGTTCTATATGAGTTCTAGGTAGTTTATAGTATCCCTCAAAAGATATAGGGGAAATTAATGCTATCCATTTTGACACATCTTCCTTAACTATTAAATCACCATCAATTATACAATTGACAAACATAAGTGTAAGGATATCTATGCAATGGAGTACCTCTAGTTTTGTAGCTACTCATTGAAGACCTGACATCTAAATTAAAACCAAGTCATCAAATTTCTTCTTGATTAATATGATCCTTTGTTCATTGGAAGTGAGAGGATGCATTTCCTTGACAAAAAAGAAGATCTTTGACCAATTCTTCATTCCATTATTGAGTGCCCTAGTGTCCAATTCCATGTCCCCAAAACATCATCCCTCATTATCTATAGACAAATACGATTCTACCTCTTCTTTCAATTATTGCCTAGTTGCTGCCATGATTCCTTAATTGTCATAGGTGTATGATTGGCTTTTATTTTCTTAGGATGAAATTTGAGCTTGTTTAATGCAATTGTGTCTCAAGAGTCAAGAGTTAGGGCATTCTATTGTTTTACTAGGGTTTCTTGGAGCTTTAATGGTGAAGGTGGTATACTTCATAAATTTGTTCATGCCTTATATCTTATGGATAGCCTCACTTAGGAAAATTCCATCTTTTTAAACGTGCCAAATCTTTGGCTTTATCATTTAGTGCTTACATGGCACCTACGTGGCCTTCCTAAGCTTGGTTATGTGGCATCCCCACAAAAATTCCATTGAAAACTAGCTTTTGGTTTTCTAATCAAGTCTTTTATCTTTTTTCCATTATATTAAGACCCCCAAATGAGCATGAACCATTGATGAAGATATTGGAGGTTTACTTTGATTTGTTGTTTAAATCTTTAGTTACTTGATTACACCAAGTGGCATATTTTTGCTTCTTCAGAATATGACTTTGGAGTTTGGTGTTAGAATGAGTGTGGTTCTTCCACGTATCAAGCTATCAGGCTTTGGCATATTCATTTGAAAAGTCATCCTTTATTTCACTCTATTAGATTAAGACCTCTGATCAAACATAACGCATTAGATCCTATGAGATGCACACAATTAAGTTAGTCTCAAGGCCTTAGTAAAACTTTAGGTCTAAAACACATACCTAAGGTTTATTTACGTTGATAAAAACTAAAAAAACCTAGGTTAAAATGCTTCATGCTAAGTTTTTTATGTTAATATGCTAAGGGTATTTTTAAAGAGTTTAAAAAATACCCCCTTTTTTTGGCTATAAGATTGGCTAAGGTTTAATTTAACAGCCTTGCTAATGTCAAAGACATCCTTGTGAATGTCAAATTATGAGAGTGAGATTATCAAATTTAACCTTACAAAATTCCTTTGGTTGAAGGATGAAACACTATGTGTCACATTCTCAAGAACTTCCAAGATTTTGGAGTTGATGTAGTCCATTAGATCAAGATCGATGATGTAGTGAGGACCTTTGATCATGATATGAAAGGTCAAAGCTGATTGGCTTTGAACTTTAGGGAGCCCCTTTGTCTTCATGTCATCAAATCAGATCTTTGGGTGAATGTAGATCATTTGATCTATAGAAGTGCATTAACTTTTAAGTCAATCCATTCGGTTACATATAAGCTTAAGTTGAATAATTAGTCTTAAGTTAATAGTGTTAATCAACATGATGAACTTAAAGCTAAAGTTTACTATAATAAGCCTAAGGTGGAAAAATAAAGGTGGTCCACTTTTAGACTTAATTAAAAGTTTGGATGAGGTTCAACTTGATGGTCTCGCTAACGTTAAAGACGTCCTCATGAATGTCAAATGATGGGAGCAAGGCTATCAAGTTAAATCTTGTAGGAACTTTTTCACAGTAAGAGAGGTTGATGCATAGTTCCTCTTGGGTGATCTCACACCATTAGATTGGATCTCCAAGGAAGTAAAAGTCATTAGATATGTGTTCAAGTCAAATCATTATGTTAGGGCCTAATATGCATAGTATTTTAGACTAAGGTTTCAATCTCAAGTCATCACTCATGTTAAATAAACATGAAGACATTTAAGATTAGAACCTAGGCTAAACATTAATAAAAAATTTGGGCCTGAATGAAAGGGGCCTACAGACTTAAAAATTAGATGAGGTTAAGAGGCTAATAAAAAAAAGGGGGGACAAGAAATAAAAGGGGCATAAATGTGATTTTATATTAAGGTTTTAATATAAAATTAGACTTAGGGTTTTTCAAAAAAAGAAATCTAATTTCCCATTAAACTTTTTCCTACCATTTTTTGAATTTAAATCATAAGGTTTTTGCTTGGGAACCCTACCTTTCTCAATGGAACTTGCATTTCATCATCCAAAGACAACTATTAGTAAGGTTAGTCCATAAAGCATAATCACAATTAAGCATGTAGGGATTCATTTCCTTTTCAAGTGGACAATATTCAAATTCTAAGAAAGAATAGCCTCTTCAAAGCCAATCCATGATACAAATGTTTTAAAAACATTTACAAGGGTCCCTATTTTTTAGAAGTAGATAAATGGGGGTATGTTGGTCTCAACATATACCAAACCCTAGGGTTCTCAAATATCATTATAGATAAATCCCTCTAATTAGGGAATTCCCCAATGAGTGTTGTTATTGATTTGGTACTTAAAAATTTTCTATTGATAAATTTATGGATGCTATGGTCCTAATTCATCAATACTATAACTATATGAATGACCATCAATGTGATGTGATAAGGTCTATTCAGTTACAAAATATCTTCATGCACCCTATTGATTATCACCTTGATTGTGATCTCCATGATTCCAAATTATGAGAATTAAATCCATACATCAAGATACATTCTTATAATAATGCAATGCTCATCTATATAATCCATGTATTATGTTTGAGGGTTTCTTTGCATAATTTACAATAACTACTATTCCATGGTGTGGTGATAAATTTCTATCAATTTTGAATGAATGTATTTATGAGTGTCCTCATAATGGTATACAGGGTCAGGGATACTTAAAATTTCTCCATGAGGGTTTAAGAGCTCAGAATTTACAGTGTTTCTTATATTTTAGTCTCTTAATTTGCTCTTTTCTAACTTCCTAAGGTATCTCCATTTATAATTCCATGTAGATTGATTAGGGTCTTACATAGGGTGTATATTATTTTTAGGAAATTTTACTAAGGAAATTTTACTAAAGTGTCACTATTGTGAGGGATGTGTAATTTGTATGGAAGGTAAAATTGTTTTTTATAATTTTCCTAACTTGGTATTTGAATGTGATGAGTAAATAACTATTTTTACCCTTATTTAATGTTTCTCACCATTCTCACCTAGCTTATTTTCCCTTTTTATATTAATTATTTTTTTCATTTTATTTTTATCTTTATTTCTTATTCTTAACCTCAAATCATATTTTTAGTTTTCTTGTATTTTTTATAACCCTTTTTTATATTTCCCACCAACCACTAGTTTGTTCTCAATTTTGTTTTTCATTTTGTTCAACTAATCCACACATTTTATCTTTTTGAAAAAAAATAAACATATCTTCACTTTTATTCAAGGAGAGTCCTATTCAAACTTTTTACTCCCTCTCTTTGCTAAATTGATTTTTTTTTATATTGAGTCTTAGCAGAAATCCTATTATTCTATTACCTATCTACTTTTGTCTTTGGGATATTTTTCAGTCTATATATATATATATATATATATATATATATTTATGTTTTCCTATTTTTTCCTTCCATAACCCCTTAGTTTTTTCTTCTTTACCACATTTTATCTCATTAGTTTGTGGTGTAAAATTTTAACCATGCATATTTACAATTTAATCCTTAATATCCTTAAAAGTGTTTTCAATTGTATCACTTATGAATCTAGAATTTTTTCTCTTATATATGGTCTTAGCCAACTTATTTTTAATTTGACCATATTTTTATACTTATTGTAGACACTAGAAAACTACACATAAGTAGTTCTAGATGTCTAAATGACTTGGGCCCTACCCTAAGGACCACCTAAACCTTCTTGACCCTTAACCCAACCCTCTTAACCTAACGAAGTCACTATTCACCTATCACTATTAAAAAAAGTACTATTCAAAAGTAATATTTGAAAACACTATTCACTAGCACTATTCATGATGACATGGCATGCCACTATTCATGGTGAAATGGTAGGTGACATGGCAAGTGACTCAATAGTGATATGGAATGTGATATGGCAAGTGATATGGCAAGTGACATGGCTTGGAAGTGAGGTGGCTTGGAGTGAGACATCATACCCCACTTGAGACCCTTGTCAAAGGTGCTTAATGACATCATTAAGCATCACAAGTTCCTCCCTCCAAATTATGGAAATTTTTTCCATAAGGGGCCATCATTCAACATCATATTTTATCCTCATGCATTAGAGTGGTGTCCATAGTGGGGTTCTCACTTGTTGGGTGCTTTGGGAAAAGATATAAGTGGGTGATGGAAGCTATTTTGGACCAATATAGACACATAGGAATGATATCCACTTATTTTGGACACACTTATGAAGTTGGAATCCCACCATATTTATCTTTCATGACCACTTACCCACCCATGGGGAAAAGACATAAGTGGGTGGTGGAAAGTATTTTGGACTCATTTGGGTCCATGGGCATTATCTCCACCCATTTTGGACACATTAGGAAAGTGGGAGGCACTTTAGCAAAGTGGAAGACACACTTTGTGAAGTGGTCCCTTATCCCCTTAACCCATGTATCCACCCACTTGGAAAATGGTGCCACATTTCCACTATTTTGTTTTTCATCATGTTTCTTGGCATTACATGCTATAAATATGACCCCCCTTTCACCCATGAAGGTTAGTCTTTGGTTGGAGAATTTCATCTTGTAGGTTTTAGAGGTCATTGATATTGGGGGAGATGAGATTAAAGCAACAAAACTCTTTCAAAATTGCAAGCCATCACAAAACATCAACAATAACATCAACTTCATCAACATCTTCAAGCATCTTTATGAGGCAAATTGTTAAATTTTGTAATTTCAATTTCCATCTCTTTGGCCTTATCTTTTCTTGGCTTATATACATTTAACCCCATAACTTATTCTTCTCTTTACCTTTATTTCTTACCTTTACCTTCTTACCATTTACCCCTTTACCCCCGTTTGCCTTCTTGACCACCATTTACCCTTTTTTCCTTCTTGACCACCATTTACCCTTTTTGCCTTCTTGATCATCATTTCCCCTTTGACCATCTTAATAATTTTACCACCTTATCCATTTAACAACCCCAACCAGACCATATTTTCTTAGCCCTTGTTACATTGCCAAACCAAAACCACAACCTTTAACTTGACCAATTTTCAGCATTAGTATTAATCAAACTATTGCTTTATTTTAGTCATCTTTTTAGCAAGTTTTCTTGTATTTAATTTCAGTAATTTTATATTGTTTTATGCAATTAAATTTCCTTTTTATTTCAAAACTTAATTTTTTAAATTAGGTGGATTGATATCCTCCTAGGAAGCTCTCGCTTCTAGGATCTACCTCATGTTGGGCAATCTACCCAACTACTTGTCTAATGAACAAGTTTTGTTTAAGTGATTTATTATTTGTAGTCATCCTCCAAAGCCAAAGAAGAGCTCTTCACAATGTCTAGACTTCAATTAATATGAAAAAACTAGGTACTTATACCACACTCATAAATAGTTTCTTTTTTTTTCCAAACTAAGAAATGAGCGAAAACTAAATAAAAACATTTTGGCATGCCCAGTGGGACCCTATATTTTATTGGGTTAATAGATGTTTTAGGATATTTGGTTACATTAGTGAAATTTCATTTAGTTACACATCTCATTTCTAAAAATTAAACATTCATTTCTTCCTTTCCAAAATGCAAGTTTTAGTTTCTTCTCCTTTCAACAAATAGAAAATCAAAAAGAGCATTCATCCTAGGATCAAGACTACATATTTATGTTGCATTTAGGTGCATCTTATTTGTTTTTTTTTCATAAAAATAAATCTAATTTTTTTCTTTTGGTTTAAAATAAACCTTGCATCCATTGCTTTCTTACATGATTAGTTCACCTAGTTTAATTTTAAGCAAGTAAATTAATCATAACAATCACCTCTTCTTACACACAGGCTAAACCACTTTCATAATCAACACATCAAACATAATTAAGATAAGGCATGACTAGGATTTCATCACCTAGAGGTAACCTTACCCTTTCCTGATATCTTTCTTGGATTTAATCATC
This sequence comes from Torreya grandis, assembly GCA_037957365.1. NCBI lineage: Eukaryota > Viridiplantae > Streptophyta > Pinopsida > Cupressales > Taxaceae > Torreya > Torreya grandis. The sequence continues at coordinate 2,992,012 of JARHVA010001707.1, read as the reverse complement.
GAGGGGATAACTGACTCAGCTTTTTGGTTGAGTATAAACTCTAAATTTTGGTATATATTAGCTAAGAACCTGACTCTACTAAAAGATCATGAAGTGAAGGGGGAAATACCTAGGTACCAAACCACAAGCTAAAATCCAATACAGAATTCTCTCTTGGGTACCTAAATGTAACCCAAAACCAAATATAGATTGATTTTTAGGACCTATTCAAGCCAAGTTTGATCACACACTTTCTAAGGCATAAGACAAAAGTGAGATAATTAAAATTGTAAGGCTTAATGCATTTAGTGTATGTTTTGATTTCATTGACATTTTATTTTCTTGCTTTGTGTTTGAGGTGTGAGTTCAAATCACTTCTTTCCTCTCATTTTTCACATGGTCTTTACTAGACAACAATTGAAAAATCAAATCAACCAAAGACCACATTCCTCTTCTTCCTTCTCCTCTATGGAGTACATTTCAGATATTGAGGGTTATACTCATTCACCCCCTCATACCATGCCTTAGACAGTTGTTTAAGGTGATGCATATTTTTTTACATTCTTTGATAACAACCACGCGGATCTTTAACATTACCTTAACAACTTAGCTCATTGTACCCTTATTTCTTCAATTCCTTTTATAGATCTACCATATAGCATGCCTTCCCCCATTATGGTTGGTGTAACCTCCACCCAACCTTTGATCACTGAAGCCTCTTCCTCTACCAATATCCTAACCACTACCACCATCAAAACCCAATCTAGCATTCCAACATATAACCAAACCCCTCCTACACCAACACTTCCAATGTAGGGGCAACCTTACCTCTTGTTACCTATACCCCATCTACTATAGGGGCAACCTTTACCCCTATTTATACCCTTCCTCTTTTTAATACCAACCCACCAATTTATACCCCACTCCAAAGTTATGTACTTTTTATACCTTCTACCCTTCCAACCATTAGCATAAGGACTACCACTCAACCTCAACCTACTACTTTAACCATACCTTCAAACCAACCCATGTCCATCCCCAAAAAAACCCCCATGAAATCATACCAATATGTCCCTAACCTACAAGGATACCCACCCCCTTCTACCCAACCTTTTGTGTCCACATAACAATATGTGGCATCATCCCAACCTTCCATGCCCACATACCAATATCTATCATCCTCTCAACCTTCCACATCTTATTCATACATTATAACCACCCAACCTCAACCAAATCTACCACCCATTTATGGATTTCATTAAACCCAAACTAACCCAATGAAAATCCTTATGGAAAAGATGACTAATTTGGAGTCATCTATATCTAGGTCTCATAACCTTTTATCCTATGATCAAATATGTAATGGAGCCATCCATCCATCTATACCCATTAATCCATATCCTCTCTAATGGGAACTTCCTGAGTTCTCTAAATTCCAAAGCGAAGAGGACCCCAAACAACACTTAAGGGTATTTATCCATTCTTGTCACCTCATTGCCTATGATGATTCCCTTCTTCTCCACACTTTCCCCATGTCTCTTGCTAGCCTAACCTTAGATTGGTATAGTGCCTTACCTAAACATTATAACTTATATTTTACCCAATTGGCCCAAAATTTCTTGGATCATTTATTGATAAATATCTCCAATAAAGTTTCCATTACAAACCTCTACTCTATCTGGCAATTCAAGGATGAGTCCATTGCCGATTTTATAGCTCATTGGAGGAGCCTAATTAATCAACTTTCCTTTTCCTTACCTCAACTTGAACTCATAGAGATATTTTCTTGGGCATGTGCCAAACACATCTCTTTCATGTTGCATGTCCAAAGCTTTTGGACCTTTGATGAAGATTTTACTATGGAACGTAAGTTAGAGATCAAAGCCATTGATGAAAGAAGGCTAAAAAGGAAGAAAAAAAGCTCCACCTACAAAACCAATGAGGAATATTATTCCAAACCAAACAACCAAACTAATACTAATACTAAGGGCAAAGTAACTGTAAATGTAGTTATCCTTAAATCCACTCCCCCATCATCTATAAACCAACCAAATTTCTCTAATTCTTTAAAGCAAAACTTAAGGAACCTAACATGGAATAACCAAAACTAATTAACTCTACTTAGAGAATCCTATGCTTCTATCTTAAAGAAGTTATTCAAAGCTAATATCATTCAAATTCCTCCCATTAAACCACCCCAATAATTTGAATATTATCATCCTATATTTGGTTGGTACAATGATAATGATTCATGTTCCTTCCATTGTGTGATAGGACATGATATCAATAGGTGTAATACCTTCAAAAACCTTATCTAATCTCTCATTGATAAGGGGGAGCTCACATTGAACAACTCAAATGCATCACCAAAATAATCCCTTGATATACTCAGACAACCTTTCCTGAACCATGCCCCTACCAAGAATAAGAGAGACAACAGCGGGTGCTCTCATGATACCCATACTATTAACATGGTTCTTGACACACTTGCTACTAAAGAACCTGCTCACCAATCTACATATCCCTCACCCTCTCTACTTATTGAGGTAGTAGAGTTACCTTCTCCCCTTTTGTAAAAACAAACCAAATAAATACCCATTTCTCCTCCTCTACTCATTGAGATAGTGAAGCCACTAATCTCCCTTTTGACTGACATACCAAAACATGCACCCATATTACCTTCCTCGACAATTACCAAGCAACTCACCCATCCCATGAAAATAATTCTCATGAAAGAAATCCCCATGTCCACTCCTCCCATAGAGATGTCATCTATCTCAACCTTGCATCCTTTGATTGAGTAAGAGGATAAGGTTACCACCCCACTTCCCCAACTTAGATAGGGCTATATTTTGGAAAAAACTAGGTCTCCCTTACATTACCAGACTAGAACCTCTAACCACTTCTTTGGCAGACTAGCCTGCCACTTCTATTCACCAACCAAGACCCATATCAAAGAAACCAACCAAAACCTCCACCCGACCAACCAAAGAAAGCTAGGAGGTGGAGTTACCCATAACTCTACCTTGAACTAGACCCATACCACCACCTTCCCATTTACATTCTATCTAAGATACCCATCCCTCTATCATCCTTATCACCTAGTCCTCATCTACTAAACCTTTTCCTTTTTCTCTACCTATACCCACCTCCATCAAATCATCAAACTACCCATCATCCTTAACTAACAAGTCTACCTCTACCTTACCACCTATCACTAAATATTCACCCTCCACCTCTAAATCACCCACCTCCAAACTAATCATAACTAAAAAATCCCAATGAAAACCACCTACCAAATCCCTTCCACCACCAACAACTCCCATGGTGAAGTTTACTCCTCAAAAGGCTAAAAAACCCTATAACCAATAAATCAACACCTTTATTTAAATCATATTCAACCATTCTACAAAGGTTGTTCAAACCTCTTCCTTGAACCTACCACCCATCAAACCCTTCAACCCTTCACATCCCAAACCATCATGGTTCAATGACAATTTGATTTTATTATACCATAAGACACTATGACACGATACAGAGAACTATAAATCTCTCCAAAATCTTATCCACTAGCTTTATGATGAGGATGATCCATTAATAGATGAACCTTCTATGTCACCCATACCAAACCAACCATCACACATTCCTACCAAATATGGTGAACACTTACCCATTCCTCCACTCTCACCTAAAAGTGAAGATGAATTTGACCACTCTACTACATCAACCTCTCCTACTATCCATATCATCAATGTGGTCACAATATCATAGTAGAAAGATAAAGGGAAGGATAAGGTATCTATTCCCTAGACTTACTCCTCATCAAACTCCCAACCAATCCACACCCAACCATCTCCATCTCTAACCAAACCCAAGGTGTCTATTTTAGATGCCCCTCAATCTAACCCTCATAAAATATCAATTTGAAGAGCTATCCTCAAGTAACTTCATCAGACCCAAATAAAAATGAGCTTATATGAGTTGATCTCTACCTCTCCCCATCACCACCAAGCACTCATAGAGGCTTTGCAATCTATTGAGGTCCAACCCAATGACCCTTAACCTCTATCCACCTTTTTTGGTACCCTTAAAATTTCTAACCTTGTCACCTTTAAGGATTCAAAGATACCTTCCATCCACCATGAGGACCCAGATCCCCCACTTTTTATTATTTCTTACATCAACCAAACCCATATAAAATGGGTCATGATTGATGGAGGAGCTAACATTAAAATAATCTCCTCTCATGCCTATAACCAACTCATATTACTAGATAATGTCATGTCTAAATCCTCAACTATCCTTCACTCCTTCAACAATACCATTACCACTACCTTGGGAACTATTGTCCTTCATATTCGTGTAAGACCTTGCATGATTCTCGAACTCTTCTATGTTATGAAAGAGGAATTCCAATACATCTTGTTGGGATGACCTTGGATTCATTTCATGACATATATTCCCTCTACCCTCCATTATTGCATCAAATTTGAGAAAGAAGGCCAGGTCATCACCATCTAAGAAATTTAATGACCTATCACCCCAATGATGCCCTCATATCCCCATCCAACACAGCTTCAGTAGTTACACCCCAATCACCAAAAATAAATGAAGCATCAACTAGATCATCCACCCTTCTTCATAAATACATGTAGAGGAACCTTTAGAATCTATGTTTTGATGTCTCTCATTAGGGGAGTATCACCTTTTATCTCTTAATGCATTCCCTACTCCCCATGAGTATGGGAAACTCACCAACCAGTTAGGATATGCCCTGAATATCATAATTGTCATTCCCTTTAGACCTCCAAATTGTCAAACCCATTTTGTCTATGGGGGAATTAAAAAACCCCTTAATGTTTCTATCACCTCTTCTTTTCCTTGACCATATATTGCTAGTTTTTATTATCTAAATAAATTGATCTTTAACAAGACATACCTTCATCAGTGTGCTTGGAAGGGCTTTAGCCTTGGGTGGTATGAATAGGGCCCACATGAGCTGGTCAATATTGAGACTAGGAAACTTCATGAGAAGCATGGCCTTGGTTTCAATTTACCCTACAAGAAGCAATCCAAACCATCTACCATCACCATTCTTGAAAAAGGTACCCATTCCTCACTAACCTCACCTACACTCACCTATGAGGATGAAGATATCATCCCACATATTTTTTTTCCATCAACATGATCACTCTTAGACCCCTAACTTATCAAAGGAGGGGGCAACCATCACCATTCCTTTGGCCCATCCTGAGATGATAGGAAAGATTTTCCTACCATTAACGCTATTCAGTGCTAGGATGATGATTCTATTCCCACCTACCTTGGTGCCCTAGATTCTTCAATCCATAAATCCCTTCCTCTCAATACCTTGACCATGTTGAATGAATCCACCATGAATATCAACATAGGCAAACTAGGCACCTCCTGCATTGTTAAATTGGGCCAATCATTAAATACCAAAGAACTTTAGGATTTCCCCTCTTTCCTCCAAAGACTGTAACATAGCATTCAATTGGTCTTATAGTGATATGCCTAAGATTAACCCCATAATTTCTACCCATAACATAGTCACTGATTATGATGCCAAACCTATTAAGTAGAAGCTTCGATGCCTACGTCCTTGCATATCCCGTCTTATCAAATAAAAGCTTCAATGTCTCTTATTTGTAAACTTCATTTAACCCATTGACTATCCCTAATGGGTCTCAAATATTGTACCTATCATCAAGGTCACAAGGGGACTATGCATTTATGTGAAATTTCATGACCTCAACCTTGTTTATCCTAAGGATGACTTTCCTTTAACCAACATCGACCAACTTGTTGATCTTATAGCCAGCCATGAGATGTTATATCTTATGGATGAGTTTTTGGTTTATAATCAAATTTTGATTGTTCCTGAAGATCAACACAAAACTACCTTTACCACCCCTTAGGGAACATTTTTCTATAGAGTCATGCATTTCAGGTTAAAGAATGCTAGTGCAACCTATCAATGTGCCATGACTTATATCTTTTATGACCTCATCCATAATATTGTAGAGGACTATGTGGATGACCTTATCAAGAAATCCAAACTTTGAAAAGACCACTTGGTTGTTCTTAAGATCATATTTGAATGCCTCATCCACTATCATGTCTACCTTAACCCCAAGAAATACATCTTTGGGGTCTTGTTAGGAAATCTTCTTAACTTCATTATTTCCCTTCATGGAGTAGAAGTCAACCTTGAAAAAATCAAATACAACCTTAACATGCTCCCTCCTACCAATCTTAAGCAACTTTTAAGCTTGCAAGGGAAGCTTTAGTCTATTTGTTATTTCATTTCCTAGCTCTTAGATTGGTGCCAACCTTTCCACCACCTTTTGAAGAAGGATGTCTCTTTCAAGTGGAATAACTATTGTCAAAAAGCCTTTGATTCACTCAAAAAGTACCTTTTATCACCACGTATCCTCATCCCTCTGAAGGATAACCAACCTTTTTACATTTATATCTCTACCACCAACCATTCCCTAGGGGAAATGTTGGCTCACCAAGATGAACAACATAGAAAGCAAGTCATATATTACATTATCTATATGCTAGTAGAATATGAGACTCAGTACACCCATACTGAGAATATTTGTTTAGCTTTGGTCTTCATGGCCACCAAACTCCACCACTACCTTCTTAACCATAAAATTGATGTCATAACCAATACCAAGCCACTCAAGTACATGCACTCCAAACCATACCAAAACCAGTGTATGGCTAAGTAGCTCATGCTCCTAGTTGAGTTTGACTTTAAGTTCCTCTAGTATAAGTTGATTAAAGGGAAAATAATTACCAATCAATTGGTTGAAGCTCTTTTACTAGACAACCAACCACTTCCTCTTGCATTTCTAGATGAATCCATTGCTACTCTTTCTCAAGATGGCATAACCTACCAAATAACTCTATTCTTCAATGGCTCAAAGTGCCAACAAGGTAGGGGTGCCAAAGTTATTATCATTCCCCTTGATGGTGAACCCATTCTCCTTTATTTCAATCTTGATTTTGAGTGTACCAATAATATGGTTGAGTATGAATCCCTAGTCATAGGTCTCTAAACCACTTTAGCCTTGGGAATTAATAAAATTAATGTCTTTGGGAACTCCCAACTTGTGGTCAACCATGTCAATGGCTCCCATCAATATAATAATGATGTCTTGAAAAAGTATAAATAGCTAGTAGATGTACTCTTAGCATCATTTGATCATTACCATATCCAATCTATTCCCTAATATACCAACAAATTTGTTAATACAATGGCTTGCTTTACTTCCCAGATTCCTTCTCAACTTACAATTTCAAAATATTTGCAACCATTCATCATTTTACCACACCCTCTTATAACCAATCTACCCTCCCTACCATTTGTAGTGTGGAGGAATCCCCATCAAACATTTGGTATGAACAAACCTTTGACTACTTCAACTTTGGTATCATTCCTCCTAATCTTTCCAAGACTACTCAAAGAGACTTTGTTAAGAGTACTTATCATTATAACCTACTAGGGGGAATCCTTTACAAATGTGGTTTTGACATTCTTCTTCTCCATTACCTATGCAATCATGAAGCTTCCCATGGTATCACAGAAATACATGATGGGATCTATGGGGGACACTTTAGCAGTCTAGATGTCACTAACTATATCCTTCACCTTAGCTATTATTGGCCCACACTCAACTAAGATTATTATGATTATGTAAAAAAGTGTGTTTAATGTCAACAACATGCTAATCTATGTAGACACCTAAATTTAGCCACTAATGACCTCCAATAAGGCTTTTGACCAAATTCCACCAAAAATGCATAAAAATAGTAAAGAACACTAAATGATGTGAAAATGACATATTCAACATAGTAAAGAACACTAAATGATGTGAAAATGACATATTCAAGTGCCAATTTTGGCTAGGGTATCCCTAAATTGGGCAAAATAATTTATGGTCTAGCTAACTTTGATTAGTTCAATTTCAAGTCAAAATGCCAAATTTGCACCTGGGTGCTCTGGATTGCTCTTTCTTATCAAATCTTCTACACAAGACATGTGCCTTTGTTATTTGTTGTTGGAAAAATCCTAAATGGGAATACACATCCAATGCATCTAACATTGACTTATCATTCTAATCCAGTCAAATTTTGGACTAATAATGAGGCATTTTGATCAATTTGAGTAATTTGTGCACAAAGTGCTTAATCATGCTTAAGAGCTAATTAACCCTAATCAAGGCATAATTAATAATTCCATAGAAACTAGTTGAATATTTTTTTTAGAAATGAATATTTAATATCTACATCATCAAGTGACCTCATTTCTTTAGAAGACATCCCTGTGCCATAATTGCCACAAATATCAAGATTCATGCCTCCTATGCCTCATCAATGCCTTCCATGATGCCCTCCATTCCTATTAATTGCCCCTTATTCTAATTCCATGATGAGGATAATTATAAAATTAATTAAAAATATTGAATTAATCCTCAACACACATCTCAATCTTGAGATGGATGGTTCAGATTGATTCTAGACATTCTCAAAAATCTATAAATAGAAGGCCTCACATCATTTCTAAGCTTAATTAGTGAAAAGTTATAATGCAGGATTGGTTCCAAAAGCTTAAAGAAACTAGTGTTGCCATGCCAAATTGATTCCAATCCAAGCCAAGCCACAAGCCAAAGGTGCCAAGGAGAAGAGGAGATAGACAAACCTCCTTTGATGAAGACTTCATGAGCACAAGTTGAGCATGCCATCACTACAAAGGAATTTGGAGCATCCAAGAAAGGTGAAAGAATTCTTGTATTTGATTCCTTGCTTTTTAGTTGTGTTTGTCATTTGATTTTGTTAACTAAGCTCTCACTAGTGTCTAGGCCTAGAGATGTTATGCTATTAGTGTGTTTATTTCATTTTGTTTTCATTTTGGAACTAAAACTATACTAACCATCCTCTCTTGAGTCAAATTCCTAGATCACATAATGATATGCCTAGTAGGACTAGACGCATATCACATTTGAAGAATATCCTTTTACAACTCTAAAATATTTATTTGAGCCCTTAAAACTCTTGTAAATTGATTTTCTAACTTTTTTTTACCATATTTATTTTCCATAATTTTACATAATAATCAATGTTGGTAAGCAATACCGACATCAATTACTTGACTTAACCAACATCAGTCAGTAAAACTAACATCAGTTAGATCTTGGTTAGCTAGATTAATTGATGTCGATGATAATAACTAACATTGGTCATTATGTTTTTCCAAAAACATAGACCCAAGAGCTATTTTTCCAAAGTTTATTATTTTAAACTCGAAAGAGCTTCATAGCTAAAGGACATGCTAACAATTTTGCTAAAAGACCAAGCTGGATATTTGCTCAAAACATGTTTAAATCACCTTTTCATGCTTAAAAATCAATTAGGAACCTTGTTTTTGGTGTTTAACAAAGAATTTAGATGTTTTTGGAGAATGTATTCAAAGTTTACAACTAAGACCAAGGGGTCAAATGAACACCAACAAATCTTTCATTTTGTGTTTAAATTTGAACACACTTGTCAATTCTTATTTTCAATAGTTATTTAATCAAATTTTGTTTGGAAAAACGAGGAATGTTACATGTATGCTATTCCATTTGTCCCCTATAGGGAATCCTTGGAAGCAGAAGTGTCATTCCTATTACAAGTAGCCTAGTCTAAGGCTTAGAAAGAAAGTCATCTAAAGCACTCCCCAAAAACTCATCAAAGTTTAGGTGACCTTGAAAATGACCCTAAAGTCTTTCTAATTTCATGTTTTCTTTGTTTTTATGCATCTTGGCTTATGAGGGGGACTTCATCACCTCCTAAAAGTTCTTTAGGGAAGCTTTAACCTGAGGTTTTATCTCCCGACATTGAATTTATTTGACTTCTTTAGAGTTGCACACAGGATGTAGTTATACTTTGGACATCACACTACACTAAATGAATAACAGGATGTAGTGGTTACAAAAAGGACTAGACCTTTTTGCAACAAGCCAATTGATATGGACCCAAAATCTATGCTTTTCTTTTGCATTGTTTGGCATGAAATTTGTTATGTAATTTATTCCCCTAGATCATTTAGAAACTTGTTAGATCTTAGATAAATACCCACTTGTCATGGAAGTATTATTGGTGCAAGGTGTGCCTCAAGGTCCATGTCTCAGTACAGTCATTTGAGAGAAAGGGGTGGTGTAAAAACCCTACTATATAATGCACATTTACTTTTGGATGAACACTTAAAATCCTTTCAAATGAAATATATTGATGGATTCCAACAATACCAAGCAACCTTGTTAGTTTATGATCTAAGGGTGATTAATTAGTTGTTCTTGTCCTAGATTAATGTCTTGTTTGGAGTCAAAACTTGGTGTAAACAAATAATCTAAAACTAAACACATTGTCCTAGTTTTACTTTAAACAAAGACGTGTTATGTTGCCTGCATGAGATCATCAATTGGCCTTGTTCAAAGTTCATCAAAATATTAGGAGTCATATCATCCACTTTGGTGCAGTTATGCTACCCAATTGAGTCTAGAACTTTACCAAAATTAGTTTAACTCCTTCATTTATTATCTAAATTTGTAATTAAACCTTTACAAGTTCATAGAGTTGATGTGTTAAGTGGGTTTGCCATTTTCACTAAACTTGAGGGAACTTAGGTTTAAGTTTCCAATTTGGGTTGAAGGTCATTTAAAGACTCATAATCATTATCATCACTTGATAGACTTAAGCCATTTTGTGATAAACACTTGCACTTTGAGTCTATACACCACAAGATTTTGAGTCAAGAAAGGTAGTGTTATGCTATAAAAATTATGGAAAAATGTCTTTGCCTTAAAGAGTCTTTGAAACAAACTTTTTTATCACACCTTTTGGGTCGTATAGCATCATTATGCTGCCCACAACATTTCAAATATTGTCTCATAGACCTTATTACATAGAATTCCAAGTTTGTTCCTATGTTTTCAGGCCAATCCAAGTGTATTTTGATCCTTTGTCTAAAGCACAGTTATACTGTTCACCTTTGTCTAGCCTATTTGTCAAAAGAACCAAGTTTTATATCATTATTTATGAGAAAATAAACTATTGTTAAAAGTGCCTTTTGTTTCATACCTTATACCTAGTTGATCAAGTTCATGACCAAGAATAAAATGCCTAGTTTTTGTTAGAAGTGTTTCAAATCCATTAGATTAAAACTTTCATTTATTTTCAATGTTTAGCTTTTGACACCATTTGGTTAAGAATCCTAGCACATGCCTTGTTTGAGCTTAGATTTTGACATCACATTTGGCCAAAAGACCTAGAAAATTTTAAATTCCTAGATTAGATTGATTTGAAACACTTTGACCTTAGAGTTTAGCATTTTGATTTTGGGTCCATTTACTTGCTTATCTTTGTGTGAATAGCGAAACATTAGATTCTTTATGCTAGCTTGTTTCCTCATAAATCTTTTCATAGACCAAGTTGAATGCATCATTTGTTTTAGATTCTATTTTTAGAGTTTGTAGAACTCTTTGACCTTTTATCACAAAAACATTGACTATGGATCCCAACATGCATTCCTACACTCATAATGGACTCATGTACAATATAGGGATTAGTAATGTAGTTATGCAAGAAGAAATGGTGTAAGACACCTACTTGGATAATATTTCTTATGAGATGGATTCTTATCCCTCTTATAATACTCAATCAAGGGCATAAAGCCAATATTCATTGGCTAACTATCTAGTTAATACAACACCTTATTCAGAGTAGGACTAAGAACAAATAGTGTAATACCTAGCTACAATACCCATAGTAGATGAGCCAGTTCTTCAACAATGATATTTTACTAATATAGCTTCCATATATGATCCATTTTTGTTTGAGCGACATTTGTTTGAGAACAAAGATGAGATTTTGGTTAGATCCATAGAGGTAGGGGCCAAGTTTCTGGCAAACTTCCCCATGAAAATTTACCAAGTCTAGTAAGAGTGCCCCACAATATCATTTATGATCAACATGGTTATTCTAGAAATCCTATGGCTTTAGTCTAAACAACATATCAATACCCTAATTATATAATTGAGGCAAAAATATCATGGAAGATCATTTTAACCAAATGTAAATAACATACCAAACCTACCTAAATTTAGCACATGATTTTAATCAAATGAACATGGTGAGTAAGCCTCTCATTGACCAGTTCCTTCAATAAGAGTGTTGATAGAATTAACTAGATAAGAGAATTTGAGTTCTGACCTATTCTTACAAACTACTTTGATAGATAACTTGATGCATATGCCTATTATTGAAGAAGTGTCTTCAGTCTTTACACTGAATAGTGAGCCAAACATAGTAGATAACATGCAAACAATGTCCAAATTTAATTAAAATAGTATTAATGCACAAATAACTAGCCAACAACATGTGCCTATAGTTAATCCCATAAGTAGATCATCATATGAAGGAACATGAGTTTTTACAACCTAGCCTCAACCAATTGCTTCTTCAAGTGTACAACCTATGGGGTTAGGTAATCAAATAATGTCTAATGTCATGCCTCAATGATAAAATGTGATGAATCCTACTCCCCCTCAACAAGTAATGAATAGTATTCCACAACAACAAACATAGTCTAGTGTATCAATACAACAAAGGACAAATACAATGCCACCTCAATTAGGGGTAACTAATGTTCCTCCTCACTAGGTAATGATGAACATACCTATTTAGTTTCAAACTAATATGCCAATTCAAAACCAAGCAATGACTAGTCAATAGTGTACAAATATTGGCTAGTGACAGATGCCAAATCTGTAACCTACTTTTACTTCTTCATAGGGATTCATGAAACAAGGAGGTCCCCATATTTCTCAAGTACTTATTAGACAACCAATGGTTCAAAATGTGCCACAAATTTAGAGATAGGGTCTTAGCCTACAAGTTCCCACTCAACAATAAGGTTTGATTAGTCAGTAGCATGTCCCTTTTCAACCACAACAAGCATAGTTTAATTATATCCCTCCATCTCAACCACAAAATCCTCCAAGTCAAACCTTTATCATCAACCCAAACTAGAATATCACACAACAAAATGTGCAATTTCATGTACATCCCAATCCATGTATGCGTATTCTTGGGCTATTCCCCAACCAAACCAATATACCCCAAAAAGTATCGCCATCATACCTTGGTCAAAATATCCCACTTGTGACCTCCTAGCCATCTACCCAAACCAATTTTCTCCCTCAAACCAATATCCCTTCCAATTTTCTATCATAATAATTACAATAGATGAAGGATGCAATTACTACTATTTAGTTAAGGAAGTAGACTAAAATTTATAAATTGGATGACGTGTGTTCTTATCCATTTAACATGGAGTATTTATAGATACCATTTCTTCTAGGATACGAACCACCCAAATTCAAAAAAATACAAAGGGAAAGGTGACCCTAAGGCCCATTTGACTAAATTCTTTGTTGCATGTTAGCTAATGGCATATAGCAACATATGATTTTTTCTATTGTTTCCATGGAGCTTGGCTAGACAAACCTTGGAGTGGTTTTAAAACTTGTCCAAGAATTTAGTAACGGACTTTGATGATCTTTCAAATAAATTTGTGTAACACTTTTCTTATAATCTCAAGCATGATATTTTATTAGTGGACTTAATGCAAGAAAAGTAAAAGGTTGGGGAATTTATATTGATTGAGAGCCCTTATGAACCATTTCACCCATAGTTTACCAAATAAATAATTAACCACTATGTTTACTAAAAATTTGCATAGTGAGATAGCTTACCATCTGGAACTACAGTGTGCACATATGTTCAAATAGATCATTGATAAAGGTTTGTTTATCGAGTAGGCACTCATCAATAAAGGATTCATCAGACTTAATTCTACCAATTAGAGAAATAGCCAACGTCAACATCCTAATCAAGTGCACACATCACAACTAACACAAGCTAATAACTAAGAAAGATCAAAGCAATTCAACTAAAATAAGAATGTTATGGGAAATGGAGTAACTAAATCCCATTATGTGCAAACTATGTAAACCTCATCTGCACCACCTTTTTATCTTAATCTTACCTAGCAACCTCTCCAACCAATTCTGCATGCATAACAACCAAAACTTGCACAAAAAATACAATAACCTTTACCATTGGAAACCCTTCCTCTTAAGAGAACCATGCCTGCTCGTCATGTCTTTAGTGACCTAGGAAATCCTATTGAATCTATATTTCACAAGCTTGATACTGCTAATTTGATTAGTTAGCCTATACCAGAGCATTATCCCCAAGGCATTCCCTATCCTGACTGGTACCGAGAAAATGAATTCTATGACTATCATCAGGTCAATGGGCATAATCTATGAAGATGTGTAAAAATTAATAATTTAATTGAGAATATGTTGGAGAATGGGGAAATAACATTAGATAATGGTGCTTCCACTTCCAATCAAACTATTGAGATTTATCAAAACCCATTTTCTCAACATAATAATCAAAAACAATGACTAGTACAATAACAAAATCAACAATATCAAAATCAAAGGCTAAACCAATAGAATCAACAAAATTAGTAGCAAAATCCATAATGATAAAATAATGGAAAAAACCAAGGTTAAAATGATACTAACCAACAAACCTACCATATAGTTGCACATGACTACAATAGGGTTGTAGGTTATATTACAGGGGGTAGCATTAATACCATCTCTATTAATCCTAGACCAAGCACTAATCAGCCTAGACCATTGCTAAATAATACTATTCAACCAAATTACATGGATAATCCTTCTTTTATTTAGGAGTGCATACAGGCAAACCAAAAAACTAGGACTTCCCCTTTTGAATCTTATAGAGACAACTTGTTCTTGTCATGTGACCATATGCAAGTGCACCAACAACTGAGACTTGTCCCATCTAGTCCCACATCATTTCCAACATCAGTTAGAAATAATGGTCTAGTATTTAATCTTGATTGTGAAATCACAACTTAGAAGTTGAATATTAATATCCCAAGCCCACAACCATCTACCACTTTTCCTATCATCCGACCAAGCATTCAACCTCAGAATAAACCATTCACTACTAACCAAGATAAGAAGTTTGATATTGTAGAATAATTATAGAAGACACTAGCATAAATTTCTATTTTAGGTTTGTTTTGAACATTAGTAATCCATAAGAACATCTTAAATGAGATTTTGACCTAATCTAGTATATCTAGTGACATATCCGTTGATAAATTTCAAGCTTTAGTTTGACATCTAGTTCCAACCCAAAAAGTCACATTTAACTAAAGTGATATGTCTTCCCTTGGCCCACTCCATAATAATCCATTATACATAGAAGTTTATATAAGATAGCATAAAGTGAAGCATGTCCTTATAGACAGTGGATCTGACCTTAACATAGTGTTCCTAAAGCTCATTAAACTTCTTGGGTACATAATGATAGATCTCTAGCAAGAAACAATAACTATTAAAGCCTATGATAATCAAGAAAGAGAGTCACAAGACACCATTAGTTTGCTAGTTATCATTAGGCTTTTAACCCATGATACACTTTGCCATGTGCTTGATCTAGAGTTATCATACAATATGCTTTTAGGAAGTCCTTGGTTACATGAGATTCATGTAGTTCTATTAATGTTGCATCAATGTATCAAGTTTTTTCACTCAAGGATGGAAGTGAATATTCTAAGAGATTTACACCCATATGAACACTACAAGCATCTTGAGGTTGAATTCTAAAGCTATAATCATTAGTACGGTATGAATCCAAGTTCTAGGTAGGATAAAGGAAAAGCTATACTTATTGATCCTTCACCAAATAATTGTATAGATCATAATACCTTAGATTCCCTTTCCCACTTGCCTTCTCCTAAAGGTTCCAATCATTTCACCATTTTAGATAATGGATCAGGAAAATATGTGACCCATGATACCTTTCATATTGTCAATCTTCCTAAAAATCTAAAAACCTTTGGGTGACCTAAATTCACCCCACATAGGCATTAGAAACAAAAGAATAAAGATAAGGGACCTGTCACATTTATACTAGGATCTAGACTAGAATCCGATAGACAACCAAGATGATTGTTATAAAAATGCAAAGTATCCTATTCTTAATAGGATCATGGAGCATAAAAAATATGAAGGAAGAGGTCTCATACTAAATTAGCAAGGAACCATTGAGCTAATTTCCATGACTAAGTATGAAATACCTTATGGACTTGGATTTAAATTGCCTAAGGGTGACCCCACATATCTTATTCAAACTCCATCACCAATGACTAGTGATGATGATACCAATAAAAAAGTAGAGTCCAATCATAGCCTCACCTTTGATGACCTAGAAAAAACCAACCTGTTTGATAAAAATGCCATTTGTACCCTTACCCCAACCATTCATTGCAACCCATTACCATAATATTATCCCCAACTGATAGATTAGGACCAACAAGAATCTAGTCTACCAATTTATGAGTTACAAAATGATGAGGCATTCTATGATTTCTTAGGCCTTAGAGATAATGTTTCATTGGGAGATCACAAATCAAGATTCTTAATCACATTAGATCCTACAACCTATTTTGGAGAGTGAGTGAACACCCTTAGCCAAAAAAAAAAAAGTAAAACATTGAGGTCCCAAAGTGAAAACCTCTTTGAGGTGCTTTTTAACTAGGAAAAAAGTAAAGATAAAGGCCAGGCTAGTGGTGAAAATCTATTTTAGGCACCATTAGATGGGGGTGTTCATTCTTCTTTAAATTTAGAATAGGAGACCACCAATGGCAAACTTGCATGTGGATCTGAGTTCAAATTTAAGTAACAACAAATATTTGATCAAATTCTTTAAGAATTTTTGACTATTTTTGTCACATGGCCAGATCTCCCACTAGGGGACTTAGATTCATCATGCCTAGGAGAAGTTGAAGAGTAAGTCCTGACAGAGGATCTAGACATAATCCAATAGTTCAAGTCATTTCCTACTATCCTAGAAGATGGTTCGACCCTTATAGTTGAAGATACAATAAAGGTAAACATCAAGACTTCATCAGACTTGAAATGGATGAAATTAGGCATGTCCCTCATTGAGGAGGAATGTGATGTCTTTATAGCTCTATTGAGAGAATTTGTAGATATCTTTACATTGGCCTATTCTGACATGCTAGGTTTAGACCTTGCCTTGGTTCTACACCACCTTGTGATTAATCCTAATGCCAAACCAATAAAAAAAAGGTTACATAAGATGCATCTTCATATTGTTGTATTGGTAAAGAAAGAGTTGTAAAAACTATTAGAAACAAGATGTATCAGATCCATTGACTATTTAGAATAGATCTCTAATGTGGTACCTATTAGTAAAAATCCTGAAGGGATTAGAATTTATATTGATTTTTGAGACATCAACAAAGCTTGTCCTAAAGATGATTTTGCTTGCCTAATATTGACATGATCATCAACTCCATGTTAGGTTATAAAATGCTTTCACTCATGGATGGATTTTTAGGATACAATCAAATTAGAATAACACCAAAAGATCAACATAAAATAATGTTAAACACTCCATGGGGAACATTTCACTATTAGATGATGCCATTTGGACTTAAAAATGCTAGAGATACATATCAAAGGGCCATGGCTATCATATTCGATGATATGATGCACTGATATTATTGAAGACTATGCCAATGACATATTAGGAAAATCCAAAACTAGGGTTGACCATCTAGTAGTGCTGCACAAGATATTTGAAATATTACAAGAGTACAAAGTCAGACTCAATCCAAATAAATGTGTGTTTAGTGTAACTTCAGGAAAATTACTTGGCTTCATTATGTCTCATATAGGTATTGAAGTTGATCTGGTGAAGGTCCATGTTATAACTGAGATGCCACCACTTACCAATTTAAAGCAAATATATAGTTTTTAGAGTAAGATCCAATCAATTCGATGTTTCATATCTTAGTAGACAAGTGCCATCCATTTATGCACCTTTTGAAGAAATGAGTTGTATTTCATTGGGATGATCACTACCAAACAACTTTTCAACAACTCAAATATTATCTTATTAATCCACCTATTTTATTACCTCTTATACTAGGAAAGCCATTCTTATTGTACCTATCAGCTACTGATCATGCCCTAGGGGAACTCTTGGCTCAACATGATAACAATGGAAAAGAGCATGTTGTATATTGCCTAAGTTGTACCTTGGTTACCTATGAACATAACTATGTGCCTATTGAAAAAGATTGTCTAGCCATGGTTTTCATAGCTTAGAAACTATGCCATTACATGTTGAATAATAAGACCATGGTCATTTCAAATTTAGATATGCTCAAGTATCTACTATCCAAAACAACTTTACAAGGTATAATGACTAAATGGATTATGCTTCTCAATGAATTTGACATAGATTATGTCAATTAGAAGGTAATCAAGGGATAATTTCTTACAAATCAACTTGGTGAAGCACCTCTCATGGACACACAACCACTCACATTCCAATTTCTTGATGAATTTCATTAACACACCCCTTGAGGAGCAACCCTGGAAGCTATATTTTTATGGTTCATTTAATGCACATGTATTGAGGGTAGGGCTATTGTTTATTACACCATAGGGTGTCTAATCCCTAAATCATTTAGAATCAACTTTCTTTATATAAATAACATGGCCAAGTATGAAGTAGTTGCTGCAATACTTTGACAAGCAGTGCATTGGAATATATCTCATCTCCAAGTTTATGGTGATTCTCAGTTAATCATCAATCAAGTTACACATCATTTTCAGACCAAAGATGATAAGCTAGTTCCATATAAAGCCATGGTCGATGATCTTAAATAATAAATTTCCAACATTTAGTTTGAGTATATATCAAGGGATAGTAATAGAACTACAAATGCCATGGATACTATTGGTTCTCTGATTTGACAAACAGACAAAGCTAGAGAGTATTAGTTTCTCATCAAAAATTTGTTAACACTAGCTCATGAACCTTCAACTGTTACCATGATTTATGATATTGTTGGTCCTAATTATATCTAGTACTCAGACCTTTATAACTACCTTCATGACCAAGTTCTACCACCTAATCTCTCTTGAAAACAAACCAAAGCCTTCATTCATCATTCTACTCATTATACTTTACTTGGATCCACCCTTTACCATCATAGTTTTGATGGAACTTTGCTTCATTGTTTAACTTTGATAGAGTCTACATTAGCATTAAGAGAATTTTATGAAAGAGTATGTGGATCCCATACTAATGGGGTAGTCTTATCCAAAAAACTCTTATGCACTAGATACCATTGGCCCATAATTGATGCAAATGCCACTACATATGTAAAGAAGTGTGACAAATGTCAATGGCATGTTAATTTGATTCATGCCCCAACAAAAAATTTGAAAATGATGTTAACACCATGGCCATTTTCTACATGGGGACTTGAACTCATTAGGAAGATTAACCCCACTTCATCTGACGACCATAAACATATCCTTATCACCACTAAATATTTCACTAAGTGGGTTGAAGCTATACCCCTCACTTACATGACTGGAAAGCAAATTTACAAATTCATCTTCAACCATCTCATCTGTCACTATGGTATTCTTTCTAATATTTTATCTAATAATGGAAGATAATTAAAGAACAAGGATGTAGACCAACTATGTACTAAATATAACATCACACAAAAAAATTCTACACCATATTACCCTCAAGGCAATGGCCAAGCTGAGGCACCAATAAAACCATTATCAATATTCTCAAAAAGATTCTTAATGATGCCAGTCATGATTCACACCTCCCAATATTCCCCACACTTTATGAATATTGTACCAATCATCATACCCCCACAAGAGCCACTCCATACTCATTTTTTTATGGTACTGAAGCCATCCTTCCCATTGAGGTCAAATTGCCTTCACTATGTATCTCTTTCAAACATGTCCTAGATGATCATGACTATCAAGTAGCTCACCTACAAGAGCCAGATGTACTTGATGAGAAATGCATAAATGTGCTCAACAATATTCAAGCATATTAGAACCAATTCCAAGGCCACTATAATCAATGTGTCAAGTATAGAACATTTGAACTTGATGATCTTGTTCTTAAAGAAAACTAAAAGAATACCATGGGTGAGAAAAATTATAAAGAAAAATTCAAACCAAACTAGATAGGGCATTTCATCATCACTGTAAATTATGGATCAAGAGCATATAGGCTTGCCACACTAGACAGAGAGGAACTTCCAGAGCTGATGAATATTATTCATCTCAAGCAGTGATATGCTTGAGTGTTAAGGTGTATTGTCTATACAAACCATTTTATTTATTCCATTTTATCACTATTCTTCTTTTTATAAATACCATCCTTATCCATTCTTTTTGTCATATCCACTTTCAACTTCCAACTTATCAGCCTAGTATGTCCTAAAGCCTAGCATGTTTGACCTTGGTTTTTGTCATTCATTATGCATTTCATCATCAAGGTATCTGATCAATTTCATCAGTTGGTTGATGTAATTTAGATAGATATTTTATTTTGAGACAAGTGTGACAAAAGTTTTAGTAGTTACATCCTTCATTTGTTATTCCTTTCTTACCACTGGTTTAACTGCTAATTATAACCACCTTTGGGAAAATTAGTACCTTTGATCTATGATGTTATTTCATGGTTATAACCACTTATGGGAAAATAGGGGGAAACATTAATCCTTGACATACCGACTTGCCACTTTTTATGTCATAATATACCTTTTTACCAACTGTGCTTGTTTTGTTTGAATTGACTGCTGCACTAGTCAAATTCCTTCGTTGTAAGGGAAAAACTATAGTGACTTGAGGTCATAATTTGGGACTATGTAGGCAATGCTCAATACTTGTTGAGGTTATCTCAATCACCCTTAAGCCATGATCTCACCATTTTGTGAGTAATCTAAGCCACACTCTCACCATTTTATGAGCAACCTAAGCCACACTCTCACCATTTTATGAGCAACTTAAGCCACACTCTCACCATTTTGTAAGCAACCTAAGTTTTGATGCTCTTTCCATTTTATGAGATTGAACCATTTAGTGTCTCATCATTCTTGATTGAGTTGAGATACTCCAAAAATTCCAATATTTTTTTGAAAAATCATTAGAAAATAACAAAAAACATTGACCACTTCGTTGCCTTAAGGATTCTAGGAACCCTTACTAAGTTACAATCAAATCACTTGCCATTTAGTTTCCCCATCCTTTTTGGCCTTTTACTCTCATGCACTTTCCATTTTTCAAGACCATTTTTATTCTTCTATCACATCCATTCTATTTGTTTTCTTCAGTTATCACATTCTTCCCATTCCCTAGGAGAACTACATTTGGCCTGGAGTTTTTTTATTGGATATTACATCTAGGAAACTATGTAGGTTATGTCCACTTACCTAGTGCATATAGAGACAACTCAACCACCTCCTTCCTTTTCTTATATTCCCCCATTTTGTTCATTTGCTAAGTTGTCACCTATTTTCTAGGTGCAATGTTCATAGAGTTTTTATTGCATTGTTTGTCTGTTTGTTTGTTTCTACTTATTTTTGTTTGTTTATCTATTTGTTTGTTTACTTTCAACACTATTGCCTTGATTTTGTTTATGTGTGTTCATTGAGTGATTCCTTACCCACACTTATACTTGAATCCATCCCTATTCATATGTTTACATTGTCATCATGGTTTCTATCATTGGTGCATTATTTTATATTGAGTATTGGATTATGGGAGTCAGTCCTCTATTAGGGTGTGGAGCTAAAAGCTTCACCTAAGGCAAATAGGGAGGTTTTTAGAGCTTGAAAGTCATTGGCGTTGATAGCCCAAAACCCACATCGATCAGGGGAAGCACAGAAGCAACCGACATCGGTAGGAGATCAGCCGGCATCGGTCACCTTTAGGAAGGTAGGGACCGACGTCGATCACCTGTGGCAGTCAGAACTACTGTTGACAAATAGTTAGTTAAGTGAATGTAGAGTTTGCATGATAAAGACCAGTTTGAGTCTTTGAGCTGCTTGTCTAATTAGTGTATGCATGAGATCTATATAATAGACTCATGGGCTGTATTATTAAGTGGAGAATTTGTAGAACCTAAGTGTAGAGCTTGGAGAGTTCTTCCCATGGTGGAATCAAGTAGGATTCCCCATGTATGTAAGATCAGGTTTGATATGCAGGGTGTTGCAGGATCATGGAGGAGATCTACATGTGATAAGTAAGATCAAGGTTGGTTTGTAGGGATGTGTGTATGCGAGGGTCAAACAGAGATCGACAGGGGAGTAGGATCTAAGGTGACAACAATACATCAGGAGTAGGATCATGGTGAGATCTACTTGGAGTACTGGTTTGTACTCGATTGTATAGATGTACAATGAGGTGAACAACAACTTGTATTAGCTGTGTGTTGTGACCTAGTGAGAGAAGATTACTCTTGAGGGAAGATTACTGTAAGCTCACAAAGTGGAAGAAAGAGTGCCACCTCTTTGTTGTAATTTCCTTCTATACTGAGTTGAATACAATTGTGTATTGCCTCTCACATTTTGTGTGTTTTCTCATTGATAGTTATTTGTTCTTCTGGTTATTTCTGCATGTTTAAGTTGCTTATACATTGGTAATCATGTGTGCTCTTAAATTTGACAAGTTGTGTTAGAGCTTTGGGGAACTTCGGTCATATCAAATTGTATCAGAGCAAGGTTGGACGTTCTCAGAGCGAGTTTGACTAACAGATGGCCCAGATCTGTTAAGTGTTGTTGATTACAGGTTACTCACAAGGGTTGCTGTTTGAGTGGGAGTATAGTAATGACAGAAGAAGGTAAGCTGAGAATGAAGAAAGTTAGGCATAGGATTAACACCACAAGGAGTGTGGTGGGTTGTCTTCAAGTGGGAGCTTGAAGAGGAATACAAGCCAGGATGTAGATTAGATAGAGTATTGGTTTAGGTACAGGTGCAACTATTTATCTCCAAGTGGGAGATTGTTAGGGTGTGGAGCTAAAAGCTTCACCTAAGGTAAATAGGGAGGTTTTCAGAGCTTGACAGTCGCCGGCATCAGCAGGCCAAAACCCACATCGGTCAGGGGAAGTGCAAAAACAATCGACATCAGTAGGAGATCAACCAGTGTCAGTCACCTCCAGGAAGGCAGGGACTGACGTCAGTCACCTATGGCAGTCAGAACTACTATTGATAAATAGTTAGTTAAGTGAACGCAGAGTTTGCATGATAAATACCAGTTTGAGTCTTTGAGCCGCTTATCTAATTAGTGTATGCATGAGATCTATATAATAGACTCATGGGCTGTATTGTTAAGTGGAGAATTTATAGAACCCAAGTGTAGAGCTTGGAGAGTTCTTCCCATGGTGGAATCAAGTAGGATTCTCCATGCATGTAAGATCAGGTTTGATATGCAGGGTGTTGCAGGATCATGGAGGAGATCTACATGTGATAAGTAAGATCAAGATTGGTCTGCAGGGATGTGTGTATGCGAGGGTCAAATAGAGATCGGTGAGGGAGCAGGATCCAAGGTGACAGCAATACATCAGAAGCAGGATCATGGTGAGATCTACTTAGAGTACCAGTTTGTACTTGATTATACAGATGTATAATGAGGTGAACAATAGCTTGTATTAGCTGTGTGTTGTGACCTAGTGAGAGAAGATTACTCTTGAGGGAAGATTACTATAATCCCACGAAGTGGAAGAAAGAGTGCCACCTCTTTGTTGTAATTTCCTTCTATACTGAGTTGAATACAATTGTGTATTGCCTCTCACATTCTGTGTGTTTTCTCATTGATAGTTATTTGTTCTTCTGGTTATTTTTGCATGTTTAAGTTGCTTATACATTGGTAATCATGTGTGCTCTTAAATCTAACAAGTTGTGTTAGAGCTTTGGGGAACTTCAGTTCTATCATCCTCATGCATATTTCAGTCAAGTCTTCATGATGTTATATCATGATACCTACCAATACATGCTACAACAAACCTCAGCTTTAAGAAGTCTATTCAACAATGGTAGCATCTCTTCAGCACTAACATCTGGATTCCATCTTGATCATATCCCAAATAGAGTAATTAAGCACAAAAGAATTTCAACTTTTATTAGTTTGAATGAGCCTTTCCGTACTAGTAGGTTATTCCAATTCATCATTACCTTTTGTGTTAATTTATCATCATCCTCAGCCAAGTTTATCATGTTTTTCATAATTGAGGTCCAATGATTATAACTACCTATGGGTAAATCATTGTACATCATCCCACCTACATTTCTCAATGATTATAACCACATTTTAGCAAATCATTATGTTGGCACCACTTTACTTTTTCTACCCATACAGGGGCATGTTTTTATCTTATTTATCTATCCTAATTGGGGCAACTCCATATTCTCAATGCTTATAACCACATTTGGGTAAATCATTGTGTTATCATACCATGTTACCACTATTAGGGTACAATGCTTATAACCACCCTTGGGCAAACCATTGTGCATTGTCCCACTTGAATTCTTAGTGAATTTGACTACTTTTGCAATATCATTTTTTTTCACCCCATCATCTTTCCTTTCTTTGGTTCCCTTGTTTGGCTTCTTTCTTTTTGAGGGACCGTTTGCTGACCTACTTGTGCCAACCATTCCCTTGAGGGGGCATCATATAGTTAGTTTATCATCATTATAGTTATATGAATACATGACCTTTTCATTTTTTGAGAAGATGTTACTATGCCTAATATCTTACAACACCTTCCTAAATAATGGCAAATTATAGACACCTAAATCTAGCCACCAATGACCTCCAATCAGGCTTTTAGACAAATTCTACCTAAAATGCATAATTTGGCTTAAAAACACTAAAGCATACTAAATGATGTGAAAATGACATATTTAAGTGCTGATTTTGACCAGGGTATCCCTAAATGGGGCAATACAATTTATGGTCCAGCTAACTTTGATCAGTTCATTTTGAGTCAAAATGCCAAATTTGTACTTGGGTGCTCTGGATTGTTCTTTCCTATAAAATTTTTTGCACAAGACACATTTCTTTGTTATTTTTTGTTGGAAACATCCTAAATGGGAATACACATCCAACTGATCTAACATCAACTTCTAATTCTAATCTAGTTGAATTTTGGACCAATAATAAAGCATTATGATCAATGTGAGTAATTTGTGCACAAAGTGCTTAATCATGCTTAAGAACTCATTAACCCAAATCAAGGCATAATTAATAATTCCATGGAAACTTGATGAATATTTATTTTTAGAAATGAATATTGAGTATCTGCATCATCAAGTGACCTCATTTCTTGGGAAGACATCCCTAAGCCATAAATGCCACAAATATTAGGATTCATGCCTCCCATGCCTCATCAATGACTTCCATGATGCCCTCCATACATATTAATTTCTCCTTCTTCTAATGCCATGATTAGGATAATTACAAACTTAATTTTGAAATTTGAATTAATCTTCAACCACACATCTCAATCTTGAGATGGATGGTTTAGGTTGATTCTAGACATTCTCAAAAAACTATAAATAAGAGGCCTCACAACATCATTTCTAAGCTTACTTAGTGTAAAGTTATAATGCATGATTGGTTCTAAAAGCTTCAAGAAACTAGTGTTACCATGCCAAATTGATTACAAGCCAAGCTAAGCCATAAGCCAAAGGTGCTAAGGAGAAGAGGAGATAGCCAAGCCTCCTTTGATGAAGACTTCATGAGCACAAGTTGAGTAAGCCACCACTACAAAGGAATTTAGAGCATCTAAGGAAGGTGAAGGAATTGTTGTATTTTATTCCTTGATTTTTAATTGTGTTTGTCATTTGATTTTGTTCACTAAGCTCTTCTTAGTGTATAGGCCTAGAGATGTTATGCTATTAGTGTGTTTATTTCATTTTGTTTTCATTTTGGAACTAACACCATACTAACCATCCTCTCTTGAGTCAAATTCATGGATCACAATCTACATCACATGCTAGCCAATGGCCTCCAAGTATCCAAGGAATTTTGGCCTTTCTCATAATGGGGACTTGATATCATTGGGGAAATCAATCCTCATTCTTCCCAGAAGCATAGCTCCATCATCACAACCACTAAATATTTCAAGTGGGTGGAAGATATTCCTCTCATCAAAACCAAATTTGATAAGATAGTCAACTTCATCAATCAACATATCATCTGTCACTTCAGTGTTCCCCATAAGATCATCACTAATAATGATAAACATTTCAAGAAAAAGCAAGTCAAAAGTCTTTGTGATGCATTCAAAATCAAGTTAATCTTGTTCTCACCTTATTATCCATAATTAAATGGATAAGCAGTAGCCTCTAACAAAACCCTCAAAAAGTTTCCAACCAAATTAGTCAATGTCACTTTATGGGCCTATTGCACTAGCATTAGAATCCCTATGGGTGCTACACCTTTCTCCCTTGTGTTTGGAGTAGAGGCTATCTTACCTCTTGAAATCTAAATTCCCTCTCTTCATGTATCATTGTCAGCACCATTTAGCTCAGCTTGAACTACTTGATGAGCATAATTTAGTATCCCTTACCCACCTCCATATCTATCAAGAGCATATCAAGTGTGCTTATAAAAAATACCTCAAAGTGAAAGAATTTAATATCAAAGACCTCATCTTAAAGAAAAATCAATATGTCATTAATATGGAGAAAAACTAGTAGGGAAAGTTTGATTTCAATTGGCTTGGAACTTATATCATAGCCCATAAGTATAGATCAAGAGCTAACTGATTGTAATCTCTTGAAGGCCACCTAGAATTTGATCCCCTCAATGCTTTACATTTACGACCAATTTTTGTTAAGAAGGATCAAATCTACTTTTTGTTTAATTTAAGCTCATTCCTTACTATCCACCTACATTCACCTCCCTATTTTAGGGTCAACCCATTAAAATAGAATCATGTGATTAATTGTCACTGGCATAACCTTATCTTGAGTAATGGGTATCATGGCTCTACCCATGGCATGGTTCTCATAGTAATTTCCACCCCTTTTCAAGATGGATCCCCATGATCATTGTCACCTGAATCTTTTTAACACCTAGTCTACCTTCTTGTACTTCTAGTTTTGCCTTCATAAAGATGAGCTACTAGGTTGGCCTAAGCAAGTCTATGCCAAGTAAAATCAAAGAAAAATAACATAATTCCTATCACTAATAATCATGGGTCATTCCTAGCATTCATAGACTACTCCTTTGAAGGACAACCATTGAAAATTTATTTAAAATTGCCAAATATAAGGTAGACTGCTCCCTTGAAGGATAGTTATCAAAGGCATTAAACAAAACATATAAACTTAGACCACTCCATTGAAGGATGGCTAAGTCAATATTTTGTCAAAAACCATAGCAATTTTTGAGAATCTTCTCGCATCGATTAGATTTGTAGACACTTAAATCTGGCCACCAATGACCTCCAATCACGCTTTTGGCCAATTTCCACCTAAAATGCATAATTTGGCCTAAAAACACTAAAATATGCTAAATGATGTCAAACTGACACATTCAAGTGCCAATTTTAGCCAAGGTATCCCTAAATGGGGCAATATAAATTATGGGCCAATTAACTTTGATCAGATCATTCTGAGTCAAAATGCCAATTTTACACCTAGGTGCTTTGGATTGCTCTTTCCTATCAAATCTTCTACACAAGACATGTTCCTTTGTTATTTTTTTTGGTAACATCCTAAATGGGAATACAGTTCCAATGCATTTGACATTGCCTTCCAATTCCAATCTAGTTAAATTTTAGACCAATAATAAGACATTCTAATCAATTTGAGTAATTTATGCGTAAAGTGCTTAAACATGCTTAAGAGATCATTAATCCAAATCAAGGCCTAATTAATGATTCCATGGAAACTTTTTGAATACTCATTTTTATATATTAATATTAAATATATGAATCATCAAGTGACCTCATTTATTGGGAATACATCCCTAGGCCATAAATGCCACAAATATCAAGATTCATGTCCTCCATGCCTTTCATGCCTCTTAATTGTCCCTTCTTCCAATGTCATGATGAGGATAATTACAAAATTAATTCCAAATATTGAATTAATCCTCAACCACACATCTCAATCTCAGGATGGATGGTTCAGGTTAATTCTAGACATTCTCAAAAATATATAAATAGAGAGGCCATGAACATCATTTTTAAGATATTTTAGTGCAAAGTTATAATGAAAAACTATCTTCAAGAAGCCATTTCAATTAGTGTTACCATGCCAAATTGATTCCAATCTAAGCCAAGACATAAGCTAAAGGTGCCAAGGAGAGATGGAGGTAGCCAAGCTTCCATTGCCAAGGACTTCATGAGCACAAGCTGAGCAAGCCACTACAACAAGCATTTTGGAGCATCCAAGGAAGGTAAAAGAGAGTTTGTTTTACATTTTAGTTGTGTTTTATTCATGTTTTTTAACTAATCTCTCCCTAGTGTCTAAGCCTAGAGATGTTATGCTAGTTAGTGTGTTTCTTTCATTTTGTTTTCATTTTGAAACTAACACCATATTAACCATCCACTCTTGAATCAAATTCCTAGATCGACAAACTTTTCATATATAATAATACAATAAGAGATCCATTATCAAAATCAAATAAAAAGTAGACATATATCATGAAAGTCATAATCAGCCCTCAAGCAACATATTAAGGTGGAAACCACAATTGGATTTAACAAGGAGATTTCTTGCATCGATTAGTCTACATAATTTTGGCATAGACTTGTTTATAACTGGCTCTTTCAGCACCTATAAAAGAGGCATACTAGTCTTGCAATAGGGTTTTATTTTCACCTATCTCCCCTTTACACTATATTCAAGGGATTCTTGAGCATACTTAACCTTATGAGGAAAAGACACCTTTTAACCAACTAATGACTACTCATGCAAAGTATTTGAAAGGCTTATGTTCATTAAGCCAATCCCACTTTGAGTTTATTTTTAGTCCTTATCAAAGAAGAAACATCATGCCCTATTATTATCCTAATGTGCTTAGTTGATATTTTCATTACGACATTTGTCTCTTGATTATATTCTTCACTTTACCATCTAGTGTTATTCGTTACCTTACCTCATATGCTTTACCTTAAATGAGATTACAAAAACCATAATCATGAATATCTACATAAACATAAGCATAATAACATTAAAATATGAAATATTTTATTTAGGGTATGTGGTATTGCATGACACATACAAAGTCATCATATTACACACACATTGTTTAAGGCACATACATACATAGCTTTATTACTTAGGCATTCCACTAATTATTTTGTGACTCTAGATTTATGTCGAGACATCCTCCTTGTTGATTGCTTGTTGAGTTAGCCTCAAAAACATTCCCCATATTTACAACCATTGGGGGCTTATTCTATTCTCCTCCTCCACATTCCTCTCCATAGGGTGAGAATCATATTCTTCTCTAGGAATTTTAACCTGCTCAATTGTCATAGCCATTTCCTCCCTCCACTCTAGTTGTTCTGCTTGCATGGGTAACCCCTATCATTGCCTCAATTCACATCCTCTTGTATAGTGAGGGTTCCCTCCATGGAATGGTTGAGGGTAATGTTCTTCATCCCTACATCTTGTGCAACAAAATTATTGCCTTCTTCATTGTTGAGTAGGTAAGAGTTTGGGCTCGAGCTTAGGCTGTGGATGCCTTTCCTCTTGCTATTGGTTTAACAACACTTCCATTATCACCATTACATGTTGCAGTATCTAGAAGATACACACATTCACCATATAGATTATTTTGGGTTGTGGGGGTTGGTGATTATCTCTGCCATTGTTCCCATTATTTTCCATCTTTAACCTTGTGTAGTTCTCTACACTATCAACAACCTACAAAACCAAATGATAACCTAACCATGGGCATTCATTCTTAGCATGATTCTTTAAATAGAATACTTGACTATTATTCCTCACCAACATGATTATCCATTCAACTAATGGGGAGGGTCCTATGATGTCATTGATTCCCCTAAATAGTCTTGAAATGGTCATGTCTACTTACCTTTTCATGTGGGCATGTAACCCTCAATCTCCTTGATTGTCTCAATAAAGTCATTATGCACCATCATGATGTCTTTTTTTCACCCTTATCATCTGATCCACATCTAATGTATTTGCTTTTTTTGTCATCTTGTGGTCCTTTTGGGCCTAGTGGTCTTTTGTTTCATTGTCACCTTTGCCTTGGTTGACATAAATTGGCTTCCAACCATGGGTCATTACAATGGTCACACCTCTAAACCTACCACTATTATTGGTGGTGATAGCTTCCAAATAATTTCCACTATAGAAACTCCCCCATCTTATCTACCTGTATAACCAATATCCTGGCCAATGTAGCTTCCTACTGGTAGGGCCTCTTTTAAGTGGAACCCAAAGTCATTAGTTCTAAGATACAAGGACATAAGATGTTGATATTGACACCTTTTGCCTCATTAAGCACTACAGTTCTTGACTTAGGAATAGTATGTCCTCTATCACTTACCATGCTGCTAATTTTATACCTCATTGAATCTACTTAGCCATCAAGTAAATTATTTTTAAGTCATTCCTCTGCTACTTCCCATAAAAATTAGCTCATAGTGATGAGGACTTTTTACCAAAGAGACTTTGTAGATCCTAATAGAAACCCATCTCCTAAAATTTAGCTCATAGTGATAGATTACATCACTGTGCTTATAACCTCACATAATTCTAGAAGGTGTAACCTCCTCATGAAGGCACCTCTTCTTTGGCTTAGGTCCATTGAAGGACATTTGTGGTGACTAGCATTGTTTTAACCTATTATTTATCCTACCTTGCCCATCCATACTTTATCTTCCTAATGAGCGTGGGATCATTATGGTGAATATTCACTATTCACTATCCTCACTATTATGCAAGCACCTTTTCCATATGATATCACTCTTTTGTGATCACTCTATGCTAAACACCCACCCTAAACACCTCGTTACCTTTCTGTTGGTCCCTTTCAGGCCAACTTATGTGTGTTTTGTGATGACTTTTACCAAGTCTTTTTACCGTAGCGATAACATTTCCATGTTGACCATTTTTGAATTTGTACCACCTTGTGCTTACTTGACCTACTTGTGTTTTCCATGGGAACACTTTTGTTTTTGAATACCCTTGGAAACACTAACATTGTCTAAGAGACTAACATGTGTATCCAACTACAATTATGGTCATGTGATACACTAGTCACTTGTCTCTTAGCATTGCCTTTTATTTTTATCAATCATGGCAACCTTATCTTTTTAAGACCTTGGCTATCAAACTTTTTATTTTAATTTGTATACCTATTTGCACTTTAGTGCCCAACCTTTCTTCTACCCTTTTTGTCACCTTCTCCACCCTTTGGAGCTTCCCTTTTTTTGTAGACCTTTAGCCTAACCTAAATTGTTTAGTACATCAAATTGGGGTAACCCATTTGAATACCAATAAATAGTCATACGTTGAACTACATTGGCCTAATGTACACAAACTATGTAGGCACTACTTAACTTCTAAGGGTAGCTCGACCACTAAAAAATGATTATCATCCCCTTTTTCTTCTCACTA
Organism: Torreya grandis; assembly: GCA_037957365.1. Classification (NCBI taxonomy): domain Eukaryota; kingdom Viridiplantae; phylum Streptophyta; class Pinopsida; order Cupressales; family Taxaceae; genus Torreya; species Torreya grandis. The sequence continues at coordinate 2,960,378 of JARHVA010001707.1, read as the reverse complement.
ATTTCCATTACTAACTTGCTTAGGGCATCCTACATTAGGGAAGCTTTGAATTTTTCTTAGACTCCTTATCTTTTAACATCATCTAATTCTTCTTTATTTTCCCCCATTTCTAGGAGAACTACATTGGCCTAAGGTCTTTTTGGACTATGTAGGTAGTGCTCAGCTACTAAGGATAACTCAATTACATCCCTTATTTCCCCTTCTCACCTAAAATATATTTCTCCACTTCTCTACCTATCTTTTCACCATCTCCCTTCCTCTAGCTTTTCAATCTCTTTTAAAATAAGGATTGACAACCTTCCTCATCCACCTCTCTTATCTCTTATAAAGCCACCATCTGTTCTACTTCATTGGCCTCCCTATCACCTTTCATTACATTTATTGTGCTTTATTCTTTGCTCACTCCCCCACCTACATTATATATTTCTTGTCTTTCTCTTTACTTATTACCAACCTTTCCCTCTATCTCCTTTTTCTTCTTTCTTCATCCTCATCACTTCCTCTTACCCTTGGCAATTTATTATACCCTTTTCATCACTCTCTTTTCCTCAAAAATTTCACATCATCCTATTTCTTTACACACTGATGGACACTTTTACCTCTTTGTCTTCATTTCTACCAACTTCTTACTTCTCTTCCATTGCTTCTAAACCACCTTCATTCCAATTCTTGGTTTTTGTCTTCATCTTTTCCATCTTGCATGCTTTCTATTAATTCTATTTCATTTCTACATCCCACCATTTTTCTTGCATGTGCCACCATTTTATTTTGATTTGCCACTCTTCCCACATTTCCCATTTTTCATTCTTCTTATTTGATTTATTTTCATCCTTTCTATCTTCTTTCTTTCCTCCACAACTAGCTTCTAACTAGGTATTTATCCTTTGGGAAGCCTTCCATAATTTCCCTTTTCTTCTTATATATTCTATCTTTTTACACTTTGCATTCCCCTTGTACTCTTTCCATCTCTATATAAACTAATATTTTACATCTGTGTCAGTGTATGTGCTTTATATCCTTTCCAACCCCTTATTTTTTCCTTCCTTTTTTTCTTATCATCCTTGATCTTCATCGCTTATTTTCATCCTTTCATTGTGTTTCTCTATTACTTCTCTTATTCCCTTTCCTCTCATAAATTTTAAATTTTCTCTCCCCTATTTCTTCACCACCTCAACACTTTTAGCTTGTCAATATCTTATAATCAGCCATTCAGCTTGTCAATCTCTTCTAATAAGCTAATTGACACCTACCTTACCTCTTCAGCTTCTTATCCACCCATTGTTTGCTTCCCCTCATTTTTCTTAACCCCTTTCCCATTTTTCATCCCATTCTCATCTCCAACACCACCATATGATTTATTTCATTATTCATTTCCTTGCCTATCATCATTTCTCCCATCCATGCTTACTTGGTCACGATACCACATGCTTGTTCACTTTCTTATCATCTTTTTTGTGTCATCATTCCACTCCATTTTCCTCCTATTTCCTTTTATTTTATGTGTTTCCTTATTTTTCATTTTCATCACCAAAATATTTTATCCTTGGTCTCTTTTAGACCTATTTTCAATTCTTTCTTGGCCTACCATATTTCTAATTCTCCCCTTCCCCTTCTCCTTCATGTTTGCTCACCTTCTCTCACATTCTTTTCCAATTCCCCAATCTATCATTATTTAGTACATTCCTCAAACCCCCATCTTATACCACTTATTTTTCTTCTCATTTCTCCATTTCATTTCATTTTTATCATCTTTATTGATGGCATTCATTGTGCTTGATATTTTTCTCCCTCCTTATCCATGTTTGGATTCTTCCATCCTTATCCCACTTCATCTTTATCTGTGACCTCATTGTCTTATCACTCCTACTCCATCCTTTTCCTGGTCTACCTTCACATCATCCCTTATTAGATATCCCTCATATTTTCCCATTTTCACTCTTGATCCTCACTCATTAGAGTGTTGTCACCATTTTGTATTTATCCTATGTGCATGTCCTCCACTCACTTGCTTTAATGCACACAATCTTGTCAAGTTCACTGCTTCAAATTCATCCATTTCTTCCTTCAATGTATTGGTATGTTATGCATGGGTCCTCTTTTTGTATTTTTTCCCTCTCTAGCTATTATATTCACACTACCTATCCCTATTTCCAATTTATACCCTCTACATCTTAAGGGATTTTGAGCTTCCTTGACATATTGTGATCAAAACACCTTTCTTTTCTCAATCAAAGCTTGCTACTGTGATTCATTCAAATGACTTATGTTCCTTAGGTAGATTTAACCTTAGGTTTTATTTTGTCCTTACCAAATGAAGAAACATCATGTATTTATTCATGCATCATAACCATACTCACATCCATATCCCATTGACCACCCAAATATTCGATCACATCCACCTTGATGTTGGCCATTTTGACCCAAACTATCACATATTTTTGTGATGACCTTGCCTTGGCCCTTTTTCCCACACCAACTAATATTTCCATGTTAACCATTTAAATTTTCACCATCTAGTGCCTGACCAGACCATTTTTATTTTTCATGAGATCACTTCTAAATTTAGATACCCACAACAATACCAACCTTATCTAAGAGGCTAATAGGTGTATCTATTCGTAGTTACAATCACGTGATACATTGTTTACTTATCTCTTAGAATTAACCATTATTTTTAATAAAATTGGAAACCTTTGTTTGTGTGTTATCTTGGCTATCACACTTAGTAACATTTTATGTGCATGTTTACATTTCAAATTCCCAACCCTTTTTGTTACCACATAGTGACTCACCACTAACCACTTATCAAACCTGCATCCAATTTTGCTTTCCCTCATCAACTCTTAATTTGAGGAGGAACACCACTTCCCATTCTCAGGGAAACTAGACCTTTGACCAACCAATCCATTTTGTTTTTTATCTTGTTAATTCAAATCTGCATAACAAAAAGGGGCAAAATGTAGATACTAAAAAATTGTACACAAGAAATTTTAGATGTCTAAATACCTCAAACCCCACTTTAGGGACCACCTAAACCTTCTTGACCATTAACCTAACCCTCTTAACTTAACCAAGTCATTATTCACCTATAATTATTCAACAAACTACTATTTTAAAGTACTATTTGAAAACACTATTCACTAGCACTATTCATTATGACATAATATGCCACTATTCATGATGAAATGGCATGATACTATTCATGGTGACATGGCAAGTGACATAGTAGTGATAGGGTAAGTGACATGGCTTGAAAGTGAGTTGGCTTAAAGTGGGACATCATACCCCACTTGGGACCCTTGCCAAAGGTGCTTAATGACATCATTAAACATCATAGGGTCCCCCTCCAAAGTATGGTGAATTTTTACATAAGGGGACATCATTCAACATCATCTTTTATCCTCATGAATTAGAGTGGTGTCCAAAGTGAGTTCCCATTTGTTGGGTGCTTTAGGAAAAGATAGAAGTGGGTGGTGGAAGGTATTTTGGACCTATATGAACACATGGGCATGATATCCACTTATTTTTGACATGCTTACAAAGTGGGAGACACAATTATGAAGTGAGAATCACACCATATTTTTCCTTCATGACCACTTACCCATCCATGGGGAAAAGATAGAAGTGGGTGGTAGAAAGTATTTTGGATTCATTTGGGTCCATGGGCATTATCTCCACCCATTTTGGACACATTAGCAAAGTGGGAGGCACTTTAGCAAAGTGGAAGACACACTTTGTGAAGTGAGAATACCACCACCCTTATCCCCTTAACCCATTTATCCACCCACTTGGAAAATGGTGCTGCATTTCCACTATTTTTTCCTTTGACATGTTTCTTGCCATTAAATGCTATAAATGACCCCCCTTTCACCCATAGAGGTTAGTATTTGGTTGGATCATTTCATCTTGTATGTTTTTTAGGTCATTCATCTTGGAGGAGCGGATATTAAAGCAACAAAACTCTACCAAAATTACAAGCCATCACAAAGCATCAACAACAACATCAACTTCATCAACATCTTCAAGCATCTTTATGAGGTAGATTGTTAAATTTTTTAATTTCAATTTCCATCTCTTTGGCATTCTATTTTCTTGACCTCCATACATTTAACCCCATAAATTATTCTTATCTTTACACTTATTTCTGACCTTTACCTTCATACCATTTACACCTTTACCCCCTTTTACCTTTTTGACCACCATTTACCCCCTTTTGCCTTCTTGACCACCATTTACCCTTTTTGCCTTCTTGACCACCATTTACCCTTTTTGCATTCTTGACCATCATTCACCCCTTTGACCCATATTAATAATTTTACCACCTTGTCCATTTACCAACCCCAACCAAACCATATTTTATTAGCTCTTGTTAAATTACCAAACTAAAACCACAACCTTTAACTTGACCAATTTTTAGCATTAGTATTAATCAAACTATTGCTTTATTTTAGTCATCTTTTTAGTAAGTTTTCTTGTATTTAATTTCAATAGTTTTATGCAAGTACCTTTCCTTTTCATTTCAAAACTTAAGTGTTTAAATTAGGTAGATTGACAACCTCCTAGGAAGCTCTCACGTTTAGGATCTAGCTCACACTAGGCAATCTACCCAACTACTTGTCTAATAAACAAGTTTTATTTAAGTGATTTATTATTTGTAGGTCATCCTCCCAAGCCAAAGAAGATATCTTCACAACATTTGAACTTCAACAAGCATGAAAAAACTAGGTACTTCTACCACACCCGTAAATAATTTATTTTCTTTCCAAACTAAAAAATGAGTGAAATCTGAATAAAAACACTTACTGTCATATAATAATATCGTATAATGTGTTTTGAAATTATTTTTATTAATATAGAGATCATGCCAATATTTTTGTCATCTCTTTTCATGTGTTTGATTATAAGTTGGTAAAGTTTTTTGTCATCAAGTCTTTCTAATTATATGAGTCTTTATTATAATTATTCTTTTTCATTCATCGTAAATGTGACTGTTAGTCTTAATATCAATAAAATTTATTCCATGTGTATTGTGGCTTGCAATCTGTATACTAGTTGAAGTGGACAATACTTGGTCAAAATTTTATATGTTGTATTGTAACCTTTTATATGTCTTGCTATAAGCCCAAATTACGATAAGTACTTTGGTATCTTAATTAACTATCTTCACATTGTATACCTTATAAAATTATCCAAAACTTTATTAAATGATCCTACTATCCCATTCAATAGAGGGTGATATGAATTACTCTAATTATGTTGTATCAATAAATTATTGAGTAAATGGGACTAATCATGCCCAACAAATGTCTGATTTGTAAAAATGGGAAAGATTCCACTCAATACCTTTTTCTATAATGACCCTTCAGCTTGAATTTATTCAATGAGATTATTAGTTGCTTCAACATAACTTGAGTAAAATCCAATAGCATCGTAGATCTCATTTTACAATGGAATATCCCTTCTTTGAATTTACTTTGGTGCCTTTCACTTCCCCACTGGTTTTGGTGCATTTAGAAAGCTTGCAATGACTTGTTTCAAAATAAAAGGCATCATTGGAAGAATGTCTTCCCCAAGCTCTGTCAAGCCATTTCTAAAAATTGGAAGGCCTTTCCTCCCAAGGACAAGGATCCCACCCCCTTTTTATCACTACTTATCCTTAACAACTGGGATCTTCAATAAGATATTAGCTCCTCCCCAAAAGACATCATACACAAACAAACCAAATGGAAATCACCCCGAAGGGGTAGATAAAATTAAATTTTTATGGGGCCTCTAAAGGAAACCCATGCCATGCTAGCGAAGGGGGAATTATAAGAAATAATAAAGGTGAAATGCTAGTGGGCTATGTAGGCCCCATGTGTAAACAAACTAACCATCTAATTGAAGCTAAAGCAACCCTCTAGGGAATTTAGCTAGCATAGAGATTTAACTAGAATAGAATCATGGTAGAGGGGGATTCACTCAATATTATAAATAACTTGGAAGAAAAAACCACTTCTTCACATGCTATTAATGATCTTATCAAAGATGCAAAGCTTATCCTTCACACAATTCCATAAGTTAAAATCAACCATACTTATAGGGAAGGCAATGGGGTGGTTGACACCTTGGCTAGTAATGGAGTGCATCTCCAAGGCTTAACTATATATTATAATGAAGGTAAAATCCCCCTAATATTCTTAGTATCATCCATGTAGAAGGTATGCATGTCACTTAATTTTATCATGTCATTACACATGTAGCTTTTCATCTCAAAGGGCCTAATCATCACCGTTTAGACCCACATTAATTTGAAAGCAAGGGGATACTATTATGATAATGAGGATTTGAAAGGAATTCCTTATAACACAAGCCCTAACTATTTATCCAACATCTTAAACCCTCTGCTTTCTCCCTCCAACCCTGAAATTCTAGATGACATAGGCAATGATAGAGACCTACTGGAGTGAACATCCTACAAAGATTTTCAAGAGAAAAAAAGTGTGGAAAAAGCTTAAGAAGGGAGGATTAACTGAGTACATGGAGCACATCACTGAGCATAATCCTCTAGTAGTTAAAGACTTTGTAGCTTCTTGGATGAAAAGGAAGGTTTCCATGAAAAAGAAGGTTTCCATGAGGGGGATTTCTATAAATTTTTATGAGTTTATAAGAGATGCCATAGGCATGGCATGTACTGGTACAAAAGAATACAAGGATCAATCCAAGAAGCAAGGATCCTAACAATGTTTGTTTTGAACTAATGAATTCTTGCAAACTAAGAAGAAGGAATTTCCCCACGCTAACCTACCCAAGTATTCCTCTAAAGTCTACTTACAAGTCATGAGGTACATGAAACTAAAAGGTATGTACACCTTGACTTTATATAACCATTTCATGTTGCTAAATCATTTCATCAATTTTATGATTATCATTCCCTATTTTCTCCTAAAATCCTTGGAAAACATAGTCCTCCTTCACTAGGTAAATGATGCTAACCTAATCTTGCACTAAGGCCTCATCCTTATACTAGTAAAACATGGCCAAAACCTAGTTGGTAAATAATTCCCCCCAAAAGGATCATCCTCTAAAGAGGACTCCTTGGAGGACCCCTCAGAGGAGGATCCTTCTGCAAGATCCCCCTACCCCAAAACACTCCCCTCATAATGGTTTGTCTAAATCCCCTCCTTATGACCTTCCCCTCAAAATTTTGTTCATCCCTAAACCCAAACCCATTAATTTTGGTATTCCTTCTACCTCTGATGAGAAGGGCAAGGCCATTTTAACAATGAAGCATGAGAAAAATAAATAAATGCTAGAAAACTTTAATGCAAAGGTCTAGTAGGCAAGTTTTAGTTTGGCTAAATTGATTCAGGATTAGAATGAGCTCCATTAGGTGGTAGAGGCCATGGTCCAAATGTTGGTGAAATCTAACCAACCCCCTCCCCTTTCCCTAGTCATCAAATCCCCTAATATCCCTAAATCCCCCTAGGGTTCTCCAAAAATATCCCTTCTCCTAGGTGAAAGGTAGGAAGCACCCAAGAATGATTTTCACTAATGAAAAAGTTGAGGGTCCCAAGAATCATACCAGAGCAAATGCCTTGAAAGATAAGTCCAACATCCTGACAAAGGATAATTTTTTTTATGGAGGACACCCAAGAGGGTCCCCCTAATTAACATGTTTTTTTCTATATTTTCTCATTTTTTGTTGTTAACCTTTCTCTTTTCTCATTTGGTTGTTTGGAGCCTAGTTATAACTCTTTATCTCACTTTTTGTGGTTTTGGGTCCCTATAAAACCTAAGTTTACCTTATCAAATAAAAAAATAAATGATTGAATAAATCTACCATGTTGTTATTTGTAAAGTTTTTACCTTGATCACTTGTAATATTAACTAGGCATCCAAATTGAGTAATAATGCTTTCATATAAATTTTTTGTAATGGTTTTTGATATATAATCCTTAGTAGGTATTGATTTTACTTAGATTTCTAGGTAATTTATACTTATTATAATGAATCTTTCATTTCTTCTACACAGAATGGGTTTGATTAGGCAAATAAATTAAATGAATCATTTTTTGAACAAATCTAATGCTAATATGGGATATGATGGCATTTCATCTTGTGTATTGGGTTTTATTACCTTTTTACATATATCTCAATTATGGGAGTCTCTATGTGCATATTTAAACATCATTGACCACCATAGGCTAGATAACATTATTTTTTTCGAAGTAACATCTCATGAATTATGTCCTAATGATATACATCATGCATTTCTTTTATGATGTTTTCTCACTCATGTAGTAATTCTACTATTTGTAAAAACTCATCCATTTCTTTTCTATAGGGCCTCTTCAATAAATGTGAATTGAAATTCTTGTATTAGTAATCTTTTCCATTATATTTAACCATACCTTTATGGAGATTATCATGTGTCTAGAAATTGTGTAATATTTGACATGTCCTTTAGAACTACCTCAATGAGTAAGGTGAACCTAGAGGAAATTATCCTTGATTGGCCCCACATATTCTCTTATAGTAATCCTTGATAAGTAGTCTAGTCCATTATTTATTAAACTAGGTTTTACTGTAAGATCAAAATGAAATTCTTGAAAAAGCATTAGTCAACAACATATCCTTCCTTGTATTATAGGTCTATTTATTATATATTTTAGTGGGTCATGGTCAATGAAGAATATGAATCTTATATAAAGTAAATAATGTCTAAATTTATGTACTATGCACACCATTACTAGTGCTTCTTTTCTATTGTAGAATAATTTATTTTGACCCTTGTTAATTTATGAATTGTGAATAAAATGCAATGATAAATATTATGGTGTTGCTATGCTAATAATTCCCTTATGGCTATTCTTGATGCATCGACATGGACATGGAATTGTACCATCTAGTCTAGAAATACTAGTATCAATAAATCAACTATCTTATTTTTTGTTTATCAAACACTTCTTGACACTACGATGTCTATTATATTATTTGGTTATTCCATCTTTTTAAAAATTATTCCATGGGTGCTAATTATTGCATATTTATTAATGAACTTGTCGTGATAGCTTATATGCCTAGTATTATTCTGAAATCTTTTTATGTTTTAGGGGTTGTATATTGAAAATTATTTTAGTTTTTAATGGTTATACCCTGAGTCCCTACTTAAAAATAATATGACCTAGTATTGAACTAAATAGAGTTGTGAAGACACATTTATTTAAGTTTAATAACATGTTTAATTATTTAAACTATTAAATCATCAACCTTAATAATTGGACATGATATTTTAACAACCCTATACTATACATTAATTTTAATATAACTTTAAATATTCATGAATAAACTCATTAAATACATTTCCCATCATGAAACTAAATACCACCGGTGCATTCTTTAGTCTAAATGGCATTACTATATACATATATAGCCCCTATTATGTTGTAAATGTCCCTTTTTGGTTATCTTGTGGTTCTATCTTGAATTTATGGTAACTAAAGAATCCATTTTTAAATGAGCATACTTATATACTTGCCACACTTTCTAATATTTATTTAGTGTAGGGTGTGGGGAATGGATCATGCAAGCATGCCTTGTTGAATTATCAGTAGTCAATGCATATTAATATTTCAATAGTTTTATTATGTTGGATTCCATTTTAATTATCTATTATGTATTATATACTAGTGTAATAATACAACTGACCAATCTTAATCTAATTCAATTTTTACCTTGGCTTTGACATTTGGATTAAGTAAAGTCTCTTCCTTATTAGTTTTACATTGTCTGTTACCTATATTTTCATTATTAAAAATTATTCCTTAATTAATTTTAATTATGTGAATGTTCAAAAAAATAAATCCTCAAATTTTCTTAATAAATCAATCATATTCTCAACTTCATCCTCAACCCAATAGTCTCTTATTTTGTTATTTTAGGATATTATTATTTTTCTATGTTTTCTTCTCTAGCATTTAAGGGTTTATATAAGTAATGCAATATATCTTTCATATCGTAAATTATTTGTATCTCGCCCTCTTATATTTTAATTTAATGTTAGGTTTGTCTTCTTCATACTCTACTTATTGCTTGGTTAGTATTCCACAGTATAATTTATTTTCAAATCCTTTATTCATTTTCTCTTCTACACCTTTTTTTATTTTTATGGTAATTGTACCAATGGTTTCCTAGTCATTTATTTACTCAATTATTGTTTCTTATGTTCTTAATCTAATGAATTATTATGTTACAATATTATTTGGCATAAATAAAAATGTTTTTTTAGGGGTCGACATATTTTTTATGTGTCTCAAAAATTAAATGTTTGAAAAAAATTAATTATGAGTTCCTCCCATTTATAGGTCCTTATCCACATCTCTTGGTGCATGTATCATGTCCTAAGGTATTATTTTAGAGTATAATAAAATAAATACACCTAATGTCTTTTATCAATTTCACTATTTTTGGTCCATAGTGTTGCATAGTTCAAAATATGTGAATTAGGGTTAAATGGGCCTACATATTGAGATGTTTCTTCAAATTATCCTTCTTATTTAACTAAAGTAATTTTTAGTAAAATAATAAAGCATTTATAGTTTGATATTGTATATTTATGTGTATTCCACGTCCTTTCAGTAATGTAATCATTATATCATTGATAACCTTAATTATTATGTTTTCCAAAAGAAATACTATTTTCATTTGTTGTAGAAAATAGTCCACATCTCCTATTCCACTAAATTTTGGTATTTTACATTGTAAGCTCCTCTCTCAATGCAATACATTTTTCCTTTTTACGGTGTCTTATTATCTTTTATGGTAATACACTTTTCATTGGTGTGTAAGCATAAAATATAGGATGAAAGATAGATAAGAAAACATTAACCAATGAATTCTAATATAATCTAAAATAAACTTAACTTCAAATATAGAATAACAACAATAACAAAAAAATTACAAAGAAAACTTAAAAAATTAGATGCAAGTTCATCACTTCTCCATTGTGTGATCAATGATGAAATTGATATTGAATGTTAATGTGGCATATCAACTTCTTTACAAATCAAAGAGAATTTGGAATCATTTTATTATGTAAGATAATTTTGATGGATTTGATTTGGTTATATTCACTTGAAAATTGGATATCACTTCATTAGCTTGAAGTTAGATTATTGAAAGTGATGGATTACACATCCATTTATAGACTTAAGGGAGGTTAATCATATGGTTTTGGTTTATTTGAATTTTTCAAATTGTTAACATAGTCAAAGGTGAGGAATTAATCCTCATCCATAAAAATGATGACCAATTCCATGGGTTGAGAAGAAAGGGGAATTAGTTATGTGAGTCAAAAAGAATAAGTCAAGTTAGTTGGTTGAGTTATATTGGAATTTAAAATGTTCTAATATGAATCAAAAGGTAGATTATGAAGTTGAGGGATTAGTTGAATGAGTCAAAACATGGTTGAGACAAATGTAGAGGATGTCTGGTTGAGGAGGAAAATCTAGATTTTAAATTAGTTTTGGAGGAAAATAGGTGTACATGAATATAATTAATTAATTAAGAATTAACTAATTATTAAAATTTTAGAAGGAAGTGATGTTAATTTAAATTAGAATTAAGGAATGATAAGGATTAACATGTAAAAGTTAATTTTGATACTATGTGGTGAAATTTAGGTTTCTACAATGTTCCTCTTTGAAATTGTGTTGCAAAGCAATACCACTTCAAAGAATAGTAAACAAAGTAGAGCATTGATGATTATGGAGAAAAAAATTCCCCAAACAAATGAAAATGATCATGATGATGCCCCCTTAAGTGTTTATGTGGGAAATAATATGAACAGTCAAAATGATTGAAGGTGAAATAATGTTGTTTTAGATTAAGGTAAAAACAGGTTTTGAAGGGAACCCGAAACCCAAGTACAAGGAAAGAAAGATAAAGCATCAACGACCATAGGCAGAACCTAAAAACTACTATAGAGAAGTAGCAAAAATAGGTTTTATATGGACCTAAAACCACCAGAGAGACCACCGGTCAATACCCAAATTTAACATAGATCTGGCTACACCATAGACAGAAGATTACAAAAAGAAACTAGTGAACAGGACCAGAAAACATAACCAACAAGAAGAACCAGACTATTCTTCTAGTTCCAAAATCATTTTCACAGTTTCTTTACCTTTCACAACAGTATCCTAAGTGGTAGTTGCTGCCAACTTGGCTCCCTCTTGTGTAGCCTTCTTTCTTGAGCTTTGTATCATCCTTTTGCTAGGCCCCTCCAAGGATTTGGTCCCCTCGTTAGCTCGTTTTCCAATATTGATAGCTACAACACATATGTTGGACGTTACTTCCTCCATTTTCGTTCTGTTCTCCTTGATGAGTTCCTGAAGGTTATTCTCATAATCTTTGAGCTTGACGGGGATATCTCTTATCTATTTTTCCATGTTGTTAATTTTGTTCCATGTAGCTTTCTGGTTAACTTCCATAATTTCCACTTTCCTTTTGAGATCCTTAATCTCCTTACACATCCAAGAATCAAGTTGGAGAGAAGCCTCTGCTTTGCAATTAACCCAACTCATAGGTGTGTGCATTCCATCATTCTGCCTTTTCTCTCTCCATTCCTTAGAATTCTTATTGGGACTGTTCCCGCCTTCTTCAAAGTGATCCTCTCAGCCCCTTTGAAACTGTTCTTTTGTTCCAGTTTGAATTTCCATGTCCATTTCTTGATTGTCATCCTAAACTATATTTTCCCTTTCATTTCTTGAAACAGGGTCCTCAACAGGGCCATCCTGGATAATATCTTCCTTTGACACTTTCTGATTTTCCTCAGTTTCTTCTTTACTATTTTTAGATTCCTCCTCTTTGTTGACTCCTTTCTCATTCTTCTCTTGACATGCTTCATCCTCATTTGAATTTGTATTCCAGCTTTCAGTTCCTTCTTCTTCCTCCAAATTTTCCTCCCTAGGTTTATCAATTCTCTCCCACTCTGTATCTTCTTCTACATTCTAATTTTTGGTGCTAGGGAACTTGATTTTGTCTTTCCCTTTTACAATTTCACTCTTTCTACTCCCAGACTCCTTATTTTTCCCCTGGTTAGGGTTCTTAACCATAGCTTTATTCTTTCAGTAGCCTTCAATTAACATAATTAGGCCTTCATGCAGGATAGGACGCATTTCCTTCTTCCTGTGAGCAAATAACCTTTGGACCAAAGAGAAGCACAGGTAAAAGGGAAAAGACAATCTTACCTTGTGTCTAAAATGATTAAGGAAAACAAAGTGGAATTTGTGCACTCTCTTGCTTCTTCCATCCAAGATGAAATACTCCCTTATACAGCATAAGACATCCCTCCATATCCCCTTAATCTATTCCAATTCATAGAAATCCCCATTCTTGACTAGCTTCTGCTCTTCCACATCCGTCTTGGGCAACTTACAAAAGGCCTCATTCGAAATGCTTGTCTGCTTGGAGAATTTAAGTCCATTCGTAGGCAGCCCTGTAACCTCTGCTATAAAATCCTCTGTTAGGTTCACTGTGATACCATGCAAAGTGACCCTTTCATCAATCCAATTTTTGAAAAAAGCCGTTGTGATATGTGGTTTTGACCCATGGAGCCTTTCCATATAGTTCACGACTTTTCCTTTCTACAGAATTCTCTAGACATCTTGTTTCTCTCTCCATTCGTCACAGTTTTTGGGTTCCTGCTTCCTTGGTTCTCCCTTCCTTTCGTGAGCCATACTCATTTTCTTTGAAACCCAGTTGCTATGAACTTTACAATGATCCCACCTGCTGCCAATTTGATTTGAAAGTCGACTTTGCTTGGGCACGTTCAGGATCCACTTTTCACTCTCAAGAGCCTTCCTCTTTAATGATTGTAGACCTTTCCCCATGAATCCACTCCTCCAACTCATTATATTTCTATTACAATCTAATCTTTCCCTCCTTTGCATGAGTTGCATCATGAAGAATGAGCGCCCTCAGTTCCACATTCTTTTCTAATGTTTCCTGCCACCTCACTTTTTGTCCTGTTGAAATAATGTTGTTATACATAATACCATGCATAATATTGTGTAAAATGATTTTCCCCTAGTTGTTAAAATGGATCAGAAAAATAACATTTTACATTTATAAACTACACACTTGGATGGTGCTCAATACTAAGGGGTCATGCAAGCAAATGTGGGAATGATATATCCTGATGATGGTAATACCTTCATCATAAAATGAAAAATATAGGTTTTATGATGTGGATACAATTTTACAAGAGTGATCATTACAAGTAATAATAAATATATAGAAGAATTCAATAAATTATTGGCCTAAAATTTGGAATAAGTCTTGGAATTACATATTGGGGGGTGGGTGAATTAGTTGATTAAAAATATCTATTCAATTCCATTCATCATTGCACGAATCATTCATTTACATAAAGATCAATACATAAACAAACAACTACACAAGCATATCACAAGAGAACACAAGAAATATGTGGGAAACACTATTAGGGGATAAAAAAATAAACCATGAAAATGGAATACAATATTATAATGTCAAGATAAAAATTTTAGTGAATCACCTACTTCATAAGGATCTCCAACCCCTACTTAATTAAGCACCTAATCAACTAGTCTTCTGCAAGCTCTATCTTCCAATGAGGCTCCAAATCCCTACGTAACTTTGCACCAAATAAGTCACCTTTGATCTATGATAACTTGATAAAACCTATTGATAACTTAATTATATATGGAAAATTTATTTTTCACTCTTTACCTTTCAATCTCACTTAAATATCCTCTTAGGCCTTCTTGCTTGACATACCTCTTCTAGGCTCATTAGGTCAACTGACCTAGTTATCTACTTACAAAAGATATGTTAGATTTTAATCATGACTTAATAATTATTTTGATGGTCCTAAATTACCTATTTATTCTCCTTCAATATTTCTATAATTTGCTTCTTTTTTTACACACTTAACTCACTCAAATAGGCCAATTAGGCCTTGCCTTTATACGACTCACTGGATCTCACCCATCTTGGTCAGATAAGAACATTAAAACACTTATATAATAATTAAAATAGGTCATCATACATGTTTCAAACAATAAAAAATCACTCCATAGGTTGGTCTTATCCATTATACCTTAGACCAATCACATAAGAAAAAACCAACATTAGACCTTAAAGGAGGCCTAATGCAATTAGGTCTGTCTTATCCATACATTACACTTGGAAATACTTAGACCATATTTAGCCTCAAAAAAAATTTGAAAACTTATATTATATTTAAAATACACCAAATATAACATATTCATATATCCATGCCACCTGTTAGTCCAACTCACCACTTGAACTATGCAATTAGGCTTACTTGCCATTAGCCCTTCATACACCTAGAAAGTTTGTCTTACATAAATATAGTAAAAAAATTAATTTAATAAAATGTACATATGATAAAATAACATTAAAAAATAATTCATGACCTCATGGTCATTACCATATCCATTGGAATTCACTAAATAGGCCAACAAGCCTCAAACCAACTCTTGCAACATGACCACTCAGAATGGTCAAACACTACCAATAGTACAATCAACAATATTTGACTTAAAAACATATAAATAGGAATTTCATATTAATAAAATAAATTAATATGAACCTTTTAAACATATAAAACATCTTAAAATGCAATATATTTTTCAATTCTAAAGAAAACACTTTAAACTTGTCTCTATAATATGACCACTCAGAACAATCATTCTACTCCAAAACATAGTCATGTAGAATTTCATATTTAGGACTTGAAAGGACACTTTAAACAATTATAATTAAAAATAATATTTTATATTATTATCAAGTGGATAGATATCAATTTCTAGTGATAACCATTGGTCTTATAGATCGATTTATCAAGCCTCTCTTACATAGTGCATACTCAGATAGATAGGCCATTCTAGATTTCACATTTCAAAAAATTAAATTTTTTTATACGTATTATATAAAAAATAAATAATACATTTATGTATCAAAAATAAATAAATTATATGCATCAATTCTTGTCATAGGGATCCAAACTCTTCACTTCACATGGTAGACCTAGAACAGTCATTCTACTTTTAGGAACCAATCATGGTGATCATGAAGTAAACCCATTGTAGGGACACTTTATTTAAATTAAAAATAATTTGATGATACATAAATATCATTATAAAATATCCAATCAGATATTCATAGAGGTCAAATGATAGATGTATAACATATAGACCAAACACTGGACCTCACTCTTTCATTATTTTCACTCACATAGATAGGACACTTTGAGAAAATATTTTTCATCATGTATGGGAATTAAAAAATATTATAAACCAAGGGAAAATGAGGTATAAGTCTTTAAAAAATACCCCAAATAATTTTATCCATCTTTAATCACTTGAAACTCATCCCTAAATGCATTCTCACTCTATCTTGGTTTTTCTCACTGTTTCACCACTAGCCCAATCTAGTGATAGGTCAACTTAGGTGACCAAAATATTTAAAATAGAGGATATAAATAACCAAAATAACACCATGTAAATCAATAAAAAATATTTACCTTCAATATCCATCCATTTTGTAATCTTGACTTGGTCAAACTTGCCTGCAACATCAAATTCTTCAAAAATAAGGGTTTTTATGTAAGTTATGCTTATTACCCTGACAAAAAAAACTTGGAGATGAATAATGGAGTGATATACCATATTAAATCATAAAAATATCTTTAAAAAACCATTATAGTAACTTTATATCAAGATCTTCACCATCGGGTCAATATGAGGGTTTTGTGAGGGTTTTAGACTAGTTTACCTTTTTAATGTTTGTTCATATAGTATTGCTCCTAAAATGTCAAAATAATGCTTGAAAAAAAATTTATTAACCTTTTAAATATATAAAAAAGGCTAAAATTCCCATGTAATTATCAAACATGCCAATGAACATCAGAATTTCCTTCTCTTGTTTGGAAACCTTCAATCTACATACATAGGAGACCTTAAAACCAAATTTATTTATTTTTACTATAGGTTATTACTTAAAAATTATTAAAAATCATTAAAAAAATACATCACACATATTTAAATTCTCTTAAGAGCTCTGAAATCTTGGAAACTCAAATATACCCTTCATTTGGCCATACTAGGTCTTCATGCATGTTAGGTCTTTGAACTACTCGTTGAATTTTGACCCTTAAACACACTTGGGAACCTCCTATAATGATATAAAAAATTCATAAAAATGTAAAATTAAATCATACAAATCTTATATTTTGATAAAAAACTTCACACAAATCTCACACTACTTTTCTCAACAAACTACCAAGCCTGTTTCATCACACTAGGTTTTTTATGCATGAGCTAAGCCTCAATACCTACCCATTTCTAATCTTTAGGAACTAGTTTAAACACAAATGCCTACTAGGTACCATACCTTTTTGAGACCTTCCTACCACTCTAGATGAATTATATAACACATTCTCATTCCATGATATTTTCACCTAATTTCACAAAAAACTCACAAGTCTTAGATGACCATGCTTCATAAGGCATTATATTAGATCACCATACCTCACACTACCAGAATCAAACAATCAACCTCATCCCCATGATTCTTTTGACATCAATTACGTGATTAAGAACATGATATAAATGAAAAATTTCCACAATATCCCTCTTTGTCATTGATGAAAAATCACATATTAACTGATCTAAACAGCTTCTCCATTAATCTAATCTTTCTCCCCCTTTGACATTAATGACAAAGGGTCTCTACAAATACCACAATGTATTTTCACTTCAAATAAATAGTGCTTACTAGATAAACTTGACCAAATGCTTAACTCAAAATGATAAACTATTATCCCTCAAATTGCCTTTATGAATCAACACCTTAACCTATGTCTATCATGAATCGACAAATATCCACCAAATCTTACCTTGTAGCTTATTATCTAGTATTTATCTTAATTGAAACCATTTATACCTTTCTACCTGATCCTTCGACCTGAAATTGAAACAAAATAAGTAGGATCCACTTTTGTCCATGCATACTTTTTCTTTAAGCTTCTCAAGATTCCTGAGTTAGCTCCCCCTAACTCCATAATCTGCATTGATAATGTCAAATTAAATAATTATATCTATTATAAGAATAACATACCTTGATTGAAGACATTTTAATCCATAAATGAGCTATTATTGATGATCAACACACTATTTCCAAATTGAGACTTCTTTCACAAAACTTAGAATATTGGTCATCTTTAGATTACTATTATGGTACTTACAACATGTCATCATGTTTCTTCTATGACCTTATGAGGTCATCAACTCATCAAGAACATGCCTCATTAGATAAAAATATTATGTATTCTATCTATACATAGTTAATACCTTATTTCAAGCCTCTCGAGTAAACAATCTCTTCCTTTGATAGCATTGGTCTTTTATACCAATCTTCAGCTCTCACTTTCCTAGTATTGTTTTTTTATTTTTAGATAACACCTTAGTCTCATATATATTTAAGTAGAAAACTTCTTAGTCTCAAAGCCAAAAATCTCATCCTAAGACCAAACCATCATTGGCCTGTACACAAATTCACACCAATCTTCTTTCTTGATATATGATAACACTTGAAGAAAGGACTCCTTACTTTGACAAAGTGTCTTCTTGAAACCATCTTCAATTTGATCTTATAGAGACCTACACACACTAGGCCTATCTACAAATAATAACATTATTCTTAAATAAAAATCTTAGTAGTCTAAACATATGTCATAATAATAGACTATATATGCAACAATTTGAATCTTTTTATGTTTCACAAGCCATCATGGCTTAGACCATCACATAATAGATTCCATTTAGAAAACAATTAGTTAGGTCTTATGAGACCTTAATCTCTATGAAATACCTATGTCAAACCATCATCAACCTCTATCAAGGTCCTAATAAAATTCACTATATTTTCATTGTCTCATTGCACTATGAAATATTAAAAATCACATTCATGCCAATCATGTCATAATTTTCAAACACTTGCGTCAACATCAAAACTAGACTTGTCCATCATTGCCTATGCCCATAAGGTATAGTCATATTCTTTGACCTTCATATCATTATTGGTCTTGTAGACCAATTTATAAATTATATGCCTTCTTAGAACTCCTCTATTGGATCTTGTCACCTCAAAGTATATATTATTAACAAACATACATACAAGGATATAGATTCATAATTTTATACCTCTTGAAGGATCAAATAGACCTCACATAGGTCTCATCAACATACTTGGGATTTTAAAAAACCTTTGCTATATCTATGATAGCTTCATATATTCAACTCATCCTTCACTTGCATACCTATTTATAATGAACACCTATAGGATAGCTTGTCAAACCTCACTAGAACATTATACTAGCTTACATGTTTCTACATTGTTCATCATGCTTCAATAGACCTAGAAGGGTCTAGGACTTACATCTAGGTGCTAACCTAAGCTAAGTAACACCTTCATTATATCATGTTAGCTAACTAAGTATACCACCTTAGAATTCCTTGACCTGTACCTTTCTCTCAACATGTCTTCAGAGTACTTCTAGATTGTTGATCTTGGGTTTGATCTTAAACTTAGCTTCTACATAGCTCTTTTGAGCTACCAAATGATACCTTTGACATTCTTTCAATTTTAACTAATGTACTACAACAACACATATATCACCTTGGTTTAAGTGTTGATCAAGCCTTATCTTGACATCCTTCTTCTCTTTAGATAACTCTACAAGTACCACCATTCTTTGATAGATCATCATTGAAAATAATATGAACATTGTTCTCATCCCACTTTATGCTTCTTAGGATCACCTATAGGCTATCAAACCTCCTATAAAGGACATAATTTGATAAAAATTATTGGAAGTAGCTATTAATAGGGTGGGGTTGAATTGGTTTCTTAATAATATATATTCAATTCCATTCATCATTGCATGAAGAATTATTTTACATAAAGATCAATGCATAAACAATAACTACACAAGCATATCATAAGAGAACACAAGAGATATGTGGGAAAAACTTGTAGGGGATAAAATACAGTTAACCATGTACATGAAATATAGTCCTATAATGTCAATATCTAAAGTTTAGTGAATCACCAACTTCATAAGGAGCTCCAACCCCTACCTAGTTAAGCACCCACTCAACTAGTCTTCTACAAGCTCTATCTTGCAAGGAAGCTCCAACCCCATAGGTAACTTAGCACCAAATAAGTCACATATAATATTTTATAACCATATAACACATTTTAATAAATAAATTGTAGATGAAAACCTTATTTTTCACTCTTTACCCTTCAATCTCACTCAAATAACCTCTTAGGCCTTCTTGCTCAACATGCCTCTTTTAGGCTCATTAGGTCAACTGACCTAGTTATCTACCTATAGAAGATATGTTATTTGTTCATCATTATTTAATAATTTTTATTATGGTCCTAAATAACCTATTTATTCTCCTTAAATATCTCTATACTTTTCTTCATTTTTTTACACTTTCTTAACTTACTCAAATAGGCCAATTAGGCCTTACCTTTATACCACTCACTTTCTCTCAACCATCTTAGTAAGATAATAAACTTAAACCAATTGGATAATAATTAAAATATGTCATAAAACAATTTTATGACAATAAAAAATCACTCCATATGTCGGTCATTCCCTTAAGGGTCAAAACCAACATTAGACCTTAAAGGAGACCTAATGCAATTAGGTCTATCTTATCCATAAGTTACACTTGGAAACACTTGGACCATATTTAGAATATTTTTTTTTTTATAATATACCTAAAATATACCCAATATAACATCCTAAAATATACATGACACCTTATTCCAACTCACCACTTGAACCATGCAATTAGGCTTATTTGCCATTAGCCCTTCATACACCCAAAAAGTCTATCTTACACAACTGAAGTAAACAACCAATTTTATCAAAAAAAACATTTGGAAAAATAAAATTAAAAGTGAATTAATGAACTAATGATCATTAACATATCCATTTTAATTCACTAAATATGCCAACAAGCCTCAAACTAGTTCTTGCAACATGACCACTTAGAATGGTCAAACACTACAAATAGTACAGTCAATAACGCTTGATTTATAAACATCTGCATAAGAATTTAATATGAATAAAAATAAATTAATATTAAAATTTTAAACCTAAAAAACATCTTAAAATGAAATATATTCTTCAAATCTAAGGAAAACACCTCAAACTTATCTCTGCAATATGACCACTTAGAACAGTCGTTCTACTCCAAAACACAGTCATGTAGAAGTTCATATTTAGTAATTTAAAGGAAACTTTAAAAAAATTAATTGATATGAATAGTTTCTATAATACTTATATATAATTATAAACTAGATAGATATCAAGCTCTAGTGACAACCATTGGTCTTATAGACCAATTTGTCAAGCCTCTCTTATACAGTAATACTCAGCTAGATAGGCCATTTTGGATTTCACATATAAACTCCTTAAATATGTTTATAAATATTATATAAAGAATAAATAATACATTTAGGTATAAAAAAATAATAATATATTCATTATATGCATCAATTCTTATCATAGGGATTCAAACTCTTCACTTCATAAGGCAAACCTGGAATAGTCATTCTGCTTTTAGGAACTAGTCATGGTGATCATGAATGAAACCACCTATAGGGACACTTCATTTTTAAAAAAAAAAAAAATTATGATCCTTAAATTTACTTATAAAATATCTAATAAAATAGGTATATAGGTCAAATGATATATGTAGAACATATAGACCAAACATCAAACCTCACTCTTTCACTATTTTCACTCACATAGATAGGTCACTTTGAGAGCATATTTTTCATCATGTATGAGCATAAAAATAATTATAAACCAAGGGAAAATGAGTTATATTTATTTTAAAAATACCCAAAATAATTTTATTCATCCTTAATGACCTGAAACTTATCCCTTAATGCATTCTCACTCTAGTTGGTTTTTTTCACTATTTCACCACTAGCCTATTCTAGTAATATGTCAACTTAGGTGACAAAAATAGTTAAAAAGAGGATATAAATAAAAAAATAACAAAATTTACATCAATAAAAATTATTTACCTTCAACCTCCATTTATTGTGTAATCTTGACCTAGTCAAACCTATGTGCAACATTAAATTCTTTAAAAATAAGGATTTTTCCATAGGATCTACTTCCTACCCTAACAAACCAGTACCACCTAGAGATGAATAATGGAGTCTTATACCACCTAAAATAATTTAAATATATTAAAAAAACCATTTTGGGCACTTTATAGCAATATCTTCACCATCGGGTCAATATGAGGGTTTTGTGAGGGTTTTGGACTAGTTTACCCTCTTAACATTTATTCATATAGTATTATGCCTAAAATGTCAAAAATAATGCTTGTAAAACCTTATTATTACCATTTTAAATCTCTCCCAAAATTATCATATTCCCATGCAACTATCACACATGATAACGAATATCAGAAGTTCCTTCTTACGTTTGGAAACCTTCAATTTTCAGACATAGGAGACCTTAAAACCAAATTTATTAATTTTTCCTATAGGCTATGACTTAAAAATTGGTAAAAATTCTTTAAAAAACCCCTCATAGCTATTTAAATTCTATCAAGATCTTTGACATCTTTTAAACTCAACTATACCCTTCATTTGGCCATACTAGGTCTTCACACATGCTAGGTCTTTGAACTACCAATAGCATTTTGACCCTTGAACACATTTGGGAACCTCATGTACTACTCTAAAAAATTCATACACATGTAAAATTACATAATACAAAGATAATATGATTCTAACCTTATTCACACAAATCTCACACTACTCTTCTCAATAAGCTACCAAGCCTGTTCCATCATATTAGGTTTCTTATGCATGAGCTAAGCCTCCATACCTAACCTTGGAGTTATTTTGAAGGATTATTTACCTTACACATATGTTTAAATAGTTTCCAACATATTATAACATTCTATACCAATAATTTTATTAAACTTAAAACTAATACATATATATATATATCAACATAACTATGCCTCTTTAAACCATTTCCAAGCTTTAAGAACTAGTCTAAACACATAGGCCTACTAGGTACCATACCTTTTTGAGACCTTCATGACACTATAGATGCATTATAGAATATATTCTCATGACATGATATTTTCACCTAATGACACAAATAAATCACAAGTATCAGCTCACTATGCTTCATAAGACATTTTATTAGATCTCTCAACCTCACATTAGTAGACTCAAATAGTCAACTTCATCCTTAGGCTTCTTTTGACATCAATGACATGATATAAATGAAAACATGAAATATAAAGTTTGTTTTGAAATATTTGTTTGTGAGGGAAAATATTTGAATTATGGGGTTGAATTTAAATATGGGTGAGGGTTAATTTGAAAATCATTTTTGCAAATTCATTTCTTTGTGATTGATTTATAGTATATCAATCTTGTGTGATTTTGATCTAGGGTTGGAGAGGAAAATGGTTTAAATTATTGTGTATAGGAATCAGAAGTATTGTATAAGAGTTAACCATGTTGGATATTTTTTAATGATGTATCCAAAGTGACCAAGTATGTTCATGAGGTGTCATGTGTGCTATAATGACAATGAAAATGTGTGCTTCAATGAGCTTCAGTGTTCTTGCATGGTTATTCAGTGTTTCACTTATTGATAAAATTTAAGGATGATATTTAAGGTGTGAATATGTTTTAGAGACCCTATGGGGTGTTATTAGTATTTTTAGTGCTTATATAAGTGAACAAAATTCATAAGAGCAGTCATATGAGTGTCAAGGTTCAAGTCGTCATCTTGATAGACAAAGCTAAGTAAGCAATTTGAAAATGTCATATTTCAAATGTATGAAAGTTTTATGATAATTTTTATACATGGATGGATTTTAATATGAAAGGTGATCATGTGGTTCAAATTTTAGGTCATAAGGTTTAGCGTAGAAAAAGTTATTAAGGTGCAAAGTTGGCTTCTCAGGTAGAGTTCACTAAGTTCCCATACCCAAATTTGCATTATCTGAGATCTATGGTGAGCACTTAATAAAATCATAGATCTAAAAATGAGAATTTAATATGACTATTTAAGGATATAATGGATCACATTATATTTTTAGTAGTGATCCAATGGTTCGTATTTATTCAATATGAAAAAGGATGCTTAGAAGGAATGTGGGGCTGCCAAGTGGCAGAAGTTCATTAGAGTCAAATAGTCAATGCACTCAGAAGGCACATGAGGGTGCCAAGTGTCTTAATCATGAAAGCACAGATCAAAGATCAATTATGAGAATTAAATATTTAAGTCTAGGAAGATCATAAGGAGATAGATGGATTATGTTTGATCAAGCTATGTAAGGACACAAGATGAAGACGTGTATGTAATATTTGCATTACATAGTGACCGTTGGCATTTGAATTAACTAAAGAAAAACTAGTCTATAGTATTTTAGTAATATATTTTGATCTAGGATGAATTTTAAGTTTATATAAAATGAAAAATTATAAATTAATTTAAGGCACATTTATAAAATTTATTTATAATATTTTAATGTTTGTATATTCAAATATATTGATCTCCAAAGTTGACTATGTGTTTGACCATGCTTTATAAGTGATCCAAGAAGGATAATTGAGTTGTTCTTGATAGTGTATTGATGTTTAAAGATGAAATAACTATTGGAAAATGTTTTATACTACATGAGAAACATATTTATAGATTTTATATTTTTTACCAATCCATATTTAGTATGAACAAAATATTAGAAGTTGGCTATGTTTGTTGAATGCATTAGCAGATTGAATGACCATGTTGTAGGAGTGAGTTGAAGGTATTATAAGAAGAATTCAAGAATAAAATTAGTATTAAAATGTTATATAAGTCTATAAAGATTATGAGAAATTATTGGATGTCATGATATGCCCCTGATCAGATATGGAGAGTCAAAATATCTTGATTGTATATGACTAGTCTAAGTGGCCATTTTGAGAGAGTTGATTTGAGTTCTTAGATCCTATGTTGAAATTTTTAAAGCACATGGAGGTGTATTAAAGGTCATGAATGTTTAAAATAGGTGATATAATCATATGTATATGTGAAATATTTGATTAGTTGCTTCAAAAATTTGATACTGTTCTTTTTGTGTATAAAGGCCTACAGAGCGAGGAGACCTAATTGGTAGGTTCAAATGTTGAGTTGGTGTTCCAGGTGGAATGGACCCATATGAGAGTGATAAATGTGATATTTGATACATGTTTTATGTTTTTTAATCATTGTTAAAGGATTAAGATGGTCCAAGTAGGCTCACATGTAACATGTGAGTATAAAGGCCTAATTGTTTTAGGTCTCACCAAGACCTAATGGTGGTTTGGGGATAATGAGGTAATGACTGACCTATAAAGAGAGTGTTTCTCAAATTAAACATTTATATGGACATATGTTACATGTGGTTAAAATATGTAAATCATCTTGGCCAACAAATATGGGTTAAATGAAGAGAGTGGTATAAGTACAAGGTCTAATTAGACTAATTATGCTAGTTGTGGTAGTGTGGATTCAATTGAAGGAGAGAAATTTTGAAAGACAAGGTATAGATCATTGAGGACCAATATATATTGAAGAGGATTAGTCATGCTTATCTAATCATGTTGATGTAGAAGGACACATAGTTCATTGGACCTAATGAGCCTAGAATAGGCAGTTTGAGCGAGTTAGTCATATAGGTAGTTTAAGAGAGATTGGAGGTGAAGAGTGAAGATAAAGGTGATAATCATCAACTAAAGAAAATAAACAAGTGATTAAGATTATATACTAAAGTTATTTTAGTATTTACTTAGTTTCTTAGGGTTTTGGTTCCTCCTTACAAGATAAATCTTGTTAAAGGTCTAGTTGTTGTGGGTGCTCAACTAGACAGGGGCAGTAGTTCCTTATAGGATTGGTGTCTCATTAAACTAAGGGATGGGTGTTCCTTGATCAGTTGGTGTTGGTATAAATGTTGGATATTTTTTTATAGGACTATAGTCTATCTTGTAGGGTTTAGTGGGTTTTATCTCCCAAGAGGGTTTCCCATACATATCATGTGTTATGTGCTTGATCTTGTTATATCTTCCTTGTTCATTGTAATGGTTATTTCGTATGCATCATGATTATATTTGATGAATGTTTAATATTTGAGAATTAAATTGGATTATCTTACATCACTAATTCACCCCCTCTCAATTATTATACCTCTAACAATTATTATCAGAGTAGGACCTTTTGTGCAAGTTTAACCACTTAAAGGTGATCCAAGGTATAATATGGATAAGCAATTGAAGAAAGAGAATAAAAAATTTAAGGCTCAAGTAGAGGTTACTTATGATTATCTAAAATCAATTGAATAAAATTGCAATTAGTTCAAGGTACTTTTTGATAAGTATAGAGGTAAGATGAGTGAGTATGATCAAGAAGAAGATCAGAAGAAGAACATGGCCTCAAGCTTTCAGGCTATTAAGGATGAGTGAATCAATATTAATAAGGAGATAGAATCCTTAAAGACAAGCTCAAGATCAAAATATGATAAAGAGAATATCAACATTCTTAAGGATAAATTAAGGTTTACAAAGATAAATCAGAGTTTAAAAGAAGAAGAATGTAGACATCTCAAGATTCAGTTAGAAGAGGCAAATGCCAATTTGAGTTCAAAGCAAGGTGAGCATGATGAGTTGAAGTCCAATCTTGATTCTATAAATAGTATTGAATAGAAAGCATGTAGATTAAAGGATGACATGGATAAAGAAGCTAAGAGGGATAAGAATACCATCTGAGATCTTACAATTTAGT
This sequence comes from Torreya grandis, assembly GCA_037957365.1. Lineage (NCBI taxonomy): Eukaryota > Viridiplantae > Streptophyta > Pinopsida > Cupressales > Taxaceae > Torreya > Torreya grandis. The sequence continues at coordinate 2,933,458 of JARHVA010001707.1, read as the reverse complement.
TAGAGGATGCAAGTTCAAGTATGAGAGCTAAAGAGGATGAGAGCATTCAATTAAAAACCAAGCTAGATTCATTGAAAGATGAGGATGAGTAATTTGTTGTCAAGGTAAAAAAGGTTAAGAAAGAACAAGAGAGGTTAACTCAAGATAAGAAGGATGTAAGAACCAAGTGCATCATGAGAAGAACCATTAGGAAACTAAATTATATAAGGTATGGAACTTCATTTCATGGTCACTAATTTGCATGTAAGCTTTTTGTTCATAAGGAAAAAAACTATAGAAGGAAGAGTAGTTGGTTAGATGGAGGTATAGATAATGTAGTCTAATATAATTGTCATGACATAGGACATATTTCTAGATTCTACCCTATAATACATGAGAAAAGACTAACCTAGGTATGGAGACTTAAGATAGTCAAGCTTAAGAATAATAAACCTAAGAGACAAGATGTTATTTATTTTAGTTGTCATAAAGTTGGTCATATTGCAAGATATTGTATAAGTAAGCTCTCAAGTCATAAGAAGGTGCATGGGCATTCTAGTGTGCTCAAGATAGGTCAATCCTTGGTATGGAATCCTAAAGAAGTAAAGACCAAGAAAAATAAATTAGTTGAGTTGAAAGATCAAGGTGGATTGCTTGCTAAAGTAAAAGAGGAATCAGATATGAAGAAGGTTCAGGAATTCCAAGAGAATTTGTCCTCTGTCTAGATAGAAAAAGAGAACAAAAGTTAGTTCAAATAAAGATCAAGGAAAATACCAAAGTGATAATTAAGGATAGTTATAAGGTATATATGGATCCAAGAAAACAACTTGCTATTATTGAGCAAGTTTCATGCAAAGAAAATCAATTTCCAATGCCTAGTGATGAGGTTCTTTCTTCATATGAAAATGTATGTCATGAATCTATGTTGTCTCCATATGTTATCAATTATATCTTAGAATAAAAGGATAATATTATAGTGGATGATCAAGTTGATTCTCTTAAGTCTAAGAAAAAGAACTATCAGTTTTAGATGACTAAAGAAGAGAAGGAATATGAGGAGTTATGGTCAATTCCTAGGTTCACATTGTTCTAGGACAATGTGGGTTAGGGTGTCTTTATCTAGGATTCAAAAGGATACTTGATAGCAAGAATAAGAATGGTGGATTTTATTTGAGCTTTGGTTGATGTTATAGGAGAAGAAAGATCTTTTGAAAATGTCTTGGCTAAGGGGGAGAAATGAGTTTTATGAATCTGCTCCAAAGTGTTGTGATAGAATGATTCAGAAGATAGTTTCAGGGATAATGATCCTCAAGTCAAAGTTTTGGTTAAATCTTTGAAGGATGGTCTAGTTGGCCAAATTTGTGATGAATGAATCTATGTGTAAGATTTGCAAGAAGAAAATGAATACCTTTAGGTGTTTAATCAAGGATGGTGATTTGTCAAAATATTTTATTGTATAGAAAGGTCATGTCTATCATGGATTTCACAATGTTCTAAATATGAGATAGTTCCATGAGAGTACATTGAAAAGGTTCTAAACCATGATGGCTTATAGAGGATAAAGGGAAATTGTTTTGAGATCCATATGAGAGTTATTCATGTCTAATTTAGTTTTTTAAGTTGATCAAATAAAGATATGAGATCTATTAATGTTTTCATAAAAGTTTTAACTGAAGTGTGGATAGTGTTGAAGAATTGTTGGCAGACCTAGCTCATTGAGAATATTTTTTGAATATGTCATGATCCAGGTGAAGAATGAAGTTAGGGGGAGTTAAATTAGATGGTTTGAAAGGCTTGAAGAGTTGTGTATGATGTGAGGGGAGCATATGTTAGATATTACAACCATAATGGAGATATGAAGAAGTCTGCTATAGATGTGAATTCAAGTATGTTGATTTGATGAATTGATCAAACCAAGGCAGGTGATTTCTCAATGCATTGAGTGCTCATACATAAACAAAGGGGGATATTTGTAAATGGTCAAGTCCTAAGATTAGAGGACTGTGTAGTAGAATTTGAGAGAAAAGGTATGGAGGCATTTATGCTATTTTTTCATGGTTAAAGATGGTTTAAAGGTGATTAAAGGGTGACTAAGCTCAGGTAACTTAGGGAGGTTCCATCTTAATGTTTTCAAGGTAAGTTCATGTAGTTTTTTATGTTCATGTATGTTTTGTCTTCATAAAAACTATGTATGATCAAAGATGAGTGTAGTCATGGAGCATGTTTGAGAAGATCAAGGTAAGAAGAGGCATGCACAATGTTAGGGGGAATTTGTATTAGCTCTCATAGGTGGTAATTTTATTATAATTGGTCCTTGAAATCCTTTTAGGTCCATAGGATCAAGAGTTGAGACCACTTTGTCATTATGTCAAAGGGGGAGAAAGTGATTTAAAAGAGAGATAGAGTCTAAGCATAAACTTTGTATTCATGTTTGACATCAATGAAAAAAGGGGAGATTTTTGGAGGTTTGTCAGTGATGTCTCTAAGGTGACCAAGTATGTTGATTAGATGTCATGTGTGCTATAGTGATAATGATAAAGTGTGCTTTAATGAGCTTTAGTGTTCCTACATGGTTATTTAGTGTTTGACTTAATGAGGAAATTGATAGATGATATTGATGGTATGGACATGTTGTAGAGACCATATGGGATGTTATGAGTGTTTGTAATTATTATGAAACTGAATAAAATTCATCAAAGTAGTCAATGAGTGTCTAAGTTCAAGTAGTCATCTTGATAGATAAGGATAAGTAAGCAGTTTGATGACATCATATTTCACATGTATGAAATTTTTAGGATTATTTTGATACATAGATGGATTCCCCTATGAAAGGTAACCATGTGGTTCAAATTTTAGGTCATAAGGTTGAGCATGGAAAAAGTTATTAAGGTGAAAAGTTGGTTTCTCAAGTAGAGTTCACTAAATTACCATACTTATCCAAATTTGCATTATCAAAGATCTACAATGAGAATTTAATTAGATCATATATATAATGATGAGTGTTTAATATGACCATATAAATATATAATGGAGTGCATGATATTTTTAGTAGTGAGTCAATATGTCAAAATATGCTTAGAAGGCATGCAAAGCTATTAAGTGGTGAAAGTTCATTGGAGTCAAATAGTCAATGTGCTCAGAAGGCATACAAGGGTGCCAAGTGTCTTGATCATGGAAGCATAGATAAAAGATAAATGGTGAGAATTAAAGAGTTAAATATAGAAATATCATGAGGATATTGATAGATAATATTTGATTAAGTTATGTGAGGACACGAGATGAAGATACATGTCTACAATATTTGCATTACACAGTGACCATTTGCATTTGAATTAAAAAAAGGAAAAACTAGTTTGTAGTATTTTGATATTTTGATATAAGATGAATTTGAAGGTAATATAAAAGGAAAATTTGTAAAATACTTTAAGGCACATCCATAAAAGTTACTTAGAATATTTTAAAGTTCATACAGTCAAAGATGTTAAGCTCCAAAGTTGATTGTGTTTGACCATGCTCTGTAAGTGATATAGGAAGGATAATTGAGTTATTATTGATAGTGTTTTGACCATTTGTGTGTATTTTTGAGGTTTGACCAATCCATATTTAGTATGAACAAATGATTAGAAGTTGACTATGTTTGTTAAATACACTGACAGATTGAGTGACCATGTTACAGGACTGAGTTGACAGTGTTATGATCATAATTGAAGAATAAAATGAGAATGAATATGTTATATAAGTATCTAAGGATTATTATAAAGTATTTAATGTCATTATATGCCCTTGATCAGATATGGAGAGTCAAAATAGATTGAATATATTTTGACTGTATATGACCAGTCTGAGTGGTCATTTTGAGAGAGTTGATTTGAGTGATTAGAGCCTATGTTGAAGTGTCTAAAACACATGGAGGTGTATTAGAGGTCCTAAAGGTTTCACCTAGGTGATATAATCATATGTATATGTGAAATATTTGAGTAGTTACTTCAGAAGTTTGAGACTATGTTTTCTATGTATGAAGGCCTAAAGAGCGAGGATACCTAATTGGTAAGTTCAAGTGTTGAGTTGGTGTTTCAAGTGGCATGGACCCATATGAGAGTGATAAATGGGATATTTGAGATAGTTTTGATGTGTTCAAATCATTGGTAAATGATGAATGTGGTCCAAGTAGTCTTACATGTAAAATGTGAGTATGAAGGCCTAATTGTTTTAGGTCTCACCAAGACCTAATGGTGGTTTAGTGATAATGAGGTAATGAATGACCTATGAAGAGTGTGGGTCTTAAATTTAATGTGTGTATGAACCTATGTTAAGTGTGGTTAAAATATGTAAATCATCTTGGTTGAATAATATGGGTTAAAGGAAGAGAGTGGTATAAGTACAAGGTCTAATTGGACTAATTATGCTAGTTGTGGTAGTGTGGATTCAAGAGAAGGAGAGAACATTTGAAAGAGAAGGTACAGGTAATTGAGGACCAAAAAATAGTGAATATGATCAGTCATTCTTGTATAATAAATTTTATGAAAAAGGACACAAGGCCATTGGACCTAATGAGCCTAGAAGAGGCAATTTGAGTGAGTTAATCATAGAGACAACTTGAGAGAGATTGGAGGTAAAGAGTGCAGACAAAGGTGATAATCATGAGTTAAAGAATAGAAACAAGTATTTAAGATGATATATTTAAGGTATTTGATTGGGTGATTAATTTTCTATGGGGTTGGTTCCTCCTTACAAGATAAATCTTGCTAAAGGTCTAATTATTGTGGGTGCTCAGTGAGACAGGGGCAGTAGCTCCTTGTAGGATTAGTGTCTCACTAAACTAAGGGATGGGTGTTCCTTGATTAATTGGTGATAGAATAAATGTTGTATATTATTTTATAGGGCTATAATCCATCTTGCAAGTTTCAGTGGGTTTTATTCCCCAAGAGGGTTTCCCATATATATCATGTGTTATTGCTTGACCTTGCTATATCTTCCTTGTTCATTGTAATGGTTATTTTTTATGTATCATGATTGTATGTGCTGAATGTTTAAGATTTTGGAATTGAATTGGATTATATTTCATCACTAAATCATCCCCCCTCTTAGTGATTATACCTGTAACACACCAAAGGCTAGAGGGGAGTAGGGATGTGGTAAGTAACAATTTTTTGTTTTTTGTTTTGTTTTAGTTAGATTAGCATTAAATTCCAAGTAAAGTTGAGAAAAATAAATTCATTATTTACCTAATGGTTATTTCAAAATTGATAGTGGTGAATTCATTAGGGTAAGTACAAATTTATAAAAAATTAGGTCTGATCGTAGGAATGATGAATTCATCCAATGTCACAACGATTTCATCAAAAAAATTAGTGAATATTTTCAAAAGTTTAGATAATTCATCAAAAAATTAGTGAATTCACTGAAAAGTTCAACAATTCATCTAAAACCCTAGTGAATTCCCCAAGAAGGTAGAAAATTTGTTAAATAGAATGGTGAATTTATCATGGCAAATGGTGAATTTGTTAGAATTGAAAACTAAAAATTGATGTGATTGGGTATGATGAAAATGAATATATGTGAGATTTTTTGAGGGATATATGACTAAATATGAGTAATATTATGTTTTAATTAATTTCATACACATCAAATTATTGATTTTATACACATGAGAGAGACAATCAAGAGCATTTGAATTGATGGTGATGTACACATACTATGAGGCATGAATAATAAAGGTGATTGGCTTGGATTATATTATGGAGATGCCTAAGATATAGGTGGATAGGGTGTATTTGACTACACTAGCTGAGTGCTAACATAGTGAGACCAACACATTTCACCTTCCAATAGGTGAGATGACTATGACACTAGAGGATGTATGGAGTATCTTGAGGATACCTAATTGGGGGGCATAAGTGTATTAGAGTGAGGGTGCATAGGAAGTGACTTTGTATCAAGTTTTTAGGGAGGACTTAATTCCTATGGTGAGGGTTGGTAAATACATTGATACCTACATGGGGTTAGATACTAATCCTTTGATAGTTGTACTTGTGGCTATTGTGAGTAGCATTGTGATACTTGATAAGAGTGAGAGACTATTCCTAGTGGGTTTATTAGATGTGATTGGTGATATGCTAAAGAGTGCCGTATATTTTTCATGGGGACCATGTTTACTGGTGCACTTATATAGGGATTTAAATCATGTGGTTTATATAGTTGGGTTTTATATAAGCTCATCCACACTATTGTAAGTGTGGAATATTGATAAGTTTGACCTCATAGGTCAAACTCTCATGACTACAATTTGGAACTTTGATCATCATGCTTGTTTACCCTATGGATCATGGTTTTTGTCTTGTTATGTCATTGAAATTTTCATTTGAAACCTTAGTTAGAAAATTTCAAGGTAAATTTGATGAGTTAAAGGCTTTATTCATCAAAGCTATGTGCTTGTAAAGCCACTTCTTGAGCTATTTCAATGAGTTTGAAGTGTTGAAAGGAGTCTAGGGTGTCTTGATAGGTCTCATATCAGGTGTAAAGGTCATGGCATGCTCTAAAAAGGATCTAATAGGTTAGAGATATTCTTAGCTAACTTCATAACCTAGTTGGTCGTCTTTTGGATCACTTTATGGCTTCCAGAGTAGTTTTTTAAAGGTAATGGAAATTTAGTACTAGAATAAGGTCATGATATACCTATTTATACATGAAAATGTCTAATGAATGCCTTTTATAGTATTTTCATCAAGTTATTTAAGTGATCATGGTAGTTTTAGTGCTAAAAAGGGCTCTTTTGAGGCTATATATATAAGTTTTCAAGATGAAATTGATTTTTAGGGATTTTCAAGATGTCATTTACTCCCATAAAAGTCAAATACATGGTTTGAAAGGAGTTTTAGGTTCTAAATGTAGAAAAACAATCTACCTCTCCTATTAGCTTCTTTAGCAGCTCAAGGCAGGTCATCAGGTTTTATTCAATATGATTAGGAGAGAGAAGGTTAGGCTAAAATATCTTGGGAAATGATAGGGACCCTAATTAACTTCAAGTTAGTGGCATTGGTTGTCATATTAATCTCCACATACTTATGATACCTAGGAAGTTTTTGAGAGATGTAGATAATTTGGGGTGTCTCTTAACCCCAATAAATGTGTCTTTTCAATATATGAAGGTAATCTTCTTGGACATGTGGTTTATAAACATGGTTTGAGTATTGATCCTAAAAGGATAGAATCAATACTTGACTTATCTTTTCCTAAACATAATAAGTCATTACAAAGTTTTATTGATAAAATAAATTTTATAAGGAGATATATATCTGATTTTGCAACTTTGGCAAAGCCACTTACAACCATGCTTAAGAAAAATTAGAACTTTAGTTGGATGAAGGAGGGAATGAGGATTTTTGAAGATATAAAACAAGTAATATATAATGCTCCTACCCTCATTAATCCTACTTTTTAAAGGGATTTCATCTTATATGCATATGTTAACATGGACATAATTTTAGGTATACTCATACAACAAAATCAACAAGCCTTGGAGTAGCCCATAACATTATTTAGTTAAGGATTGGAGGAATATGAGACAAGGTAAACCTATGTAGAGAAACATGTAATTTAAATAATTATATGTCTTCAGAAGTTTAGACACTTGTTATCTAACAATATGATATATATATAATGGTTGCTTATCCTAGTGTTAAGGAATTCTTGTTGAACAAGGACAAAAGTGAGAAGATGGAATGTTATATAACAAGAGTGATGGAGTATTATGTTGATATAAAGTTAGTGAGATGATTAGAAGAAAAATATTGTGTGAATACCTAACCCAAGACTTGAAAGAGATAAGGAAATAGTTTTAGTTCTGAATGATGAAGAAATTACAGCTGATCATACATCATCATAAAGTTGTTTTCAAGACATGGTAAGGTGCCTAAAAGATGGTTTTTATCCTACCAAATTAAGTTCATAAAGGAGAAGGTATTTCATATTGCATTCCATTCCTTTTCTCGTTGTTGATGTAGTGTTTTTCAAGGACATCAATGGTATGTTATTAAGGTGTATAGAGCCAAGCTAAGTATAAAGATTGCTTGAGGAATTCCATGGTGTAAAATGTGGATTCCAGTTCTCAAAAAGGACAATATCCATCAATATCATGAGGGTTGGGTATTATTGGCCAATCGTATTCAAAGATTGCCATGCTTGAGTGAGGAAGCACAATAAATGTGCCATGTTTATAGGAAAAGTAATACATGTTTCCTTACCTTTTCAACCAATTTTAGTGGATAAAATTTTTATCTAATGGGGTTTGGAATTGATTTGACTTATTAATCCACCTTCAATTTTGGGTCATAAGTGGATCCTTACTACCACATATTACTTCACTAGATGGATAGAGGTAGTAGATTTGAAGGAAGCAAATGAATCTAGTGTGTTATATTTCTATCAAAGTTTGATTACAATTTTGGTGTTCTATCCACCATCATTTTAGACAATGTCATGGAATTTTTTGGAGCTAGGATTAGTCAATGGGATGTCCAACATGGTGAATACCTCACCACTTCATCAAATTATTACCCACAAAGCAATGAATTTATTAAGTCCACCAACAAGAACATGTTGAAGATCATAAGATGAAACATTGATAATAATAAGAGGATATGGCATTTGAAGCTTAATTTATCTCTATGCACTAATAAAATCACCTATAAAATGTCTATATCTAATTCACCGTACAAGTTGGTCTATGGAAAGGAAGAAAGGTTGTTAATTTTACTTGATTTCCCTACTTTGGAACTAATACATTAACTAGAGTTGTTGGATAATGAACCAATGGAGGTGAGGTATGATGCATTATGGAGTTATAATAGCTCAAAAATAAGTCCATATTGGCCATAGAAATTTGTCAAGAACAAGTGAAGAGAACCTTTGATAGAGGAACATCTTCAAGAAGTTTAAAGGACAAAGACTTGGTTCTCAAGTGGGATAAGGATAGAGCTAAATCAAGAAGGCACATCAATTTTGACTCACTTTGGATTTGTCCTTACATAATCTTCAGCTGAAAATCCCACAATGCCTTCCAACTTGTGAAGATGGATGGTGAAGATATTCCAATCCTAGTCAATGGGATACATCTAATACATTGTTGTTAAGAGATAAGTTATTTTGTACATAGTTTGTTTTTTTTTCCTCTAATTTTTTTCCTAGAACATTTGTTTTATTATGTTTTGTTTTCAATAAATGATTAGCTAGAACATGTGTATTTTTAGTTGGTTTCCCTTGTCTTGTGTGTCTTCCTTTCCTTATTTTTGAAAAAAAAACAACTATCTTGTTTTGAATCAAGAGTTGTAGTCATAGGTCAAAGTATATTTGTATTCATTTCATAATGTAAGAGAGATTTCATGAGTCCAAAAGAGATGTTAATTTACTGGTTCATAAGCATAGTAGGCATGCTTTCCAATTAAGTCACCAAAATGTTGACAAGTTTGACCTCACAAGTTAAATTATCACCCCTACAATTTGAAAATTTGATCATCATCCTTGTTTAACCTATGGATCATGGTGTTTGTCTTATTATGTCTTTGGAATGTTCATTTGAAACCTTACTTAGTAGAGCTTAAGGTAAATTTGATGAGTTTAAGGTTTTGTTCATCATAGCTATATGCTTTTTAGCCACTCCTTGACCTATTTTAGTGAGTTTAAAGTGTTGAAATGAGTCTAGTGTGTCTTAATAGGTCTCATAATAGGTTTAAACTCCATGACATGCTCTATAAAGGATTTAATAGTTTGGTGATATTCTTGGCTAACTTCATAACATAGTTGGTTGTCTTTTTGATCACTTTATGGATTCTAGAGCAAGTTTTACAAGGTAATGGTAGTATAGTAATATAATAAGGTCATTTTGTACCTATTCAGACATGAAAATGTCTAATAAACACCTTTTGTAGTAGTTTAACCAAGTTCTTTAAGTGATCATGGCAATTTTAGTGCAAAAAGGGGATCTTTTAAGGCTATTTGTATAAGTTTTCAAAGTTAAATTGAATTTTAGGCATATTAAAGACTTAATTTACTCCCCTCAAGGTTAAATTAATGGTTTGGAAGGAGTTTTAGGTTCTAAAATACACAAAATCTATTTATCTCTCCTATTAACTTCTTTGGCAGCTCAAAGAAGGTCATCAATTTTTGCTCAATATAGCCAGGAGAGAGAAGGCTAGGACAAAAATATATTGGGAAATGATATGGAACCTATATTAATTAAATTTAGTGGCATTGATTTTCAGATTCATCTCCCCATCTTTATGAACAATCATTAGGAGTATAAGGGGGTCACTATGTCCTAGTCATCCAGACAGGTCCAAGTTTGCCTCTATTTCTTTAATTTATAACTCTATGGATAATTTTTTTTATGGTGGGGTGATTTTAGAGTCAAATAAAACATTTTACATCTTTCACTCATTAGGTAATTTATTTTTATAATGGGTCTTTTGGTAGGAAATTGTTTGCCTATGTTGATTGTCAAATTTAGTAGCTTGAAAGCATGTTTGATCTAATAACCAAGTGTTTTCATATTTAAAGGTTTATAAAGTTTAAATTTTAGTAATTTTACTTAATAACTTAAATAAATTAATATATGACCTCTATAAATAATGGATTCCTTGGGTAATGGTAGTGAAATGATATTTTAACAAGGTTCAGTCATAAAGTCATGAGTTTTTGTTGTAACAAGATCATATAGAGGAATCATGAAGAAAAAGTGGTTTTTGGAGGAGCATAAAGTAGTTTCATAGTAATATTAATAATATTTAGGGTGATAATTACTAATAAAGATATCAAAATATCCAACTAAGTCCTTATATGCTTGAATGACATTGTCAAACATGTGTCTCCTGATTAGAAAAAGGCTTGTGATGAACTATGTGCACCTAGAGGTGAATTATGAAGGTATTAAGTGAATATTAAAGGTTATTTAAGACATTTTATGGATGATTATGTTTAATATTCCACAAATTTACAAATCAAGATTATTAAAGAGGACTTTGAAGCTCATATTTAGAGAATTTAAGGCCTTTTAGCAAAGTTTAAGGTAACAGGGTAGTTTCATTGTTTGAAAGGCTTTGAGGTTGGTTGAGGTATTAATAAAGATTGTACCAAGTTATGTAAAAATTAATGAAGTTTTATCATACTTAATATCACTCTTGAATCATTAATAAAGACTCCAATTCACTATTTGGATAGTTTAAGGTTTTTTTTAGCAACATTTAAGGTAAAAGGTCATTTCTGATTTCATGCTAATCAAGCCTTAGAGTATCAAGTTGATCATTATCAAAGAATGAAAAGTGAATTTATTAAATTATATTATTGATATGCATTTTTAATATTGATTCAACCTTATCATTCCTCCCTCTATTCGTATAGAGGCTAAAGAGACCAAATAACCACCTATAGCGTATTATAAGGTATAATGTTATACTCAGGCCTATTAGAATCATGGGAGTGAATGTGTGTTTGTTTTGAGATATTGATAAATTAAAATGTGTATGAGGTCATGAATAAACTCTCATATAGTCCTGAATAAGATCAAATTTAATGTTCATAGCATGTTCATCTTAAGCACTAGCACCATAGTCACTCGACCATGGAACTCTGAGAACTTTGTCTAGTCATGTTAACTGAGGTGCTTACTTGATTTAAGGTTTAATAGAAGATCAATAAATTTTGTAATTAATACCATTTAAATATATATTTATTTGTAATTGAGGTCTTTAAACCCAAATTTTAGTCAAATCTAAATCAATACCTACAAATTGGTCTAGATGATTCATGGTTGGTTTTCAAACTTGAACAAGAGGATACAATGCATGATATGGAATGTGAGTTTAAAATAATGAATGGATAGGTATAAATATTCATTTTATGTCATTAAAATAAATATATAATAAAAATAAAGTGACCCAAATATGACTCATCCCAACCCCTACATACACAGTTAGGCTTATCTAGTTTTGGTGAAAGATGTCCTTGGTTTGAAGGACATAAAAGATTTAGAAAGGTGGTGAGATATTAAAATAGAGATTAATGAGGTTTTAATTATATAAAAATAGTTATGGGTTATTTTGAAGAGTTATCCTTCCTAAAATTGTATTCTAAGCATCTAAATATGTACCTACATCTAGTGACCTTAGTATAGGCAGTCATTTCTTAGAATAAGAAGGTGGAGAAGGGTGTTATTATAGTGATAATAGAGTAACTAAAAGGGATGAAAAAATAATATGAAAAGTATGAGGGATTTTTATATCACTGATTAGAGTCACCTAAATGTTCATGTACAATTGTTAAGGTCTATAAGCATGCTCTTGTCCAGAGGCCTAATACATGTACAAAGTGTCAAGGTAAAAGTGGAGAAAAGTCATAATTATGATGGTAATAAGTGATACAGAGGTGAATTAGATTTCATAGAAATTATTTATGTCTATTGGATGTGCTAAGAAGGTCAAACTCATTGAAACAAGGCTGAACACAAGTTAACATTGTCCATTGAAGACCTATAGGTCTACTATAGATCAAATTGAAGAGAAAACATTTCTCACTAAATTTGGATGTATAAAAATAAAAAATGGTATACATTAAATTAAAAAAGACTCCAATTTATTTTTTATCTAGTGGAAGAGGAGAAAGGCTCAAGGAATAGATCTTTAGGGTTAACAAACTTAGCTTGCCTAGAAACCCTGAAGTGGTGAAGATTCAAGGTTTCAAACATTTTATAAGGATATTAATTATGGAATATCATGGTGAATAATGTAATGGATCATTTAAAACTTTTTAAAGGCATTATTTTACATTATAATGTGTTTTGAGGTCTTAGGATCCAAAAATACCTTTCTCAGCCTTCATACACAGTCAACTCTGCCTGAGAAGCTAACTTACAGAGCTTAAAAATCCTTAGAGAATATGAATTGTGGAGATGAATATTAGAGGTATTATATAGGGTTTCATAATTTAGTTAAATACCATTAGATCATGGGTTAAAAAATTATACATTATGAACTATCATTAATGAAAAGTGGATATTTAAAACCCTATTTTGCTTGTCAAGAGCTCGAGGAGGTCACTATGTTTTTTATCATAAATATAATTATCTGATTCATGGTTATATATGGAAATTATATATGTTATATATGTCCTCTAATGTCCACATCATGGCATTGGTTCTTGAAATGGACCCCTATCCTTTATGAATCATTGTTAAGACCTCATACCTCTCTAAACCCTTCCTAAACCCTACATAATAATTTGATAGAAGTGAAATAAATTTAAATGAATTAAAATTAATTGTTTTTACCATATAATAACCTTAATTTTATTAAAAATCTCTTGATAGCCATTTAAAGGTACTAGTTGACATGTGTAGGTACAGTACCATACGAAACAAGGCTAAATATATAATTAAAGGTTTGTTTATGAAGTTATAAGGTAGGAAATGATATATAAATCAAGTGAATAGGAATATAAAGAATTTAAATAAGTTATATGATCATTAAAACACTTATATAGGTCTATCAAAATGATATACCAACTCTGCAAGTTGGCCACTTGGTCAAAAAGTGAAGAAAACCTAGTTTTGCAGGCCAAGAAGCCTAAATACAGGCCCATGAGTGAAATGAGAGACATAAATCTAAAGTTATAAAGTTTTAAAATGATTTTAAATGTCTCAAAAAGTCATTTACAAGTCTTATAACTTGTAAATTTCATGAAAAACACTCAAACTACCTCTCAAGCATGAATAAGCACCTATGCTTGCCAATAGCCATTTCTTGGTTTGCCCACCTACAAAAGGCCTCAAAACTTGAAATTTAAAATGAAATTTTTTATTAGGACATTTAAATTGAATCAAAAACATTTTGGATGTTTCACATGTGAGGGAGGCTTGTAGAGAAAGATCTTTGTTTCTAGGCAAAGAGGCCTAATTAGGCTTAATTTGAGAGAGGAATGGGATAAAAAAGACACTTCCACTCAGATTTAGGTCATAAAAATTGGCATGGATATATAATGTAATAATGGGTCCTCAAATATGTTCTTATTTATCTATTATATTCCATAAATTATTCTACACAAGGAGGTTTACCTATTTTAAGGGCTATAATGAATATGTAGAAAAGCAAGCTAATGGAGAAAAATCACATATTTTGAAGGGTTTTATGGTTATAGTTTTCTTTTTTTAGGTATTATATGAGGTTTAGAGGCAATAAATAGAGGAAAATTACCTTATTCAAATTAAAACTAGGTTTTCCTCTCTTATACCACATTGTAAAGGAAGGAGTTCAAATGATCAAATCACCAAGTCAATGCATAGAAACTCTTAAAAAATCCTTTCAAAGATAATTGTCACTTAAAATACATTTATAAGATAATAAAAAGTGAAAATTAAGTTTTGAATACCATTAAAAATGTTGAAAGTGTCTCAACAATCAAGAAAGAGACATTTTCCTCTCCTACCAAACCAAGGAGACAAAGTCAAAGATGCTTCAAAGAGTCTTCTAACCGATATTCCAATGTGGAGATAACTCATAAATATATGAGGATAATGTTTAAATTTAGGAATTAGTGAATAATTTATGACCTATTTTTATGGAAGAGGACTTATTCATTAAGGAGGACATACAAACTAGTATATAGGGTATGCAAGCAAAGATTTAGGTATTTCAAGTGGTAAAAATTGACTAATCAATGTTGAATACTTATTAAAAGTTTCCCAAACAAGTGATAATATAACTTCTACATAATTATTGTGAGGAAAGTGAGAATAAAATATAGGATCTACTATGTAGGGTTGAAGGGTGTGAAGATAAAGTTAGTTATTCCTATTTTGGGGCTGCTTTGTCTCCCCTCTCATATTATTTTCCTATTTGTATCTCCTTTTCTAGAATTGTCATATCACTTTTTTGATTTGGATATTCTAAAATAATATCAAATTTTTTACTACACCTCTTTAATAAATAAGAATCTATTTTCCTCCACTTTTAGGTTATTGTGTGAACTATATGTGTGATTTCCATTGATATGAAATTGTGAATCAATAGATTTCCTATGTTCGTGTCTATTTTTTATACCTTATTATAACATATTTGAGTTTCTATAGGTAATACTAAGTTTCCAAGTTCAATATCAGTCTAAGTTTGGATGTGAATAAAAAATATTTCATTCCTTCCATGCAAAGAGTGAGTATTGTTAAGTCCTTTATGAAACACTATTGTAGAAGCCATATACCTGAAGAGAAGAGAATGTGTGCAAGATCCTTTGCTTCATAAGAGTGTCATTTTTAAGAAAACATGGTCATAAACATTGGTGCATCACCTTTATTTCAAGTTTTTCATGTCAATTCTAGTGTGAGCACTATCCCTTCACCCTTTCCTTAATCAATAAATTAGTAATTAATAAGATTAGGATCAAATTTAGTGAGTGCATCAAGGGAAACAACCATCTATCTAGAGATTGTATCCATCTCAAATTCACCCAAACTTAGGATATATTCCATTATTTTAATAGGAGTGAGAAGTGGCACACATTATCACAAGGGTAGCACTCCTGATTGACAACATGGACATGGAAGCATGTGGTGATCGAACACCCTACAAGTTAACTAAAGAGGAGGATGGATGAGAATCCTTTTTTTTTATGGATGTCATATGATTATAAGAGACAAAAAACACATTTATGAGATGTGGACTACTATAAAATATATATTTATGAGTTAGGAGTGGATTAGGTGACTTGGAGTCCATACAAAGAGGTTGATCTATAGTAGAGGGAGGATGTTGTAAACTTAGACTATGTGATTACATAGTGATACATTATTGGATACCAAGAGTTTATTATTAAGTGTTACTAACTTTATAGGGTGACGAGATACTTTTGTATTAGATAGGTGATACCAGTTGGTTATCATATTTTTTCACTATTAATATGGGAGAGAGAAAAATGGGGTGTATAGATTCTATAGTTGTGACTCAGAGCTAGGCACAAGTGAAAAAAGTGACATTATATGCAAGGAGGGATGTGGTGGATGTAAGTATGATAGATGATTATATAACATGGTGGGATTAGTAAATACCACTTAGGCATATAGATATATATGTGCCACCTAGGACATAGAGGTAAAGACTATAGGTAGCATTTATAACACATCCTTAGAGTAGAGGCATATGGGATAAGATTATGAGAGAAGCTATAACATAGCGTGGTAGATGAGAAGATGAATATGGGGGTTAGTGAAAAGATATAGAGGCTACATAGGTAATAGATGCTAGAGGATACTAGACACATGATATGGATATGTGAGAGGTTGGGGGAGACAAAGGAGGAGAGACTACTATAGTTGTTATTGATAGATATGGGGAGATGAAGCTTGTGTTAGAGACACACAAAAATGGAGGAAATGGATCAGGTCCATCAAGGCCAATGGGGTCAATAGAGGACCAAGTACTGATTGAAAGATTACATGAGGAGATTAAGTCTCGTGATATTGAGATTGATGGATTGCATGGAGATAGGGATAAGAGAGATGGACATGTAGAGATTATATATCTATAGGGAGAGGTGTATAAGTTAAAGGTGGAGATAGACATGATGATATCTAAATATAATGGGTTAAAGGGAGGGTTACTCACATAAGATGGAATGATGTAGACACTTGATGACACGGGTTTGATTCATAGATATAGGAGAGAGAGAGAGATAATACAGAGATTGAGTTAGTAGAGGCTAGAGAAATATTAATAGAACTCAAATAGTTAGAAGCCTTGTATAAATTCATGAGGCATATAGATCAAGTGACCTACTATAGGATTTTATATGAGGAGGGAGTACCATAGGCACTTAGAAAGTACTCAATGAAGAGGTCAAAATTAGGGAGATCATTATAACCAATTGAGTCTGAGAGATCTATGGGACATGAATCACAACATGTCATGGGTATTCCTAAGAGTACACCATGGTAATATGAGTTGAGTATAACTAAAAATACCCCATATAAGGGTTAGGGAGATACATGAGACATGATGTATCAATATATACATATTTTTGAGATGAATCATTGTATTGATGTATTGTGACACATTTAATACGCATATATATACATGATTCATTTTGGGCTCTTGACTTGTGTTTTATCATTATGTATGTGTTATTTTTATATGTATGGTAGATGGTTATTATTATTCATAATTTTTATAGCACATGTTAATCCTTTTAGCTTTTATTATGGTTTAAAATAAAATGGAAAAATGTATTTATGTATGTATGGTGTAGATAACTACCTTTGTTGATTTATTTTGCTTTGGATTTCCAAAAATAATTCCAACATGAATAATCAAGTAAGAATTGAGAAACCATTGTTTAATATGATGTAAAATAATATGCACTAATGGTATGAAATAAACAAGATGACTATTGTGTTATACATGTAAGTAATAGAAGATTCATTTTTGAAAAACTTAGTGCATCATGATATGGAAGATCATAATCACACCATTTATAATACACATAATGATCTTGAATCAAAAATTAAAAATAAGTGAAAAGAAGACATTATTTAACAATAAAAACTATGACAAACATGACAAAGAAGGAAAAGTATCACAAAAAAAATGTTCACACAAAAGATAAGTAAAAGTTTAAGAAAATAAAATCAAGTAAATGATGAAATGCACAAAAGTAAACAAATGAAAAAAACACACATGAGGAATAAAATTAATAAGTCCATCAAAACTATTTTGGATGGTGATGTGGAAAAGTTAAATCATGATTGAGATGATGGGATGATGGGGGGGGGGGGTGGTATAACTAACCCTATAAACCCCATGTATCTAAGCGCTACCAACATAATACACCATGTATAAAGTCTAGGTGGGGATATTGAGATAGATATAGTTATCCCAATATGGGAATGGATGAAAAAGGTGATGATGTAGTGCAAAGTTTGGATGAGTAGATGAGTGGTTTCCCTCCTAAGAATATGAGCAAGTGACTAATGATCTTTTTGAAAGATAGATGTATGATATGTTTGGATAAATTAAGTGTCATGTGTTGGGATGTATATATAAGATAATGTGTAGATATGAAGATATAAGTGATAATATTCATTACATACAAGATATTCCTCTAAGCATGGACAAGGACATAGTTACACAAGTGCAAGGGCCAAGACCTAAAATAACATGTCAAGAAATGAATGGTGGAAAAATGATTAAATGGAAATATGCAAGTGAATAATATAATGGGATGCCCCCAAGTAAATAGGGTGTATATAGACAAAGAATTACGTGTGGCATCAAAAACTAGTTTTCACCATGGTACTTTCCCAAAGCACTAGTAAATTGGTTTTCACTTTTGGATGTACTATTTGTTTTTAATTTTCTTTATTTATTTGATTTGTTTGACACATAGGATATGTATAACAACACTAGGATGATTTAGGCATATAACCGTTTGAGGTGCATGATGTCCATGAGATCATATATCTCCTTTCCATCTTTAATAACCAATTTATAAGATCCAGATCCATATTTGGAAATGATTATATAAGCGCCCAAAAAATTTGGTTTGAGTCTTAATTTCTTCTCCCATTCTTCATTAGTATTACATTGGTTTTATTTAAGGAAAAGATCATCGATTTAGAATTCCCTAAATTTAATACTCTTATTATAACTATGGTGAAGGCAATTTTGGTAGACTTGTAAGTGGTTTAAGGTATTGAGGCATTTCTCATCAAGGAGGTTGAACTCACTTAAGCATGAAATACAATAAGTTTCATTATCAATAATTTTTTAAAAGTAAATATGTAAGGATGGAATCTCAACTTCAATAGGTAAGATTGACTCACTTCTATAAATAAGGGAGTATGGGGTTGCCCCCGTGGGTGTGGAGATGCTTGTGAGGTATGCCCATAAGGAGAAATAAAGCTTCATATGCTAGTCTTGACCAAAAGCATTCACAAATTGTTTAATAATTTTGACATATTTTTTATTCATTGCCTCAACTTAGCCATTACCTTATGGGTAGTAAGGAGTAGGCCACTTGTGTTTAATATGTTAAGTATTGAAAATGACATTGATATCTTTATTTTTTAATGATTTTACATTGTTAGAGATGATGGCAGGTGGGATTCAAAAATTGGAAAATAATATGGCTTAAGATAAACATGGAAATTTGTTTGCCAGTGACTTACATTAAGGGCATAGCCTCAACACATTTGGTAAAGTATTCTATGGCAATAATAATATTCTTGTATCGATCTAAAGAATTAAGATTGATTTTACCAATGAGGTCTAACCCCCTTATGGAAGATTTCCAAGGTGTAGTGATGGGTGTAAATATTATGAAGGACCATGTATAAGGGAAACATGCTTTTGGAAAGGCACACAATTATTAACATATGCACAAGAATCAAATTTTATTGTAGGATAATAGTAACCTGCAAGCAAGAGTTTCTTATGAAGGACTATACCACTAGAATGAGCACCACAAATTTACTCATGAAATTATCTAATGGCTAAGGTGGAATATTCAAAATTTAAACACTATAATAAGGTTCCATCATAACTTATTCAATATAGGGTTTGACCAAGGATAATATAACAAGATGGTCATTAGATAAAGGATTTGTGTTAGTTATAAGTTAAGTTAGATGGAATGGTAATGTTATGGAAGTATTCATAGATGCCATTATACCAAGGAGAAGAGGGACAAACCACATCATAAATCATATTAGAATCTAGGGTATCATCAATTATTATACAAGAAATTGATTGTGCTTACTTTTGAGATTAAGTAATGAACCAATGGTTTTCATGGCATTAACTACTCTATTGTTAGCCCTTAGAACTTGTTCAAAATGTATAGATGTAATTCACAACTTGAGGCTATCCACCATCCTCTTGTATGGGATTAGTATGTCATCACAAGCTTGAAAGTCATTAGTGACTTGATTAATGATAAGTTTTGAATTACCAAAGATAAGAAGATTTTAGATACAACATTGTATTGCAAGTTTAAGACCAACTATCAGGGTTTCATATTCTATTATGATATTTCTACAAGGAAACTCATTCCAAAATTCTTTTGGAATTAATTACCAATCAATAATAACCAATAAGATACCTAAACCTAAACCATGATTAGTAAAAGAGCCATAAAAAAATAACTGCCAAACTAGGGATTTGTTAATTGACATAATTGCTTCATTGAGGAAATCTATGATGAGAGGTGTGTGATATTCTAGAGAAGCCTCTTATAGTGCATATAATAATTATTAGAGGTAAAATCACTCAGGGGGGTGAATTAGTGAGCCTAGATATTTCAATCTCAATTTCAATCCTTTTAAACTATTTAATTGTTGGAACACAACTAGATACTGAGAGGGGGGTGAATTAGTATATTAACTAAAACTAGTCCTTTAAATAATTTTAATGTAGATTAAAAGATATATGTGGATCAAATAAAATATGTAGAGATCACACAAACTCAAATACACATGACACCAGATTTATACATGGAAAACCCAAAGGAAAAAACCATGGTGAGAATAGCTGCTAGAATCTATTTTTTTAATCTAGCCTCACAGTTCAAAGCCTCACTGGAAAACTTCACTCATTATAATTTTTAAGGACATCAATCTTAAGGAGACACCAATCCCCTAATTTAAGAGCACCAACTCTAAAGAAGCACCCACTCCCTAATCTGAGTACCCACTTAGCTTATTTGATGGCACCAACTGATTAGACTCTTTTATGGATCTACAACTCTAATTTAAAAATTAGATTCATATATGAATCCAAATCTATGTTCTTTGTTACAAGTCTAATCTATAACTGATCATACTCTGCACATTCTATTTGTGCCTTTTCCCCTCTTTTTTCCTCTCTATTCATCTAATCTTATGTTTGGATATATATCTATTTGACACACTTCATTGGCTTCACCAACCACTCTGCTCTTCTCTGCCCCCTCTAGTTTTGTGTCTTTATGATTTTTTATTTGACATACTTTTGAATTTTGATTTCTACCACTATCTATATTGGACTTGGCTCAATATAAAATGCAATTGTTCTAGTATCATTTTCCTTTTTCCTAGATATCATATTTATAAACAAATGATCTAGGATTCCATATCTTCTATGTGTTCACACCTAGGCTATAACACATCATGCCAATTCTTAACTCTAGTTCATTATGAATTGGACTGTAAGTTTCCCATATCTTGATTCCATGCATCATATAATAATTATAGGTATTTTAACTATCTATAGCATCTATTAAACTCAATTTTTAATGTATAGGCCCTTTAATGTAGATTTGATCAATTGGATCGATCAATCTCATTATCTATGTTAAGATATAGAGCTTATATGCAAGTTCTTACATGTTTCTCCAACTAACCATTTTTCTAGACATGAATTTAAATGTTGGTCATTGATCTTGCCTTTGGTACCATGATCTGATGGTCTTTATTAAATTAGCTCAACTTCAAAATGTGTCCAATTGATCAATCTCTAACAGGCTAACATTAATTATCAATCTTTTTACACTTCTAAACTTTAGCTTTATCATATTTAAAATGCACCTGTCGATCTTCTTGACCCAAGATTCCATGTGTCATTAGATCTCCAAAGATGCATGTTATTTATCTCTATCAAGACATTAAACATTGAGATCTTTATCCCATCTCATTACTTCCTATATATTTGGCATGCTTTCACTCTGTTGATCTTCTCAAACATGCTTGGTTTTTAACTCACCACTGTGTTGATAAACATCGATCACTTTATTCCATCTGAGTCCACTAACTCCATTAGATCTTTCTCATCTAAGATTCCACATGCTGTTGAATCTTTGAACATACATAAACTGTACCTTGACTTGGTCATTAAGCTTTGATACTTTGACCTCATCTTTTTTTCTTCTTACATCTTTGGGTCACTTCTGCTATATTGATCTTCTTAGACTTTCTTGGTCTTAAACTTGTCATTCGATCTTATCAAACTTGCTCGAACTTAAACTTACCATTATGTTGCTAATCCTCAATCACTTAATAGAATTTGAGTCTATTCACTCCATTGAATCTCCTTTTCAAAATCGCCCACTCATTATCATATCTTTTAACAAGATTGATATTTATATTTAATAGGCTCACTCTCATTGATATTTTATCTAACAGACTCATGTGCTTGTGACACTTGGCATTAACACATTCACTCAGAGGGACCTTTGAGAATTTGACTTCATAATTCTCTATTGGATTTCCAATTTTTTTATTAAGTGCTAACCATTGATCTTCTAACAAGCTTGATCATTAAATCTGATAAGCTTACGCTCATTGGATCTCTATCTAATAAGCTTCATGAATGTGACATTTGTCACTTGCATGTTAACTCAGAGATCCTTTTGATAATTTTACTTCATCACGCTCTATTGGATCATCTACGTATGATGAAGTGAAAGTTGTTAATCAAGATATAACATAATATAAAGTCTATGACTTAATAAATATTAAGTCCTTTGAACACTACTTGAACCAATAATTTCTAGGTTGAGAGGCCAACTTTGCAATGATGATAAAGGCTCAAGTTATAACTTAAGCTACCAAGTCTAGGTTATATCCAGTCAACATCAAAATATAAAATGTCTATTGACACCATGACATAAACCCTTAGGGTTTGATTGAGAAACCCTATTTTTCTTGAGAGCAAAGATAATTTAATTTTGAGTTAATTCCTTTTTTGAGCCTATAGACCACATATTCAAGATGCTCATGAAAAATCCATAACAGATCTTTTATCTATTTGAATTTAAACATCCATAAATGGTCTCTACAAAATCATGACAACTTTGTATAGTGCAACTATGAAACATTCTCTTCTCTCCATCAATCATGCTTGATCCTTTTGAGATCAATGACATCCATAGTGTCCGTTTTGACATCAATGACAATTATATTGCCAACAATCTCCCCCTTTGGCATTGATGGAAAACTAAATGCTCTAATGCAAACTTAATATTCTAATCTTATAATTATTTGATCCTTTTCTAACATTATTTGCATTAGCTTCTGATGAGTATGAACTGAAGCTATTCATTCCAAATGTGTTCCCCTTAGGCAATGGCACATTTGACCGATTATTAACTTGGACACTTGTTTTAATCTTCCAAACTTTTATAGAGAGCATTTGCACTATTCTCCAAAATTTTACAAAGAGCATTTGCCCATTTTCTCTCCCTTTGACATCAATGGCAAATGGACTCCTCATTGTTTGTCCAAAGTGTTCTCCCCCTTTATCAGATAAAGGAGTTTGTCCAAGAACTTACAACCATCAATTCATTATAAATTTGTAAAATATACATACCTGAGTTGCCTTTTCTCTTCTTATAGGGATTAACAAGGATTTTATAATCCTTTCTTTGGACTTATGTTACATCACTAGTATCTAGTGATGTGATGTAGGATACATCACTCCCAAATTTTATCTCATTACATCACTTTAGCATCTTCAAGTCTCCATACATAGTCCTTTGATCCTAAGACCTGACTAATTACAAATCTCCCACTTTGTTTAAGAATGAGGATTAAATACACTATCTATGCACTTGACTTGGTTTGTTCAAGTCATCATCTCAACCTACTTGAGTTAACATCTATATCAAACAACACCTTATCTTTTAATCATGACTGAAGCATATCACATATGCTCCTTTTCACATCATGAATAACTCCTCAATCCATTCAATCTATTTGAGTTAGCTCCCCCTAACTCCATGGTATATACAAATTATCATCTTTAGAACTTAGAGACCTTTTGCATGATTTTCTTTGTTATGCAACATAGATAAGTCTCAATCATCATCCACCTGATAATTTTCAAATCTACCACCATAAAACATACAATAATCTCCTCTATTCTGATCCTTATTGATTCTAATAGACTGAATAATCTAGCTCCCCCTTGCTCTACTAACCTGCTAATGATCAATACAAGACTTTGTAATATAGGATCATTTATTCTCTATCAATATAGTATTGTTTTAAAAGACCAATCAATAATCTACATACCTCTATATTTATAGGTATGATGATCTAGAGCAAACACACTTACTTTCACACTTGTAATTCTCCATATCCTACCTTTAGAACTAGAGTCCATGAACACATTATTGGAATACTCATTCTATCCCTATAGACACTACATACACAACACTTCTCTCATCTTGGCACACTAAATTCAATTGGGAATACTAATTTATTGCCTTTATAATCTTTTTAAGAACACCATTTCTTTACTAAAAGGATTTTCTTAAGAAGCATAGACAGAGTCGCCCTACTTCACAATCTCCTAGAACAATGTACAACCAGGAGTTTTTAATAACTCTACATATTACTTCTTCTCCTTGGGTCATATTATGCTTTATCTTCTTCTTCTTCTTAGGCTTAAGAGAAGTAGCATGATTATCCACTACAATGTTATCATTTTCTTTTATGATTAGATTGACAATACATGGAGACAACATCTGACACACATTTTCATCTAATAAATCTTTGTTACAGATCAGAATCTCATCACTAGGCATAAAAGACTGATGTTCTATGCTTGAAACTTTATCTATAGTAACATGATGTTCATTTGAATCTGTACATACCTTAGAACTATCCTCACCCAACACCTTATACTTTTCCTTGAGCTTTGTCTTCTCATTCTCAACATGTGTAGACATTGAAAGCTCTTGACATTTTCTAACCTCTGTAGCATTCTTCATCATGGATTGATCTTTCACTTTCCATACATGCTTGGTTGCTTATATGTTTTGTTGGGATTACTTTTCTCTTTTTAGAGACTTTTGAACCTTTGTTCAGACTAGGATGCATGCTTTTATTTACACTTTACACTTTTGGTCTTTCAAATCTTATTCTACATTGTTTAGCTATGTGACCAAAATTATTACAATTATAACACATTATATTTGTCTTCTCATTCTCAACATGTGCAGACATTGAAAGCTCTTGATATTTTCCAACCTCTATAGCATTCTTCATCATGGCTTGATCTTTGACTTTCCATACATGCTTGGGTTGCTTATATGTCTTGTTGGGCTTAATTTTATCTTTTTTAGAGACTTGTGAACCTTTGTTTACATTAGAAAGCATGGTTTTTTTTACACTTTACACTTTTGGTCTTTCAAAGCTTGTTATACATTGTTTAGCTATGTGACCAAAATTATTACAATTACAACACATTGCATTTGTATCTACCAAGGGTATAAATTAATTTTTTATTACAAAGTTGGTTCTCCTTGTAGGTACAACTCTACATTCACTATCCTTATGACCAAATTGATTACAGCTATAAAATAACCATAAAAAGATGAGAAATACTTGGTCATAGCTTTTATTTGTGTAGGATGGGGAGTTCTTATCAACTCTTGCTTATTCAAGTTGCTTACCCTTGTGTAACCATCTACATCAGCTCCCTTTATCTTCTACATATTCCTTGAGTTTGTAGAGATGAACTCATTATTATTCTTCCTTTCTTAAGGCTTCTTTTCTCCTTTATCCTTCTCATCAGTAGTGCTACTATTTGTCTTTGTATTTATGGAGACATTCCTTTTCTTTGTTTCTGATACTTCTACTTTGAAATTGTCATATAACTTAGCATATATACTAATTATGGGAATTTTCCCCTTTTCATAACCAAGACTAGATTTCCATTTTGATGGATTTTGAGAGCTGATCAATTCATCAAGAATATCTGATCCTCCATTTAGCTTCAAACCTTTGTCTATTTGTTCTTTAGCCTTTTCAAGATATTTTTCTAAAATCCACTATCTCTACTTCTAGCCTCATACACTCATCATATTTGAATTTTAGTTTAGTTTTGACTACATATTTTATTCTTATAGCCTCTTCAATCTGAGTCTCAAGGCTTACTATCATCTGATCAGATGTTTTAAGACTTTTATATAGTTTTTCAATTTATTTTTGTCCAAACTTCTTCTACCTTGACTTTTCTTTTCTAACCTTATCAATCTCATCTAGAGCACATATGATTTCACACTTAAGGTCTACTTCTCCTTCCTCTTCTTCATCAGAGTCTTTAACTTCCTCCTGATCCATATCTACAAAATTTTATCCTAATTCCATGAATAGGGACTCATTTCCCTCAACCATAAAGGCACAATCATGGTCATCGTTTGAGCTATCACTATCATCCAATGAGTCACTATCTTCTCTTATATATAAGTTTTTCTTGTTTTTAAATAAGTTACTCCTTTTAGAATAGTGGGGTTTCATTATTTTTCCATCCTCTTCTTTCTCAGAGCTATCTTTTTTCTCATAAGGGTATTTAGAAACAAAATGTCCTACTTTACTGCAATTAAAAAATTTAAGGTGTTACTTACCTTTGTACTTTCTAGATACTCTTTTCAATCTTTTGACAAAGTTGGCTTCTTCTTCATCAGTCTCCTCAGGTATGGATGCAGATGCTTCTAATTTTTCATGCATGGATGATTTGAATGCAAATTCTCTCTTGGAAGTATTTGCTTCTCCCATTCTCATACCATAGGTAGTGAAGATTCCATTTAACTCATCTACTATGATCTTATCTAGATCTCTTGCTTCCTCTATTATAGATATTTTAGAATCATACCTTGATGGCAAAGATCTTAGGACCTTTTTGAAAATTATTGATTCCTTCATTTCTTCTCCAAGGCCTTTGATTGCATTGACTATTTCATTTCCTTTGAGAAGGCAGTTTACAATTTTCTCCTCTTCATACATTTTGAGACTTTCAAACTTGCCTCTATATGTTTGTAATTTGGCTTGCTTTACCTTGTCATCACCTTCATAAATGATATTTAATTTATTCTAGATGTCTTATAAATTTTGATAATGCATCACTTTGATAAAATCTAATTTGGATAGTCCATAAAGAATAACATTCTTTGCCTTAGCATTGATTTCATATGCCTTCTAGTTAGTAGGAGTTATAACAGGTATTGTATATCCATTTATCATAGACATCCATACATAAAACCCTAATAAGGATAGATATGTTTCCATTCTTATGCTCCAAAATGCACATTTAGATCCATCAAAGAGAGGTGCCTTGTTTGATGAAGATCCTTCTTGACTAGCCATTGTGTTCATTGTTCCAAGATCTACTTGAGCTGATTAAGCTTATTTCAAGGAACCCTAAGATTTGATACCAATTGTTGGAACACAAATAGATATTGAGAGGGGGTGAATCAATATATTAAGTAAAACTAGTTGTTAAGTTGTGGAGCTAAAAGCTTCACTGATGCAGACATGGAGGTGGGTGTAAAAGGGTTGCTGAGTGCCACAGACACCAGCATCGGTTAGGCCAACTGATGTCGGTAGGAAGGAGATAGGAAGCAACCGACGTCGGTCAGATATCGACCAGCGTCGATGACCCCCAGGCAGACAGGGACTGGTGTCGGTCGCCTGTGTGGTTTGACTGTGAGTTTATTACGGGCAGTCAGCTAATGAACCAAGTGTTTGCATGCTTAGTGCTAATTATAGACTGAGAGCTGTGGATCTAATTATTGTAATTAGATGTCTAATTATTGTTTGGATGAGATATATATAATAGACTCATGGTTGTATTGTAAAGTAGTGCTAGGGAGTAAGAGAGCATAATTATAATCTCCTTCGGTGTGTGAGGTAGAGCAATGGTGCGTTCTTCCTAGTGCCACAGTACTAGGCGTGTTGGTGCTGGATTGGAGAGTCAGCTGGATTCTTCAGGTATGTATGATCTTGGTCATCAGGTGTGCATGGCCCTTATAGGAGATCTACATGGTAAGTAAGATCGTTGATCTGCAGGTGTGTGTGTGTGCAAGGTCAAGGTTCACAGGTGTGCAGAACTAGTATTGATCTGTAGGTTGGAGATCAGATAGGATAGCAACACAATAGGGAGAAAAATTAGGTAGGATCTACTTGGAGTACGGTTTGTACTCATTGGTATGTACATGGAGTACATGGAGAGCTAAGAGGAAGGCAAGGCAATCCCTTCCATAAGTATGGTCTGTTGAATTGCAGGTTGTTGCAGGTTCATGGGAGATCTACTTGAAGTTCTTTGAGTACTTGTGGAGTGCGTGGAGCACTTGTGGAGTGCGTGGAGCACAGGTGTAAGGTGAACACCAACTTTGTATTTGAGTTGGGTGTTGGGACCTAGTAGAGAGAGCTTTGAGGAGAGAATTATTGTTCACTTGAGGTGTGGGAAACCTCTGAGGAGGTGGTGGAGAAGAAGTGGCATCTTCTTTATTGTATTCTTTTCTGTAAGAGTTATTAATACAAGTTGTGTATTGTCTCTCATATTCTGTGTTATTCTGAATTCTAGTTGTTAAATCTAGTTAATTTCTGCATATTAAGTTGCTTGGTTTGGTAATCAACTGTGTGCTTCCGGTGTTTCGCACCCTGACAAGTGGTATCAGAGCTAAGGTTGCAAGAAGCAGGTTTTGTGTTTGGTTACAGGGCACTCTCAAGGGTTTCTAATTGAGTGGGAGCAGAGCAATGGCAGATGAAAGTAAGCTAAGAATGGAGGAGTTGAAAAGCACAGATGGTCACTTAAGGTCCCATAGAAATAAAGAGCAGGTAAAAGAATATTGTTGGTTTGTGGAAGATCAGCAAGAAGGAACTGAAGAAGTAGATGTTGCAGGTGATGTGGCATAGGATGCTCTGGGAGTTTTCTTGGATAAAGTTGAATTTTGGATAAAAGACTCGGTTGCCTCTTTCCATGCAGCCCCAGGTAGAGGAGCTGGTGAGCCTTGCCAAAGAATTGGCAAAGGGGAAGTGAAGCTGAAATTGTAGGTGGCCAACACACAGGGGTTGATGAAGGTCATGCAGGTCCCAGGTTTGGAGATATGGCTAATTTCTTCAGAAAGATTGGGTGATGAGAGATGCACAAGAACTCTCACAGCGAGTGCACAGGTAAGAAAATAGGTACCCTTTATCTACTTGTTTATATTACTGATTCTTCTTCTATTGTGGAGACGTGGCTTCATAGGCTTGGTCACATAAGTAGGAAAAAGATGCATGTTCTTAAGTGGAAGATAGATATATTTGACAGGCTTAAGAACTAGAAAGCCTTGGTGTTCTTGGAGGAGATGGCAGACAGAAACCAGTGGATGGTGCTGGATACTTCTGAGCAGAGCAGTTTGGACATGGAGATTGATTCAAAGGATCTCGTGGGTAAAAAGTCATCACTCACAGGTGAACACAGATACTGACATCAGTCAGGAAGGACCAGCGTTGAACAGACAGGTGCCGATGTTGGTCATGTGCAGACCAAAGCCGGTGATGTTGGGAAGGGTAAGACTGACGTCTATCAGAAGGACTGATGTCGGCAGTATGTAAGACCAACATTGATCAGATGATTGACATCACCAATAGGGACACCGATGTTGGCAGGTTGGTAGTCAGGGATAGACGCATGAGAACTGACATCGGTCAAATGCAGATTGTGGAGTGATCGAGGTCAGTCACTGTAACAAATTTTGGGTGGACAGCACGCTGTCAAGGAGTCTCAAACACCCATATGGAGGACTGAAGATGTAAGTAGGCCCTCAAATTCATTCTTCCTCTTCTTTACACTTGTTGCTGATTGTAGAGCAGGAAGGATCCAGGAAACAGGTGGGAGCATGGTAGGGATATGATGCAGAACCAAACAGGAGTTTTGGTAGGGTTGCCAGCTGGTGCGAAAGCACAGAGACGAATGGATTCCTTAGTTGAAGAATAGAGTGAACAAACACGTGAGAAGGAAGACCAAACATATGGTCTTGAGGAAGCTGCATGACAGTTTTGACAGGGGGATGACAGAGCATGACTCTAGTCAATGTCAGGGTAACTACTGTGGTTTGTCTTACCAGGTGGATGATGAGTCGCAACATCATTCTGTTGCTATATGTGGATGGTATATTTGTTAGCAGGGTTTGTACATAAAGGGTTTTACTGAGCTAAGGGTAAGATTAGTTTAGTGGCATGTCAGGAGGAGTTTGGAGTAGTGAAATTCTTTGACATGGGAGGCATGGAGATCATAGGTTGATTTTGTCTCTAGTGGGAGCTGATGTGAATCAGGTGTTGGTGAGGTTCATTACACAGGATGCAGAGCCGCAACACACTAAGGGCTGGATAGGTACAGTGTCTGAAATCACATGAGGTCTGGTATAGACCTGAGTACTCCCATGCAGTGGGAGCTGTCAGAGAGTTAGGAGCCAATCTGGGGAAGTGGGTTCTCAAGGATTTTGAGAGGGACCAACATCAGGTATACATGCAGGGTCAGGACTTCACTACATGGGTTTGTAGGTTTGGATGTGGCAAGGTGCTTGGATGACAGGAGGTACACCACGGGATGTGTGGTGGTTAGTCTTCAAGTGGGAGCTTGAAGAGGGATACAAACCAGGAAACAAATTAGACAGAGTACAAGTATAGGTATAATGCAGTTGTTTATCTCCAAGTGGGAGATTGTTAAGTTGTAGAGCTAAAAGCTTCACTGATGTAGACATGGAGGTGGGTGAAAAAGGGTTGTTGAGTGCCACGAACACCGGCGTCGGTCAGGTCAACTGACATCGGTAAGGAGACAAGAAGCAACTGACGTCGGTCAGATATCGGCCAGCGTCGGCGACCCCCAGGCAGACAGGGATTGGCATCGGTCGTTGTGTGGTTTGACTGCAAGTTTATTACAGGTAGTCAGCTAATGAACCAAGTGTTTGCATGCTTAGTGCTAATTATAGACTGAGAGCTGCGGATCTAATTATTGTAATTAGATGTCTAATTATTGTTTGGATGAGATCTATATAATAGACTCATGGTTGTATTGTAAAGTAGTGCTAAGGAGTAAGAGAGCATAATTATAAGCTCCTTCAGTGTGTGAGGTAGAGCAATGGTGCATTCCTCCTAGTGCCACAGTACCAGGCGTGTTAGTGCTGGATTGGAGAGTCAGCTGGATTCTTCAAGTATGTATGATCTTGGTCATCAGGTGTGCATGGCCCTTATAGAAGATCTACATGGTAAGTAAGATCGTTGATCTGTAGGTGTGTGTGTGTGTGTGCAAGGTCAAGGTTCACAGGTGTGCAGAACCAGTATTGATCTGTAGGTTAGAGATCAGATAGGACAACAACACAACAGGGAGTAGAATCAGGCAGGATCTACTTGGAGTACAGTGTGTACTCATTGGTATGTACATGGAGTACATGGAGAGCTAAGAGGAAGGCAAGGCAGTCCCTTCCATAAGTATGGTCTGTTGAATTGCAGGTTATTTCAGGTTCATGGGAGATCTACTTGAAGTACTTTGAGTACTTGTGGAGTGTGTGGAGCACTTGTGGAGTGCGTGGAGCACAGGTGTAAGGTGAACACCAACTCTGTATTTGAGTTGGGTGTTGGGACCTAGTAGAGAGAGCTTTGAGGAGAGAATTACTGTTCACTTGAGGTGTGGGAAACCTCTGAAGAGGTGGTGGAGAAGAAGTGGCATCTTCTTTATTGTATTCTTTTCTATAAGAGTTATTAATACAAGTTGTGTATTGTCTCTCATATTCTGTGTTATTTTGAATTCTAGTTACTTTTTGAATCTGGTTAATTTTTGCATATTAAGTTGCTTGGTTTGGTAATCAACTGTGTGCTTCTGGTGTTTCGCACCCTAACACTAGTCCTTTAAGTATTTTTAATGTAGATTAAAAGTTATATGTGGATCAAATCAAATTTGCAGAGATCACAAAAACTGAAATACACATGACACCATATTTATATGTGGAAAACATAAAGGGAAAAAATATAATGAGAATAGCTACTAGAATATATTTTTCTAATCTGGCCTCATTGGCAAACCTCATTGATTACAATGTTTAATGAAACCAATCCTATGGAGACACCAATCCCCTGATTTAAGAGCACCAACTTTAAGGAAGCATCCACTCCCTAATTTGAGAACCCACTAAACTTATCTAATGGCACTAACCTAACATACTCTTCTATGGAGCTGCAACTCCAATTTACAAATTAGATTCATAGATGAATCTAAATCTTTGTTCTTTGTTATAGGTCTAATTTTCAACTAATCATACTCTACACATTCTCTTTGTGCCTTTCTTCCTCTCTTCTCCTCTCTATTCCTTTGGTCTTATGTCTAGATATCTCTCTATTAGACACAATTCATTGGTTTCACCAACCACTATACTCTTTTTTATGCCCTCTAGTTCTGTGTCTTTATGATTTTCTATTTGACACACTTTTGGATTTTTATTTCTACCTCTATCTATATTTGACTTGGCTCAATAGAAAATAAAATTATTCTAGAAACATTTTCTTTTGTCCTAGATATCATATATAAAAAAATGATTTATTTCTATATCTTCTATGTGTTCACACTTGGATTATAGCACATCATGATAACTCTAGACTCTAGTTCTTTATGACTTGGACTATAAGTTTCTCATGTCCCAATTCCATGAATCATGCCATAATTCTAGGTCTCTTTCCTATCTATAGCATTTGTTAGATTCAATTTTTGATGCATAATCTCTTTAATGTATATTTGATTGGTTGGGTCAATCAATCTTGTTGTCTATGTCAAGATATAGAGCTTATACACAAGTTCTTACATGTTTCTCTAACTAACCATTTATCTAGAAATGGATTGAAATTTTGGTCATTGATCTTGCCTTTAGCACCATGATTTGATGGTCTCTATTAAATTGGCTCAGCTTTAAAATGCATCCATTATATCAATATTTGACAAGCTCACAATAACTATATAATCTTTGTATGCTTCTAAACTTTAACTTTATCATCTTTAAAATATGCCCATCGATCTTCTTGATTCAAGCTTCTATATGTCATTAGATCTCCAAAGATGCATGTTATTTATCTCTAGTGAGATGCTAAACATCAAGATCCTTATCCCCTCTTGTTGATTCCTATATCTTTGAATCACTTTCACTCTATCAATCTTATTAAACATGCTTGGTTTTTAACTCACCATTGTTTTAATAAACACCAATCACTTTGTTCCATCTGAGTCCACTCAATCCATTGGATATTTCTCATTAAAGCTTTTGTGTGACATTAGATTTTTTAAACTTGCATGAACTATACCTTGACTTGGTCATTAAGCTTTAAAATATTGACCTCATCTCACTACTTCCTACATATTTGGATCACTTTCACTCCATCAATCTTCTTAGACTTGCTTGGTCTTTAACTTACCACTATGTCAATAAACCTTGAGCACTTTATAACATTTAAGTCCATTCACTCCATTAGGTCTCCTTTGAATGATCACCTACTCACTGCCATATCTTATAATAAGATTAATATTTATCTTTGATAGACTCACTCTCATTGATCCTCTATTTGATTGACTCATGTGTTTGTGACACTTGGCATTAACACAATCACTCAGAGGGACCTTTGACAATTTAAATTCATCACGCTCTGTTGGATCTCTAATGTCTGATTAAGTGCTAACTATTGATCTTATAACAATATTGATCATTAACTTTAACAATATTACACTCATTAGGTCTCTATCTAACAAGCTCTATGAATGTGACACTTGTCACTTGTACATTAACTCGGAGGTCCTTTTGACAATTTGATTCATTTCACTTCATTAGATTATTTGTGTATGATGAAGCATGGGTTATTCAAGCTCAGACATAGTATAAATTCTAAGACTTAGGAAATATTAAGTCCTTTGAATACTTCTTGAGCCATTAATTACTAGGTTGAGGGGATGATTTCACAATGATGACAAATGATTAAGTTATAACTTAAGATACTGGGTCCAAGATATATCTAGTCAACATCCATAGTGTCCCTTTTTACATCATTGAAAATTATATTTTGAACATTAATCAATCATCATATATCAACTTGATCAAGCAACATTAACAAAAGAGCTCAATCATTCAATGCATACATAAGATCAACCACATAACACAGTTCTTGTGGGAACCCCTTATGGGGAATAAAACCCACTCTCAAGCCTATAACACATGGACTAATTATCCTATAATAAATTAAAAACAAGAGACTAGTCAACTCCTTTAGACTATAAAACCTTGATCAAATACTCCTAACTAAAGGTCTTTAGTGAAACACCTATTTCACAAGGAATAACTACCCCTAAGGAAGATTAAGTAATTTAGACCCTCCTTTAAACACATCCACCTTATAAATAATGTCTTAAACAACTGATAATATATCTATGATTATCTAACCTTACACAAACTTTATCACTATCTCATACAAGCCTCTCACATAGGCATGCCACAATCTCTCTCCTTTTTTACTCAAACTATCCTCATGTGTACACTTAGACCTATTCACATATCCTCAATATATAAGAGTAATATTTAGACATAAAAAATATGACCCATAGGTCATACAAACAATCCTAAATCTACTCTGCTTATCAACTCATCAACTAGGCACTCTACCTCTCCTTCGCTCCACAACTCTCACATATACCTTACACTAGTCTTACTCATAGGTCTTCCACATTCCTAGAAACCATCACATTTGGTTTCACTATTTATAAATAATTTATGAATTATCAATATCATAACCTTTAATATTATCCAAAACACATGCCTTCAACCTTAAAGAATATTACATGGGTTACACTTAAGCACAACTTTGTTTCAAATAGGCCTAAGTCACCTTTTAGGTCTTATGGAGACCCATTCACCTCTTTGACACTTATAAAAGAAAAATAAGAACACATGACCACTTTTAAATGAATGGGCCCACTTCAAATAACTCCTTTGACATTCTCAAATGATCAAAATCACCAAAACACTATTTTGTTGAAGCATAATTTGCTCAAACAACATTCAATGGACACAATCACCATGAACGAATACATAGTCAACTTGTAAATATTTGTTTATATTAAATATAATTGTTTAAACATTTATAATGTAAAAAAAATTTCATCGAGTATAAAATACTAAAAAATAGATAATTCATCATGAGACATAGAAACAACATCAGAACGAGCTCAATTACCCTTCTTGGGTCAATTTTAGAACATAATTGAAAATATAGTCAGCTTTGGACATTCATATCTTTGACTTTACATAATTATATACCTTAAAATATATTTTTATATATGTAAATTTTATTCATCTACATATTTTATTTTTACACCATGGTCAAATTTTGCTTATATCAAAAGATATAGCATAAAAACTAGACATTGGTCTTTCCTTTATTGAATTCATACAGTCAGTTAAACCTAAACACCATGCTATCATCTCATGTCATCTCTTCTTAGATTAAACATACACCATAAATATTATTATATAAATATCAAACTTTAATACATAGTTTAACAATGCTAAATGTCAAACCTTGAACATGTTGACCTC
Organism: Torreya grandis; assembly: GCA_037957365.1. Taxonomy (NCBI): domain Eukaryota; kingdom Viridiplantae; phylum Streptophyta; class Pinopsida; order Cupressales; family Taxaceae; genus Torreya; species Torreya grandis. The sequence goes on along the minus strand of JARHVA010001707.1, from coordinate 2,898,076 downwards.
ATCTCATGCACTCTTACAATATTGACTCAATGTGCACCATCGATCTTTACATATCAATCAGGTCTTTATATTATAGCACTCACCATTTGATATTTATTAAAAACCCATATTATCATGAAAATTATAACCCTAATGTGAACTTTATCACTTATAATATTAAACATCATGCACTTATTACCATCTCACTCAGCATGCATTGTTATATCAAAACTATATGATTGCCTACTCACCATTGGATCTTAGAAGAATATTGATATTTATCTTTGTTAACCAAAAAATAAATTAATTTTTTTAAATTAATGTGAACCATATATATTAATTATATGATCACATATGAACCATTATATCTCCATTTGGTCCTGATCTTTAACATCATGAAAAATAGACTATGGAAATCATTGTTATCTGCCTGGAAGGCCAACTTTGCGCTTCCATATCTTTTTATTCGCTCATGTGCATGTTCTAAAATTTAGACCATATGATATCCTCACATATTAGAATCCAAAAATGTGTCAATATTATTTTATAACCCTCACACATGTGATATATATTGATATTAAAATACCTCCTCAAATTTATTTGTTCACGGAGCTAACTATGTCAAGAACTGTTTGGAAAGACCAACTTTGCACATGCATATATTTTGATGCGCTTCATCACATGATCTAAAATTTAGTGAAAATAAAATAGGAATAAAACTAAAAAAACCAATATTAAAATTTTATCCTCTCACGTTCACACATGCAAAATATAACATCAAAATGCTTACTCAACTCTTTCTTACCTTATGCAAATTTGGCTAAGTATGGGAAAATGCTATCAAAATGCTTGGGAGCCCAAATTTTCACTTGAATATATTTTTTCACACTTAATTTTATGACCTATAATTTATCACATAGAAAATATTCAAAAATTTAATCAAAACCATATGACCAACTCTCCCTAAATCATCCACACGTGGTAATGGTAACGTCAAGAAACTACCTACTCTAGTTTTCTACCACTAGACCCAAAATGTCCAGATGAAAACAATGATCAACTAGATGAAATAAACTCATGAAAAAAAGCATTGAAATCATATATAACCTCTTATATGAACCATTATACATTCTTAACAATCCATAATCATCCTTGAACACTTCTATCCATGCTAAAATTTAATATCAACCAAACCTCCTTCAAGCATACTAGGATAAGCACATTGCACACTTTGTCATTGTCACTTAAACTATCAAAGCACTTCATCCACTCACTAGGAAACCTCCATGACATCACCATGAAATAATTGACAAATCTCTAATAATATCCACCTTTGTTATTAATGTCAACACCCATCATATAGAAATATGCAACTCACCTTCCTTTTCTCTCTTCAAACACTCCCAAGATCATGCACTTTATCCCCCTTTGACATAATGAAAAAGTGGGCACCAACTGATCCCAAGGACTTGAAAATAATACCAATAGGAGAAGACCATATTAGAAAGATAGTTCAAACTCCCCTTTACCTTGAGCCTACCTCTTCTTGACTTGACAACTTCCTCCTACTCCATGCCAACACTCTCTTCAACTAAGCACTACAACCAATGAAAAAAGAACACAAAAAAACACTAAAATATGATATAAATCACCAATAAACATATAAGAGGGAATCTCCCTAATATATCTTATCCATTTTACTTCTTGAGAATCTTCAAATCTCCATACACCATGAAGAACCACCATACAAGCTTACTAGCCTTCTCTCTCAAAACACTTCCATGACCAGCAACATAAATTCATGTCACTCACCAAATAAGATACATGCTCTCAATAAACCTAATAACTCTCCTAGAAACAATCATACCTTGATATTTTGGAGAAATTGATAAAAAAACACTCTTCTTCTTTATAGGCCTGTCTAGACTCTTTCTAGCCCTACCTAAAACTTGCAAACCCCACAACTTTCAGTAGACACATCTTCATGACCTAAAAATTCATATCTATATCAATCTCATATGTCCCTTTAATCACACCAATCTATATCACCTAGATACTCATCTGAAATATACTTCTTTTACAAACCAACTTACCAATTATACCTCCAAATAGACAAAACTTGAATAACTTGAGAACCACAAACCTTCAAATCTTTGTGAAACATGATTTGATAAACCATATGGCCAAATCAAAATATTAATAAGCTTTATATCTAAACTCATAAGTTAGACCACTTTTCTAGCAAAGCCCAAAACCCTAGAAACTCAAAACAAATAGAGTCAACAATCTTCCTTCTGGTGAAAGTCCACCTCTAAAAATTCTTGTACACCTAGAGACAACCATTAAAAACTTTTGGACCAAGTTTTGAGATTCCAAATATTTAGTAACCCATACATCCTATAACCCATTTTAGGACTAAAAAACTCTTAAGCACAAATTGGGAAACATAAGAGCAAACAAAAATATCCAATTTGACTTCAACATACATTTAGACCACAAAACCACCTAGATCATGATAAAGTAAGGTTAACAGCCAATTATATGTAAAAATATCATCTTGAAAAATCACAATCCTATTTTTCCACTTGAAAACCTTCAATATGACTCTTCAAATTGACCATATACAACTATGACATCACTCTGACATCACCACATATTTTTCCACTTGGACATACTTGAACTAGCTAAAAACACTCATCTCTAACATTCTAGGACCATCTAAAGAAAACCATAGTAATACTTGATTCTCCACTCAAAGGAGTCTCTTAAGAAGCATTGATAGCAACATCCTTTGCATCATAATGCTCTAAAACAAAGTGAAGCCAAGAGTGGCCCACATCTCCTTAGTAACCATTAGAATCCTCTTAAAGCTATAAGACTTCTTTCTCTTGTTCTACTTCTTCTTAGTCTGAACTATGACAACTGGTTCCTTTTTTATATCACTCTCCTTTTCTTCTAAGATAGAATTGACAATGTATGGAGTAACTATGAAATCTTGACATACCTTTTCATTTGAAGAATCCACCTTGCAATTAAGAACCTCATCACTAGGCAATGATAATTGATGTTATTTGTATGATACATACTAAACAATGGTAGGATGTTCACTTGGATCCATAAACATCTCAAAAATAACCTCAACTAGTACTTTGGTCTTCTCCTTGAGCTTGGTATCTTCATTCACAACATGAGTAGACAATGAGAGCCCTTGGCACTCTTCACCTTTTGTAGCATTCTCCACCATAACAAACAAATTACTTAGAACCATAGTCTCATCGTGACTCATACTTACACCTTTGGTTTCCATGAGCTAGCTTTATTTTTTCCTTGCACTCTTGGAGCCTAATTAAACCTATTCTAATTTGTGGACCTTTACTTGCAAAATCTAGCAATGTGACCTCTCTATTCATAGTTATAACAAACCATTATTATTAATGTGAACTCAACTTGCCTTGCTTTAGATGGATAATATTTTTTTAAATGTCCCACACCATGATAGTTGAAACACTCAACCTTGCTCATAACTATTAACTGATGATTTTCATCATAGTTCCATGCAAACTCATTTCTAATAGGTCTTTTACATTCTCTAGCTCTATGCCCAAACTGATTACAAGTATAGTAGTAACCATTGAAATTTTCATATGTTATGGCATTTGGTTGTCTGATCTAATTTGTCTTCATTTTTCCAACACCTTTATTCCTTGTCTGATGATTTGTCTTCAAAGTATGATTGTCCTTGTTCACAATAGTCTTCATCTTATCTTGAGTTGCATTCTTTGGTTCTTTGTATTCAAAACTAGTTCTATCAATTACATGATTTTAATCATTTAGATTATTTTTTAGATCACTTGAGCTATTTTAAAATCTCACAAATGAGTTCACCTTACTAGATGTCTTCTCTAACTCAGATTTTAATGACTCATTTACAATTACATACCTTACGCATTCATCTTCTTTAGCTTTCACAATAAAATTTCAAGTTGAAAACTAAGATGTTTGACTACATCTTCGTGTCTTCATTTATTCTTGCCTCATACACAATAAATTAATCCTCATATTCCTTGAGTTGTGACTTCATCTTCTTATTAATATTATTTTCAATTTTTAGTTATTCAAGGGCATTCATCAATTCAGTCTCACAGTCCACCTCATCTTCATCATCATCTGAATCACTCCAAGTAGACTCCATTTGATGTGAGCACCTACCTTCCTTAGCCATGAATATATATTTATTATAAAATAGGACCATCATATTCATGATCGTACTCTAATTCACTAACTTCACTCTCATCTAATGAGTTTCAATCTTCTTTGGTGTAGAGACTCTTCTTGTTCTTAAAGTACTTCTTATTGTTAAACCTATCTTTAGATGAGTAGAAACAAATCCACCTTCATTCATATGCAAATTAAATAACTGCTTCATAAGATATACCTTATTGAAAGCTGAGGGTTTTTCATACAAATTTGCTAACGTAGTCATCAACTCTATCGTAGACTTTGCCTGTGATAAATTGGATATCACAGTGGATGCTAGACTCAGTCTTATAGACCCTAGAGCCTTTCTGTCAAGAATTTCCCATTCTTCATCCTCCATGTCTTTGGGCTTCTTTGCAACCCCACCTAATGGTAAGTAGAGATCTTTTTGATACAGATAATCCTCTATCTACATTCTCTAGTGTTGGTAATTTTTGCCATTGAACTTTTTCATTCTCAATTTACTTTCATCTGCCATTGCTTCTCCCACTCAAATAGAAATCCCTGCAAAAACCCCTGTGAGAACCTGTAATCAATACGCACTACACAGATCTGAACCACCTGTTAGTGAACCTGAGCTTTGATACCAATTGTTGGATATCAAGCTCTAAACCTGCAACCAAGGCTCTGATCCACTTGTTGGGGGATCAACCAACAATAGATTACACTTGTGAAACCAATAAATGTGAAAATAAATTAGATTGACAAGTAATTAGAATGAGATAATAGCAGGAACAAGAGATACAAGAAACCACCCTGAAAACTTGTATTAACAAACTCTTTACAAAAGGAATACAATTGAAGAAACTTATTTCTTCCACACCTCTCCTAGATGTATAGATCTCTCACTAGATCTCTATTCCTCAAGAGCTCTCTCTCTCAAGAACAATCAACTCTAACAAGTCTGGATTGATTCAATTTTGTACTGTTCTTCACATACAATGAATTACTACAATAATTCACCCAACTACTACCAACTGCAAAAATTACAATAAGCTAGGAAGATCTAATTCTACATATAGAATTAGGAAACTTGAGCATGCACTTCCAACAAGCAGTTAAGCCACTTGAACAAGGGCTCTAAAAATAGTATTGCCAATAATAGAGATGCGAGCTTGAGACTACAACTCAAACTCATCATGCAAACACTCGCTTCTGTCCACGGAAATAGCTTTTTGGACATGCAGGTAACCGACGTCAGTTCCTGCTGCTTGTTTGTGACCGCCGTCAGCCGACCCACTGCCAACGTCGGCCTGACTGACGTCGATCGCTCCTGACCGACGCCGATGTCTGTGTAGACTCAAACCTACTAAAGTATGCTCCTTGGTGAATCTTTTAGCTCCACACCCTAAAAATCTCCCACTTGGAGATAAACAGCTGCACCAGTACCTGTACAGCAACATCTTCTAGCTCCTCCATCTTCAACTCAATCATGAAGACCAACAGAAGTTGAATGAAGATTCAACTTCTCCTTTGTAACCGGCTTGGTTAACATATCAGCAGGATTCCTATCTATATGGATCTTCTCTAGCTTCAACTCACCATCTTCCAATACCTATCATATGAAGTGATACCTTAGCTATATGTGCTTTGTTCTTGAATGAAAGGCTGAATTCTTAGCCAAATGGATTGCACTCTGACTGTCACTATACAATCTACAACTCTCATGCTCCCTACCAAGCTCATCCATGAACTGTATCATCTATATAATCTCTTTGCTAGCTTTTGTGGCTGCAATATACTCTGCTTCTGTAGTTGAAAAGGCAACAACCTTCTGTAACTTAGATATCTAGCTAACTGCCGTTCCACCTACAGTGAAAACATAACTTGTAGTGCTCCTCCTGCCATCCAAATCACCTACCATATCTGAATCTACATAACCATGTAGAGAAGTATCTGAACCTCCATAGCACAAGTGCCTACTGCTGGTTCCTCTCAGATATCTAAGGATCCACTGAACTGCTTTCCAATGTTCCTTACCTGGATTGGCCATATACTTACTTACAACTCCCACTGCTTGGGCAATATCTGGTCTAGTACACACCATTGCATACATCAAACTCCCTACTGCGGAAGAATATGGAACCTTACTCATGTACTCTACCTCATCATATGAATTAGGACATTGTTCGTTACTCAACTTAAAATGTCTAGCCAAAGGTGTGCTTACCGGTTTAGCATCCTGCATATTGAACCGTTTCAACACCTTGTCCACATAATATTCTTGAGACAATATCAACCTGTGATTTTTCCTGTCTCTCTTAATGCTCATGCCAAGGATTTTCTTTGCTGCTCCCAAATCCTTCATAGTAAATGTTTGAGCTAATTTCACCTTAAGCTCTGAGATATCCTGCATGTGAGATCCTGCAACCAGCATATCATCTACATACAACAATAGAATAATATATCTACCATTATCAAATCTCTTGAAATACACACAATGGTCTGATTGACACCTAATGTAGCCATGCTCAGTCATAAACCTGTCAAATTTTAAGTACCATTGCCTAGGAGCTTGCTTGAGGCCATACAAGCTTTTCTTCAATTTGCACACAAACTTCTCCTTACCCTTGACCTCGAATCCTTCTAGCTGTTCCATATAAATTTCCTCATCCAAGTCTCCATGAAGAAATGTTGTCTTAACATCTAGCTGCTCAAGATGCAAATCCTCAAAAGCAACCAAAGACAATACAACCCTTATAGAAGTCATTTTAACAACAGGAGAAAAAATCTCACCAAAGTCAATACCTAGCTTTTGTGTGAATCCTTTTACTACCAATCTGGCCTTATATCTCATCTGTCCATTCTCACCTTCTTTCAACCTATAGGTCCATCTGTTCTTGAGTGTTCTCTTACCAGCTGGCAATTCAACCAAATCCCATGTTTGGTTCTCTCTTAAGGACTCCAACTCCTCAACCATGCCACGCTCCCACTCACTCTTAGACTCCACCTGTATTGCTTCTTCAAAACTCTCTGGTTCTCCACCATCAGTTAGCAATAAATAAAATAAAGAAGGAGAATATCTAATTGGAGGCTTACTCACCCTTTTTGACCTCCTGATGGGTGTCTGAGACTCATTTATAACACACTGTCCACCCAAATTCTCTGACAGTGACCGACCTCGGTCACTTGCAGACCTGTTACTAGCCGACATCGATTCTGCCTGATCAACCTCAGTACCTGTCCTGCCGACGTCGGTCTCTGTACGGCCGATGCCAGTTTCTATACTACAGATGCCAGTTCTTAACCTGCCGACATCGGTCTCTGTGTTTTCCTGCAAGTGATTATTTCTTTTTCCCGTGAGCTCATCTTGGACTTTCACCTCATCCAATTCACCATTGCTTTGCTCAGATTGATTTAGCTTCCTTAGCTGATCACAATACATCACTCTTTCATTGAAAACAACATCACGGCTCTTGATTACCTTGTTAGTTTCTAGATTCCACAATCTGTAACCAAAATCATCTGAGCCATAACCAATAAACGTGCACCTCATAGACTTAGCATCATGCTTCTTTCTATTTTCCTTATCTATGTGCATAAAGGCTTCACAACCAAAAACTTTGAGATATGAGAGATCAACATTTTTACCTGTCCATGCCTCTTCTGGAATACCACCATCCAGAGCTGTAGAGGGTCCTCTGTTAATCAGGTACACTGCAGTGTCAACAGCTTGTGCCCAAAACTGTAAGGGCAAACTGGCATGCAATCTCATACATCTTGCATGCTCCATTATTGTCCTATTCATCCTTTTAGCAATTCCATTCTGTTGAGGTTTCCTTGGAACTGTCCTTTGCCTGTGGATTCCATGCATGTAACAATAATCTCTGAACTTATGACTGCAGAACTCACCACCATTATCTGATCTCAGGCACTTTAATCTTTTACCTATTTCATTCTCAACCATAGATTTCCAAACTTTAAAAGTCTCAAATACATCAGATTTCCTTCTAATACAATAGATCCATACCTTCCTTGTAGCATCATCTATGAAAGATACATAGTACTGTGATCCTCCAATGGAAGCAACCTGAGCCGGTCCCCACACGTCTGTGTGAACAAGCTCCAACTTATGCCTCTTCTTAGTAGACCCAGTCTTGAGAAAACTAACCCTTTTCTATTGTCCAAATACACAGTGCTCACAGAACTCTAGATCTATGCCTTTTAAATCTGAAAGCATACCTTTGGACTTAAGAATTGACATCCCCTTCTCACTCATGTGGCCAAGCCTTGAGTGCCACAATTTAGCATCCACATCTGAAGTAGATAATACAAAAGGAGATTTGTTAGTAACACAATTACACAAATAGAGAGTACCTTCTCTCTTACCTCTGGCCATAACAAGTGCACCCTTGGTCACCTTCCAAGATTCTGCTGTGAGAGTTACTGTACAACCCTCATCCCCTAGCTTTCTTGCAGAAATCAAATTTCTCTTCAAGCTAGGAATATGCATCACATCTCTCAACACCCATGTGTTGTTATTCTGCATCTTCAGCTACACTTTACCTTTGCCAATTATTTTACAGGGCTCATCATCCCCTAGATACACTATTCCAAAATCTCCATGGATATAGTCACTGAAATATTTCCTGTTAGGGGTAGCATGAAAAGATGCACCAGAATCTAATATCCAAGATTCTATATTATTATTTAGAGAGAAAATTAAAGCATCTTGTGCAATACCTACAACCTTGGCTTCTTCCTTTCCTTCGTGCTGGTTGTCCTCCTTAGGCTTTGACCAACAATCTCTGCTTATGTGCCCCATCTTTCCACAATTCCAGCATTGTGGCCTTCTACCATTTCTGGATTTAGATCTGCCTTTCCCCTTTGACTTAGATCTTGATCTGTCTTTCTTGCTCTTCTCTTTCTGCCTTCCCCTGCTCTCAAAACTTAAAGCATTCCCAGATGTCTCTTCTGTGCTTTTCCTACGTATTTCCTCATTCAAGATAACACTAACAACATCCTCTACTTTCAAAATATTTGATGCAGATGCAGTATTACTTTTTGCCATTACTAAGCCATGCCAGCTTTCAGGCAAAGAACATAATATTAAAAGAGCTTTTATTTCATCATCAAACACTATATTCACTGAACTTAATTGATTCACAATTCTATTGAAATCATTCAGATGAGTAGAAACAGATCCACCTTCATTCATATGCAAATTAAATAACTGCTTCATAAGATATACCTTATTGGAAGCTGAGGGTTTTTCATATAAATTTTCTAACATAGTCATCAACTCTACCGTAGACTTTGCCTGTGATAAATTGGATATCACAGTGGATGCTAGACTCAGTCTTATAGACCCCAGAGCCTTTCTGTCAAGAACTTCCCATTCTTCATCCTCCATGTCTTTGGGCTTCTTTGCAACCCCACCTAATGGTAAGTAGAGTTCTTTTTGATACAGATAATCCTCTATCTACATTCTCTAGTGTTGGTAATTTTTGCCATTGAACTTTTCCATTCTCAATTTACTTTCATCTGCCATTGCTTCTCCCACTCAAATAGAAATCCCTGTAGAAACTCCTATGAGAACCTGTAATCAATACACACTACACAGATCTAAACCACCTATTAGTGAACCTGAGCTTTGATACCAATTGTTGGATATCAAGCTCTGAACCTACAACCAAGGCTCTGATACCACTTATTGGGGGATCAACCAACAATAGATTACACTTGTGAAAGCAATAAATGCGGAAATAAATTAGATTGACAAGTAATTAGAATGAGATAATAGCAAGAACAAGAGATATAAGAAACTACCCTGAAAACTTGTATTAACAAACTCTTTACAAAAGGAATACAATTGAAGAAACTTCTTTCTTCCACACCTCTCCTAGATGTATAGATCTCTCACTAGATCTCTATTCCTCAAGAGCTCTCTCTCTCTCAAGAACAATCAACTCTAACAAGCTTGGATTGATTCAATTCTGTACTATTCTTCACATACAATGAATTACTACAATAATTCACCCAACTACTACCAACTGCAAAAATTACAATAAGTTAGGAAGATCTAATTCTACATATAGAATTAGGAGACTTGAGCATGTACTTCCAACAAGCAGTTAAGCCGCTTGAACAAGGGCTCTAAAAATAGTATTGCCAATAATAGAGACGCGAGCTTGAGACTACAACTCAAACTCATCTTGCAAACACTCACTTCTATCCACAGAAATAGCTTTCTGGACACGCAGGTAACCGACGTCGGTTCCTGCTGCTTGTCTGTGACCTCCGTCGGTTGACCCACTGCCGACGTCGACATCTCTGCAACTGCTCCTGACCGATGCCGGTGTCTGTGTAGACCCAAACCTACTAAAGTATGCTCCTTGGTGAAGCTTTTAGCTCCACACCCTAACATTCCTTAGCCATGAATATATATTTATCTTCAATAGGACCATCATATTCATGATCATACTCTAAGTCACTAACTTCACTCTCATCTAATGAGTTTCAATCTTCTTTGGTGTAGAGACTCTTCTTGTTCTTAAAGTACTTCTTATTGTTAAACCTTCTAAATACCTTTTTGATTTTATCAAAACTAACTAATATCTTACCATCATCATTACCTTGATCATGTTCATCATCATCATCCTTCTTATACTTATGAAGGCACTTATTATCAAAATGTCTTATCTCACCATAATTGAAGCATTTGAGGGATAGATTACCTTTATACTTGCCTAAACCTATTCTTAATTTCCTTGAAATCAAAGCAATTAGTTTATCCTCATCTATATAATAAATGTCATCCTCTTTGGGTTTATTACCTAGGAACTTCTTTTTTGGATTCATATATGTCTTGAATGTTGCTTACTTATTTGGTGGTATATCATCATTCTTCCTCATCTCATAGGTAGTAAGCGTGACATGCAATTGATCCATCTTCAACTGAGTAAGATCATGACTTTATTCTATAATAGATACTTTTAGATCAAACATAAGGGATATAGACCTTAATATTTTTTAAAATACAATAACCTCTTCAAGGTTCTCTCCAAGAACTTTGATAATGTTCACAATCTCATCAACTCTCTATAAAAATGATGCCACAGATTCTTTATTCATCTTGAGACTTTTAAATTGCCTTCTATGAGTCTACAACTTAACAAGATTGACCTTTGAATCTCATTCATCAATGATATGCATTTTGTTCCATATATATTTATTATATTTACAATTAATTGCCTTAGTGTATTCAGTCTCTAAAAAACCACAAGTGATAGCATTCATTTCCTTAGAATTGTTCTCAAACAACTTCTTTTCTACAACACTAGATGAAGGAATAGGAGGAGAAACATAAAAATCCACAATATATTTCCATGCATAAAACCTTAGGGACATAATGTATTTCCTCATTCTATCACTTTAAAATGCATAATTGGATCTATTGAACATAGATGTTTTCTTAGTAGAGAAACCTCCTTGATGAATACCCATATTGTACCTTGGATCACCTTTAAGCTGTCAAGCCTTTACCAAAGGACCTGCTCTGATGCCAATTGTTAGATGTAAAATTACTGAGAGGGGGGTGAATCAGTGAGACTAGATATTTATATCTCAATTATAATCCTTTCAAACTATTTAATCAACCAATATATATCAACTTGATCAAGCAGCATTAACAAGAGAGCTCAATCATTCAATGCATATACATGATCAAACACATAACACATAGTTCCCATGGGAAACCCTCATAGAGAATATAAACCACTCTCAATACTACAACACATGGACTAATTTTCTTATAATAAATTACAAAAAGACACTAGTTAACTCCTTTAGACCAAAAAACCTTGATCAAATCCTCCTAACCAAAGGTCTTTAGTGAAACACTTGTTTCATAAGGAACAACTACCCCTAAGAAAGATCAAGTCATTTAGACCCTCTTTTGAACACCTACAGCTTAGAACTAATGTTTTCAACACTTGGTGATGGATCTCTAATTATCTAACCTTGGAAAAACTTCCTCTCTATCTCATATAGGCCTTTTACATAGGCATTCCAAAATCTCTCTCCTTTACTCAAACTATTCTCATATGCACACTCAAACCTCTTCACATATCCTCAATCTATAAGATCACTATTCCAAAATCATAAATATGACTTATAGGTCATACACATAGTCCTCAATCTACTCTGATTATCAACTCATCAACTAGGCACTCTACCTATCCTTTAGTCCAAAACTCTCACATAGACCTTGCACTAATCTCACTCATAAGTCTTTCACAGGCTTAAAAACCATCAAATTTGGTTTCACTATTTATAGAGAATTTAAGAATTATAAAGATAAAAACTATCCTATTAGCCACAATACATACCTTCACTTTTAAGGCATCTTACATGGGTCATACTTAAGCAAAACTTTCTTTTGGATAGGCCCAAGTCACCTTTTAAGTCATAAGGAGACCCATTCACCTTTTTGAGACTTATCCATGCAAACTAAGAACACAAGACCAATTTAAAATTCATGGAACCATTCTCCATGACCTATTTGACATCCTAAAATGATCATAGTTTCCAAAAAACTCTTATGCTAAAGCATAATTTACTCAAACAACATTTTATACACACAGTCACCATGAACAAATACAGAGTCAACTTGAAAACTTTTATGATTGGTCAAACCTTCATAATGCACATAGATGGTCCTCATGGAGTATAGAAAACTCCAAAATAGATAATTCATCTTGAGACATTGAAAAAACATTAGAGTGAGCTTAATTACCCTTCTTGGGTCACTAACAGAACACAGTTGAACACATATAGTCAAATTTGAACCTTCATAACTTTGATTATACATACTTTCAGATCTTCAAATATATATTTGTAGATTCATATTGGATTTCTCTACATATTTTATTTTTACACCATAGTAAATTCTATATAGATCAAAACATATAGCACAAAAACCAGACACTAATTGTTCCTTTGTTAAATTCAAATATTTGAATTCAAATGGTCACAATTAAACCTCAAACACCATGCTATCATCTTGAGTCCTTTCTACTCAGATTAAACACACACCATATATATTATTATATGAACCTATAACTTTAACACATAGTGATCCAATTACAAACATTAAACCTTGAACATGTGGAACTCATCTCGTGCACTCTTACAATATTGACTCAACATGCACTGTCAATCTTTTTAGATTAGTCAAGTCTTTATCTTATAGCACTAATAATTTGATATTGCTTAGAACCCCCATGATCATGAAAATTGAAACCCTCACATGAATTTTGATCACTTATACTATTAAATAACATGCACTTCTTACCATCTCACTCAACATGCATTGTTAGATCAAAACTGTATGATCACTTGTGCATCATTGGATCTTAAAATAAGATCAATATTTATCTTTGTTAACCAATGAACACTTTGACCTCTTTAAATTGATTAACACTATATATATTCACTATATGATTTTATACAATCCATTATATCTCTAGTTTTTCTTTATCTTTAACATCATGCAAAATAGACTAAGTATGGGGACCATTGCTATTTGTTTGGAAGGCCAACTTTGCACCTCCATATCTTTTGCTTCGCTCAAGTGCATGTTCTAAAATTTGGACCATTTTATCTCCTCAATATAAAAATCTAACCATGTGTCAATATTATCTTATAAATCTCACATTTGTGAGATATAATTACATTAAAATGCCTCCTCATAATTATCTATTCACAGAGCCAACTTGTTGAGAACTATTTGGAAAGACCAACTTTTCACATGTATATTTTTTGATGCACTTAATATCATGATATAAAATATAGGGTAAATTAACTAGAAAAAAAATAAACAAACTCATATGAACACTTTATCCTCAAACCTTCACATGTGCAAAATATAACAACATCAAAATGCTTACTTGGCTCTTTCTTGCCTTATGTAAATTTGGCTATGGGAAAACACTATCAAGCTGCTTGGGAACCTAACTTTACACTTGCATATATTTTTTCGCACTTCATCACATGACCTATAATTTAGTGTATATAAAATAGGCACAAATTTTATCATAACCATATGACCAACTCCCCCTGATTCATCCACACATGGTAATGGTGATGTCATAAAATTGCCTACTTAGATTTTCTACCACTAGACCCAAAATGTATAGATGAAAACAATGATCAACAAGATGAAATCCACTCATGCACAAAAGTAATGAAATCACATAAAACCTCTTATAAGACCCATTTCACATGATTAATACTCCATACTCATCCCTAAACACTTCTATCCATGCCAAAATTTAAAATCAACCAAACCTCCTTCAAACATACTAGGACAAGCACATTGCACACTTTGTCATTGTCACTTAGAATATCAAGGTACTTCATCCACTCACCATGACATAATAATGACATCATTGAAAAATCTCAAACACTAATACATATCCCTTGATTTATTTTTTATTTACATACTTAAGATCAAACTCACTAAGATGAATGACCCACTTAGCCATTCTGCCTATTAAAGCTATTTTGAATAAGAGATATTTAAGAGCGTTAGTTTTGGCAATGATTTTTGTTTGATTATTTAGAATTTAGTGGATAAATTTTTGTGAAGAAATAAAATTATGAGACATGATTTTTCCATGGGAGAGTAATTAATCTCATATGATACCAAAGATCTGCTTAGGTAATAAACCACTCGTTCTAATACACTATCTTCATGTTGTGCCAACAATTCCCCCAATGCATACTATGTAGTGGATATATACAAAATAAAAAATTTATCTATAGTAGATAGCATGAATATTGATGGATTGTAAAGATACTATTTAATATTCTCAAATGCCCTATTATGGTTTTCATTCCAAGTGAACAGAGTGTCTTTCTTAAGAAATAATGTAAACAAATGACAAATGTCTACAAGCTATGATATAAACCTTCAAATTACATAAATTTTTCCTTACAAACTATAGAATTACTTGATATTTTTAGGTGGAGGCATAATAAAGATGGCTAAATCTTTGGAAGGATCAACCTTTATGCTATAGTGTGAAATTATGAACCCCAACAAATTTCCTAATGTAACTCTAAAGACACAATTCTTTGGATTCAAATAAAGCTTGTACTCTCTCATTTTATCAAAAATTATATGAAGTATCATAGGATATTATGATTTTGATTTTGATTCAGTAAGGATGTCATAAACATAGTCTTCCATGATGTCATGAATCATATCAAGAATATAACTATTATTTCTATCTGTAATGTGGCTCTCACATTATTGAGACCAAAGGGCGTTATTTGATAGTAAAAAGTGACCCAAGATGTTGTAAATGTTGTTTTATGTTGGTTTTTTGGATTTATTTTTTAATTTGGTTGTAACCTAAAAAACCATCCATTAAAGACATCTCATGACCAGTGTTGGAGTCCACAATTATGTCTATGTCTGGAAATGGAAATTCATCTTTGGGAAATGCCTTGTCTATATCCCTGAAGTATGTACATACCCTAATTTTAGTTGGTTTCTTTGATACTAGAAAGATATTAGATATATAATATAATTATCATATGGGATGGATTAAACAACCCCCAATTATTTAATAGTAAAAAATGACCCAAGATGTTGTAAATGTTGTTTTATGTTGGTTTTTTGGATCTATTTTTGATTTGGTTGTAACCTAAAAAACCATCCATTAAAGACAACATCTCATGACCAGAAATGGAGTCCAAAATTATGTCTATATTTGGAAATGGAAATTCATCTTTGGGACATGCCTTGTTTATATCCCTAAAGTATGTACATACCCTAATTTTAGTTGGTTTCTTTGATACTAGAAAAACATTAGATATCCAATATAATCAATAGATGAGATGGAATAAACAACCCCTAATTTATTTTTTATTTCTAATTTCACTAAGATTACAGCTTTGGGATGCATTTTTCTAAGTTTATGCTTTATAGTTTTTTCATCTAAATGAACCACAAGATGATGCACAATAAGTGAAATATCAAGACCTAACATGTCTGAATAAGACCATACAAACACATAAAATAATTATTTAATAAAAAGGGTGAAATTTTCCTACTCTTCTTGGGTTAATGATGTGACAAGCTTGACTATATTTGGATTTTCCTTTTTAATATTAATTGTTAAAGTGTCTTCCACTAGGATAGATGATTATTATTTATTTTCTTGGGTGGTGGAAGAAGATTAAGTTAATCCTCAAGGTATTATTCTCATGAGGTTGTTCTATTGATTTGATGATGTGATAATAGTTCCCCAAAATATGTATAATCATCTAACTAGATGGAAAACCCCTTCTTGTGACTGCCTACTAGAATATGTCCTCTTATGCTCAATAATTCATATATTACTTCATTGTTTTGAAAATGATCAAGCATAGGTGTTGTTTTTTGGTCCCTCTAAATGAGTTTTTGATATGTTAGGTTAAGTGTTAAAACAATGATTCCATAGAATAAATTGGTCATAGATAAATCTTCAAATCAGCTATAGATGGAACCTATTTTAGTGTCTGAAAATCTTGCCTCATATTCACTAGAAGAGTCACTTTAGAAAAGTATTATGCTCATATTAAGTGGGTTAAATATTATACCATGGAAAGATTCATTAGATTTAAGGATGGTAGGTTCTAATAGTCCTTGTTCATGGAGAAAAAGGCCCTTGCATTTATAATTTTATTACACATGATGGATTTGGCTATGGCATATTGGTTTTTAAGGAAGCAAGTAGTTGGTTCATCATAATAAATCCAGGAGGATTCAAATCTTTAAATTTTTCATCAAAAAGAAAAAATCTTTTACAAATGATGTTTTACTGATGTTACAAACCACTTGAGTATCTTTTTGATGATGGGGCTTGCCATGATTATTTGGAGACATGTTGATTTTACTTAAATAATTAACATTTTAGATTTCATACTTGCCCATGCCTTTGTCAACCATTTTAAATTGGGATGGAGGTGATGGTGTGGTTTTTGAATTGGAATGTTAATTGGATGCTTGACTTGTCAATGGAGTATCTGTGGAAGTGTCTATGTATGGTGTATTTGACCAACCACCAAGTGTAGGGGTTTGAACTAATGTATCAAGATGGATGTAGTTGTTATGTTTTAGGGATTCATCAATAGTAATATATATGGCTTTGATAATAGGGAGATAATTTGATTTGTGATAATGTTCTTCCATTAGTTTAGTATTGGAAGGGTTGAGGATCACCATGTATGGCTACTTCTATGCCATCACAAGAAAATTTCAAACACTAATGTAAGGTGGAGTGTATAACATTCATAAAATAGATCCATAGACATCTAATGAGTAAATTTTAAGGTAAAGATAAATCAATCACATAAACCAATGCCTCTTGAATGACAATCCCCACCATCAAATGAAGATATATGGTACCCACAGACTCACCCTAATTATGATCATATGCCTTACTAGTAATAATAATTCATTCTAGTGTTATTTTAGGATACCCTAAATGTTTGATTAATATTAATTAACATAAGTTCAAATCCAACCCATGGTCTATAAACACCCTTTTTAATTTATGCCTAGAGATTATGACTCCTATATACAAAGGTAAGTTATGTATAGATCCCATAGGAGAGATATTAGAATGATTGATTGTAACTTGATTATTATTGGATAAGTTTCTAAATAATTCTTGAAAATTTTAAGCAGTAATGTATTGAGGGACTCTTGACTCTTGAAGGAATTTATACAATATATCTTTATATATATATGGGAAGTTTTGAGAAGCTGTAGAATAGATCTATGATGGCTTGTATAATCAACATAGATTTACTAATAATGACATAAACATGATGGCTTGTATAATCAACACAATTGACTATAAAATCAAAAGGATGATTGGTTTGATTGAATTTAATTTATTGAGGTTTCTCTTGTTTTTATTTACCATGTCCTTACTCATGTTTGGGAAAAGCATATTTATATATGTCTAACTTTTGATTATTAGATGAGATGGATGATTGACTTGTAATGGCTATGTTTCCATAATCAATAAGATCTTGGACATAATGCTTTAGATTCATACACTGATTGGTTGAATGAACCTTAATATTATGGTATTCATAAATTTTTTTGTCATGATAGAAATTAGGTTTAAGAAAATTTTATTCAAAGGGTTTGGTGCTAGGCTAAATGATCATGTTCATAGCAACCAAATTTAAAAAAATTGATTCATAAGAATCTTTGAATTGGGTGAACTTACGCTTGTGATTTTATTATTTTTGTTAACCTCTAGGTATTATGATGTTAATGGGTTGAGGTTAATTTGATATTGTATTTTTTGGTTTTGAAATTAATTGACATTGGTCACACCATCACCCACAACATTTTTATTTTTGGTGAAAAACTTTGGTTTTTTGGTTTGGTTTGAGGAATTGTTGTCATATTTAATTTTTTTTGGTAACACCCTTAGTAATTAAATTTCATTAAATTTGAACTCACTTTTCAATGATTTAGTCAAAGGAATTTAGATAAATAATTTGCAAGTGATGACCCAACTCCAAGTTATGATTTTTCGTGAAGATAAAAATGAGTTCTTTTTTGAGAAAAGAAATGGAAAAAAACTAGCCAATGACTACCATATTTTTAATAAAGAGGAAAAGGTTTCACCAATATGTTATGTAGTGTTATATATATCGAGCGTGGTCAAATAATTTTTAACATTATATAAAAAATGAATAACAAATTTTTTGTATAAGTCTTCAAAGGTAGAGATTGATCCTTTGGGTAAATGTGAGAACCATTAAAGGATTGACCCCCTAGACTACATGGAAAGAGTCTCAACATGTATTAATTACTATAGGAAACATCAACACATGCCATATAGAAGACTTTAAGATGTTTCCTAGGATCACCCTTACCTTTGTACTTGTAAAATTTAAGGAGTTCAAAATGTTTGGGAAAGGGTGTTGTCATATTGTTTACATAGTATGGATAAGGACAAATTTCTCCAAACTTATATTGTTTTTGCCTATAAAAGATACTATCTTACAAACCTTGGACCTCATCCTGCATATTTTTCCACTCTTCAATGAAGTGTGGTGAGAGTTGATTATTTTGTCTTAAAGAGGTAAACATGTTGAAAGCTTGACCCATAAATGGGTTTGAATTGGTGTTATCTTGTGAAATGAATATTGATTATTATGTGGATTTTTGATGAATTGATTAGGAAATGTGATGAAAGAGGGATTGGATTTTTGTGATTGTGTGAAAGTGTTTGAGTTTATTGGGTTAGTGGAGAAGTTAGGATTTGTTTGATTTGGACTAATGGTGAAGTTAGGAATTGTTTGGTTTAGATTTTTGGTGAAGTTAGGATTTGTTTGGTTTGTGAAGGTAAATTAATCTGGGTTTATTTGATTTGGGGATGGATTTGGGTTAGTTTGACTTAGGGATGGATTTATAAATGTGTTTTGGTTCAATTTTTTTGAAAAAGGATTTGAACAATTTTTTTTTTGAATGAGTGTTAGGGTTAAATGGTTAATGTTGATGAGTGAGTTTAGATTAATGGGTGTTTGATTTTGATGTAATGGAAATAACCATAAAAAATAACTTGGATTTGAAAATTGATTTGGTACACTTCCTAAATAAAAAGAAGTATTGATGGGTAAACTTGAATAAACATTCAAGTTTGGATTTAAATTTGATTAGTTAATGAGTGAACTAGAATGAGTACTCAAGTTTAGATTTTGATTTGGATTACTATTGTTGATTGATGAACCATGGAAGTTCAATTTTTTTTAGATTATAAAAATAAATATGTATTCAAGTTTGGATTTGATTGACTGTTGATTGGTAAAATTGAATGATTATTCTAGTTTGAATTATATTGGTTGATGATTTGTGAACTTGAATAAGTATTCAAGTTTGGGTTAGATTGATTGATGTTTGGTAAAATTGAATAATTATTTAAGTTTGGGTTAGATTGATTGACATTTGGAAAAATTGAATAACTATTCAAGTTTGGATTGGACTGGTTGGTGATTGGTAAGCTATAATGGATATTTAATCTCAGATTTGGATTGATAAATGAGGGTAAATTTAGATTCACACTTAAGGCTAGATTTGGATTAGAACTTGGCTCAACCAAAAGACTATTTGTTTTATTAGCTTATATCTTTGATATCTCTTGGTTGACTTAATGGGTATGGGTTTCCATATAAAAATCATGACTCTCTTGGGATGACTCTTTGTTGAGGATTTCCTTTTATCTTGGGAGACTTGGGGATTGGAATCATAAGAACCAATGAGAGCATTCCTAGACTATAAAGAGCCTTGTAATGCAAATTGATATTGAATGGGTAATGAAGTATCTCTCCTATAAGTTCATTCTTGTTAGACATGATGTATTGATTAAATGGAGGAGTCAAAATGGACTAAGGGATACTCTCATCTTGATAAGATCCTCCCTCTTCTTCATTATCATTGATTTTGTGAATCTAAACATGGTGATCTTGGTTTTTTTGACTACAAAATTGAAAGGGGTCATTAAAAAAAGGATCATCCCTCAACTTAGGATTATTAAGCATATCCATATGCCTTATGATAGGTGAAATTACTAGGGGAAAGGTTTTGACTCAAAAAATGAAAAAGGTAAAATCTTGAATTTAGGAAAAGTGAAAGACCAAAATGACAAAAAGTTGATGAACAACAAGATACCTTTGAGTTTTGATTTTTGGGACTAGTGTTATGATTGTTAAAGATTTTGGATTATGAATTGATTGACTAATTTAATTATCAAAAGGTTTTTGGTTTCAATCAAGGATTTTAACATGAGGTATTTCACAAGGAAGTAAATGAATAAGTCATACTCTAAACACACATGCATTACACAAAAAGGTATAAAAACTAGGCAAAGGGACTTGAATAAATCGCAGGATTTCCATTTTTCTTATCTATTTCATTAGTTTTAGCCTAATATTTCAAGGCACTAGCTCAATGGACGATCCCATGGCCCACTAAGCCCAATTTCAAGGGTGAATGGAAAGTAGTTTATTATCACTAATTGCTAACTAATGAATTGCAAGTTAGATGGTAAGAATGGCTTCCTTAGGATTAAGGTTTAAACAAGATTATTTATGGGAGTAATCTATATACCTTTTAGTATGATGAGGCCCAAAACCATGGAAGAATATAATTTTATGGATGCACACAAATGGGTATAATCCTAATGTGCCCAACATAACCATAAGATTTTAGTGTGTTGACATCAAAAAATAAAACTTTGATTCATGTTGTCTAAGGCATAGGTATTGGACCATGGAGGCCCCTCACTTTATGATGTGATTAAAACACAACATTTTTTAGCCAATAATAACTCTAACTCAATTTATATAACTTGATAGTACATAGGGTTGGCCTACCATATAATGGTGAAATACATGGTCGATAGAGCCCCTAATAAAAGAAAAATAAAATAAGACTTATAGTTGCCTGTAATTCTTAGGTTTCACCACCAATATTGTGCCAAGAGAAGAGCATACACACAAGTGGGTCTTGGGTAACAAAGTTTTTGAAAATTTTATTTCTATTTTTTTGAGTATTATCACCAACGTAACATCACAGAAAAGAGCATACAAAATAAGATCAAAATAAAAAATTACTTGAAATAGAAAGATTAATTAACTCCAAAAAGTAAAAATTTAGCTAATTACTAATAAAAGTGAAAATGCTAAAATAAAAGCTGTTAAAAAACTTGGAACATTGCAAGAATACTAAAAAGCAATTGAAATTTGATTTGTCTAGTTTTTGGTGGTTTGTCTTTAACTAATGACCTATAATACAACTATTATAAGTCTTTTATATGGCTATAATATCAAAAAAACCTAAAAAAAGTTAGCAAAAAATTTTGAGCATGGTCATTGATATCTTAGGTTGTCATTGATGTCAAAGAGAGCATGTGGTACAAGTGCATTAATGACAAATAAGTTGTGTTTGATAGCTTGGAGATATATGGCACATGTACATGTCTATAAGACAAAGAAGTTGTGAGGCATCCATAGATGTCTTGGTGAAGTTCTAGTGTGTCATTTGATCATTTGGAAAGATAAACATGAATCTTTTAGCTTAAGACAAGCCAAACCATCATTGCACATCATACAAAAATGAATGAACTAGTAGGTTTTTGAATTTAATTAAGGTATTCAAAAAATTAATAGTGGTCAAAGACTTTCATGAAGATGTTATCTCTAGTGCCAAGAAGGTAACTTAAAGATTTGGACTCTTGAAGTGTTTTCTAGCTCAAGTTATAAACCTTTAAAGTTGCTCTTATAGACTGTGATGTGCCAAAGACCATTAATTTTAACTACATTTAAATCTAGGGTTAACTAGTCAAAATAGATCTAATGGTGAGTGTTCATCATCCGTATTATGATCCAACATTGTACATGAAGTCAATATATCAAAGGTTCCTAAGATTGTACATGTTAGTGACATGTGTCTCAATCATGATTGATTTGATAGAATAATAACACATGGGTGTTTATGCAGATGGAGATTGATGATGTAATATGAGTCAAATAGTCAATGCTCAGAAGACACACAAGGGTACCAAGTGACTTAATCATGGAAGTGCAGATCAATGATCAATGGTGAGTGTTAAAGATTTAAAGTTAGGAGACTTATAAGGAAATCTATGGAGTGTAATTTATCTATATTTTAAGGAGCATGAGATGATGATAGTGTCAAATGTTTTACTTTGAACAGTGACCATTGGCATTTGAATTAGCAAAGGGAAAAACTAGTTTGTAGTTTTTTACTAATATCTTTTGATCTAAGAGGAATTTGTTGATGGAGTAAAAAATCAAAGTTGAAGATTACTTCAAGACATATCCAATTTTTTTTATTAGAATGTCTATTTTTTTTAAATTTGTAGATATTAAGCTTCAAATTTGACTATTTTTTTGTTCACAGTGTTACTGTGTACAAGACTATTATTTGAGTAAATTATGCTTTAGAAGAAGAGTGTTTTGGTGGATGTATTCATTTAAAAATGTATTAAAAGTCATAAAGAGTGGACCCATGTATTTAAAAGTAATGTTGTGTTCTTTTTTTCCTTGATGAAGTGCTAAATGGGTAATAGATGTCCATGAGACATATATGGGCTACTAAGGCCTAAATGAAAGGTGTAGCTACTTAAGTGTGATGCATGGATGCTATAGACAACCTATGAGGATGATATTTAGTTATGTTTTAGCATTATATAAGTCTTAAGGGTTAAGTCAAGTATTATGGCTGACCTAGAAGTTGATATTCATGAAGACTCTATAAAGAGTGAAAGCTAAGGTAATGGTTTTAAGACTTTATGAGGAAGTGTTGAGAGAGTAGAAGATAGAGGTGAAGGAAAGAGATTAGAGGGAGTGTGCCTAGTGAATGGACTAAATAAAATAGTAGGTTGAGGATATTTATAATGTCATAATAGTGTTCATGCATATCGATAGATTGAGGATGAACAAATAAGTTTAGAGTGAGCCAAAAGGGTTTTTGGATGCATTAATTATATGAGAAAGTTTGAGTGTGTATGAAGAGTTGAAAGAGAGGTGTTATAGATTTTTTCTCCATCATATTGAAAGATAATTAGAGTTATATAGCTGTTGATTTCATAGGTGTTATATGGGTGCTCAACATCTATAACAAGTTGGTGCTTGTTCATACTTATGGGTGGGTGCTCCTTATGAAGTGGGTTTTTCACTAAAAGGTATCATGTTTATGATCATATTATATGATAATTAGTCCATGTGTTTCTATGATTTAGAGTGGGTTTTATTCCCCATGAGGGTTTTTCATATATTTCATGTGTTTTGTGTTTGATCTTGCATCACCTTTCTTATTCATTTATGAATATCTTAAATGCTTTATAAATGCTTGTGGTCATTGATTAAGAGTTTGAAAGGATAATAATTAAAGTTTGAAATATATTGCATCATTGATTCAACACCCCTTAGTGATTGTACCTCCAACAAAAAATATAGAAACAAAGAAATCCAGGGTTTTAGAATGTTTTCATTGTTACACAGTCAAAGAAAATAGTAAATTCATTAATAGTTAGTGAACTTAAAAAACTAGAAAATAGAAGACTAAAATAAAATACTCAGAATTATTTCACTATTTGTAACTAATTCATTAAATTTTATAATGATTTCACTATAGTTTGAAACAATTTTATTGAAGTGTGAAATGATTTCACTAAATTTAATAATTATTTTACCAAAGTTTGAAATGATTTTGCATTTCTACAAAAAAGGGTTAAACAAAAAACATAAGACAAAATAGGAAGTAAGACTAAAATAGAAATGGCTTAAGAAATACAAGCACACATATAAATTGTTATAAAAACAAAAAACTACAAAACAATAATCAAAATATCACATAAACAAATTTGTTATTTGATAAAATGAATTCCTTGTTATACATAATGAATTCACTGTTATGCAGGTTCATGAAAAACAAACTCAAAAACTTAGAAAATCAACTTGAAATAATAAACATAAAAATCCAAGACAACTGTTAAATGTATATGCACAATAATATCAAGCAAAAGTAATTGAAATGACTCCCTAAATGCACCTATGATGTAAAACATGAGGGATAAGGTTCCATTAGGCATGCTAAAATGTGTAAGAATAAAATTTAGAGTGCAAGCTAGATAAGAAAATATTAACCAATGAATTATAATTTAAACTAAATTAAAAGTCACTTCAAATATATATAAACAACAATAATATAAAAAATACAAATAAAAATTACAAAATGAGATTCAATTTCGTCACCTTCTCCATTATGTGATCAATGGTGGATTTTATCTTGAATGCTAATGTGTTGCTCAACTTATTTCCAAAGCAAAGAGAATTGGGCAATGTTTCAGTATGCAATAAGATTTTAATGGATTTGATTCACTTAGATTCACTTAAAAATTATATAGTAATTCATTAGCTTGAAGGTGGATGATTGAAAGTGATGGATTGCATGTTAATTTATAGACCTATGGGAGGTTAACTAAATAGTTGAGGTTTATTTGTTTTTTTTTAAATTATAAAAATAATCAATGGTGAGGAATTAGTCCTCATCCATGAAGATTATGACCAATTCCAAGGGTTGAGAATAAAGGTATTTGGTTGAGTGAGTTAGGAAGAAAGGGTAAAGTTGGTTGAGTCAACTTGGAAATTGAAATGTTCTATAGGATGACTTGTAAAGTAGTTGAGGAAGTAATTAGATAAGTCAACACATGGTTGAAAAAAATGTGGAGGATGTTTGGGTGAGGTGGAAAATATATATTTTTAATTATTTTTGGAGGAAAATAGGTGTGCACAAATATAATTAATTAATTAATAATCAATTATTTACATTTTAGAGGGAAGTGATGTTAATTTGAATTCAAATTGAGGAATGATAAGGGTTAGCATGTCAAATTTAATTTCAACAATGAATGGTGAAATTTATGTGTCTACAACTAGGTCATAGTTTTTTCATGTGACAAAAGTTTATGACCCTTGCTTTTTGTTCTCCATATAACTAGGGTTTAATGTCTTTGTCAAATGTTGTTTCTACTTCCTTACTTTCTAGTGATACCTATCCTTCATTGTTTGGCTCATGATAAACATAATGTTTTGTTATTTTATTTAATATATATACTCTACAAAGTTCATTAAATTTAATATCACATTCATCCAACCACAACTCTTTTGAGCATGTGGCCCCATACCAGTTTCTAATAGGAAGTATACTACTGATCTATTTCCTCAAAAGTTGTCTCTTCTTCCTTAGAGTTTAATTTAAAATTATAATATAAAAAACATTATAAATTAAATAATGTTAGGTATTTCATGTTGTACATATAAATTACTTAAAAATAAACCTTTTACTTAATATACATGAAGTTAAACTATACATTTCTAAGCATCCCTAAAGGTGATATTGGTGTCCCATCAACCATAACAATATTGTATGTTACCACATGTAAATGCAGTTTTCATAATGTTTCCTAAGTGTTACTTGGAAGGCCATTTGTGTTTTCCCCTAATTCAAGTAATGGCTTATTTCTTGACCATTGATTGACATCTAATAATATCTCCATTTTTTCACATTTTCTACTGGTCTAGAATATATTCTTATTGGGTTTTGTTTTGTTTTGTTTTTCTATACCCTCTTAACCTGATGATCTTTATCTTGTTTATTAGAATATTTAAAAAAATGTGTTAATTTATCCAAAAAACCTTATCTTTTTACTAGCTTTAACATTTGTTTCAAATTTTCAATTTCTACATTGTCAAAATAAGTCATTTTGGTCTAGGCTTTATCTTGTTTGTCATGAATAATTGACCTACTTTTTTTAATATTATCTCATGTTTATATGTATTTTTATAGTCCCATTCACTATATAAATTTGATAATATATATTCATTTGATACTTTTTCCTTTCCTTTTCTCATATTTTCCCCACTTCTAGTGGTTATCGCAACCCACGGCTTTGAGTCTTCAATAATTATTCTTGACTGTTTCTTTTTCAGATTTTAATTATGTTATTTTATCACTATTCAAAATTATCTTATCTTATTTGAAATTAATTTCCATTTATTGGAATAATCTCATTCCTCTTCTATTTTATTAGCTTATAAATTTGATAATATTTATTCATTTGATACTTTTTCCTTTCCTTTTCTCATATTTTCTCCACTTCTAGTGGTTATCGCAACCCACGGCTTTGAGTCTTCAATAATTATTCTTGACTGTTTCTTTTTCAGATTTTAATTATGTTATTTTATCACTATTCAAAATTATCTTATCTTATTTGAAATTAATTTCCATTTATTGGAATAATCTCATTCCTCTTCTATTTTATTAGCTTCTTCTCCACTTCTTACTTCATTGCAATCCCTTTTGTATCTTGGACCTTAGGTATTTTATTTAAATACTTTGTGCCTTTTGGCAGTGGGGACCTTTCTAGTTATTCTATTTCTATTTTCCCCATTTTTATATAAATGTGCCACTTTAGGGAAATAAAAGTAGTTGTGTCCCTTTATCATGTCAAAATTCACAGTCAACCTATGGTTCCTCCATATAATTCCTTGTGATGTGATTAAGTTTTATGTACTTATAACAAGTAGAAGGTGGTCTCTCCTAATTGTTTACATGGTTATACCCTTAGGTATAACCTTTTATTCCTTAATAGCTTCCCCCTCCACATTGGTATCCACATATGCAACCACCATGTCTCCCTCCTCTATACCCACCTTAGTTGTTATTGCAATATTGGATCTAAGAGTTTTGTGGTGTAAAATATTATATAGTTAGAGGATTATGGTATTATTGTTTAGGGTGCACTATGTTTAGATTTACCATTCATCATGACAATGTTGTCATTTGTTGGTTTGCTACATCTCATCTTCTATTCCTTTCATTTATATCTTTCATTGCATCCTATTTATGGAAAGTATGAAAATGTAGTGATTAAATGATCCAAAAGTTATACAATACATAAATTGGTTCATTGGTGGTTTTACCTCCATAATGATACATAATTATTTTGGATGTTGATCATATGTTTGAAATATTTTGTAATATATAATATCTTTGTATATGGGCCACTAGATTGGGGGTGTCATATCCACTAGTGTCTATTATGATTTCACTATTGCCACTCATTTTTACATCTCTTTACATGGGTATTATATCTTGAGTTCCATTTTATAATAAAAAACCATAAACAATATTCAATATTATGGTAGGTTATTTCTAATTAGTAGTGAAATAAAATCATTGACTTTTATTTGAATTTCCTATTTCAACTATAATTATTTTAATTCTTTTTATAATCTCTCCATATTTTACTTTAGTGAATATTTTTTCTCATTTCCAAGACTGGGTTTTCAATCATGATGCTATCTTTAGGTCCTTTGTAAATGTGTTAAAATTATTACTATCCATATTTACCCTAAATAATGGTATTAATCATGAAATAAACCATTCTATTTTTTATTTCTCATTCAAGGGATCC
The DNA here is from genome assembly GCA_037957365.1 of Torreya grandis. NCBI lineage: Eukaryota > Viridiplantae > Streptophyta > Pinopsida > Cupressales > Taxaceae > Torreya > Torreya grandis. Next base: position 2,869,820 of record JARHVA010001707.1, on the reverse strand, counting down.
TCACATTTTTGTACTATTAACTTAAATATTTGATCATACTCCTTTCCAATCTCTTTTTATTTTTGTATGAGTTTTCAAAATTTACTTACACTTTTTATAAGGATATCTAGATAATGGAAATATCCTTTAAATGTTTTTTGTATGTCATCCCAAAAATTCTTATGCCCTACATTCATTTTCATATACCATTTCAATGCATCATCTCTTAATGTCCCTAAAAAATCAAACAACATTACTTTATCATTTTTTATTTTATTAATTTTCCAATAGGAATATAATACAAATAAATGTTCTTCTAAATATTTTATAACTATATTGAATAGATATAATTTAATTTTGTTGTGTGTCATTTATGAAAGTTGGATTGTGTACTCACACTACTACTACTCCAATTACTTGAGGGGATTATTATTGCAGTACTACTCAAGATTCTTTGTTGGTTATCCTTCTTTTGTCTAAATAATGTTATATTGATTCCTTCATCTCTTTTCACTTCTCCTAAAAAATCTATTTTTCCTAATAATTCTTCTTGGTTGGATAAAAAAAATTCTCTCTAATTATTCACTAAAACTATGGTAACTATTCTCAACTTCTTATTCTATAAATAATTCATCATGTCTTGTGAATGGGCCATAAAATTGAAGTAGTATGGGAGATGGTGTTTGTTCCAAAGGGTTTGTTTCCTCTTAGGGTATATTTTGGTTGGGGTTTTGAAGTGTGGTTTTGCTTCTATTTTATTTTTTTTGGTCCTTTACCTCTATGTTATCCTCTTCCCTAATTTTATCACTAACTAATCCTCATTATTATAAACTAATGTTATCACTATCTTACCTTAGGTTGGCATCTCTTCCAATATTAGTTTGTTATTATACAAAATGTTTATGTATTGTCTCATTTTGGTTGTCTTACATTATATTTCCTTCTTTAATTTCTAAAATATTCTCTATTTATTATATCTTATATCTATCTTTATGTATTTTGTTTTATCTTTCATATTATTTTGTCCATCTATCTTATCTCCACTGCCTATACCTCATCTATATCAGATGGCACTTATTACCACCATCTAGTCTTCTAAACCTATAATTTTGAAATTAGTGGGGGTTACCACAATTGTGGTTAAATATAAAAGTATATTCTTCATGTCATTCATGAATTTTTATAGATTTTACTACAATATTTATTGTATCTTATTTCATTCATTGATTTATTATGTACCTTCTAGTGACAATAATTACAACTTTTGTATTTAGTTAGAGGAGTGTCATCTTGATTTTCAACATATGGATCTTCACTAGTATAGGCCCTACTAGTATCTTTCATAGTCCAAGTTCTTTGTAATATTCCATATTCTCTCCCTTTATTCTATATCTATTTCTTAATCTTTGATTTAAGTATCTCTTCCTCTATCTTTTACCTCATCTTCTCATTTACCATTTTCTCTCATATAATATTATTAATTCTAATATCTTATTAATATCTTCTTATCTTTCTTAACTAATCTATGCATAATTTGATACTTATCATTTTTCTCCCCATATATTATTTAACATACCCTAACCATTTAGACCAAATATTCTAATAAGTTATATATTTTGAGTATCTGCCTTATTTTTTCATGCCTTCTCTTAGGTGCCTAGCCCCTAAAGGAATTATTTTCATTATTTTTTAAACCCTTTATATATAAGGAGATTAAAGATCAATATTTTTACTCTTTTGAAACTATTTCTCATTCCCCTTCCTTAAATTTAACTTTATTGGTGTCAAAGATTTCCCAACCTTGGATGGCCTAAACTATCAAAAAGGATTCAAGCGTAGTCTTAAAATAATAATTGATTGCTCAAGTACAAGGTGTGTCAATATTTTAAAGGACCTAAAACTTATATGTTTTCCACTTAATTGATTTATTAATAAGAATTTTTGATCCCTCTATGTGGTTATCTTGTCTAATGATCGAAGGCCCCAATATCTCTATAAAGGTTACCCAAAATTCTTCTTCTTGTGATATTAAAAAAGGATTCTTTTATTTCAAGTAATGGATCACAAGTTATTTTTGTTTCATATATTTTTTTGTTTTAGTATTTTTTCTCACCACTCTTCAATTTCTGTCAATGCTTCCTTCCAAAAATTTAATGGATACTTTCCTATGGACATTAAATAACTAAATTCTATTTGGTGCCACCAAATGTTGACATAAAATATATAACTTGGTTACATTTAGTTATGTGGGTTGAGATGACTCTAGCTAGAGATAATGTAGCACAAAGGTTAGTATGGTGTGATGTTACTTAGTTATTATGTGCATTTATTAAATTTTAGAATTAGGTGCATTCATCCAATTTCATAGTAAAAAATACATGAATATTTTATACTCTAAATATATTTATTTTTATATAATTATAATCATAACAATTGTTAAAATTCATAGATCTATTTACTCTATACCCCTACACTCTCTACTATCTTTTCACTTCTCTTCTATGATATCAAAAATATATCTATACTCTATCCTTTGTTTTTATATTATCTCACTCTATTAAACTCTATTATACCTTATTAAAATGTTTTAATATAAATATTGACAAACACCTTTTATAACTCAATGGTCATGTCTTTATAAGACATGCCTTTTCTTTATATAGATTGTTTTTTGTTACCATAGGTGATCAAACTGTACTACATTTCCTAGGTCAGTCAAAGATTATGTTTCATCAGACTGGAGATATATTATGATGATGCAATAGAGTTTTAATCTCTAAAATTATTCTATGTTAAGTATATATACTATTGAATAATCTTATTGATAAAACATGTTAATATCGACTATGAAAATAAATAAATATGAAACACTACATGTAGGTTTTGAGTAAAACATCCATTATTTATGCATACCCATAAAGCTTTTAAACTCGAACTATTTTCACATTTACTTTCAAAAAATTTTGTGAAAAATAAATTCATAATTTGGTGATGAAATAAATTCACTTGGTATGCTTCAAATTGAATCAAATAATTTTTCCCAACTTCAAAAACATTTCTAAAATTTATAACACGATTTTACTTCCTCAAAGAGCTTTCTAGAATGATGTCAAATGAGAAAAGAGTCAAAGATACAAATGAAATTCATTGAAAAAATGCATTAAATATGCACATTTGAATAATTCACATTAATGATAAGGGCAATAAATTATCCAAAATATATTAAAATATTACCACCTTGGTCTTGTTTGTCAAACATGAAATTTGCATTAAAAATGAAATGGATTTCAAAATAATGTTCTATTGATGCCAAATTCAGCTCATGATAGATGAAAAAAATAAATTATCAATGCCAAAATTGATTTCATAACATTCAAAAACACATAGCCAACATTAGACCTATGGTCCCTTTAAGGGGATGAAAGCAATTATTATAGAATATGTTATAATATTCACACATTTATCAATTTAGAATCAAGATTAAAGACATTGTTATTATTTAAAACTCTATTAGATGATATGTGGTATAGGTAAGATGTCCATTAGAGACATTACCAAATCAAAATTAGAATATTTTATTCTTTCAACCTCTCCTTGATTCAAATAGATGATTTTAACTGTATGAACTTATATTTCAAAAATTTATCAATAAATCAAAATAACTATTATACTTACATGCTTTGATGTGTGGTCTTAGTTAATATTTATATCACTACACTCTCAGAAGTGGTTAAATACTAAAATTGACTTCTATAAATCCTAAAACCACACAATCAACATGTTAAACCACTATGTACTTATTCTCATTATGAACAAAGTGATACACATAATTTTTGGTTTCATTAAGTTAGAATTTAAAATCAAATCATTTTAAACCATATAATATCTATAATGTTTCATTAATATAATCACAATAAAAACAAATTAAAATCAAGAGTCATGATAAAAAATCAAATTATCATATCATAATGAGCCAATAAATTGCACAAGTTGGTCCACGTCATGGTAAACAAGACAAAGTAAAATAACACATTATAATATTTTGTAAAATTTTAAGTTTTTCACTGGGGTATAAAATTTTATGATTTCAAATCAGTTATTAGAATCTCATGGTTTTAAAAATTAATATAAGGAATCCATTTACATGCATCCATGAGCACATATATGAAACCATCCAAGATATGAGCATTAGAAACTTATGGAAGGTGTTTTTAAACTACCATGTGAAAATCATATTCCTTGTTAGTAATTTGAGTAGAATTATTTGGCATAGGTTGGTAAATACTTTCAAACATTATTTAGTTTAGAAATTGATTCATTTAAAGTAATATTTTTTCCTTCAAATTATATTTGGTTATTATCAACCAAGTCTTCAATCTTATGCCTTAGTGGAAAAAATATAGTTATGGTATGACCTGAAGCTATATGATAACAAAAATATGCATTAACATAATAATTCTTAGGTAAAGGATGAGATGAGTCAAACTCATGTTATGGAAGTAAATATATCATATTGTACTCAAGAAATAATTTAAGCACTTGGTGATGACTCTCATCTAACTATTTAAATTTCCCTTGTTATTATGGTGGGAGGATGAGTTTGTCATGTGGTTGAGTTACTACATTAACTAAATTCTTGGTTGTAATGTTATATTGAAAATTAGTATCATTAGCCTTATCTTTTATTATTGTTTTATTATTGTTGAGTTACTACATTAACTAAATTATAAGAACCATGTAAATAGAGGTAGGGGCGCATATCCCATATTTCAGCATATTGGCATTTAAAAGATTATTATCATAGTTATTAACATGTGTTCTTACTTGGGTCTTCCTCTTGGCCTGAAGGTCCTTGATGCCTTCTGGGAAGATCTTATTAACAAATTTATCAAGAAACTTGCGGGATGGAAAGGAAATCTTTTAAGCCAGGCAGGTAAGTTAACTCTTCTCAAAGCTTGTCTTCAAAGCATACCTACTTATGCTTTAAGTCTCTTCAGAATTCCTATTAAATTTGCTGAGTCTATTGAAAAAATTCAAAGAAATTTTCTATGGACTAGTACTGAGGAAAAAAGGAGAATGCCTTTAATTGATTGGGATCATATTTTCAAACCTCTCAGTGAAGGAGGATTGGGAATCATGAAAATTAGAAGTATGAACAAAGCTCTTTTAGCTAAACTAGGTTGGAGAGTTTACCATGACAACAAAGAGTGGAGTACCATATGGAAACATAAGTACCTCTTCAATGCTAAATCCCTTCTTGATTTCTTCTCTTCTCCTGATGTTATTCATCCTTCTTCCATATGGGGGGCTGTTCAGGGGACCAAGAAAACTCTAGGAAAAGGATGTTCCTAGAAAATTGGTAATGGGCTTAAGGTGAAATTTTGGGAAGATGTCTGGTTAAAGGATCATCCCTTGATTGGAGATTTTCATGACAAGGATTTAGTTGACTAATGCAAGTAGAGATATGGCATATTAGTTAGTCATTATTGGCAGAATGATTTCTGGGAATTTAACTGATGTTGATCAAGGCTTCAATAACATCCAATTATCTCTCAATGTTGTCTCTCTTTATCCTTATCTTAAGGATGAGATTATTTGGCATGCTGACCCTAGTGGCCAATTTAAAGTCTCTACTATCTTTGCTTCAAAGGAAAAGGGTAATCAACCTTTTTGGTCTCATGCCTAGATTAAGGGGCTCACCCCCAAAATTAATCTCTTCTTTTGGACTCTGCTTTAAAATAAAATTTTGACCCTTGACAATTTGCAAAAAAGAGGTATAAATGTGGTTAATAGGTGTACTTTATGCAAAAATAGACTTGAAGATAGAGACCATATGTTTTTGAATTGCTCTTACACCCAGCAAGTTTGGATAGAGATTCTTAATTTTTGGGGTATAACATGGGTCCATCAAAACAATGTGGAACTCTCTTTTAAAAGTTGGTGCTGCCCCTCTAAGGATCCTGATGCTCATTTTCTTTGGAAACTAACTCTCCCTCATCTCTAGTGGGGTATCTGGAAATAAAGAAATAATATAATATTCAAGAGTAAAGAACTTCCAGGATGGGTGCTTGGTCAGAATATCATTAGAGCCATCAAGGAGAACTTTAAATCCCAGAGGGATTCTGATTAAACCTTCCAATTTGATAACCCTTTACGATCTGAAGGGTCTAATTTGAAAACTAATAATCCAAGATCGATCATAAAATGGTATGTTCCTCCTAATGGATGGATCAAAGGGAACTTTGATGGAGCAGCTAAGGGAAATCCAGGAAGAGCAAGATGTGGAAGGGTCTTGAGAGATCATGTGGGAAATGTAATTGATGCTATCACTATCCCAATTGGTAATTCAAATAGCCATATTGCTGAAGCTACTACAGCCCTCTACACTATTAAAGTAGCTATTGATTTGGGGTATTCCAAATTATGGTTGGAAGGTGATTCTTTGAATATTATTAACACCTTAAATAATAAAAAATCAATCTCATAGTCTATTGAGGCTACGGTTATGGAAATCAAAGCCTTAATTCAAAAATTTGAAAAAGTGGCCATATCCCATACATATCGAGAGGCCAAAGGGGTCGCTGACTAGATAGCCAATCATGCTGTTCAAATGGGGCATAAGGTGAGGTGGCTTGATGAATTAAATAAGCATGTTGATCTTAAAGCAATTATTAATTATGATTCCATTCATTCCAAAGTGGGAAAGATCTGCTTGGATTAGCAATTTAATGATTTGGTGGAGTGGCCTTATGGCTGTCAAATTACCTTCCCTGAGGAGGTACATTCATGAGAATGTAATGTGGTCACTGCATGTATCATCAAAAATGCAAACTCCATTTCAAGTAACAAATAACTAGTTCCATTTCAACCTTTTTGCCTTCTGTGTTTGGGTGCTTCTAGTTTTTCATTTGCTCTACAATATGGGGGGTGAATCGAGGAAGCAAGAGCCCAAAAAATGTGATGACTGGAAGGCTAGACAGGATGTATGGAAGATTTTATAGAAAGGGAAGGTGGTCAGTTATCTGGAGTGTTTTCATGGCTTTAAACCCCATGTCACTACCACCTTCTTTAAAAATTGGGCTGATAACAGAGTTACTCTCCATAGAGTCACTGTGAAGCTTACTGAGGACTTCATTGCCAAGGTCATGGGGCTTCCCATGGGTGGTATTAAGTTCTCAAAATAGACCAGTATCTCCAATGTGGCCTACAAAAAATTTCTAAAGACAAATGCAGAGGAGAAGCAACTGGAAAAGAATGGAGACTTCTTTGACGTGGAATAGATAAAAGGAATTTGGCGAGATGTGCTATGCTATATTTGTGAGTACTTTATCCTTGATGGTAGGAATAAAAGAGTTCACAAATTTCATTTTGTTTTTCTCAACCACTTCAGGCACAAGGATAGAATTTCTTTCCCTTTCTATCTATGTTTTTTATTGCTTCAAAGCTTGTATGCCCATAGGAAGAAGGAGTCTCACCCCATTTTACATGAAGCTCTGATACTTCTCATAGAGGGTTTTTGTAAAAATAAATCCATATCTTTGACTCCTTTTGACAAACATAAGGGTTCTTGGTTTAAAAAGTGTAAGAAGGATGAGAATGTTAAAGGGATAGAAAAGGCAAAACCAAAACCCTCTAGTTCTCAAAAACAAATTGTAGAAGAGGATTTTGAGTCAGAGAGTACTGAAAGTTATGAGAAGGATGTCCTAGAGGAAGAGGAAGGGATGAATGTTGGGATTTCAACTCCAGTTTAGATAGATATCCAAAAACTAAAGGAAAAATTAAGAAAGGGAATGAAGAGGATACAACTAAGGGAAACTTAAAACATAGCAATTCTGACAATGAGGGTAATCAGACTGTGTTCAGGGGAGGTGTTAAAGACAAAGATAACTTAATTGATGATCCAATCTATATGAGAGAGAAGGATCACTTGGTTTTGGCTTCTACTCCTGTTACGTAGACTGGGGGATAAGAAAAGGAGGACCCTATTCAGCATGAAGACCCTGTTGAGACTAGAGAGGAGGAACTGATGGATAGGGAGGAACAAATTGAAAAGGTTGATTCCCCTCCACATGAGATTGTAGAAGACATTTGTGACTCTCTGCAAAGGGAAACCAAGCTTTCCTTCCTACATTCTGCCAAGTTTAATGCCGACTCTATTCTCCAAGTTGATTCTTGGATCTATAATGAAATAATGGGGCTGAAGAAGAAAGTGGAAACAATGCAACACAATTAGGATGTTGATCGGGCCATAATCAACCACTTGGTGGTGCAAATGGGAGATATCCCAAAAAGACTTAAAGATTATGAGCATAATCTTAGAATGCTCATTAATGAAAGTGTAACAAAGATGGAGCAGGTAACATCAAGCATTTGTACTACTGTAGCTAGCCTTGGTAAAAGAGTAAATGAAGAAATAATATCCTCATAGGGTTTAAGTAAGAGGACAAGGTAGAGTTCAAGGAAGAAAGCCTTGCAATCTGCTGCTACTTTAGCTGCTAACTCCATCCAAGATACTACTACGATTGGGAAGGAAGCTGTCAAGATGATCATGGAACTACAATAAAAGCTTAGGGTCTTCTTTGTTGGTTTTGTTCCTGTTCAGGTCCTTATTGGTGGTTGTTGTAACTGGTTCTTGTTTTTGGTCCTATTTCTTGGTTCTTGGTCTTAAACTTTATTTGAGGTTCTAGGTCCTTGTAAAACTTGGGTACTTTTATTGGATTATGTTTGTGGTTTTAGGTCCCTGTAAAACTTGATATTGATGCTACTCTTCAGTAGGTTTTAGGACTACTTTTCCTGGTGGTTGTTAATGCTTTATCTTTTTTGATTCTATTAAAGGGTTTTGGGGTCCCTTCAAAACCTGCTTTTACCATAATCTAAAAAAAACATGTGCTAAACATCACTTTATCCTCAATAGGCTAGAGTAAACTCTGATAAAATATACTTTGTAATTCCATATTAGGTAATAATCAAGTCATCTTCATAAGCATTATTTTGTCAAAAAAAAAATCAATAATAGACTCCTGAAATTAGATCCTTATTTAATTTATGGTCACTGAAAAAAAATGACCATTTTGCTAATGTGATTGAAAAATGAGATAAAAAAATATCAACCAAAGAATTGAAGTGATAGATGGAACTTGATGTTAGGGCATAAAACAAATCCAAGGAATAACCCTTTAGAATTTTAGTAAAGAGATTGGTCAACAATATATCATTTTACACAAAATCAAGACATGAAACATTAGAATATTTGACATGGTGATAAGGATCACCTTGCCATTGAATAATTAAAACTTAGTTTTTATTAAACTATTAGGCAAAGGATAGATAATAAACTCATAATCCAACCCATTGAGTAATATATCATGGAAAGTAATTATATGACTTGATTTTTTAGACCCTTTGGAAAGTTGTTGAATTTGTTGTTACATTTATTACTTGGTTTGATTTTTTTTTGAATTAGTATGTCTTAAAGACTAAGAACCAAAGTATAATTAACATATGTAGGCATATTATTATTTTGAGAAATAAAATGACCAAAATATGTATATTGAAAAACTAGTCTACAAGTAGGAGGCACAAAATACTAATTATGACCAAGTTGAAAAACAAAAGACATGGTGACTTCAGTAGAATAAATAGCTGGAGGCAAGATAGTAAAAACATTAGTATTAAGAGAATCATTTTTGATACTAAAGGATACACTATAGTATGTGAAATATAAGAATTCAAAGGTTTATTATTAGTTTTAAGATGTACTTCCTCAATTTCATATTCCTTAGATATGTTTTTATTATTTTGTTTCATTCTAACATACATCATTGCATCAATTTATTTAAGAAATAATGAAATAAAAGAAAGTTTTCTCATGTGTAATCATGGTAGTAAAATTATTATCCTTATTAGTATTGCATCAAAAAAAATATAATTTAAAGCATTGACATCATAAGCATCTAAATTTACATCATATATGTTTTCATCACTCCCATTTGTACCATTTGAATTATCATTTACATTGGCATGAATTTCATCAATAATTGCCATTTTATTTTCAAATGAATATGAACACTAAGAAGATGAATTTAAAAAAACAAACAATAAGTCTACCACTCAATATATAACTTATTATAATAGGTGTCTTGAATATAAATTTATTAATTATCTTAAGATAGAAACATAGAGAACATGAAAGAAGCTAGGAATAATGATGTCACAATAAGAAAGCACAACCCTAGATAATTCAAATATGAAAAAACATCAAAATTGGGCCCTAGATAGGTTAAAAACTTAAAGTAAAGCATTATAAAGGATTAGGTTCATAAAAATGTAACAATGGATAAGTGCACAAGGGTAAAAATACACAAATCCATTACATAAAGCATACAAGGGAAAACATGATTTAAATATAGTAAAAAATTAAATAAAGATATGGCTTAGAGTGATAAAGAGGGATAAAATGAAATTACCTAGAATGATTGATAATTGAAAATAAGGTTGAAAATGATCCAACAAATCTCTAGAAATAGTTCAAAAAAGAATCTGGAAAGATGACCTAGATTTACTATAATGACCATAATTAACTTGTCACAATAGTGACAAAAAATAATTAGAATATTTTAATTTTGATAGTTTTTCCCTATAGTGTAAATCATGTTCCAACATTAGATATGTTGATTTTACATGTCTTAAAATTCATTAATCCCTTTGTATATGCATACTTGATAAAAACCTATCGTAGATCCATAATTGATGTGAAAAATTTATAAAATGACTTCTTATTTTTGAAAACCCTAATCCATGCCAAATATGACCTTGATGAGCCATTAAAAAATGTTTTATTTTATGGGATTACCTCAATTATCCCCTATATGTGCTAAAATATGGTATTGACCACTTGAAAATGATATTTTTGACATACATTTACCACATATGACTTATGTGCAGAAATATGGTCATAACTTACCATTGTCTCATACATATTTGCTACCTCATGAGTTTTATCCTTCCATTCTGATGTTACACACCTAAATGAACCTCATTGTCTATTTCAAACTTGTATTTATCTTGAAAAAACATATCCAAACCTTATATTCAATCTTAATGTGCACAATTTAGTAATGTTATATTGGGTTAGTGTCACTAGCCAACACTAAGATGACCTTGATGGTACCAACCTTATCCAAATAAACTAAAAATTATAAAATAAATATTTCCTTAGGGCCAAACCATCTACCTAGCATGTCGATGGTGTGATAAATTATCTAATTAAAATCATATATATACAAATAAAAGTCTCAATTAATATGGGACTTGACACTTATATGGTACACATTTATATACTATTTCACATTGAATTTTTTTTCACTATTCTTACCATATTGTAATTTAGTCACAAGGAGTAGTCACAAGCTAAGTCTGAGCATAACAAAAATTATGAAGAATTAAAGTCAAATCATTAGTTGCATTCGTATAGTGAAGGAAAATAATTGTACAATCACATCAGGTAGAATAACTATGTGTGTTTTTATTTACTTCTTAGTATTGGATATGTAGTTATTAGTCAATCATCAAATAAGGTGAATGGGGTTAGCTCAACTGATTACACTTTCTCAATTTTATAGGTTTCTATCCCTCACAACCACACATAGACTTTCAAGGTGAAGGAGGATGATTTGTTGAATTATGCACATCATCAAGGTTTAATATCACACATACAAATATTTTAGAGATAAGCAAAGATGAATGTATGGTTAGAGACCCTATTTTTTTAACACATCACTACCAACTAGCACATGTTAGTATCAATAGTTGATATTGACCTAGATTTGATATAACTAACCCTGCATAGACATAAACATAGTTATGATGAATCACATGCCTTATTTAGTCTATTTTCCATTACTAAAATATAATCAATAAAAAAGTCTAAGTATTCATCCCTTTGTTGTACTTACTGTATTTATCATATTTCACTTGTCAAAACATTGTAATTAATTTCAATATTTTACATTTAGATGTATCGTTGAATTCCATATCTATCAATCTTAATTATTTAATTTTATTAGGGTTTATGAAACCAAATTAGGGTAAAACATATTGGTGAATGTGTATTTTACTTAAACAATGTCAAAACTTAGGATTGCCATAGGGTTTCATCCTTGTAGGGTTTTAGATTTTAGCCTTAGAGTCTCTCAAATCTAATTCTTATTCATTTATGTTCCCTTTGATTTTAGTGGTCATCATTCTACTTGTATTATTCGGTATTCTAGGGTTTTGTGCACTGTATATACCTAAGCATCCATAAAACCCTAACGGCTCTCATTTTATGGTTCTCTTTAAGGAGTTCCATGCTAGAACTATCCCAAAAGGTAGGGGCATTTTACAAATGACCATGATATGAGTTTTACTATATCTAAAATGGTTATGTAAGGTAAAATTCATTCTCTTCAAAATCATATTGAATATTTAACTCTTAATATAAAAACTACTTAAATGAAATTTCTTATAGAATAAATGACATAAATTTGACTCATTATAGTTTTAGATTAATATATTTACAAAAAATGGGATATGTAGGACAAGGATTGGGAAAAAATGTACTAGGAATATTTAATCCCATCATAACTTCCTCTAAAAAAGGATGATAAGGTTTTGGGTACATAAAATATTTAGGAAATAATAAATAAATTATAAAGTTAAAGACACATACTTATATCCATTTCCTTAAATCAACACAAGAAGCTCATATTGTCTCTTATGATACACATATATCCAACACTCTAAAATAATAATACATTAAAGATACTTTCATCAAGAGAGAATTAAAAATAACACAAGTATCGAGTATACAATGGGCCAATATGATACTCTATCTATATCCAAGTTATAATATCACACAGGTTCATCAAACTAGTCATCATTGATGTTAAATCAACTTAAAATGTTTGTAACATATCATTATTGAATGAAATAGGGGTTGATATTAAAACAATAGATCGTATAATTATTAAGTCAGATCATGGGCCATGGCTAACACTCAACATAATGTTAATTTATGTGACACTAGGACCAAAGTAGGTGCATTACTTATTTCAAGTCAAACTTCATGATACACATTACAACATACTTTTGGGCCAACCTTGGATACATAATATGAAAGCAATACCATCTAAATTAAATATGTGTACCATATTTTAAGATGATGGGAATCCATATACATATCTGATAGATAATGATCCTTCTAAATATTATACTTTACCACCGCTTTTTACTTTACCTATCCACACAATTCACTAAATGAGGCAAAGATAAAAGTTAATGCAATATGACATTTGAAAAATTGATTTCAATTGTTAGTTCCATTGAAGAGGCAATTTTACATATTACCATCACCTCCTCACTTACAAGTTATAGAAGCTACTCAAGTGCAATATTATTAACCTTTATCATCCATAAGAGTTTTATCCAAACTGACCTATACTAAATAACTATAATAAAAATGCATACCATGATTATTGTCAAATATTTGGACATTTTACAAAACAATTATACAAATTAAGACATAAAGTACAAGATATTATTGACAAAAATATTATTGAGTTTGATACACCTTTAGAAGAGTCAATATTACAACTGAATGATAATCAAAATTCATAGTCTATTGTAATTATTGCAGGCACTCAACACAAGTGCGATCAAGTAAGCACGATAGTGATGAGGAATATCATACAACACATGATAAATATATAGATTTAGAAGAATATTTTGATACAAATACTTTAAATATATCTTATATATTATACCAATACACCAATATATTGATACCACCTGATACAAGGCCTCCACATGAGCTCTTTTAGTTTTTTGTAACACATAATTGTACATGGATTCCTAATTATTTTTTGTTTGATCATCCTTTCCTATCTTTCTATCTTGTATTTATGGTGGTTCCTTGATCATCATTATAGCCCTTGGATTTGTTTACACTTGGTCATTACCTTGTGATTGTTATCCTAATCTAGACATCCATGACACCTATCCTAAAATTATTCTAATGCACATTATTAGTGGCATTCTAATTGCTCACTCTTACATATTTACTACTCATACATGATATGGATTTTCATTTGAGATTACATAATCACATATATATTACATGAGCACACATTGATTCTTACCAATCAAAGGCATGTAGATCCTTATCTCTACATATTATATTTGAGCTACACAATTATGATTCACACATACATTGGATGTATATCACTTGATTTCACTTAATCAATTTTTCCATATTACCAAATATAGTGCACATTTTTCCTTGACACATGTTTTAGATATTTTTTCCCTTCCATTCTTCTATTTTTGAAACTATTTCCACTTGGCCTTACTTCTCTAAGTTAAAATATTTAAAAAATTATAAAAAACTAAGAAAAAAATGTAAAAACTATTCAAAATTTTTAAAAAAAAATTCAAGACCTAAGCATGATATTATTATTAGATTACTATTTCTAAATGTTATTTATCACATGTTTGGTAGATGGCATATACTTTTCATATACACATACATTTCATAGTATATGATTTTGATGTAGGAAGATAGGTTATAAATGGACATAGAGATATTGGACTTTATTCTACCTATTGGCCAAGCTGATATTGGAATAATATTGTTCCACAAGTTTCAATATTAATGGTTATACATTTCTATAACCTCTTTACCATGTTGAGCTAACTAGATTGCTTACATATATATATTGTTAGTTACTCATATCTTATATAGTACTACATAGATATGTGTTGGAACATTAATATTTGTGGGATAAATTTATGACCCACATTGTTTCATAGTGTAAATAAAAAATATTATATTTATTATTTAATTAAAATAAATTATTTAAAACTTATATTGTATAAATAATAAAACTTATATTTATTATTTACTATGATTAGTTTTGAAAAGTTGGATCGCTTGGCTATAATTATTCACACCCTTTATAAATGCATTTTCACCTTTGTAAGAAATATGATTTTGTATTATCATATGGAAGTGTCTCCGAATATTTTGTGGAGTAATGTAAAAAGGAAGTTATTGGGTGTAAATTGTTTCTCATATAATGGGTTATGTTTTTCTATGGGTTTTTTACCTATTAATTTTCCCACATAAATATCATATAATATGTTTTGTAGTGTATTTTTAATCTATCTATTTATTATTTTTATTCATACATTCTTTCATTTCTCAAATTAATTTAATAATATTGTCATTCATATTCAATAATGTATTAACATTTTTCTCTGTCCTCTATATGGGAAACATATATATCTCATTGTAAACATATGATATCATCAATATCAGTTTAAAATATATAATTATGATGAAATAAAATATAAAGTAAAAATATTTTATATCACATATAAGTGTATATAATATATATTTTATATTAGATAGACTATAATATAAAAATATACTATTAAATATATATTAAAATTTTTGGAAGAGGTTCAGAACCCCCATTATTTTTTATCCATTAAAATTTAGATGCAAAAACATTTTTACTTACATTTTAAGTTGAATCTATTACTATCTACGATTAAAAAAATTGTGCTAACATTATTTTACTTGGATTACAAGTAGTTTTTTTTATCTACTATAAATTAAATTATTTTAAGTGAAATTTATCATATAAAAATAAATGTGGTAACATTATTTTACTTACTTTCTAAGTATATTTTACTATCGATTATAAGATAAATGTGATAATATTCTTTTATTTACATTCTTCCAAATAAAATTCACTGTCTAAAAATAAATGGGATAATATTCTTTTACTTATAAAATAAATGTGATAACATTTATTTAAATTCTAAATAAAATACAAATAAACAAAGAATACAATGTCTAACCTTAATATTCATTATAGTAAATTAAAATTTACCATGTTAAGTTAAAAGCTTTCATGAGTAATTATATTTTAATAAGTTTTAAAACAAAGTATTATAATTTTTTATATTTATAATTAATTTTTATTTTTTATTAAAAAAATTGGTACATTATATATATATATATATATATATATATATATATATATATATATTCTAATGTGAAAATAATTTTACCTAATTAACCTCCATAAGTAGTCATTAACTAATTGAATTCATTTTTATTATAGGAAAGAATAATAAATATAATCTGAACCTCATATAACAAATTCTCTCATCTATATATTTTTAAAAATAAACTATTTTGTATTTAAAAATAAAATCAATTTGTTTATTACAAATTAATTTTATTATTTTTATATAGATGATCTTTGTATAATTTGATAAAGCCACAATTAAATAGGTCCATAAAATGTCGCTTAACCTAGTTAAAATGGAGAATACCTCATTTCCCCCCTTTCTTAGTCATTTAAATCACTTTTTTATGAGCAATAATAAAAATTGACATGTATCTTACTATAAAGGCATAAACATATGCATTGGCTAGTTCATCACTATTGACTATACACAAAGGTGTGTAAAAGTACATTTACATTTTTTATTTGAATTTTTTTGTTAAGTGTTATTTTACGTTTTAATAAAAATGCTTCTCAAATATTTAGTATGGATAAGTCACAAATTTTAAAATAAATTAACTATAACATTTGTGAGATCCATATCAAATATGAATTTGTCAATAGAAAATTATGGAATATTATTAACAGGAATGAGAAACCTCCATCTGGGAGACATGTGACAACTAGAAATATAAATGTTTATTAATAAAAATATGAAAAATATATGTAGATCATCCTAAAGAGTGATAAAGATGAATTCCTACTCCATGTTGGCAATCAATAATCTCCTAGATAAGCTTAGAAACTCATTGAATCAATGCATGAAGGTATTCAAATTTCTAATATTATCAATCTTATTCTTGAACTCATGACAACTCCTATGGAAGGTGATGAAAAATTTGTTAATTTTCATACTAAAATTAAAAGTATCAAATTAATGTTAGATGGATGCAACTATAATTTAATTTAGTATAAAATTATCTATTTCATTTTTAAGTTTAATATCCATAAGAAGTTTCAAAACTTCATTTCCATTCATCAAATATTGTGATACATCCCTAACCTATCTACCATTTCAAATATTTTCATTTAATAATAATAAGTGATGTCAAAATTTGAATCTAAAGAGAATGCCAGACAATCCCTTCTTACTCAAAACAATGTCTTCAAAAATAATGAAAATTATAAATTTAAAACAAAATTTAAATCAAAATCTTCCAATGTCAATAATAAGGATGGGAACAAGAAAACTATAAAAAATAACTATAAAGTCAAATTTAATGGGAATTGTAATCTCTGTGGTAATTTTGGTCATAAAAAGAAAGATTATTATAAAAATAAAAAGGGACCAAATTATAAAAACCCTAAAATAAAAAAAGGAAAAAAATTTCTAATCAAAATCAACATAAAATCAAAACCAAAATCACAATATCAATCAAGATAAAAATTCTAATTGAGTAGTAGGCTGCCTTAGTATTTGGTAGATAAATACTGATGGAATCATTATTTCTCATGAATCTTTTCATTATGTGACTAATTATTTAGGATAAGTCATGTTCCTAAAATTAGACATGAAAAAATATTATTAACAAAGTGTCTTGGAGGTTTTTATACAAGGTCGATAGATTTGGCTTTAGTATAATAGTTAGGTGTCTGATCTTATCCTCTATTACTTATCCCATGTTCTCCATCTTATTAGTAGAGTTATGAAATGATTTTTATAGGATAAAAGAGGGTTGAGGCAAGGGGAACCTCTCCCTCCTTACCTTTTGATCAGTTGGTCGAGACCCTTGGAAAAAGTTTAGAAAGTGATATAACCCAAGGAGTTATTAAAGACATTAAAATTTCCCCTATAATGGCCTGCACTACCAACCAATAGTTTAATGATGACACCTTTTTTATGGGTGAAACCATGGTGGGAGATGCCAAGGATTTAAAGAATATCCTTTTAGATTATGAAGTTGTCTTTAGACAATGTATTAATTATTTAAAAATATCACTCTTTTTCATCAACACCCCAAAGGGTTTGTAGAGTAAATTATCTATAATCTTGGGTTTTCAAATTAGAAACATGTCTTCTAGTTATTTACGTATGCTACTATTCATCTGAGTAATGACAACATATCTCTGAAATCCCCTGCTAGACATAATTCACAAGAAGTTGGTGGGATGGAAAGGTCAACTTCTATCCCAAGGAGGGAAACTTAAACTCCTTAAAACTTCTCTTCAAATCATTTCATTCTAAATGATTTCCCTCTTCTGCATCCCCAGAAAAATTACATATAAAATGGATCAAATTATGAAAAGTTTCCATTTAAAAGGCATAGAGTATAGATTTAGGTTTCCCCTAGTGACTTGGGATAATTTGTTTTTACCAAAGGGAAGTGGAGGATCAACATTATGAGGCTTAAGAAGATGAAACAATACTTAATAGCCAATTTAGGTTGTAAATTCATCAAAAACTATTATTTATGGATCGATATCATTAAGTCCAAATATATTGAAGGTAAAGACGAGGATAGTATTCTTCTTAAAGAAGATCCTACCACTGGTTCAAAATTATATAAATATGTAATTATAATAAAATATCTCTTAAGGAAAGGAAGTAAATAGAGTGTTATAAATGAGAGCAAGGTGAAATTATGGGACAACCCATGGTTACTCGAGTACTCCTTCAGTTCCTTGGCCCCTTGATCTAAAGTTAGAAACTTCTTCAAGGAATTTTATGGTCCTTAAGTTAAATATAAATGGAATGATAATAATGAAATAAGAACTTGGAAATTATTTAAGATAGAGTCAACTAGTGAGGCCACCTCTTAGAGCTTGAAAGAACTAAACCTAAAATTGTAGAAAACTTACATTAATATCTTTCCTAGAGAACATAAACTTGTATAGAAAGTAGATGTCAGTAAATAGTTATTATTAAATTATGGATATTTAGTGGAGCTTAAACTAGAGGAATATGAGTACTATTTTATGTATTTATGGATAAGTATCCTTACTCCAAAAATTAACATTTATTTTGGCTAACCACTTAAAACAAAATACTCATTATAGTAATCTGATTAAGAGAGATTTGGTCATCCTTAGTAGGCGTATTCTATGTAAATACAAAGAGGAAACAAATATTCATATGTTCCTAGATTGCCCTTTTGTATCCAAAATAATGGATTTAATTCTTCAAAAGTTTAATCTTGCTTAGGTAAAACCAAATTCACTGCTGAACCTTATTAAACAATAAAAGCCACCTTAGAACTGCCATCCTTGGGATTTTTATGGAACATAACTATACCCCATATATTTTAGGTAATTTTAAAGGTAATTATTGAGTGTATATTTGAATATGAATATTTCATAGGTATACAACTCTTAAGGTCTTATCTGCTACTAAGGAAAATTGGAAGGCATTTTCCCCTAAAGGAAAATCTTCCCTATCTAAAGCTGATTCCACCATTTTTAATAACTAGAATACTTATACTTAAATGAAACATCATCCTATGAAATTAAAAATAATCCATGTAAAATGGACCAAACCTTTAAGGTCATGGTTTAAACTAAACTTCAATGGTGCTTCCAAAGGCAATCCTGGCAATGCAAGAGGAGGGGGAGTAATCAAGGATAGAAATGGTATAATTTTGGTTGATTATGGAAGAATTATGGGTTTTTTAACTAATAATATGGTGGAATCCAAAGATACCCTATAAGGTATCCAAATGATGATGAATTTGACAATTGATAATCTTTTTGAATAAGGGGACTTCTTGAGTTTTTTATATATTTGTTTAATATATCTAAACCCACTTAGACAATTCAAGGGTAAATTGATGTTGTAAAATTCATCCTAAAAAGTTCAAGGAGGTTAATATATCTCATATATAAAGTAAAATAAATAAGGGGGTGGATGGTATGGCCAATTTATGAGTTGGTATCCCTTATTATAATTCTTGGCATAAGGTCAATGATCTACCTAGTCACATAATTCAAGTTGTCATATTTGACATGTCTAAAGGCCTAACTACCTAGAAGGGAGTGCACACTAATGATTATAATTAAATAATGGGTATATGTGAAAAATGTGAATTAATTTTCAATAATTTCCTTATTTAGTTCATATCATAGACAATGAGATTAAAGCATTCAGAGTAAGGACTAATCAAGTTTTTAATTAATCTCTTTGATACTTCAAGAACTAATGGGCTTGTAAGAGATAAGTTTCAAAATGTTCTCAATTATATTTTGAAGGAGGAAGAATTTATAGTAATGGGAGGATATTGTGATAGCATTTAACCTTTTTCATGTGCCAAATTAAAATATGATCCTTCCACCTTGTGCATTCTGATGTAGGGAGGATTGACAAACTTCATGTTGTGGATTGTTGGTTTTGACCCTAAAATCTTGAAGTATTTTACCATGGGCTAGGAGGAGAGGGTAGTTATAATGAAGGGATTTCACATTAAAATCACATAAGAGGTTACTATTAAATTTAATGGTATGGAATATGAAAGCATGAATGATTACAAAGATAAGAGGTGAAAGAGTGAATTAATGAAAATATTTTTAAATATTGAAGAATTAATTCAACAAAATAATAAGGTTTATCTAATAATTTATTTGCCTTGGCCATGACCAATTATCTATCTATAAATCATGAAGTACCTAACACTAGAGGGAAAGTACATGATTTTACACTTTCACTATTTCTTATTGATGAATCATTTTAATGACAAAAAAAAAACTTAGTTTGCCTTAATTTATTCTAAGGTCTTTGGAGAGTTATATCATTACTTACCAGTAAAATTACATCAATGATATAATTCATCTAACTTTGATTTTTATTATAGTCAATAAGGGAGATACAATGTGGGGTAAAGACATTATTTAGGATATTATGGTAGAAAGAATGGAAGAGTTTAAGGAGAATTATGAGGATACCCTAGAGACCTTAAAAGAGGAATGCAACCCACATATCATCTCTATTTATTAGAGTGTAAATAAAAAATAGAAAATCAAAGGTAAGGAGATAGCCCTAAAAGAAACTAGGATTAAATCAAAGTCTAATAAGGTAGACCTAAATACTACTCTAGGATATCCCCATGCTATAAGTGGTGTGAAAGGTAAAGGTAAGAAGCAAAGGAATTGGGAAGAGAGGATTAGGGATATTATGAAACTCCCCATGAAAAGGAGAATCAAAGCTCTATAACTTGAGCCCAAAATCAATAAACTAAAACTCAAAATTTCAAATCAATTAGAGACTTGGAGTGAGATGAAGGATAAAACAAAAGATATGAGGGATGAGATGGATATAATTTAGATTAAGGGTGTATGAAAATGTGGTGATGGTGTTTGTAAAAATACAAAAATCCTCCTTACTATGAAATTGGATAAGGCCCTAGAAATTTAACATGTTAAGATCATTGAGGAAGACAAGAATAAGAAGGCCAAAGGTAAACCCAAGGCTGTGAAGAATTTTAAGAAAGGAATAAAAACCCCTATAAAGAAGAGAGAGTTGGAGGTAAACATAGAAGAACCAAACAAATCACTAGAGGGAGCCTCAAAAAATTGAAAAATAATAATACTAATTAGGGTACCAAGATAACTACATTGGTACAATACTTAATCTCTAAGGAATATTACTCCTAGTCCATTTCTATTTATTTTTTATTTTGTTTCAATTATGTATTAGGTTTGGGGTTTTTTGTTGAATTTTAGTATAATATTAGTGTAGCCCAAGGTTTTTTTTAAATTTTATTAGAATTTTGGTAGAGCACAATGTTAGAGGTACAATCTACTAAGATAGGTTGGGGGGTGAATCAATGGTGGAAAACAATCCAATTTAATTTACAAACCCTTGCAAATACTTAAGCATTTAAAAATAATCATTCATGAAGCATACATATCATTCATAAAATTGAACAATGAACCTAATGAAAAATCACATAAAAAACACAATATCTACATGGGAAACCATCTTGGATAATAAAACCCATTCTTAAGCCTGAAAACACATGGACTACTTTCCTATAAGATGATCACAAACAAGACATTGATCAAGAACCTTGGTCAATTCCTTCTAACCTATGGCCTTTAGTGAAATAATAGTTCCATAAGGAGCACATGGCCCTAAGATGATTAAGTCCTTTTGACCTACAACCTTGATCAAGTCCTTTAGACCAAAGGTCTTTAGTAAAACCCTATTTCACAAGGAGCAACTAAACCTAAGGAAGATCAAGTCCTTTAGACCGTCCTTGAAAAGAACACTTCAACCTTAGAAATAATGTATTCAAAACCTAATTATGGGCCTATGATTATCTAAAAACTACAAAAACTCTCTCACTAACTCATACATGCCTCTCACATAGGCATGTCACAATCTTTCTCCTTCACTCAAATAGTCCTCATATGCACACTCAAATCTCTTCGCACAACTTCAAACTATAAGAACACTATACTATCATAAAAAACATGACCTAATATTATACAAATAGTCCTTCATATTCTCTACTCATCAACCCAATAACTGGGCACTCTCACTCTCTTCTCTTTTCCTTTGATCTCCAACTCTCTCACATAAAATTCTCTCTCAAATCTTTCCCAAGTCTCTCACTCACACATCTAGAAATCACCATCTTTGATTTCACTATTTATAGAGGATACTTGATAATAAACACATTGGTCATCCATTAGGCATTCCTTATCCCTTCAATCATCTCTCATATAAAGACATAGCTCAAAATAATCTTCATAGGTTGGCCATAGCACCTATGGGTCACCTTTAAGCTACTACACCTTTTAATAAAGCCCTTATAGGTCTCATGAATACATATTCACTAATTTAGAATTTTAATAAATATAGGACCACTCTAAAATACATAGGTCTACTCCTTATTTCCTCTAGGACATCCTCAAATGATTATAGTAACTCATGCTTAGCTTTGCATATGCTCAAACAACTCAATTATTGACCTCATGCATAGGAACATCATGAATGAAACCATAGTCAACTTATTAATCATTTTTCATACTTAGGATAAATTAATCACACCTCCAAAATACACACAGAACATCCTCACAGACCCTAAAACACTCTCTAATAGCCAATTCATCAAGAGACATAAAAACAACATCAAAATGAGCTCAAATATCCTTCTCAGGTCACTTGTAAAATAAGCATGAAATCAAAGTCAACTTTGAATCTCATTAAATTTGTCTGTAAATACTTCCAAATCTTCAAATTAGGATCATTAGATATGCCATGGAGTCCTCTTCATCTTTTTTTATAACACCAGTAAATTTAAATTCTATCTAAATATATGGACAACATACAAAGGTCTAATTTTTCCTTATGTTAAATTCAAATATATGAATGAAAACAGCCATAGTTAAAACTCAAAAACTTTGCAATCATCTCGTGTCCTCTCAGCTTTAGATCAATCTTATGTCATTGATCTTGTCCAAAATTTAACATATAGTTCACCAAAGCTAAATGTTAAACATCTGATAGTTTAACTCATCTCATGCAATCTTGAAATGTTGACTCAATGCACTCTATCAATCTCTATAGATCACTCAGGTCTTTAACTAAAAATGTTCACCATTTGATCAATCTGTACAAACACCCATTCACCATTACCTTTGCTTAGTCATTAAACATCATGCACCTGTCCTCATCTCACTACTTCCTAATTTCTTGGATAAACGTGCACTATCGATCTTGCTTGAAATTTAATGTGTATAGAAATGACTATGTATGGGGACCTTTTCAATATCCTTGAGTATCCATTTTTGAACCTTAATAACTCATTTTGCTCTTAGAGGCATGATCTCAAATTTAGACTAGATTATCTCCTCATATAGGAAAATCTAACCATATAACAAATAGAGCTTGTAACCCCTATATATGTGAGATATAACACCATTAAAATGACTTCTAAAAAACTTCTATCAGAGAGCCAACTATGTCAAAACCTGCTTGAGAGGCTAACTTTGAGCATGTATAACTTTTGTCACGCTTTAGTGAATTATCTAAAATTTAGTGAAAATAAAATAGGATCAAAATTTAATAAACCCATATGATCACCTTCCCTTGAAAATTCCACATGTGTGAGATATATCTTCATAAATATGCTTACTTATCTCTTTTTTCTACTTTACAAATTAGGCTAAGGATGGGAAAATAATGAATTATGACTAAGAAGCCAACTTTTCACCCTCATTTATTTTACTATGCTTCAATGCATGACTTTTGATTTAGAACATATCAACTAGGGACTCATGTGATCAAAACCATATGACCAAATCCCCTTGACTCATTCTCACATAGCAATGGTTACATCATCAAATTGCCTACTCAAATTTTTTGCCACTAAACCCAAAGTGTATAGATGAAAACTATGGATTACAAAATGAATTACAATTATACACACAATCTCTCTAAGAATTAATAGCATCTTAGTGACATATTTCACATGATATAATCATCATACTCATCCCTGAACATCTTTAATCATGCCAAAACTAAAGATCAACTAAGCCAACTTTAAGCACACTATGATAAGCACATTGCACACTTTGTCATTGTTACTTAGGTTATCAAAGCACTTCATCCACTCATAAGGACACTTCAATGACATCACTAAGACATAACTTAAAACTCTCTAACAATCTCCCCCTTTGTCATTTATGTCAAAAAACATCATATATAGCAATATACAACTCACCTTCTTTCTCTTCAAGCATTCCCATAATAGGAAATTTATCCCCCTTTGACACAATGATAAAGTGGGTAAAAACTGATCCTAAGGAATTGAAAATACTACCAACATTATTAGACCATATTATAAATATATTACACACTCCACATTACCTTGAGCTTGCCTCTTCTTGCCTTGACAACTTCCTCTTTCTCCATGTCAACACTCTTCTTCAACCAAGAATAACAACCAATGAAGAAAGAACACACTAAACAATAAAATCTAATGAAACTCACCATGAATCATCTAATATGGACTCCGCCTAAGATTTATGAACCATTTTATCTCTTGAGCATATTTAGATCTCCATACACCATTAAGAACCACCATACATGCTTACTAGCCTTTTATCTCAAATCACCTCAAGGACCACCAACTGAACTTCATGCCACATACCAAATAGGAAGCATGTTCTAAAACAACTTGAGAAATCTCCTTGAAACATAGATACCTTGATCTTATACAAATATTAAGAAAAAAACATCAAATATTCATATATGTAACAGTCTCATATGCCCCCTTAAGCACACCAATTTGCAACAACTAGATCAACTTCTACAATATACATCCTTTACAAACCTTTGGAACAAGCTCATTAAATTATTTATCCCCCTTAAACAAAGACATTTTTATTTATTCACAAATAAATAAATGACACCCAAGCTTTGTCTTAGATACTCAAAATTAGCTTTTGATAATGGTTTGGTCATAATATCTGCAAGCTACTCTTTTGTAGGCAAATGCTCTAACTTGACATATTCATTAATCACTTGTTCTCTCAAGAAATGATATCTAATAGGAATGTGTTTAGTTTTTGAGTGCATAATAGGATTATTTGAGATACTAATTATAATAATGTTGTCATAATAAATAGGACAAGGTTCATTTTGTCTTACCTAGTAATCCTCCAAAGTTTGTTTCATCCACATGACTTATGTGTAATAAGAGGTAGCTTATATATACTCAACTTCTGTAGTTGATAGATACATTGAGGCTTTCTTCTTTCTTAGCCAAGACACCAAAAAATTTCCCATGAATAAGACCCTACCACTAGTACTCCTCCTATCATCCACACATCTTTCCCAATCAACATCATTATATGATTTTAAAGAGAATTCCTTACCCCTGGGATACCATAAAATTTAATCTATGGTGCCTTTGAGATATCTCAAGATCCTTTTAACTAATTTCAAGTTAGATTCTCTAGGATAATCTTGAAACCTTCCTAAAACACCTAATACTTGCATGATGTTAGCAATAGATTAAAAAAGACTTCCAATCATGGATCTATACAAACTTTGATCAACTTTTGGTGAGTCATCGAGTTTACTTAACTTGCAACTTATGATCATTGGAGTACCCATTGGCTTACAATACATCATGTTAAACTTCCTTAGCATATCCTTGACATATTTAGATTGTGAAATGAATATACCTGCATTAATTTGATTAATTTTTAATCCTAAGAAGAAAGATAGTACCCCAAACATTGACATTTCAAGCTCAATCTTCATAGTATCTATACATTATCTACTCATTTTATCATTGTCAAATCTAAAAACTATGTTATCAACATTTACAAAAATTATAAATTGATGATTAATTTATATTTTAATGTATAAATTACTATTAGATACTCCCATTTTAAAAACTTGACTCAAAAGATACTTATCTAGCCTATCATACCAAGCTCTAGGAGCTTGTTTGAGACCATACAGAGCCTTATTCAATTTACACAAAATCTTGATTACTTGACGTGAAGTATCCTTTAGGTAACTTAATGTAGATTTATTATTATATGTTTCCATTCAAGAATTCATATTTCACATTCATTTGATATACCTTAAAACATTTGAAACATGCATATGAAAAAAAGAGTCTAATTGCTTCCATCCTTGCCACAAGAGTAAAAGTTTCATCAAAATCTATTCCTTCAACCTGACCATATCCTTTACACACCAATCTAGCCTTGTTCCTTATGACTTCTCTTTTATCATTCATCTTATTTTTTAAAACTCGCTTGGTACCTATCACATTTTTACCTTTTGGCCTAATAACTAAGTCATATGTTTCATTCTTTTCTATTTGATCAATTTCTTTATCCATTGCATCATTTTAAATTTCATCTTTGCTAGTTTTCATGAATGTTTTGGGTTCAATCATGGATAATAGAGCTAATTCTTGTTGATTTTGATTGATTAAAATTATCTTTCTAATCTATAACATTACACCAACATTTCCAATAATTTGAGAGATTGGATGATCTTTCTAAATTCTTCTAGATTGAGGTTTAGTATCTTGTCTATCTTCCTCCACTTCATCTTCATCATCTATTTGAATAGATAACTCATCATTGCTTGTAATAGTATTCTGAATTGAGTCACTTACCTACAATTTTGGCTTTTTGACTCTACTTATCTCATCTACCCTTACATTTTAACTTTCAACAATCTTGTGAAGTCTCTTATTAAAGCACTTATAGGTAATACTGATAGAAGAATAACCCAAGAAGATGCCCTCATCATATATTGAATCAAATTTTCCAAGATTATCTTCATCCCTTTTAATGAAGTGTCTACTTCCAAACACTCTAAAATGCTTGAAATTAGCCACTTTATTCTTCCATAACTCATAAGGAGTCTCATTACCATTTACTATGATTTGACATATGTTTAGGATATACATAGAAGTGTTGGTTTCCTCTTCCCAATAGCCATTTAATGAGTTTTCATCTTGAATCATGGTTTTACCCATCTCAATAATAGTCCTAATCTTCCTTTCAACCACACCATTCTATTATGGTGTTCTAGTAGTATAATATTGTCTTTTTATCCCATGTTCTTCACAAAAATCATCAAACGTATGAGATCAAAACTCACCTCCTCTGTCTAGTCTCACACACTTGATCTTTGAACCTTATCATTTTCAACAAAAGCTTTGAATTCCATAAATTTTGCAAAAGATTTTGATTTTTCTTTAAGAAATAATATCCAAGTTATCCTAGTAAAATCATTAATGAAAAGCATGAAGTAGCTATTATCTTGAATACTTTGAGTTCTCATAGGTCCACATAGATCAGTATGGATCAAATCTAATGGATTTGTAGTGGAGAATTCCTTGGTTATGTATCTTATCTTGGTTTAATTCCCATGAAGACATGCCTTGCAAAGAGAATGGTGAATCTTACAAATCTTAGGCATATGCCTTACCAACACCTTTGAACTCATTTTTATCATATTATCAAAATTTATGTACAAACCTTCTATGCCAAATCCAAATTTCTTCCAATTGACTAATGAAGCACTCTTCCTTATTGGATTCATGGAATACATACATTTTTTTTATCTATTTTATGAAAATTTGCAATTAATCGACCAGATTTTGCCTTTCTTATTTTACATATATCATCATGAAAATTTGCAACATTTCCTTGCTTACACATTTGGATCACACTTAGAAGATTATATTTCAAACCTTCTACATATAATAAATTCTCAATCCTAGTATGACCATTGTCCAAACTCACAGTACCTTTGCCAACTATGTTATTAGATTTATTGTCACCAAATCTAACTGCACTTAGGTTGGTATTTTTGAGAGATATAAAATTTCTCGTCTCCTTTCATATTATTTGAGAATCCACTATCTATGAACCATCTCTTATTTTCATCTTCTTTAGTATGTAAAGCTTCTTGAACAAATAATGACTCTTTCTTTTATGATGTATTTGGATTTTGCTTCATTTCTTCTTTAGACTTGGTCTTCTTGAACCATTTGATAGTGTTAATGACTTATATATCCTTTTTCTAAAATTCTCTATTGTAGTTCTTGGATATGTGACCATGTTAGTTATAGTTGTAACATATGAGATCCCTTTTAATTTCTGGAGAGAGACCACAATCCTTATGTCTATGACCAAATTAATTTTGGGATAAGTAATACCCATTGAAGACATTGTTCATGTTTGAACCTGTTTTTTTTTAACATTACCACTTAATGAATTTTCATTTTTGATCTTTTTGGTGGAGCTAAAATCCTTTTTGTCCTTGGATAAGAGCACATATAAATAATTCAAGACTTTACTTTCACATTATTCCATATTTTGATTGAGACCTTTATTCACCATGACCTACATATTCTTGACTATTATCTCTAGATTTTTCACTTGTGTCTTCACATTATTAACTTTTGATAAAGCACAAACTGGATTATCTTGAAGACAATCCATAACCTCTTTGTCAACCATTGTACCTTTAAGAACATTCAAGTGGTTAAAATTTGCACAAAAGACCTACTCTAATACTAATTGTTAGAGTTACAATCCACTAAGATGAGGGGTGAATCAATAGTGGTAAACAATATAATTCAATTTTGAAACCCTTGCAGATACTTAAGCATTAAAAAATAATCATTCATAGCCATAAATAATGAACATAATGCAAGATCACATACACAACACAAGATCTACATGGGAAACCCTCTTGGGGAATAAAACCCACTCTCAAGATTTAAAAACATAGACTACTATCATATAGGATGATCACAAACAAGAGACTGATCAAGTCTTTCTAATCAAGAACCTTGGTCAAGTTCTTCTAACTTAAGGCCTTTAGTGAAATAGTAGTTTCATAAGGAACACCTATCCAAAATATGATCAGATCTTTTTGACCACCTGTTTAGTTAAATCCTTATAACCTACAAACTTGATCAAGTCCTTTTGACCAAAGGTCTTTAATGAAACCCTATTTCACAAGGAGCAACTACTCCTAAGGAAGATCAAGTCCTTTAGACCCCCTTGAAAAGAACACTTCCACCTTAGAACTAATGTATTTAACACTTGATGATGGACCTATAATTATCTAAAAAATGCATAAAATATCTCACTAGCTCATATAGGCCTCTCACATGGGTATGTCATAATATTTATCCTTCTTCACTCAAACAATCCTCATATGCACACTCAGATCTCTTTACAGAACTTCAAATTGTAAGAACACTATACTGTCATCAGAAACATGACCTATAGACTATACACACAATCCTTAATCTTCTCTACCCCTCAACCCAATAAATAGGCACTCTCACTCTCCTATCCTTTCCTTTTCTCTCCAACTCTCTCACATACAAGTCTCTCTCAAATCTCTCCCAAGTCTCTCACTCACACATCTAGAAATCATCATCTTTGATTTCACTATTTATAGAAGATACTTGATAATCAACACCTTGGTCAGATATTAAGCATGCCTTAACCCTTAAGTCATCTCTCACATGAAGACATAACTCAAAAAAATCTTCATAGGTTAGCCATAACACCTATGGGTCACCTTTAAGTTGCTACACCTTTTCATATGGACCTTATAGCCCTTATAGGTCTAATGAAGACCTATTCACCCATTTATCAGTTTAATAATCATAGGAACACTCTAAAATACATATTTCCACTCCTTATGTCCCATAGGAAATTCTAAAATGATTACAATAACTCATGCTCACCTCTGCATATGCTCAAATAACTCACTTATTGACCTTATGCATAGGAACATCATGAATGAAAACCAAAATCAAATTCTTAAGAATTTTTCATATGTAATATAGATTAATAACACTTCTAAAATCCATAAAAATCATCCTCATGGAGTCTTCAACACTCCCCAATATCCAATTCATCAAGAGACATTAAAACAACATCAAAATGAGCTCAAATATGCTTCTCAGGTTACTTGCAGAAGAAACATGAAACCACATTCAACTTTGAATCTCATTAATTTTGTTTGCAAACACTTCTAGATATTCAAATAAATTTCATTATATGTACCATGGAGTCCTCTTCATATTTTATTTTTATAACACCAATAAATTTGAATTCTATCAAAAGTTATGGACAAAATATAGAGCTTTATTTTTTTCATGTGTTAAATTCATATATTTGAATGACAACGGTCATAGTTAAACCTCAAAAACATTATAATCATCTCATTTACTCTTAGCTTTGGATCAATATCACACTACTTATTTTGTCCAAACTTTAATGTATAGTTTACCAAAGCCAAATGTTAAACATATAATAATTGACCTCATCTTGTGCAATCTTGAAATTTTGACTCAATGTGCTTCATTGATATCTATGGATTAGTTAGGTCTTTAACTCTTAATGCTCACCATATGATCAATCTATACAAACACCTGATCACCATTAGATCCTCATCCTTTATATTTGATTAGTTATTAAACATCATGCTTATGTCCTCATCTTGTTGCTTCCTGACTTCTTGAAGTAATGCACACTGTCGATCTTGTTTGAAATTTAACTTGTGTAGAAATGACTATGGGGACCCTTTCAATATGCTTGAGTAGCCATTTTTGAACCTTAATAACTTCTTCTATGCTTTGATGCATATTTCAAATTTGGACTAGATGATCTCCTCATATATGAGAATCCAACCATATAACAAATAGTTCATAGAACCCTTGAATGTGTGAGATTTAATTCAATTAAAATTCCTTCTCAAAAACTTTTATCATAGAGCCAACTATGTCAAAACCTGTCTGAGAGGCCAACTTTGAGCATGCATAACTTTTACCGTGCTTTAGTTCATGATCTAAAATTTAACAAAATTAAACTAGGATCAAAATTGAAAAAACCCATATAATTACCTTCTCCTAAAACATCCACACATGTGAGATATAATTTCATAAATATGCTTACTCGACTCTTCTTGCTACTTTGCAAATTTAGCTAAGTATGGGAAAATAATGAATTTTAGAAGCCAACTTTACAACCCTCATTTATTTGACCATGCTTCAATACATGACTTGAGATTTGTTGCATATAAATTAGGGACTAATGTTATCACAACCATATGACTAACTCCCCTTGACTCATTCCCATGTGGTAATCGTGACATCATCAAACTGCCTACTTAGATTTTCTACCATTGGACCCAAAGTGTCTAGATGAAAACTATGGGTTACTAGATGAATTCCACTTATGTAAAAAAGCTATCCAAGTATATATATAATATTAAGGACCTATTTCACATGATCTAATCACCATAATCATCCTTGAACATCTCTAATCATGTTAAAACTAAAGATCAACTAAGCCAACTTCAAGCACACTAGGACAAGTAAATTTCACACTTTGTCATTATTACTTAGGCTATCAAAGCACTTCATCAAATCACAAGGAAACCTCCATGACATCAACAAGACATCATTGACAAATATCCAACACCCAAGGGTAACTAGTTTTTTTTTTGGTCTTTATTGCATACCTTTTATTTGTTGTATTGGTTACATGATCCATAAAAACCCATTTATTTACCTTATCAAATAAAAATATGAAAAATATAATACTATTGATCTTTATGTTGTATTTAATTCTAATGATAAAATTATGGATTTTAGATAGTGGTGCTTCAGATCACATGACATGATTATCTAATATTTTATCTGATACTAAAGATATATATGAAAGGATATATTTAGGTGATAATTCATTTTTAGAAGCAACTAAACAAGATAAATCAAAATTTGGAAATGGATTCTTAAATGATGTATTTTATTTATCTAAACTTAAGAAACATATTTTATCCTATTATCAACTTATGCATGATTATTTCATTATAAAACTTCTTAAGGATAAGTGTGTCATTAAAGATCAATTTTATTCTTTGATTTCTAATGTTATTCAAAATAACAGTCTTTATTTTTATTTTTCTAATTCTACATCTTGTCTTTCCTTCAAAATTATAAATAAATCTCAATTATGGAATGAAAGGCTTAGAAATGTTAATTTTATAATTATTTATGATATGTCTCATTATAATCTCATGGTTTTACTTCCTAATATCTATCCTCCTCATGAAACTTGTGAAGGTAACTTGTGTATTAAACTACACTCTCAACCTTTTCACAAATATCAAGATGCAAACTCCATAATCCTTTAGAGCTTGTTCATAGTGATGTAATAAGATCTATGGAAGTTACTTATATTAATTTATCTTAATATTCTATTACTTTTATTTATTATCATATTATAGCTATTTGGACTTATTTTATAAATAAAAAATCTGAAGTGTTTTCTAAATTTAAAGAATTTAAAGCTTTTGTTGAAAATTCTTCTAACCTAAAAATTAAGAGATAAGAACTGATAATGAAGATGAAAAAATTAGTAAATAATTTGATTCATTTTAAATTTCATGTGGTATTAAAATATTTTAAACAAATCCATATTCTCCACATCAAAATGCAATTGTTAAGAGGAAAAATAGGACTATCTTTAAAATGGCTAGAACTATGTCACATTTAACAAGTGTTCGTAAGTTTATTTGGGCCAAAACCATGAACATTAATTTACATATTATTAATATAATTTTAAAATAAATACTTTCATCTTTATACTCCTATAGAAAATTAGTCCAATAAAAAACCCATTTTTATTGACCTTATGGTATTTGGAAGTCTTGCTTCTATATTTATTTCTAAAGTCAAAGGAAAGAAACTTCATCCTACCTCCTAATCTTACATTTTCATAGGCTATGGAATAAAAAATAAATTATTAAGGGTGTAATATCTATCTAAATTAAAATTCATTGAAACCATGATTTTTTAAATTCTTGAGCCATCTTGATGTAGAGGAAACCACTTGACAATTCACACTTGACTTGTTTTTTATGCTAACTCTGTTAACAAAGGGTTCATAGGTTCATTTGATTATTCATTGATTAAATTATTCAATTTATTATTCATAGTGATTATGATATTAATCATTCTCATGATGGTACTATTGGACCCCTTATCCAACTCACAAAACCTCTTGAGATATCTATCACCACTTAACTTCTTTCTCTTTAGCAGACAATCCTTGTAACCATTTTTAGGCAATTTTAAATGGTACAGCTCAATATGGATTAATTTTTATAAAATAATGACCTTTACTATCACCCTATATATTTTAATATCTCTCTATGAAGTTTCAAGTTGTGAATCTCCTTGGAAATCATTCTTTTAACTCTTTATAGGGTTATGTTTAGGCCTAATTAGGCCTTCAATAGATTATAATACATACAGTCATCTCTAAATGTATATTACCATAATAGACCAATAAAAAAACTATGCACACCTAATAAATTACAAGTTTGATAAAATTTCATGAGGTAAAACTCCTATAAGATGGATTTTTGTCTTTAAACCCTAGTTTAGGGTTATTACTATCTGCAAGGACCCAAGAGTAAATATATTGAGGTTTTAGATTATAAAAAGGGTTTAAAACTTATTTGAAGGTTTATAAAAATATTTTTCAATGCCTCTCACCTTTTTCAATCATTTTATTCCACCCTTAAAGCTTCTACTCAACATTTCTCTTACATTTTTGATCTGCTTGTGTTAGAATATAGTCCCTTGTAGGGGTTTAACCACTTACCACATAAAATATATGTTAAAAACATATTACAAATTCATAATAACCTTTTATAAAATTAAAAAAAATATTAAAAATTTATTTAGACTTCTTTCATAGTGCATTTAGTCTCTTTCAACACAAAGAATAGGGTATACTGGTCTGTAACTTTGATCTATCACTAAAGCCTTTGAAATCACTTAATAAAATGCTTGAAACACCATTATAAAACATATATAAAAATTAGTAAACACATTAATAACATGAAAAATTCATATTTATTGCTTCTTCTACCAGTATACTAACTTACACAATCATCCCAATGTTTATGCATAAAAAATCAAGGTCTACCATTGGTTTGGCCTTTAAAATGAGGACTTATTGATCAGTTTATTTAAGTTTAAAATGTTTCCATATTAAAATTAATCCTCCATCATTGTATCAAATCCAAAACTTACAAATTTTATATCAACTATAACTTCTCTAACCCCCTTTTGCCTTTCCAACAGTCACGAAGGCTACTTAGAACATGGTAAGTTTACACCAAGACTATTTTTTTCCATATATATGAGAACCAGGGACCATGGTATAGATAGATGATGTCTTCAAAAATGTTCCCTTAACAACATCAAACTAATTCATCCCTTAACACACATAAAAACTCTTGAATAATGCTTGACAAATATAAATTATGAAAATTGGTGGGAAAATGCTAATTTTGAATTCTAACCTACCTAAGCACCTATATACACTTGGATAAGATTCCAAAATGTGAGTTAAGACTCAGAAAACTCTTCAACCACCTAATTGGCCACAAAACAACTGACCAAATCATAATTATTCAAACAAACACCAAAATGAGTCATCCTTAGAAGGATGCTCCTGCATCACTTCTGTAGAACCCTCTCAAGTTTCCTCTTACAAAGAACAAAACACTTATATTCCTCCTTATGAAGAAATAAATTCCTTAGAGGAAGATGGTATACATATGGATAAATTTGAGATTGAGGGGGAGCCTTATTCATTTTATATTCAATCTAAAAGATATAAATGGGTTGAATCCTTAATTCAATATTCTAATCTTGAAAATCTTAGTAAAATGAATAGAAGACAACATAATTATCATGTGTTAATGACTCTTTATGAATATAAATCTCAATCATTTGAATAATCCATTTAAGATGATAGATGAAAAGTGTAATGCAATCTGAATATAGAGACTTAATTAAAATCAAGCTTGGGAACTTGTCCCTCTTCTTTCTAAAAGGAATATTTTTTGGTCTTGATGGATTTATAAAATTAAATACAACTCAATTAGTAAACTTGACAAATTTAAAACTAGGTTAGTTTATCAAGGTTTTACTCAAAAACCTAGAATTTACTATGTTGAAACCTTTGATCCTATGGAAAATGTGAGTATTTTTATATTACCTATTGATCTCATAACTCAAAATGGTTTGAAAATACACCAAATGGAGGTTAAAAATGCTTTCTTGAATGGTGACCTAGAAGAAAAAATCTATATGACTTGGCCTAAAGGTTTTGAAGAACTTAAAAAATAACATCATTTATGCAAATTAAAAAAATGTTTATATGATTTAAAATAAGATCTTCAAGCTTGGTACTCTAAAACCACAAGTTACTTTAAATATATAGGTTTTTATAATTATTATTTTGATAATGGTCAAATTCAAAATGATCATATTATCTTAATTATGTTATATGTAGATGATCTTATCATTGCTATAAATCAAATAGTTTGATTCTTAAATAAAAATCTAAACTAAAACAATATTTTGAGATCAATGATCTAGGCATGCTTCATCATTTTCTAGGCATGGCTACATTTTAGGATAAAAACTCCATTTTATTATCTCAATCTTAGTATGCACTTGTTAAAATTAACATGATTGATTATAAGCCTATATATACACCTATTTAAATTGGTGTTAATCTTGATCCAAAACTTGCATGTAAAAAAGCTAATCCTACATTAAAAATGTGATTAGTTATAATTTTGATTTATATAACTCTTACTGGATGAGATATTTCATATGTTATAGGTGTTGCTTCTAGATTCATGAAAAATCCATATTTGGATCATTGAAAATTAACAAAAATAATACTTAAGTATATCAAAGGGATAATTAATTTTGGTTTATATTATTCTCCCATTGATGAAAATAATTTATATGGTTATTATGATGCTAACCATGGTGGTGATGTTGTAGATCACAAATCTACTTCTAGACATGTGTTTAATTTTGGTGCAAGTGCGACTACTTGGAGCAACAAAAAACAACCTATTATTTCCATCTCTTTTACAGAAGCAAAGTATACAAGTTTTATGAAAGATGTTAAAGAATAAATATGGTCATGAAAGATATTATAATAATTTTATATGGGTGTCTCTCATAGTAAAACTCTTCTTTGTGATAGTCAAAGCTATATAGCTCTAGGAAAAAATCTAGATTAGCACCAAATAATGAAGAATAGTAAAATTCATGTGCATTTTATTTGAAGAAAAAGTCCTCAATTATGATATTAATCTAATTTTTTTTCCTACAAATGATCAAGTGGTAAATTTATTCACACAACCACTATGTATTGCAGAGTTTTACAAGTTCTAAACAATCTTATGCCTCTTAGAATTGGCATTGAGGGGGAATGTCCATGACAATATCACCTCCTAATAGTCATATGTTCCTTTTCCTCTCTATACTTCTCTAATATAAAATCATTGTATAAATTCATATTATGTTATTTTTGCTTAAAATTCACCCTACGTGAATTTATGGTGTACTTAGTATTAAAACATTTTTTTGTAATGGAGGTCCTTAAGTTATAAAAGGATCCAAATGCTTGTAAGCTTATCCATGAGAAAATGTGCGATGTAGTCCCACTATAATGCTAGCCTAAATCACCTTATGTGGTTTATGGATTCTAAATCCTTTGTATAAAAATATATATTGACATGATGAAGGTGTATAAATCATTTAAGTGTTACATGGTAGCATAAACTCATATAGGATGGTTTATGGATTGTAATTCCTTTTGTATAAAAAAGTGACTATGGAATGTATCCCCACTAAACATTAAGGGGAGTTTTAGAATGTTATTATTTTTGGAATTAATTTAGTGGCCCACATTTTTCCATAGTGTAAATAATAAATTTTAGATTTATTATTTACTTACAACAAACTATTTAAAACTTATGTGCACAAATAACAAAAATTATATGTATTATTTACCGTGATTAGTTCAATAGGTGGATCAATTGGTTAAAATTTTCACACATATTATAAAGGCATTTTCAAATTTGTAATAAATAAGATAATTGTAATGTGAATTATCACATGGAAGTGTCTTCGAACATTTTTGTGAAGGAGTTATGTAAAAAGGATAAGTGAGGTGAAAAGGAAGTTATTGGATGTAAATTGTTTCTCATACAATGGATTATGTTTTTCCATGGTTTTTTTACTTAAAAAGGTTTTCCCACATAAATATCATGTAATGTATTTATTCTCTATTTATTATTATTATTTTTATTTATGCATTCTTTCAGTTCTCAAATTAATTTAATAAACCTATCATTCATATTAAACAATTTATTATCATTCCATTGGCTCCTCTAATAATATGCTCATATATATTATGATGTGAAATTGATAAATATGGATGGTGTAGGCTAGTATTTAATTTTTATATGCTCCACTGATGTTTTTACACTCTTACATGATAAGCTAGTTGTGATTGTGTAGTGTGTGTAGCCACTAGCCTTGTTTGATTCAAAATATTTATGTCCTTTGTGACATATTTATGTTTGTTGTATGTGGCCCTTTGCATTTTTTATTTGTGACATTTTTATGCCATTTTTTATATATATATATATATATATATATATATATATATATATATATATATATATATATTGCATTTGTCCCTTGACATTGTTTATCATGACATATTCATGTCCCTTGTATGTAGCCCTTGGTCATATGTTTTACACTAAATCTTGATCTTGTTGAGATTCTTGACATTGAATGGTGTCATGATTCATATCATGTACCTTTACTACATAATATTATTTAGTTATATATTAGTGATAGTTACAAGTGTGATTTATTTATACATCTATCTAGACATGACACTCATATGTCCTGCATTATATATGTTACATACATGACTTGATTAAATAATACAATTTTATAATGACATATACTCCACATATTTACATGATAGTACATGATATAATATTTATACATGACATGATATAGTTAAATCTTATTTTTAGATGAGTAACTTACATGACACATACCTTATCGCAAAAGAGGGGCATTATAACATTTTTATCATAGATAAATAATCCTCCATAAATAAAAATTAGATAAAAGTATATATTTCATAAATTGAAAAAGGTTTAGATATTATATAGTTAGTTACATGATAAATATTGACAAACTAGGTTCAATTATGGGGTTGTATTCCATGCATATAAACTCACTTCATAAAGACTTGAGTACAAATTCAAACACACTTGGTTGTATATACATGGGAATATGTACACAATTTACTTGAATAAGAATAATAGGTTTTCACATATGCATACATTTGAGATACAAGTTCTCAGATTTAGAATATAGATGCATAACATTCTATATTATTTATTGGAAATATTGTCATTGATGTGAAAGGTCTAGCATTGGTGATAAAGGCCCCATTATATTTAATGGTGTTTTTAATATTCATATCTTGGATAATGTGTGTTAATATTTATTTAATATTAATTAATATATTTTTGGTTGCATATAAGTCAAAAGAGGGCCCATGGAGAAGTCAAAGAGTCATGGGGTAAAGACAAAAGAAGAATGGGACATAGTTTCTCATGAAGAGTCATTTTGAGGAAATCCAAGAGTCACCATGTGAAGACAAAAGAGGGCATGGAACATTTTTCATGAAGGGAAACTTTTAGGAATAAGAAATGTTACCAAGATAAAGACAAAAGAGGAAAGGATGCATTTTCTTATAAAGGGTCACCATGTAACTTTTCAAATGCAAGGATACAAAGGGTCATGCAAGTTTGGCATTATTTTCCATAAGTATTAAAGGATCACAAAGGGTGAATGCCAAAGGTAATTTGGAAATATATAAATAAAGTCTTGAGAAACTATTTGTAATATGCAAGAGAGTGCATGGTTTTGCAATTGTTTTATATAAGAAAAGAGGAGAGAATAGCAGGAGATATTGTAGAGTTTTATCATTTGTTGAGTAAGTAAAATTGAGAGATAGTTTTGTTTTATACATAAGAGGGATTTGTGCTTCTATGGGTTAGTGCTCACAAATATTTGTAAGGGGTTGGTGCTCCTATGGGTTGGTGCTCACAAATAGTTGTGGTGTTGATGCTTGGCAAAGGAGTTGGTGCTCCTATAGGTTGATGCTTGTGAACTTTGTAATTTGAGTTGGTACTCATTCATATACTTGAGATTGTTCTCCATGGTTTTTCCCACTTTGGGTTTCCACATAAAAATATGGTCTATCTCTCTCTCTCTCTCTCTCTCTCTCTCTCTCTCTCTCTCTCTCTCTCTCTCTCTCTCTCTCGTGTAGTGCATGTTATTATTTTAGTTTTATTACATATCTTGAATGTGTTATTAAGTGGTTAAAGAAAAGAAATCAGATTAAGTAAAAGATATATAATATACTAATTCACCCCCCACCTCTCAGTAAATTTTTTGATTAACATTAGTTGATATAGATTCAATGGATATGATAATAGGTCATGAATATGTACACACTTTCATATTTAAGAAGAATCATACTAGTTCATGCACATATACACACTTTTAGATTCATGAGGTATGATACTAGTTCATGCACATATATAAAAATACATTTTACAATTTGAATGGAAAATGGTTGTCGTTCCACTTCAAACTTGTTGACACTAAGGTCATGATGGGGGCATGAACATTATTCATTATCCTTTAATCATGCATTTATTTTACATTGAGTGAAGATATACAATCAAATATATGGTAATGATGGGGGCATGAACATTGTTCATTCTATTTCAATAATGCATTTATTTTACATTGAGAAAACTTGAGTGAAATTATACAAATGAATGTATAATATGTCTATAGTAAACAAAGCTTTCCATGACCTTCCAATCTAAAAATAAAGCTTTTCATGTCATTTGTATCAAAATATTAGGGAATCTACTAGTTTTTTATGAACATCATGTGCATTTACATAGTTTCATGAACACATTGTATCTAATTTTCCATGTCCACATCTGAGTCGTCATGATAAAGGATGTATACCTCCATGGTATTCCCTATTAGGTTTGATATGATTTTGATTAGTAGAAGATGATTGATAGATGTTTTAAATTTTAGACCTCATAGGGGATTGCATAGAAGGTGAATTATACCCTACTATTTTAAAGTTTTATGGTAATTGAGGTATTTGAATTGGTTTAATCCATGGCTTGTCCAGTCCTTGGAACCTTTCTACGCACTGCATAGGCTACAATGGATAAGGAAAAGTTATTTTCCTCATTGGTTCTATTTTGACTATATGATAACTAAGGAACCATCATCTCCTGAGATAGATAACAAGTGATGGATTGTCATGGACGTTAATTTACATGTCTTCAACCTTGGTAACCTCCTTGATGTCCTCATGATATCTTAGTTGATCCCATTATTTTTAATGGTTAGGATACCCCCATAATTCATTTGGGGTGATGGACGTGACAAATTTAATTGGTATTATGGTGATGGTGGTGCCCAACTTACTTGTTCTTATGGTAATGGTGGAGCCCATCCTTGTTGATGCTATGGTGATAGATTAAATTACCATTTTTGATGGTGTAGGGATGTTGTAGTCCACTCCATTAGATGTTTTAGTGATTTAGGAACCCAAACTATTTGCTACAATATCTCTATGTCTCAATCTATTGTGCTTGCTTTTGTAGTGCATGCTTATTGTGCAATGAATGCAAATACATCATGGGTGATATCATATTTTATCCCTTATATATATATTTTTAAATTATACTCATCATGCATAATGTATTTTATAAAACTTTAACACACATTATTTATCTAACACACATGATGTTATAATACATGACAATTTGAGATAGCCTAATCCTAGGTGGGACACATATCCCAAAATTCCATTTTGATGCAAGGACACTCATTGTGATCATTCCATTCTTCTCCACAATCAATACAATACATATAATTTTTTGGATTCTTTCATCATATTTTATACATACTTCACAATAATGCATATAACATAACATCATTTTACACTTATGGTGGGATACTTACCATAATCCTCAATATATTATATCCTTAATGTAGTTGTTCTAACTTGAGCTTTACTTTGGAAATTTGTTTGTGTTATCAAAAAATATATCTTACTTAGAAACCTCTCTTTAAAATATATATTTATTAGTATATTAAAATTAGAAATTCACCTTATTTATCACATTATAGAACCTACAATCATAGTCTTTTTGATCTCGTTAAGGTCTTAGATGGTATAACTTGTGCACCTTTGTATTTTAATCTCTCTAATCAATTTGCATTTGAACTCATTCAATGTTATCTTAGTGCCACAATTATTTAATATGAATTCTAGGGCTCAACCTGTTAGGGATCCTATGAATTTTTAGTTCTTGGATTTGTTTGTTAGGACATCCTTA
This sequence comes from Torreya grandis, assembly GCA_037957365.1. NCBI lineage: Eukaryota > Viridiplantae > Streptophyta > Pinopsida > Cupressales > Taxaceae > Torreya > Torreya grandis. The sequence goes on along the minus strand of JARHVA010001707.1, from coordinate 2,827,922 downwards.
GCTACATACTTAGCTTCTAATTTCATCGCATATGTTAATAAATCATGTTTCAGGTTTATATAATTTTCATTAGGATGAAAAGTTACATAGGCTACATTATTTAGTGTCATTAACTGAACAAAAGTATTGCCTACCCTTGATTTACTAGGTGAATGTAATGATGTCTACAAAATTGTTGTGACACTTATATGTATGGTTAGTGTACATGAAATAGGAATTGTGTTATCTTGATTGTGAATTTACTACTTATGTCTCTCTAATATTTCTTCAACATTCCCAAATCACATTTTAGTTATTTCAATCTCCATATATCCTTCCATATTAATTATCTATGTAATTAGAAATGGCATAGAGGATGCATCCCTATCGAGTAAATGAGCTAAAATAGGGGTATAAAAAATAACTTTAGAGGACACACAACCCACTAATATCTATAAAGTCAATGATCTCTCCTCTAACCTTAAAGAATAAATATCAAGGAAACATTATAACATATGAATTACATGATATTTCAATTAATTTCTACCATAAAAATGTATAAACTTGTAAGGATTCTACAATATATATGCAACACTATAATATACAATACTTTGAATAACTAAGTAAACTAATTGATAGTCTATTGAGTATAAGGACTTTCAATTAAACTAACCCACACTTTAATTGAACATTAACACAATTGTTGAATGGAAACACTCTTAAGAAAAGTAAATGACAATAAATTAAATCGCATGTAATGAAATGAATGTACATGAAATTAAATGTGAAAACTATAGTGTTAATCTAGATTTGAATTTTCTTGCACAATATATAATTGAAAGATATGCACATGGAATTAAAAAGGTACACACATGAAAGTAAATTATTGTAAATAAAATTAATTATGGAAAGGAAAATACATACACTTACAAAAATTAACTCTACACAAAACATAAATAAATTAACTAATGAAAGGGAACCCAAACTATTGAATCCTTCAAAATGGGCGTTAACTTGATTTGACTAAATATTAAATACCCTCTTTAATTATGAATAAATTGAATCAAAGTAATTATTATTAATCCAACTATATCATCAAAATAATTTCCACAATTCTAATTTCACTTTTATTTAAATTAAAATTTTCTCTCAATACAAAATATTACCATACTTTGTTCTAGCTTCTACTTCATTTTAGTTATTTTATATCCTACGATTTACATTTATGTAGAGAAAATTTAGGAATTTTATTGGATAATTTAAAATCTTGGTGGTTACAATAATATAAACTATACAAAACTAAAAATATTAAAAAGGAAAAAAGAATGGAGCTATTTAGAATAAGGACATTGCAATGATGTGAGAGAATTATAAATGGAGTCATCCAATGAGGATATGAGTATTTATTTTCTAGTTTTAATCACTCATTTCATACAGAATTTCAAGGAAGCATTTATTCCCAAAACATTATAGATTATTTTTTACTTAAATTATGAACTAACTATTGTAGTCAACAATGTGCACCTATAACAATCATTGTGAGTGGACTATAGTTAGTTATTATAGGTACCATAAGATTCAAAAGTATATATGGGTGCCCATAGTTAATTTATATAGTTTAATAATTAAATCAATTGATTTATCCTCCTTCACATATGTAGATATAAAACATATCACAAGAATAATCATGAACATTCTACACTCTACATTCACCATTAGTAATACTAAAGACAATCAAACCATTAAATCTTACTAATTTATATAAAGACAACTAATTTAAACCAAAAAAATATGCATATAAATCATCCATATATGTGCATATATGAATATATCTTGGGCCAAAAGAGTGCGGATAACAACATAGGAAAGTGTTTTAGGAAAGTCTAAGTATAATCATGAGGGCTAATTGTGGGTCTCATAAAAACCATCCTTAAACCTTGCCTAGACACTTCTCCATTGAGTAAATTGTAAAAATATTTCCCTTACCATTCCAAATACATTAATTAAAGTTGAATCTAATGTCTAAAAATACTACTAATTTATTTTACTTCATCTATTACATCTACTACTTTAGTTTTCTGGTCTCTTTCCCATTCTCATTTTTAGTTAGTCTTTTCTTCCTATTAGTGTCTGTAATAACCTTAATTACTTTTGGATCCTTATAATTCTAGGATATATATATTTTGGTGTAGGTTTACTTTCTCTAAATATATTTTATGTTACTTAAATACTCCTACTCATAATTAAATTTAACCTTTTATCTTCAATAGGGGTTTATTTACTCCATATTTTATGTTTTCATAGTCACCACTGAAGCTCCATTAGATTTTTGTGTCTTATTATTTATTTATTTTGATAGGTGATAATAATTCAAGGATTCATATAATATAGTCTCCTAGGTTATTTTAAGCTTCATTCCACTCTTGACATATTTTATCCTCATGCCACCTTGTCTGATTACTCTATATTGGCCAAAATCAACACCATGGCATTTTCCACAAAAAAAATATTCAAAAGCACTAGAAGTTTCTTTATTTTTTTTAATATCTTGCTACCATTACAAATAAGTTTTATATATTTTAAAACACAACATATTATTTCAAAATAAACTCATATACATACCTTTCAATAATGATTCTCATCTAGTGATCAATAGCATGTGTTTATTTAGTATATAGTTTGAAAAAAAATTCCAACTTTACTTCATTCCACTAAAAAAAATCATTTTATGTGGTTAGAAAAAATAGTTTTCAAGGCTTGACAACCATGTTGCTAATAATTTAGGCAAATCTCACCATAAAATCTCATAAATATACCCATATATGAGTTTTAATAATTTATGGCACATGAAATAATATTGTAATAAAATCTTCTTCTATGAAATCACATATCATGTTTTACAAATATATTTCAAGGTCTCTTTAACTTGGAAAAAATCTCAACATCTTGTGGGTCCTAGAAATCAAACCATTGTTAGTAGCCTTCCTTATAAATCCTCATTAGGACATTTTAGTGTTGTAGTCTACAAGTTTCAATGGGACTCACATGATAGGGAAATTGATTCATACATATTAATTTTATGGTCGATTGAGTTTCAATGTATAATTATTCCAATTATCTATCTTAAGAGGTATGATTGAGATCATACTTTTCATAAACAAAATTAAATCCATATAGTTCCTTGTAGAACTAAAAAATTTACAAATTATTTTCATATTGAGTTATAGTAAATTGTTATGTCTCATGATACTTTGGTTTATGAGAGAGACTAATTCATAATCTCAATATATTAGAATAATCACAATATTAATAGGAAAAGAGTGACTAAGAACTAGTTTATCTATATGTGGGTGTCAAATACTTATAGATTTGTTACTATTCCTTGACTTATCAAATCTTTGTTTCTTTTCCTATTGGTTTGAGGAAAATATTAATTTTTATTATTTTATTTTTTAATTACATGGAAATTTAAAAAATAAAAAACATACATATGTTTCACGTAAATTTTTTAGAAAATTCTTGTAAAATATCATTCAAAACCCATTCCTAACACATGGATAAAAATGGTATTTGGTGAAAAGATTTGAAAATGATATTTAATGAATGAAATACATAACATGATATAAAATGTAAATGATATAAAATCATATAGATCAATGAATACAATGACATAGTGATTTAATGTGGGAAAACCTTAAGAGGTAAAAACCCACAAAGATGATATTCATATAATTGAGAAACTCTGCACCCTAATACAAAGCCTTCTTTATTCTTTATTATTTACATAAGCCTTCATATAACCTTTGTAAAATATTTTAAACACAAAAATATAAAATTCACTTAGTTCACATCAAGTTTCCTGAATTATAAAGTGTATTTTACAATAGGATTAAAACCTATTTATAATGTGGATGATGAGAGGTGACTGTTGTAACCAATTGGTCCAACCATCCCAATAATAATTTAATTTAATTGGAAAATAATAAACCAAAATATTTTATTATTAATTTACATAAGGTTTTCACTTATATTAATAAATAATAAATCATTATTATTTAATTATACACAAAATTATGTTAAGGGTCTAAACTAGCCCACTGAGACATTAAATGTTCTAACATTTGGAACCATATGGGGAATGGAGTTGGGAATGGCATTTGAAAAAGGAAAAATGTTATGAATTGTATATGAATGAGGTGGATAAAAAATTGGTAAATCATGTGGGGAATTGATCATAAATTTGATCATGTTTATCATCCAACTCAGTTTGTAAAACTACCAACTATCAAATATGAGTAATCTATGAAATGCTAAGACCTAAAAATTGCTATTTTTTATTGTATGGATTAAAATATCATATATTTGGTTTTAAATTAAGTTTTTATTACATATTTATATTCCCATAAAAAATATAAAAATTCAAAAAAATGGCATGTCATTTTGAGGTCATATGCAAAATTCATAGCCATTTGAAGTTGGTAGACTTTCTTCCTATGTGATCTCAAGAGCCCAACTATTCAACTCCAGAGCTAGGAATGTTAAAATATGGAGACAAGAATATGAATCATATTTTTAAAATTTTGGATTAAATCTAGTGAATTAATTTATTTATTGGCAATTTATAAGGCTAAGAAATGTTAAATAAAGGTCTTATAAGCCACATTACTAAAGGAGAACTTAGGAGAAGGATCACAAATAGCTCAAAAAATAAAAAGAATAGTGAGATGTATAGGAGTTATATTCACATTAAATATGTGAAAATTTGAGTATTTTTTATCTTTTTCTCATTTTTTTAGCTATAGGTGATTGTTTGTAAGATTACATAGATGAAAAAGCTTGAGTTCAGTAGTATTCCTTTCTTGAAAGGCAAGTCTTCCACTGAATATTGTAGAGGTCAAAATGAGTGTATGAGGTTATTTTTATTGTAATTCTAAGAAGGAAAAATGTTTTTAAACTATAAAAAATAGTGGATATGAGGAAACATGGCTTCAATCTTGCTAGAGTTTTCTCATATTGAGTTTCTCCAAGGTATGTCTTATGTTATCTCTCATTGTGGTTATTGTGTTTGTTTCCTTTACTTGCACATTTACATTCCTTGTAACTAGGCTAATACACCAATAATTAAGAGACCTCAAGATTCAACCATATGATTAAATAACTTCACATTTGACATTGCACCTCTATGTAATCATGTTAATTATAATAATGTATGGATATTATCATGTTTAGAGTGTGGATGCAGTATTTTATATGTTGTATATGATAGTGTTAAGAGATGGAATATTAAAACAAAATTTTAGGTATTTTTATATGACAAAGTACTTGAGAGGAATGATTTGAATTGAAAGGGTCTATGTTGGTGAAACTTAGAGTGGAATATGCACCTAGTTTATAGATCATAATGGTGTGATGAATGATTTAGAAGAGTTAATAACTATATGGAATAGGCATGAGAATAAGGAAAAATATTTGGAATGGACATGTAGATAGGGTGTTGAACTATGTGTTAGCATGGTGTAAAATGTGTTATAGATAATATGGGAATTTGGTGGGGAATTATGTAGGGAACTTGATTCTATAAAAATCATGAATGGTGTATGATGTCCATGGGAACATGATTTGGAATTATATTTGAACAAGTCATGATATATATACGGCATGGTGTTTAAATAAGGAATAATGTGGTGAATAGTGTGAAAAAATGGTGGTGAAAAGTGTGGGGAGTGGTGTAGTAAATTATGTAGGAGTGGGGTCATGAATGGTGTGAAATAGGCACAACAATAAGGTTGGTCAAAAACATGGGAAGGAGTTTGGAAATAATGTGATGAATGGTGTGGGATAAAGGTGGGGGAAAATGTGGGAAGTGTGTGGGGAATGGTGTGGGGAACAAGAATTTGTAATAGGCACAAATAAGGGATGGTGTCTATGAAAACAATATTTTTGACTGAGCCCCTAAAAAGGAATAGTTTAGGGAGAAAGGTCAAAAAATGGGTGGGAAATAGTGTGAGGAAGGGATTAAAAAGAAAAAATGGGGTGGATAATAGGTGGTAAATGATGCATGGAACCATTTGTAAATAAATAATGGTGTGGTTATTGTAGGAAAATAGGGTGGAGATCATATACAAAAATGATATCAGTAACCTTGAGGGGAATAGTGTTAGGGAATATTATTTGGGAAATATCTTTGAAAAATGTGGGAATGGGATGGGGAACATGATTTGGGATGGTAAAAAATGGGGGGTGGTTTCTAGGATAATGAAAATTGGGAAAATTATTTGAACAAAAATAGGATGGTTTTGGGAATAATGTGTGGGGAATGAGGAGGGAAATAGGATGGTGAATAGTATGATAAAGAGGTGGAGAATGATGTTGTGAATTGGTAGGTAACATTTATTAAAATGGGATGGGGAATCATGTGTGAAATTTTGTTTGATGGTGAATGATTTAGAAAAAAGGTAACAAACAATATAGGGAAAGGTGTGGGGAATGATGTGGTAAATAATGTAATAGTGTCATGGTGAAGTGCATGGAATTGACATGAGAATGGGGAACATTCTAGGGAATGAACATGGGAACAATGTGGAAACATGGTGAAATATGGAATGGGAATAGGGTAGGAAAATGTGGTGAATGGTGTAAAAGTGGGGTGGGGAGCAACTTAGGAATTTATTGGGGAATGATGTGGAAAGCATGATTTTAAAATTGACATGAACAAGGGATGGTATTCAAGGAAATAGAGTTTAGGAATTTTGTAGGGAACTATGTGGGGAAATGGGAGATAAATGGTTTTGGGAAGAGTATGGGAACATAGAATAGTGTGGGAAAAAGTGTGGCAAATGGTTTAGGGAACATGACTGGGAATGGTGTTATAATAAATAATGGTGTGTAAAAAAGTGTTGGAATGGAGTGATGAATAGGTTAGGTAACATAAATTAAAATGTGGGGAACAATTTTATTAATGTTATTTGACACAATGTGGAAAACAATGTGGGAAGTGGGTGGGGAGCATGATTTTAGAAAGGTTTGAAAATGTTTACCATTAAAACAATATTGTGATCAGAGGGAAGATTTGTTTTAGGAGAATGGGGAGTTCCCTAGGGATTAGATTCCAACATGGAAGCCATCACCTCCATTAAATGTTATGATGTAGATAACAAATCCTATGATCTAGTAATAACATTAATAACATGTGAAGTGTTTACCATGAACATTGTAAATATGTAAATTTGCTATTATACACTTTGAAAACTTAGTTTTAACATATTATTGACATGCATGAATTTTGTTTACACATTTAAATCTTGTGAACAACTTTCACCTATCCACGTATCAACCCAATTTGATATCATTCATATTCAAGATATCCCTAGTCTATGAAAAAATTCTCTATACTCCTTAAAAGACTATCTTTATAATAAAAATCCCCAAATTCCCTTCTTGGACAATGTCAATAATAGTCATATGTTAGTTGTTACCATAGGTGTCTGATATTGGATATTTTATAGTTTAATTCATCATATTAAAATATTAGAATATTTTTATGTGTGTTTGTATGAGTTATTATAACACATCATAGATATTAGAGTAAGAGACATATTATAGGGATTGTATTAGTTGTTGTGATCAATAATCCTATACATGTAGACTCTTCTTATGAATAAAATTGAATGAAGATTTTTTGTGTGTTATACTTTGACCAAAATTTCATTTTTTATCAAATCATATTTGATCTTATCCCAAGATGGAGAATTGATTTGGTTGTAGGCACAAATTTATTAATTTCTTTGTTTCCCTATTATATGAGAGCTTGTGATAATTTATTATTTTGATGGTATATTTTTTAAGAATTTATTTGAAATATTTTATTTAGTTTAGTGAATATTAATATAAAAAATATAGCTAGCTTAGTTAATGTTTTCAAGTGTGCCTACATAATTTAGGTTACATAATAGCATTTTGGTGTCAATGTCATGTGTACTATTCAATGTATGTTCATCGAGTAGGTTTATTACATGTCTTATTTATTTTGATCAAATTTATGCATTTAGTTTTGAGTAAATCCATCCATACAAATCATTGTTCGAATCCCACAAAGCCTCACCCTTTTATTGTGCATGTATGTTTTGACTATAAACATCTGCATTATGCAAATACGACACGTAACAAGAAAGAATATTTGTTTTCCAACACCTCATGTAGTCTTTCATTTGATTCTATATACTCAAATTTTAATTAATAAACTCCTTACAATATCCACACATGGTTGAGTCTTTCACATTGCCATCCACTACTATTCAATTCTAATCAATTTCTCTAAAATTTAGTCCATTATTTTCTATCTAATCCCGTACAAATGAATTATTTATAATTTTGATAATTCCATATGTATTGTATTCCATTCATGTAAAATCATGCAAGTCCAAATTTTATAGTCTATTAAATAGTTTTTTTTATAGTAATTTACCTAATACATATTACTATTTTTATTAATAAGTTGTTATATTAATGAATTTTGTCATGGTATGTTTTAATGAATTTTTTAGTTTATGTTATTTTTAGTTTAGTTCGTATTTTTACTAATTTTTTTCTCTAAGTGTCACTAGAAGAGTTAAAATTATATTATTTTAGTTTTGAGTCAATTATTTGTTATAGGTGGTTGTACTTTATAGTCCAAAAAGATTTCGTTCATACAAACCTAGTTGTGTTTATATGTTGGTGTTAAAAATCAAAGTAAAAAAATATCTTGTAACATATGTGTTTTTGAGTGAATAAAAAATCCTATGGGTTGTTAATTTTGTAGGAGGGGGCACAAGGTGAATTTTATGATCAATTATGACAAGCAATTGAGTCCCAAAATTAATCTAGGTAAGTAAGCAACATTAATCTAGAGGGTGAAGGTAATTGAGGTTAGAGGTTACATCAATGACCTCAAGTTCACCACTAATGAATGGGTGGTAAATTGCATTAGTGAAAACATTTTGTGCCAAAATGACTAAAGATGAGATAAATATCCAAGTGGTAGTGGTGATTATCTTATACTCCTATTGATTAAGCTACAGTGATATAGAATGGTGTCTACAAATGTGACGAGGACCCAAGTCAATTTTTTTTAATTTATTTTTGAGTATAGTGATGATAATAAAATTTTAAACAAATGTATAAGAGAAACAATTATCTACTATGTATTACTTACTATATAATTCATAATTGATAGGTAGGTTAGAAGTCTAACAATCACTAAAAGTAAAAGTGTAAATAATTGTGTTTTCATATGTATGCAACTAAAGAGGGGGTAAAAATTTATTAAGCACCAAGAAACACGGAACTACACTCTCAAATCTTGCTCGAGCAGTTGAGTCAGGGTTAAAATCAGACCAGCAAGAAGCCTGTACTGATCATAAATAGCCCAATTTGGCCCGTGATCCGTGGCCCATTTAGCCAGATGGTCGGCCACAGCATTCCATTCTCGAGGAATGTGTCTAAAGGAAATTAATTCAAAAAGTGAGATTAACTGTCTAATCTGGTTAATAATCACCCCAAGTTTCCAATCCATGCAAGCAGAGTTTGAGTTGTTTAGCAGGTTAACCACCACCTGCGAGTCTGATTCACAAACAATGCTGAAGATCCCCTACATACTGCAAATTCTCAAAGCCTCCAGGATAGCCATCACCTCCATACAATTGTTGGTATGGCATCCCTTATACTCTGTAAGTAAAAAACATATATTACCTGAAGAATTTTTGTCAATGGCTCCAATCCCAGCATCCCCAGGATTCCCACGAGCAGACCCATCCACATTAACTTTAACCACACCTTCCGTCGGTGGCAGCCAGCACCCAGCGCGACTGATCAGGCGCATCCCATGCTTGCTAGAGGTCGAAGGGTGAACCAGGATGCAGGGGCGTGCAGCCAAAGGCACGCCAAGGGAGAGGCAGCCCAAAATAGAGGTGTCAGGCTCTTCCAAGACATCGCACCATTCCCCTTTGGCGTGAAGAGTCTCTTGAAGCGCCACAAGAATTCTCAGCCAAAGCTTGCTTATACACAGGCTGCGCTCCTGGAAGAGTCTTCTATTCCTTTCTAGCCAGAGGTGCCACAAAATAAAGGAAGGACCCATAGTCCAAGCTTTCTTCAGAAAGGATGCCTTACTGGGGGGACTATCCAGGCACTGCCAGAACTCAGTCAGGGATCCAGCATGCCAACAGGGGCAACCCCAGGCATCCCACCACAAGTGCCAAAGCGCTCTGGCATAAGTGCATTGAAAAAATAAATGTTCTCCATTCTCTTCACTGTCCCAGCATAACAAGCAGATTGAAGGTCCTTGGAAACCACGTTTGTTGAGATTATCCCAAGTGAGACACCACCTATAGGTGAGCGTCCACAAGAAAAAATTTCATTTAGGCCAAGCAGCAGGATTCCAGATTTTCCTACTCCACATAAAATCCTCAGCTCCAAGTTACTCCTTAATCAACGTTTGATAACCGGATGAAACTATATAGAGACCATTGGAGTCGCCCCCCCAAGCCAAGGTGTCATTGTCACGCAGCGAGCTACAGTCTCTATATGCCAGAATTTGGAGAAGTTCTTGTCTATCCTCTACAGTCCCCCCTTGTGGCCAGGTCCTCTCCTGCTTCCAATTGTACACACTGGCATCTCCCATCTGAACTGCTTCTTTATAATGTTCCACAGTATCCCAGCCAGCAATACGGAAAGCCTCCCACAGGTCTTGCAGATGGGGGTGCAAGAGGGCAAGCAGGTGGAATCCATTCCAAGAATCATCCCAAAACAATGCCTTTGTGCCACTATTGCAGATCCAAAAAAGTTTGGCTTGCACCAGAGAGGCTCCCAATTTGAGGGTGCTCCACACCATAGAACCTCTTCCCTCAATGGGGTACCGAGGAATCTCAGTCGGGCACACCCTAGGTAAATATTTCAGCCAAAGAATACGAGCCCATAGCTGGGACTGATTAGTACACCACCTCTAGTACAGCTTAGTTGCAAGGGCCTGGCTAGACAGGATGGGCGACCTTAGTCCAAGACCACCTTCTCTTTTGGGCCTGCACACCATGCTCCACTTGATCAAGCTCCATTTAGAGTTTTTAAGGTTGCCACTCCACAAAAATTGCCTGGAGAGCGCATCATATTCATGGAGGAAGTACTTCAAAGCCACTTGGACCATGCTTCGATATATAGGAAGAGCTTGGATGACCGACTAAAGAAGTGTCACACGTCCCGCCATCATGAGCCACCTCTGAGTTCAATGATTCACCTTCTGCCTTAACTTGTCCATAATGTTTTGCTAGAACAGCTGAGGCTGGCTGTCCACCATGATGGGAACCCCCAAATAAATCACCGGAAGAGGCTGTGGTTGGAATCTCAATATAGTAGAAATCCTGTACTGAATAGAATCAGGCGTATTAAAGAAATAGATGGAGGATTTTTGCTCATTCAACTGCTGTCCCGAAGCCAATAAATAAGTGTCCAAGGCACTCCAAAATGCCTACACCTCCTTGATATGAGCGAGCCCAGCAAGGATGGTGTCATCCACAAACTAGAGGTGAGTCAGTGTGGCAGCCCCGTTACCCCACTTCCATCCCTGGATCCAGCCCTGTGACGCTTGAGATTTTATGAGCCTCCCAAGGCCCTCAGCCAAAAGAATAAATAGGTAAGGTGATAGTGGATCCCCTTGCCGAAGCCCATGGGAAGCCCCAAACAATCTAGAAGGATTCCCATTAATGAGGACAGAGTACGAAGGCGGGGTCACACAGCTGCACACCCAACTAACCCAGTCCTGGCTAAAACCAAAAGCTAAGAGGATTTTTTGCATGAAACCCCAGTCAACCCTGTCATACGCTTTAGCCAAGTCTAGCTTGATAAACATAGCTCTCTGTTGGGAAATGCTCATAGAGTGTATAGCCTCTGAAACAATCACCACACCATCTAGAATCTGCTTCCCCACAACAAAGCCTCCTTATTCCTCCAAAATAATCACTAGGAGGCAAGCTTTCAGCCTTTCCGCTATGAGTTTAGTAATAATCTTGTACACCATGTTGCAGAGAGCTATAGGCTGAAAGTGATCCATCTGACTAACCTGGTCTTTCTTCGGGATCAAGACCAAAAAGGTAGCATTGATCGATCTGAGCAACTCCTTGTTATGGTAAGATTATTGCACAACCTCCACTAAGTCATGGCATATAATCTCCCAAAATTCCTGAAAAAATTTAGCAGGAAAACCGTCTGGTCCTGGCGCCTTCCCTCTACGCATAGTGAAGACCACTTTTTCCACTTCCACCTTCTCAATAGGTTTCAAGAGAGCTGAATTCATATCAGTCGTGACAATGTGTGGAATGCAGGACAACACCTTATCCCTCTCCAAATCGGCTATAGGAACTTCTTCAGAAAAAAGCTCTGTGTAAAAATGAATAGCTTCCTCCATTATGGCAGCAGCAGAAGAGGTACTAATGCCCTTCTTGGTCACAAGAGCTGCTATGTAGTTCTTATTGCGCCTTGCCTGCACCGATTTATGAAAGAAGGCCATGTTCCTGTCCCCTTCCTAAAGCCATTCGATCCAGGCTTTATGCTTCTAAAAGATTTCTTCTCGCATTTCCCATTCATTAAGCTCCTTCAAAGCATCAAATTCAGCCTTATGCAACTCTTCAGCCAAGCCAGTGTTCAAGATCTGCCTGGTAATGCTGTCAAGCCTATCTTGGGTTGCCTTCTTCATAGTATTCATATTACCAAAATTGGTTATGTTCCAAACCTGTAACTTCTTTTTGACATATTGAAGCTTCTCCACAAAGGAGTACATGGCAGTTCCATATTCTGGATTCCCCTGCCGCCACCAGTGGGGCATAAGGGTATGCAAGGATAAATCCCTGAGCCACATTAATTGAAATTTAAAGGGGGGTCTCTTGGGTTGTCTGATGAAGTTGGTTGTGAGTTTGATAGGCCAATGGTTGGATCCCTGCCAATCCAAGATTTCAGAGGCAATGGAGAAAGCACTAGACAGCCAGAAGGAAGAGACTAAAAATCTATCCAGACACTCAGAAATGGCATCCTTACCAAGTCTTCTATTGCTCCAAGTAAATCTCCCATTTGTGGGTTTCACATCTGAGAGGCGCAGCCACTCTATATTTAGTCTAAGAAGCTCTGAAGATGAGTCAAGCTGATTTAGCCCCCCCCTCTTCTCCTCCAAATTTAGGATAGCATTAAAATCTCCACACATAATCCATGGGAGATAAGGACAGCAGCTACAGATGTAGCATAAATGTTCCCACAGCTTCAATTGGCCTTGAGTATCTCCAGGTGCATAAATATTTGTGATCAAAATCGTCTCTCCGGTTTCTAACGAAGAAGCAATCATGGATAGTGTCGAGATAGTTGCCATCCAGTGGATCAGTGTAAGCTTTACCGGGTCCCAGCAAATTGCTATCCCACCTACACTACCAAGTGCCCCCACACATTGACATTGGCCAACCTCCCAAATTTTGGATGACTTTTCTAACATAGCATCAACTGACATCTTAGTCTCCTGGATACATAAAATATCTAGAGAGTGAGCAAAGATTAAATTTTGCATAGTTTTTTGTCTGGGGACACTATGCAGCCCCCTCACATTCCATGACAACACAATCATTGAGTAGATTGGGTGAAGTGTTCAACCAAGGTTTTAACCTCTCCAGACTCAACTAGTAGATCCCCTGCACGCTTAAGTTTCTCCTAATCCTTTTTGTGCCCTGGTCTGGAAGGTGTAGAAAAAGATACCTTTTTAAAAGGCTTTTGCATTAGTCCCAGGGCCTCGCCCACTCCTTTATCTTTCTAAGGAACCTCTTTCTCTTTCACCTGATCGGCCCAGCTGCAGTCCTTGGTTTGCTGTTCCAAAATGTCCTCCATGCTTTCAGCCTCCAGCCCCTGTTCGCTTCCTTGTCCTTGCTGAATCACCATGTCTTGAGGTAAATTAATAAGAGTGTTGTTTGCTTCTCTCCCTGGGAGTCCTCCCACTTCATCAGGGATGACACCATCCTCAATTACCATACAATCTAGAACTTCAAACCTATTAAAACTCGAGCTCACAAATCTGTCCTGGTTTCCCCCCCTCTGGCTGCGCCCTCTCCCACGCCGACGGACTTGGGAGAAGCCTTCTCTATCAAGGCTTGGAGCTCCCCCCTTATCTGAGGACACCGCTGCCCCTTTTGGGGTGACTTTTCCTTTCCCTACATTCCCAGGTGTTGATGAGGAGGTATCTCTCTGAGATGGTACATCAGCAGCATTTCCCTTCTGAGAATCCACCCCACTGAATCTCCCACCCTGAGGGCATTGTCTATGTAGGTGGCCATATACATGGCAAATTCTGTAATGGAAAGGAATGGCTTCATAATCGACTTGCTGTATCCATGATGATTCCCCTAAGCAAATCTCAATTGATTCTGGCAAAGGATTGTTTAAATTGATTTCCACACAGATTCAGGCAAAGGAAATAAATTTTTTGTCCAAAGACTGATGAGAAACCACAATTGGCATTCCCAGTAATGCTACAATTTGGTGCAGGATATCTTCCTACCAAAACTCCAGAGGCAATCGAGGGAGACAAACCCATACAGGAACACTAGCAGGTAAATCCTCTACCGAGTTAAACCCAGCATGCCAGGGTTTAATGAACAGCCCTATGCGATCATAAAAATAGGGTCCTCCTTCAAAAATATGATTTCTATCAAAAATGGAAGAGAAATTTACCAAAAAATAACTGTTGGCAGCCAACATTATATCAATTTCTCCCTCCACATGCCAGGTGTGCCTCATCTAGGCTTCCAAGGCTGGCTGTGAAATTTTGAGACCCAGAAATTTGCAAATCAAGGCATGGCCTGTCAAGTATTCCACATCCTCTCTGACCGCTGCTTGAGGGACCACCAGGATCGGCCTGTCATTGCTACGCGGGAAACATCCATTTACTTTAGTTATTTTAGGTCTCTCTCCACAGTAAAAGGGGTCTCCATCATGGGAAGGCATTGCCGGCCCCCCACTCACCTCCCCTGTTCCAAAGCCAGCTCCCACGTCCACGTCTTCTCCAGCGTCCATGCCCTAGTCGGGCTTTGTCTTGCCATTATTCGCAGGCATCTCCTCCCACCAGAATTGAACATCTAATACTTTTCATGTTTTCATATGTATGATATCACTATAGTTGTAAGTGATTTTTTGAAGAGATTCCCAAGACTCACTATAAGTGAAAGTGTGAACAATTATGTTTATGAAAGTGATCAAAAATAATAGTTATCATGAGTAGCAAAGTGTTTATGTGTATATGTTCATTTACATGTTTTTTTCTAGTTTTTGTGATGGGTTCCTCTCCCTATGCTCGAAATAAGGAGAGAATGTTGGATTCTTTATAGTTTATTTCATCATATTAGAATATTTGTAAGTATGATTGTTTATAACTCACCATAGATATTAGAGTCAGAGAGAGATTGTATTAGTTGTTGTGATAAGGCTATCTCCACTTTTTAGGAGATCAACAAGCCTATATATGTATAATATTATTATGAATAAAACATAACAAAGATTATTTTGGTGTGTTTTACTTTGACCAAAAATTTCATCTACCTTCATTAGCAGTATCCCAAGATCTTTAATAGTAATTTTTCAAATTCAAATCTCTCCCTTAAGTCATCTTGAACAAATTTCCTATGTTTGGTTATGAGGGGAAATAATGAAGAGTCACCTATATATACAAGACAATCCCAAGGTCTTATTCACTTGGTAATTACATTGGGAATCATTTACCTACTACGAGATATATTTAAACATATTTGAGACATTATCTGAAATCATCCAAATATTAAAAAACCCTTTAAGGAATGAGTTGTAAATCCAATTATAAATATAAATGTAATGCCAAAGATTGTATATTTTCAAGAGTCAAAATCTAAATAATTTTATTACATTATAGTGGATCATGATTAAGAGTGCACACACCTATGTGGGAAAACTATGTGTAGTTTGAGCACTCTCCAAAGTTTTGGAATGCAGTAAATACTCAATATATAAGTGAGGAGTGATTGGGGTTATATAAACCATCTATTACCCCTTTATTTTAGTTCAAAATTGAAGCTAGGGTTTTAAGGAAAATGAAGATAAAATAAGGTTTTGTGCATAGGATTAAGGGAAAGATAAAATTTAAAAGTTAGTTAAACATAATAGGGACAATACTAACGTATAATGGGTTGTTGTAGGTGTTTGTAATTCACCCACATCATGTAAACAAGATTCGATTTTCTATTGTCTTAGCCAAGTAGTCATAGAGCTATTATAGATAATTTCAGTGAACTTTAACATAGACAATGAGTAATACAAAATAGAATATAAGCTAACTTCCTTATCTCCCCTATGTGATTGATCATTTCTTAAATAGTAAGTGTAATCCATCTCTCCATTACATTCATATTTGTGTAGTTTATGACCTATTTTAGGAAATCTAAACTTTAATAGTTTCATTCTATTAGACCAATTAAATATAAAAATAAATAAAATATTTTGGTGAGCCTAATAATTATCTTAAGCACTAAAATCCATAGGTATTGTTTCCTTAGGGTTTCTTATTTTTTCATAGTGTTTTATGTTTTATTTTTTATTTCCCCTTATTTGAATAAATAAAATATATCATAGCTATAATGTATATTCATAACCTAAATTTTATGATTCAAGCTATGATTATCTTGATTACATGTTTCTTTCATAAAATATGTAACATTTTAACAATGCATGCATTTAAATGTGTTGAATTTATTGGCACTAAAACTAAGGATGAAATTAATAATATTGAACTCCTAGTTTTCATTAGTAACATATATTATCTATATATCCAATTTGAGATGTTTCCAGTTACTACTCAATGAGAAAGGGCATGCATGACTCATTTTTTACCTCCCCCTATACATAAATGCAGTGATAGATAATATAAATCCTTAATTAGTCACCCTAAGTTGAGATTGGATGATGATTTACATTTTATCACAACATGAAGAGGTGGGGTGCATTATATTACAAAAAAAATAGGAGGTATTTGCCATATCCTTCATAATATTACCCGCTGTTAAGGTGCCTCATAATATGAATGAGTATGATATTATTGATAAAATTAAGAATAATTTAACAAAAATATTTATGTTATAATTTCCTCACAATTTTAATATTTATAAGGATATTATTTATGCAACATTGCATGATAAAACCATACAAAATGGTGCAAAACCTGCTAATTTTGCATCTATTTTTGATACTTTATGATGGTATAAGGATAATATTTATTTTGAAAAAGATTATTTAACCTGTAGACACATTGGTGATCATATCACATTGTATATCCAATTATTAATGTTAAATAAGGAATTTAAATAGGTTTTAGTGCATAATGAATCATGTCTAAATAGTTACAATATATGCTTTCATCATCTACTTGGTATAGGAGACAGATATATTACTCTAACATTAATGTTCATGACATCGATAACATACCCTTGAAAGTGTTAGGAATGATTACATTGAATATATCTATGGGTCTTTGAATAATAACAAAAGTATGTTAGGTTATGCATAGTGATCTTAATTATAATATTCTATTAGGTAGACCTCATATTTTTGAAATGAATGAGAATACTTATACCTTGAATAGATGTATCAATATTATTATTAAAGTATATATATATATATATATATATATATATATATATATATATATATATATATATATATATATATATATATATATATATATATATATATATATATATATATATATATATATATATATATATACCTTTACTATGGATCAAGAACCGTTCAAACACTACACAATGACCCAACCTATAAAAAATTATGTACTTCATACAAAATTTTTGGGGGTGTATCCTATGTGACAACATGAGATAAATACTTATGATCTTCCATGGTTACTTTATTATCCTCGATAATATTAGCATCTATTGGCCCCAAATTTTGGCCAAGTATATAATTATGCAAGTATAAATGTGACACATAAAGGTCTCAAAGGATGCAAAATTTTATAAGACTTGACATACATATGTAAGGGGTGCAAGACACATGAAAAGCAGATGGGACCCAAACTTTTTAAAAATTAGATCATAGGAATGAAATGAAGAGGTTGCATATATGTACTAATAAACTTGGGAGAGATTATGACAAATAACAAGAAATAAGTGAAAAAAAATGAGGTTATTTAAAACATGGAGTGTGAGAGAAGGAACACTAGACTAGGCTAATAAAACAAGTCTTTGGGAATGTCTTAATGAAGACATGTTGTTAACTTAACATGTTTATAGTTAATTTAGTGAAACATGGGTAGATACATGAGTTTGTTTATTCAAATACATTTATTGTAAATAAAGTTAACACTTTTATTTATAGAATATTATTTCTCAATATGTTGAGCACATATTTATTATTTACAAATACAAGGAGGTGGATTAGTCTATAAAATATCCCCTTGTATGATTTTTTAGGTTGATGATGATAGTAAGGTTGTTTTTATATGTTAATTTTTTATTGTTGAAATTTTAATTTTCTATAGTATTATTGTTGACACTAGTAATGGGTTGTCATGTTCTAAAACTATTCATACTTATGTTGTTTTGTCTTGAACACTTATTGATTTTAGAGCATGTATGTAATGATGAAATTAATGAGAAGAAATATAATATTTTTATATTGATTATTATCCTAATTTTTATCTACTTAAGTGGTGTCTATGCTTAGTTTAGACCTGGTTTATGAATTTCATATGTTTAATGGTTGAAGAATTCATGTTAGTCAAATCTTTTCTAGTTGAATTCAAGTATGTTTTTAAATAAGTGTTAGCTTATAATTATATCAAATATATTAAACTATATTATTAGTATGAAATATTATTGTGACTGACCTAACCATAACTTGATGATCTCTTTATGCCTCAAATGAGCATGCAAATCACTTACATGATATTACAACACAATGAGCATTAAGTGTTAGGGTAATCACAAGTGGTGTAGAATTAATGGTATGCACATATATGAATAATATTTTTGTTCTATTGCTAAGACACAATTGATCCAGTTTCATGTGCATAGATGATTTACTAGATTTTATTGTAAAGTATTGAGAGATGGTTAGAGGATTTGGAATACAAATTTAAGGTGAATCACATAAGTCTTAGAAAGTAATCCCCAAACATGTGAGTATAATTTAATCTATAATACCTTCTATACAAACTATTTTTATATGAGATATTGAACACTTACACATGGTTCACCATATATATTATGGGTCAAATTAGAAACTATGGCAAAAATACCCTTAGATAAAAGCATAAATTGATTAGTTATAGTGTGTAAATACCATTTGGTATAGAGTCATGGATGTGTGGTTTAGAGGCATGTTGATTTTTTTTTTTATAGATTTTTATGTTTATAAATATTATTATCTAGAATAATTGGAGAACTAATTATTATGTGAACTAAGAGGATCCCACATAGAAAAAGTGCACTCTGAAATCAAAAAACTATTGGCAGATTTTATGATTGAAAATACACCCATGGCTAGTTAAACCTATTCATGCATTGGATAAGTGGGTGATAAAAGGAGATGAGTGGGTAAGGTTCTCATGAATCATTTTTAAAGGGTAAATAAATGGATAATTTCATCATGGAGAGTCCAAATTGACCTAAAATTAGAAAATGCAAGTATGATTAATAAAGACAAAGAGTGATCACTACTATGGACCCTAGGAATAGGGGGAGTTGAGTCAAAATTATTATGAGATGGATCACATAGGATAGCAATGACATGAGGACAAATAGTGAACTAAGGAGATAAAATATCATGAGGAAGAATCACACATCCTAGGAAACATGAAATTTTGGAGCATATGGATGAAGTTAATTAGAACCTCAGAAACATGGATAATTGTGAAATGGAGGAGGTTCCCACTTATGATCTACCTGACGTTAAATTTCATGTATTTCATAAAAAATGGAAGAAAATTATGATAATTAAGTTGATCTATCTTGAATAGAAGAGTATAAGAGACATGGAGTAACAAAGGCAATCTTAAATCAAGTTATCCCATAGCAACCTATAAGACCATTACTTACATCACTAAAAAAATCATAGAGCCCATCTATGTTTGGCATGGAATCAAGATATGGTGGCATTGTATCCATTAAAATGAGTAAAAACACATAGGGTAAGTAAAAAATATAGGTACCATAGTATCCATACAAGGTAAAAATAATATGACATAAACTAGTGTAGGGGTTGGCAGAGTAGTGCCCAAAATAGTAGGAAGTATAGGTGGAATGGGAGGAGGCAACCATGGAGTCATATAGATTTCAAGCATCCTAGAAACAACCACTACACCAATCATGAATTTATATTCCCTCAATGTTTAACTTATGAAATTCATTAAGTATACCAAAATATAAAGGCATTGAAAAAATTGAAAAGTATATCCACAAATGTAAGCTAATTTGGTATGGAAAATGTGTCACCACATCAAAAATAAAGGCAAGACAATTTTAAACCATGATGCTAGATTGTGTACATACATGGTACCATAAATATGATTCAAAAAACAAGACATTATGGACTATGAATAGCTTACAGATGTTTTTTAAAGGAATTTGACATTCATGAGTTTGAATAATAAACCATATCTACTCTAAAATAAAATAATAAATAACTGATGAGATAATCCACACACATGATAGAATGTGTAAAATCATAATATCAAAGGTATCATATGAGATACATCCATTTTAACATGTGTAATGGTTTGTTGAAGGGTTACTACTAACCTTCAAGTGTGCTTTCTATATCAAAAATTCACAAATCCACACAAGTATTTCGAAGAAAAAATGAGGTCTAAATAACTTGGTAGTGTGCATATAGGGATCAAAACCTTCATGGAGGTACAAATTTCCTTGATTTCCTCTAAATAAAAAATAAATTGCCAATGTTACACTTGATACTCATAGTCTTATATGGTGCACTAATTATGAAGATGAAGGCCACAAAAAAATAACTAAGGCAAAGGAAGATCTACCATGAATACCATGATTTGTATGTTTTCCCATTATTTTAGAGGGAAACATAGATGAATATTTTGATATACTATAAAATATGCAAAGCCTCCATCCATAATACTAAATATCATCAGGTGATAGATGAAATTCACAAGGCATGTGGGAAATGACATATAAGAGGACTATAAAGACCTAAAATCAATAAGAGAGTATATATGTGGCGTGAACCCATACATTGGAAGAGGTAGATGATGTGGTGGAGAGTGATATCCCCTACACATTTTCTATAAGTGCAACTCACCTAATCATTACAAATAAGACCACCCAAACTTGTAATTTTGTGTGTATTACTAAGGGGAACATAGGCTATAGTAATTCATTGACCTCTATGAAAAATAATCTCAAAAGGACAAGGCTGAGAAGGGTGTGGGAATGATTTGGATAATCCAACTAGGTGATTGGTGGATGCTTAACTAAGGATGATGGGAGCTTCCCTAAGGTCCCAAGGTTAACATAACTATATGTAGTGGTTCATCTACTCTAAAATGTGTATAATACCACCTAAAGAGATGTCCCATCTCATAAATATTTCATCATTCATTAGATATATCAATACCATTAACTGAAAGCTCATTATTTAAGAGGAAATAGATGTGACATGGAACCTTCAGATCAAGATTCAACATGAAAAATATATGGAATTAAAATCTCAAAAATAACTTCAAAAAAATAATGATGAGAAATTGATGACCTCTCTAACTTATTCAACAATTTCAACTCTAAAGGAATTATTCAATTACTTAATAATTGATTAATACAATATATTATGAGTCCAACTAAAGTGTCTCCAAAGTCATGTAAATTAGGGGGGCACAATATCTAACCTATCTAAAACACAAGATGTTATCAACAACTATTGATTGATGCCATAATTTATGGATAATTGATTTGTGACATGCTAATTTATACACAAGCCAAGGTGAGCATTTTGAATAAAGTTATGGTTTTAAATGGGCAATCTAGATTTAAGGTCTTCTCCTCATGTTCTATTCATGGATAAAAAAATCATGCACAACCCTTGGAGATATTGAATAATATGTATATTGATGTCATGGGTGTGAAATTTAACATTGCATTTGAAATATTTAATTTATCTTAGGAAGATAATTACCTAGCATACTAGGAAATCCCCTTTGCTACATAAAAAAATTAGACATGCACTTCAAGAAGTGGTATATGAGTTTTGAAAATGGAGAACAATGTGTGTTTATATCCCTTGATATTGAACATGGGAAAAAACATGTTGAGAGTGTAGATGTAGATGAAGAGTTAAATGATATCATAAAATCATTATTAAAGGTATAGATCATTTAGATGTTGATATTGAAGGATTACTAAGTTGGAGTGATGTAAATTCCATTTAAAACACAACTAGTGTCACATGCAATTGATGTGTGAAAGATTCATATGAGGCAAAAAATGTGGCACCATAAAATTAGAGTAAAAAGTGACTATTACACATAGGAACCTAAATAATACCAAAATTAGAGTTAGACATTATCTAGGCATAAATATTTGGTCCCATGAGATATGCCAAAGATGAAACAAGTCTTCAAACTCAATGATGGAAAGCTTTCCACCTTACCAAATTATGATGGTTTAGATAACATTGCTACATTTTTTAGTGATATGGGAGTATAAGTACCAAATGAAACTTGATCGTTGCTTGAATTGATGTATATTTTGATGAGAATGGTTATACATTGGTGAGTAATGCGTAAGCCTACCGAGCCAACATGGAACACCATGAAATAGGTTATTTACAAGAATTTTGAGTGCAAAAAATATCAAGAGAAGATTATTTAGTTATAGTTGGAATTCTTCATAAAAATATGTCTCCTTAGCTATGAATAAGTATGGATAAATAGCATGAACTATCTTCTAAATAACATGAACATTAACAAATTTGTTCAAGGGAAACACTCTTGAGAAAATTAAATGAAAATAAGTTAAATCAAATTTATTAAATGAAATGTAGATGAAATTAAATTCTAAAACTAAAATGTTAATCTAGATTTGAAGCTTTTTGCATGACATATAATTGAAAGCTATGCACATGGAATTAAAAATGTACACACACAAAAGCAAGTTGTTGTAAATAAAATTGACTATGAAAAGGAAAGTACACACTTATAAGCATTAACTGTGCACATAACATAAATATATTAACTAATAAAAGGGAACCCAAACTATTGAATCCTTATAAGTGGGCCTTGCCTTGATTTGAAAAGAGATTAAATACCCTATTTAATTAGGACTAAATTAAATCAAATAATTACTATTAATCCAACTATAACATCAAAATAATTTCTACAATTATAATTTATTTTTGATCAAAATTAAAATTGTATCTCAATACAAAATATTACAATACTTTGTTCTATCTTCTAATTCATTTTAGTTATTCTATATCCTATAATTTACCTTTATGTAGAGAAAAGGTAGGAATTTTATTGGATAATTTAAAATATTGGTGGTTACAACAATATAAGATATACAAAACTAGAAATATTAAAAAGTAAAAAGAATGGATCTATGGCATAATAAGGACATTATAACCATGTGAGAGAAATATAAATGTAGTCATCAAATGAGGGAAGGAGTATAATAATTTTAGTTAGAGTCACTCATTCCATCCCTAATTTCAAGGAAACATTTATTCCCAAAATATTGTAGAGTATTTTTAGCTTAAATTATGAACTAACTATCATAGTCAACAATGTGCACTTACAACACTTATTGTGAGTGGACTATAGCTAGTTATTATGGGTATCCTAAGATACAAAAGTGGATATGGGTACCCATAGTTAGTTACTATAGTTTAATAATGAACTAAATTGATTTATCATCCTTTAAGGTTGTAGGTATAAAACATCTCACAATAATAATAATGAACATTCTACACTCTCCATTCACCATTAGTAATACTAAAGACAATCAAGGCATTAAATCATACTAATTTATATAAAGGAAACTAGTTTTAACCAAAAAAATATGCATATACATCATTAATATATGTGCATATATAAACATAGTGTGGTACAAAAGAGTTTGGATAACAACATAGGAGGGTGTTTTAGTAAATTCTAAGTAGAATCATAAGGGCCATTTATGGGTCTCATAAAAAACCATCCTTAAACCTTGGATAGACCCTTCTCCATAGAGTACATTGAAACAATATTTCCCTTACCATTGTAAATAAATGAACTAAATTTTAAGTTAATCCCTAAAATTAATACTAATATATTCTACTTCATCTGTTATGTTTTTTACTTTAGTTATTTGGTCTCTTTCCCATTCCTATTTTGAGTCAGTGTCTATAATAACCTTGATTATTTTTGTATCCCTCTATTTTATAGGATATATATCTTATATTGGATGTTTAATTTCTCTATATATCTATGATTTTACTTGTCTGATATTAATCACAACTAAATTTAGCCCTTTATCTTCAATAGGGTTCTATACTTCATATTTTATGTTTTCATAGTTATTGCTGAAGTCCCACAATAATTTTGTGTCTTCTTATTTATTTGTTTTTATAGGTCATATTCTACTTCAATTATTCATATAATATACTCTCCTAGGTTATTTTATCCTTAATTCTACTCTTGACATTTTTATCCCCTGAAACCTTGTTTGATTACTCTATATTGGCTGGAATCAACATCATGGCATTTTCCTTAGATAACATATTCAAAACCACTAGAATTTGATTAATTTTTTCTCTCTTATTCCCATTACAAATAAGTTTTATATAGTTTCATACACAATGTATTATTACACAACAAACTCAAATCAATACCTTTAAATAGTGATTATCATCCAATGATCAATAGCATGTGTCCATTTAGTATATAGATTACAAACAAACTCTAACATTACTTCGTTCCACTCAAAAAAATTCCTTTTATGGGGTTAAAAACAATAGTTTTCAGGCCTTAAAAACCATGTTGCCTATAATTCAGGGGAATATCACCATAAGATCTCATAAATATAACCATATATATATTATTTTTAATAATTTATGGCACATGAACTCATATTTTAACAAAATCTCCTTTATGAACTCACATATCACATTTTCCAACTATATTTCAAGGTGTCTTTGACCTAAAACAATTTCAACATCTTGTGGGTCCTATAAATAAAACCATTGTTAGTAGCACCCCCTATAAATCCTCATTAGTACATGTTAGTGTTGTAGTTTACAAGTTTCAATGGGACTCACATGATAGGTAAATCAATTCATACATATTAATTTGATGGTTGATTGAGATGTACTGTATAATTATACCAATTATATATGTGTGTGTGTGTGTGTGTGTGTGTGTGTGTGTGTGTGTGTGTGTGTGTGTGTGTGTGTGTGTGTGTGTGTGTAATTGGTATAATTATACAGTAAATCTCAATCAACCATCAAATTAATATGTATGAATTGATTTACCTATCATGTGAGTCCCATTTAAACTTGTAAACTACACACACACACACACACACACACACACACACACACACACACACACACACACACACACACACACACACACACACACACACACACACACACACACACACACACACACACACACACACACAGAGGTATGATTGAGATCATACTTTCACAAACAAAATTAATTCCACACGGTTCCTTATCAAATTCAAAAAATTATGAAATATTTTCATAGTTAATTACATTAAAGTGTTATGGCTCATGATACATTGGTTAAAAAGAGATACTGATTCATAAACCAAATATATTAAAATAATCATAATATTATTAAGAAAAGAGTAACTACGAACTAACTTATCTATATGTGGGTGCCATATACTTATATATTTGTCACGAATCCTTGACTTCTCAAATATTTGTTCCTCTTCATATTGGTTTTTGGAAACCATTAATTTTAATATTTTATTTTTGGCTTACATAAATATTTAAAAAATAAAAAACATAAATATGTTTCACTTAAAATTTATACAAATTTCTTGTAAAATATCATTAAAAATTCATTCCTAACACATAGATACAAATGGTATTTGGAACCATATGGGAAAAGGAGTTGGGAATGACATTTGAAAAATGAAAAATGTTATGAATTTTAAAGGAATGAGGTGGAGAAAAATGTGAGAAATAATGTGGGGAATTTATCAAAAATTTGATAATGTTTATCATCCAACTCAATTGGTAAAATAACCAGTTGTCAAACATGAATAATCTATGAAAAACTAAGACCTAAAAATTACTAATTCTATTGTATGGTTTGAAATAACATATATTTAGTTTAAAATTAATTTTTAATTAAATATTGGGATTCCTATTGAAAAAATAAACAAGTTCAAAAAAATGGCATGTTGTTTCAAGGTCACATGCAAAAGTTATAGTCATTTGAAGTTGGCAAAATTTGTTCCTAGGCAATCTTAGGAGCCTAACTGTTTAACTCCAAATCTAGGTCTATTGAACTTTGTATCTAGGAATATGAACCATATTTTTGAAATTCAGATTTAATCCCATAAATTATTTGAGTGATTTTCAGTCTATAAGGTTGAGAAACATTAAATATAGTGCTTAGAAGGTAGATTATAGAAGGAGAACAAAGGAAAAGGATCACAAATAGATAAAAAAATAATAGCAAGCACAATGAGATGCATAGGAGTTGGGTTCACATTGCATATGTGCAAGTTTGAGCCTTTTTTCTTGTTTTTCTCATTGTTTCTTAGTTATAGGTGACCATTTTTAAGATTACATAGCTAAAAAAGGTTGAGTTTAGTAGTATTCATTCCTTGAAAGGAAAGTATTCCATTGAATATTGTAGAGGTCAATATGAGTGTATGAGGTTATTTTCCTTATAATCCCAAGAAGGAAAAAATATTGTAAACTATAGAACACAGTGGAGATGAGGAATAATGGATTCACTCTTGCTAGAGTTTTTTCACATTGAGTTTCTTTAGGGTATGTCTTGTGTTATCTCTCTTTGTGGTTATTGCACATGTTTCCTTTTCTTATGCATTTTCACTCCTTACAACTATTCTAATTCACAAAAATCAAGAGAGCTCAAGATTCATCCTATTATTAAATAACTTCACATTTAGCATTTCACCTCTATACGAGCATGTTAATTTTAGTCATGTATGGAGTAGTATCATTCTTAGAGTGTGGAAGGATTATTTTATATGTTTTATATGACAATATTAAGAGCTGTAATACATATTAAAACAAAATTTTAGTTATTTTTATATGGAAAAGAACTTGAGAGGAACACCTTGACTTGAGAGGGCCCATGTTGCTGAAACTTAGAATGGAATGTCCACCTAGTTTATAGATCATATTAGTATTATATCAAGTTATTATTTTTCTATAAAAGGTTTGTTTATATATTTATGTAGATGTTGGTTTTGTTTGTGTTCTATTTAGGTGGTTGTTGTGGTGACCCTTATGCAAATGTTTCCCATCACTAGGATAGCAAGTGCTAGTTATTATCATGATTCGTTAGCAAAAAAATTGTTTAAATTTACACTACTATTATTTTTTTATGAAATACAATATGGGATTATATGATGTGATGGTATTTACCAAAAGTATTTTATGTACCAACCATCTAAGTGACATGAAAAAGGCTAAGCATTCATCTTGGAATAAAGTACTCTTCCAAAGAAAGAATCAAAATGTATAGTAAGACATGTTTAACATGTATTTGAGAAAAAATTCCTTGTGATAATAGGGTATGACTATACTTGAGTGAATAAACTAATCCAAAGGTAGCACTGTGAAGTTTAAGGGAGAATGTTTTTACTTGGATATGTCTCTTTTTATTTTAATTTTAAAATTGATGTTTTTTGAGCCTTTCATGTGGAATAAAGAGGGTATTTTTTATTTTTTATTATATGTCCTTTCTCCTATTAGGAAAGAGAAGTGGGAAAAAGTTACTACTATAGATTAAGGAAAGAAAATCAAGGAGAGAGAAAGAAAATACAAATAACATTCAAAGGAGTAGGGTAAGGAGTCCTCACCACTTGAGCTTCTAAAAATTTGGGACTACAAACATCAAAATTGGAGAGTTGAATATATATTATAACTTGAAATGGGTATTGTCCAAAATCTGATCAAATGGACCTTGATCATGGTACTATCCAAAATATGATTAGATTGGAACCTAAAATGGGTATTGTCCAAGAGGATGATAAGTTGGTTTATCACTTAGGAAGATAGGAGGTAAATATTTCTCTTATTTAAATATTTGGTGTGTGATCATAAATTTTATCATGTTTATCATCCTACTCAATTGGTAAAACAACTAGCTATCAATTATGAGTAATCTATGAAATGCTAGCACTTAGAAATTGCTAGTTTATGTTGTAAAGGTTGAAACAACATATATTTGGTCTCAAAAGTAATTTTTGATTACACATTTGGATTCACCTAAAAAAAATAGACATGTTAAAAAAATGGCATGTCATTTTGAAGTCATATGCAAAAGTTATAGCCATTTTAAGTTGGTATACTTTCTTCCTAGGTGATCTTAAGAGCCGAACTATTCAACGTTGGAGCCAGGACTGTTGAAATACAGATCTCGGAATATGAATCTTTTTTTTAATGTTTAGATTCACTCTAGTGAATCAGTTAAGTTCTTGAAAATTTATAAGGCTAATAAAGGTTAAATATAGGTCTTAAAAGGCATATTTAAAAATGAGAATAGAGAAGGATAAAAAACAAATAAAAAAAACAACAACAAGCATAATGAGATGTATAGCAGTTGGATTCAAATTGCATATGTGAAATTTTGAGTTTTTGTTCTTATTTTTTTCATTGTTCCTTAGTTGTAGGTGACTACTTTTAAGACTACATAATTGAAAAAGTTTGAGATCATTACTATTCCTTCCTTGAAAATCAAGTCTTACACCAAATATTGCAACAATCATTATGAGTATATGAGGTTATTTTCCTTGTAATCCCAAGAAGATGATTATTTTTTAAAACTACAAGACATAATAGAGATGAGTAAACATGGATTCAATTTTGCTAGAGTCTTATCTATGTTTCTCTAGGGTATGTCTTGTGTTATCTCCCTTTGAGATTATTACTTTTATTTCCTTTGTTTGCATATTTTCATTCCTTGCAATTAGGCTAATACATAAACAATTAAGAGAGCTAAAGTTTCAGACTCATGATTAAATAACTTCACATTTGGAATTGAAGCTCTATGAAAGCATGTTAATTATAGTCATGTATGGAGTAGTATCATGCTTAGAATGTGGAGGTATTATTTTGTATATTGTATATGATAGTATTAATATCTAGAATACATATTAAAACAACATTTTAGTTAATTTTATAAGGCAAAGAATTAAGAGGAACACCTTGACTTGAAAGGATCCAATTTGGTGAAAATTAGAGTGAAATATCCACCTAGTTTATGGATCAAGAATGGTGTGATGAATTATTTAGGATAAGGGTGTATAACTATGTGGAATAGGGATGAGAACAAGGAACAATGTTTTTAATGGACATGAAAATAGGGTGGTGAACCATATAAGATCATGGTGGAAAATAATGTTATGAATAACATGGGAATGGAGTGGGGAATTGTGTAGGTAACATGATTTTAGAACAATCATGAATGATGGCTGGTGTCCATGGGAACATTATTTTGGAGTGATGTTTGAACAAGGCACGATATATAAAATTCATGGTGTTTGAACAAGGAATGATGAGGTAAGTAGTGTGGGAAAATGGTAGTGAAAGTTATGTGTAATGGTGTAGTAAATGATGTAGGAGTGGGGTTGTGAATGGTGTGGAATAAGCACAAGAATAAGGAACATGTTATGAATGGGTGGCGAAAGGTCTAAAAAAAAGGTGTAAAAAAATTTAGGACCAATGTGATGAAAAGTGTTGGAATTGAGTTGGTAATGGTGTGTAGAGCATGATTTGGTAATGGGAAAGAATGAAGGATGGTTTATATGGGAATAATATTTTGGAATGAGTTTTGAAAAAATAATATTTTGGTGAATAAGGTGGGGAAATGGGTTTGAAACAGTGTAGGGTAGGGTGTATAAAATGGGAATTATGTGGGGAATAGGGTGGGAAATGGTGCAGGTAACCATTTTTGAACAATAATGGTGTTATGATGGGTAGGTAAATGGTTTGAGAAAAATGGATGAAAATTAAATTGGGAAACATGTTAGGAACAATATTGGGGAATAGGATTTGGGAACTAGATTTGAATGAGGAAAAATGTTAAGGAATGATGTAGGAAATAATATGAGAAATGATATGGCAAAAAGGGGGATGGTCTCTATGGAAAAGTGATATGATGGCATGATTGTAACAAACTGTGGATCATGTCAACAATAATGTGTGGGGAATGAGGTAATGGATGGTACGGGAAAAAGATGGTGAACAATATGAATTATGATGTGGCCAATGGGGTATGAAACATAGATTAAATTAGGATTGGAAACTATGTGGGGATTAGTTTTTTAATAATAAATTTTATGGTGAATGGTGTAGTGAATGATTTAGGAGTGGAGTGGTAAAATATAATGAAAAAACAAAAGAATGGGGAACATTATGGTGAATGGAGATGAAAACAATATGGGAATGGGGTTACTAATGGTGTGAGAATATGGTGGGAAATATTATGGTGAATGGTGTAGAAACAAGGTGGAAAATGGTTTAGGTTTTGGGTGGGGAATGATGTCCAGAGTGTGATTTTGGAATGGGCATAAATGAGGGATGATGTCTAAAGGAAATACATTTTGGAACAAGATTTGAACAAGGAATGTCATGGGGAACAAGATGTGGAAATGTATTTGAAATTTTGTGTAAGGAAACCTGAATGATGAATGGTGTAGGAAAGGGGTGTGAAATGGTGTGGAGAACTTGGTGAGGAATGGTTTGGGAAATGGGGTTTGAAAAAATATTAGCTTGGAAAATAGTGTGGGAAAAAGGTTATGAATAATTTAAGAATGGGGTGAGTTTTGGAGATTTATCAATGATGTCATGATGATGTCATGGAGGTGTCTTAGTGAGTGGATGAAGTGACTTGATTGCCTAAGTAACAATGACAAAGTGTGAAATGTGCTTGTCCTAGTGTGCTTGAAGGACGCTTGGTTGATCTTCAATTTTGACATGGTTAGAGATGGTAAAGGATGAGTATGGTGATTTGATAATGTTAAAGGGGTAATATAAGAGGTTTTTTATGATTTTAATGTTTGTGTACATGAGTGGATTTCATTTTTTTGATCATTATTTTAATCTAGACATTTTGGGTCTAGTGGTAAAAAATCTGAGTAGGCAAATTGTTGAAGTCATAATTACCACATGTAGATGAATCAGGGGGAGTTGGTAATATGGTTGTGATAAAATTAATCCCTAGTTTATATGATATAAATATCAAGTCATGTACCTAAGGATATTCAAATATATGTGGGTGCAAATTTGGGTTGTCAGGCATTTTGATAGTGTTTTCCCATACGTAGACAAATTTGCATGAGGCAAGAAATAACTAAGTAGGCATTTTAATGTTGTCATATCTCACATGTGTGGATATTTTATGATAAGTTGATTATATTGGTTTGTTTATTTTATTCATATTTTATTTTAACTAAATTTCAAATAATGCATTGAAGTGTGTCAAAAGATATGCATGTGCAAAGTTGGCCTTCTAGGTAGTTTTTGACATAGTTGGCTATTGGAATAGATGAATCTAAAGAGGCATTTTAATGTCATTATATCTCAAATGTGTGCGGTTTTTATGAGTATATTGACAAATTTTTTTATTATCCTATGTAATTATATCATAGGGTCCAAATTTGAGAACATGAACTTGAGCGAAGCAAAAGATATGGAGGTGCAAAGTTGGCCTTTCCAGTAGATAAGCAATGGTTCCCATACTTAGTCATTTTTGAGTAAGGGTAAAGACTAGGAAAAAATGGAGATATTATATATTACAAGAAATAATACATATTTATATAATGATTTTTGTTTTGTGATAAGTACATGACTGATCCACAAATATTGATAGTGCTTAAGAGTTTGTACATCTAGATATATGGTGCACAAGTCAAAAAGGTCAAAGTGTTTGAGGTTTAACGCTAAGCAGAGATAAATATAAAGATTATTATAGGATAAATAGTGATAAGGTGTTCATATTGATTGATATAAATGGTGCACAATAAATGTAAGAGGTCAAAGTGATATCTATCTAGCATGACTAAAGCAAGGATAATCTCGAAGAGATC
The DNA here is from genome assembly GCA_037957365.1 of Torreya grandis. Lineage (NCBI taxonomy): Eukaryota > Viridiplantae > Streptophyta > Pinopsida > Cupressales > Taxaceae > Torreya > Torreya grandis. Next base: position 2,795,580 of record JARHVA010001707.1, on the reverse strand, counting down.
CAACAGAATGTATGAGGTCAAAGTTGTTAGATTACATGAGATGAGGTCAACATGTTCAAGGTTTAAAGTTTGGGATTTGGAATAATATGTATTAAAATTAGAATGATATAAATGGTGCTTAATAAATTTAAATAATCAAGGACATGATATGCGAGCATAGTGTTTGAGGTTTAACTGTGATTGTTTGCATTTGAATATTTGAATTTGCAAAGGAAAAATTAGTGCTCTATTTTTGGATATATCTTTTGATCTATGAAGAATTTTATCATGGTGTAAAAATAAAAAATTTAGAGGAATACAAGGAACATATAAAAACATATATTTTAAGATCTAAAAGTGTATATAGTCAAATATATTGAGGTTTAAATTTGACTATGTTTTTGTGCATAAACTGTTAAGAACCCATCAAGGATGTTTGAGCTTGTTTCGATGTTATTTTGATGTCTCATGATAAATTATATATTTTAAAGTGTTTTAGACTCCATAAGTATGATATTTATATATTTTTTAGGTTTTAAAAATCATACATAGTATGAAAAAAGGTTTAAAATTTGATTGTGTGTTCATCCATGGTGACTATATGCACAAAATGTTATTTGAGCAAATTGTGCTTAAGAAGAAGGGTAATATGATGGTTGTTGGTACTTAAGGAGGACATATAGATCATGTATAATGGTTCTATTCATTTTGAAAGTGTTCTTATTTTCTTAATTTGCTTAGATAAGTGTTAAAGAGCTGAATGGGTCTCCATAGGACCTAAAAGTGACTTAGGCCTATTTAAAAGTGGATTGTGCTTAAGTATGACCCATGTGATATGCCTTAGGTATGAAGGCATGTATTGTGGTAAAAAAGAAAATATTTTTATATTTTTAATTCATTATTGGTATATAAATGGTGAAACCAAATGTGTTATTTTCTAGACTTGTGGATGACTTTGTGAGACACGTGTACGGTGTATGTGAGAATTGTGGACAGAAGGGGAGGTAGAGTGCCTAGTTGATGAATTGATGATTAGATTAGAGTAGAGAGAATACTATATGTATGATTTATAGGTAATATTTATGATGACCAAATACTATTATTTTAGGTTGAGGATATGTGAAGAGGTTTAAGTGTGCATATGAGGATAGTTTGAGTGAATAAGGAGAGAGTTTGTGGCTTGCCTATGTGAGAGACCTTTATGAGATAAAGAGAGAGTTTTTGTAGGAGTTAGAAAATAGAGATCCATCATCAAGTATTTAAGACATAAATTATAATTTGGAGGTGTTTACTTCAAGGAGGTTCTAAAGGACTTGATCTTCTTTAGGGGAAGTTACTCCTTGTGAAATAGGTGTTTCACTAAAGGCCTTTGGTCAAGAGGACATGATCAATGTTTGATGGTCTAAATGACTTGAATAGGCTCTTGTTTATGATTTATTATAGGATAGTAGTCCATGTGCTTCAGTCTTGAGAGTGAGTTTTATTACCCATGAGGGTTTTTCATAGGATCTATGTGTTATGTGTTTGATCTTGTGTATGCATTGAATGAATGAGCTCTCTTGTTAATATTGCTTGATCAAGTTGATATATGATAATTGTTTAATAGTTTGAAAAGATTAAAATTGTAATTGAAATATTTGGGCTCATTTATTCACCCCCCTCTCTCAGTGATTATACCTATAACAATTAGTACCAAAGTAAGAACCTTTGGTAAAAGCTTGAAAGCTTGAAGGTGATCCAAGGTATAATATGGGTAGTTATCAAGGAGGTTTCTCTACTAAGCAAGCACTGATGTTCAATGGATCCAATTATGTTTTTTGGAGTACAAGGATGAGGACATGCATTATATCCCTAGGTTTTGATGTATGGAAATCTATTGTGGAGGGTTATATTTCTCCTACTAATCCTCCATCTAGTATCATAGACAAGTAGTTGTTTGAGAACAATTCTAAGGCAATAAATGTTATCACTTGTGGTCTTTTAGAGACTAAATACACTAAGGTAGTCCATTGTAAATCTAATAAAGAGATATGGGACAAAGTGTAGATCATTTATGAAGGAGATTCAAAGGTCAATCTTGTTAAGTTGAAGAATTATAGAAAGCAATTTGAAATTCTCAAGATGAACGAAGAGGATTTTGTGGCATCCTTTATATAGAGAGTTGATGAGATTGTGAACATCATCAAATATCTTGGAGAGAACCTTAAAGAAGATACTATTTTACAAAATGTATTAATATCTCTATCCCCCAAGTTTAATTCAAAAGTATCTGCCATAGAATAAAGTCATGATATTACTCAATTAAAGATGGATCAATTACATGGCACACTTTATACCTATGAGATGAGGAAGAATGATGATATACCACCAAAGAATGAATTAGCATTCAAGACAAAGATGAAGCCAAATAAGAAGTTACAAGGTAAGAAACCCAAATGGGATGAAATTTTTGATACAGATGAGGATGAATTGATTGTTTTGATTTCAAGGAAGTTGAGAACATGTTCAAACAAATATAAAGGTAAACTACCCCTCAAATTATTCAATTGTGGTGAGATGGGACATTTTGATAATAAGTGCCCTCATAAGTATAAGAATGATGAATATGAAGATCATGATTAAGGTCATGGTGATGGTAAGGGATAATTCAGGTCTGATAAAAACAAAAAGGGATTTAGAAGGTTTGGAAACAAGAAGTACTTAAAGGACAAGAAAAGTCTTTACACTAAATAAGATTGTAGCTCATCAGATGAGAGTGAAGTCAGTGACTTAGAGAATGATCATGAAGATGATGGTCCTATTGAAGATGAAGATCTATTCATGGTTAAGGAAGGTAGTTGTTTTCATTAAAAGGATTTTACTTGGAGTGATTTAGATGATGATGAAGATAAGATGGACTATGAGATTGCATTGATAAATTATCATGAATAGCTATCAATAAAAAGATGAAATCTAAACTCAAGGACTATGAGGAAAAATTTAGTGTATTTAAGGCAAGAATGAATGAAGATGCCAAAGAGCATATGAAGATATAGTCAATCTTCTCAGTTGTCAATTGAAGTCCTATCAACAATCTTAAAATATAAAGAAGATGAATGTTCAAGGTATACTTATGAGATTATGTCTTTGAAAGACTAATTAGAGAAGTCTATAAGAAAGGTGAAATATTTTATCAAGTTTGATAAAAGTTCTAATGATCTGGATGATCTCCTAAAGAGTCAAAAGTTAGCTAGTGATAGATCTAGATTGGGTTTTAATGAAGATCCCAAAGTTACTTCTGAAGTTGACATGCATGTCAATGAGATAAAGGTGGACCAACATTTGAATACAAATAATTAGACAAGGAATGAAGGTATTGGAAAAATTTACACAAAATAGATCAGATAACCCAATGACATGAGGTATGTGAATTTCAATGGTTACTACTATACTTGTAATCAGTTTGGGCATAGATCTAGAGAATGCAAGATACATGTTAAAAATCAATATGCATGAGACTATGATGGTGATCATCAGTTAAAATGAGTGAGTAAGGTTAAGTGCTTCATCTATCTTAATGAAGGACACTTTGCAGAGCATTGTCCAAATAAGGAAAGGCAAAGTAAGTCTTCTTCAAAAAAGAGTAGTTTATTTTAGTTATCATGACATTGGACACATTGATAGTTTTTGTCCAAACAAGGTAAGACAAGTTGAGTTTCCATAAAGGAGTATGGTATGCTAAAAATGTGAAAAAATAGTTCACATTACTAGATTATACAATCAAAGGCCTATAAGTCAAAATAAATTCAATCAAGATCCATAAATGCAAGGGAAAAGGCAAGTTATCTCATTGAAACCAAAGATGGTAAGTGTGAATCACAATGAGTCTATAGGTCCAAGTAATATGTTTAATATTTTGGAGAATGCTATAGAAGGAGAAGAGTGCCAAGGGCTCTCATTGTCTGCTCATGTTGATAATGAAGAGAACAAGATCAAGGAGAAAACCAAGGTATTGGTTGAGGCTAGTCCTGAGATGTGTATGGATCTAAGTGAACAGCCTACCATTGTTGATCATGTATCATATAAATAACATCAATTATTAGTACCTAGTGATGAGGTCCTAAATGCAAGGTGGATTCTTCAAATGAAAAGGTATGTCAAGATTCCATAGTTGCTCCATATATTGACAATTCTATCTTAGAAGAGGAGAGTGATGTAGAAAAGAAACCAATGGTCATAGTTTATACTAAAAAGAAGGAGAACAAGAGCAAGAATTATTATAGCTACAAGAGGATTTCAATGGTTATTAAGGAGATGTGGGTCACTCCTAGCTTCACTTTGTTCTAAAGATCATTATGGTGTAAGGGATGCCTATATCTATGCTTCTTAAGAGACTCCTTTTAGTGTAGAAGCAAGTGCTGATGTGGTGTTATTTAGATGGTCCTAGATGGATATAGATGAGTGTTCTAAATTGGATTGAGTATGTCCAAGTGGAAGAGATGTTGTGGTAATGTCAAAGTGATGTCATATCTATATATGGTAAGTCTATAGTGTCAGATTGAAGCTTTTTCAAGTGGCACAAGAGGATTTGTGATTTATCAAGATGACATTTTTTCATATAAATTTTTTTGACCTTATTATATAATGCTTTAGGTGGTTTTGTGATTTTAAGGGTTATTGAAGTCAAATTGAATTTTTTTAGTTGCTCTAGGTTTCCCAATTTGTGCTTAAGAGTATGCAGGTTCTAAAATGCGTTATAGGATGTAAGATTTCCCAAAGATCTGGAAGCTCAAAACTTTTTCTAGAAGTGTATAATGGTTATCTCCATGTGTTCAAGAAGTTTTAGGAGTGTGTGTTGACTAGAAGGTGTTGTGTTAAACTTGTTTGTTTTGAGATTTTAGGGTTTTGGGCTCTACTATAAAAATGGTTTAACTTATGATTTGAGATATGAGACTTCTTAATATTTTTAATGAGATAAATGGGTTTTCAAATAAAGATTCATATATATTTTAAGGTTTGTGGTCTCAAGATATTCAAGTTTTTATCAAGATGGAGGCCTAATTAGCTAGTAGGTTTATGAAGGAAGTAAGTTGAAAAAGATGAGATAAGTGATTAAAATTTGTGTAATTAATGTGTAATATATATATATATATATATATATATATATATATATATATATTCAAGTCTTGAAGGTAAAATCTAATAAAATTTATGGGCTCTACAAGTTCTAGGTAGGCCTACAAGAAGACTAGACAAGCCTAGTGGAAAAATGAGTGGATTTTGTTTAGTTTCTCCAAAAGATCAAGGTATGTATGTTTCAAGGATATTTATTAGGTTTTTTTATATCATGTTTTATATTTGGTGAGTGTAATTAATTTTTGTTTGTGGTCCTCAAAATGTTTTGAGAGAGAAGGCTAGTAAGCTTGTATGGTGGTTCTTTATGATGTATGGAGATCTGAATATTCTCAAGAGATGAAATGGCTCAAATATCTTAGGGGGAGTCCCTCTCAAATTTTTTTTGTTGATTTTCATCAAATTTTAGTATTTTTTTTTATGTTTTCTTCATTTTTTGCAATGCTTGGTTGAAGAGAGTATTGGCATGGAGTAAGAGGATGTTGTCAAGGTAAGAAGAGGAAGGCTCAAGGTAAGGGGGAGTTTGCAATATCTTTATAAGATGGTATAGTCCTATTGGTAATATTTTGAGGTATTTAGGATCATTTGGTTCCCACTTTTTCATTATGTCAAAAGTAGATAATTGCATGAGTTTAAGAGTGCTTGAAGAGAGAGAAGGTGAGTTGAATGATGTTTGTTGACATCAACGACAAAGGGGGAGATTGTTAGATATTTATATATAATGTCATGATGATGTCATGGAGGTTTCCTGGTGAGTGGATTAAGTTTCTTGATTACCTAAGTGATAATGACAAAGTGTGTAATGTGCTTGTCCTAGTGTGTTTGAAAGAGGCTTGGTTAATCTTCATTTTTGACATGGTTAGAGATGGTTAGGGACAAGTATGGTGATTTCATCACATGAAATGGGTCCTATAATATGTTTTATATTATTTTAATGTGTGTTTTCATTAGTTTACATCATTTGGTTTATCATTTTTTTCTTATAGACATTTTGGGTCTAGTGGCAAAAAACCTGAGTAGACAGATTGTTGAAATCATAATTGTCATGTGTGGATGAGTTAGGGGGAGTTGGTCATATGGTTGTGATAAAATTAGTCCCTATTTTTTATACAATAAATATTAGGTCATTTACCTAAGCATATTAAAATATATTTGGGTGAAAAATTGGGTTCTCAGGCATTTTGATAATGTTTTCCCATACTTAGCCAAATTTGCATGAGGCAAGAAAGAGTCGAATAAACATTTTGATGGTGGAATATCTCATACTTGTGGATATTTTAGGAGAAGGTGATCATATTTGTTTGTTAATTTTTTTCTTAATTGATTTGTTCCAAATTTTAGATCATACACTAAAGTGTTCCAAAAGATATGCATGTGAACAGTTGGCCTTCCAGGTAGTTTTTGACATAGTTGGCTATATGAATAGATAAATCTTAGGAGGAATATTAATGTCATTATATCTCACATGTGTGAGTGTTCTATGAGAATATTGACACATTTTTTTATTATCCTATGTGAATGTATCATATGGTCTAAATTTGAGAACATGTGCTTGAGTGAAGTAAAATATATGGAGGTGTAAAGTTAGCCTTTTAGGTAGATAAACAATGGTTCCCATAGTCATTTTTTAGCAAGGGTAAAGAACAGGAACAAATGGAGATCCTAAAAATCATAGGAGATTGTAAATATTAATCAAATTTTTCACACTACATGATAAGGACCTAAATAATCCATAGAGATCGATGGTGCAAAAGATTTTTTACATCTAGATCTATTGTGCACAACAAGTCAAAGAGGTCAAAGTGTTTGAGTTTTAATGGAACAAAGATAAATATTGAGCTTATTAAAAGATAAATGGTGAGTGGATGTTCATACTAATCAATATAAATGGTGCACATTAGATTCAAGATGTCAAAGTGATAGCTATCTAGCATCACTAAAGTGAGGACAATCTTGAAGAGATTGATGGAGTGTATGAGGTCAAAGTTGCCAAATTACATGAGATGAGGTCAACATGTTCAATGTTTAAAATCTAGGATTGGGTGAATTATTTGTTAAATGTGGAATAATATCAATGGTACATGATCAATCTAAAGAAATTAGGACATAATATGCGAGCATAGTGTTCAAAGTTTAACTATAACTGTTTGTATTTGAATATTTGAATTTGTAAAGGAAAAACTAGTGATTTGTATTTTGGCTATATATTTTGAGCTATGTAGAATTTTCTCATGATGTAAAAATTTAAATTTTATAAGACTCCAATTTTAATTTTTAAATATATATTTTAAGATCTAAAATTTTATACAGTCAAAGATATTGAGGTTCAAAGTTGACTATGTTTTTAAGCATAAACTGTTAAGAACCCAAGAAGGATGTTTGAGCTTGTGTTGATGTTATTTCAATGTATCATGATGAATTATCTATTTTAGAGTGTTGTATTCTCCATAAGGATGTTATTTTTGGATTTTTGAGGTTTTATTAATCATATGTGATATGATCAAAGGTTTATAAGTCAACTATGTGATCATCCATCATGATTTTGTGTACAGAATGTTGTTTGAGCAAATTATGCTCATGCAGAAGGGTACTATGATGGTTGTTAGAACTTAAAGAGGACATATATATCATGTATAATTATTTTATTCATTTTAAAATTATTCTTATGTTCTTAATTTTATCATAAAAGTGTCAAAGAGATAAATGGGTCTCCATAGGACCTAAAAGTGACTTAGGCCTTTTTGAAAGTGGATTATGCTTAACTGTGACCCATGTGAGATGTCTTAGGAATGAAGGCATGTATTGAGGCTAAAAATTAAATATTTTGATCTTGTTAATTCATGTATCTATAAATTTTGAAACCAAATGTGTTTGTTTCTAGACTTGTGGAAGACTATTTGAGATAAGTACAAGGTGTATGTGAGAATTATGGAGTGAAGGAGAGGTAGAGTGCCTAGTTAATAAATTGATGAGTAGAGTAGAGTGAGGAATATTTTTATGACCTTTAGGTAATATTTTTTATGTCTAAGTATTGATCTTATAGGTTGAGGATATGTAAAGAGGTCTGAGTGTGCATATGAAGATAGTTTGAGTGAAGAAAGAGAGAGTTTGTAACTTGCCTATGTGAGAGGCCTTTATGAGAGAGAGAGAGAGAGAGAGAGAGAGAGAGAGAGAAAGAGAGAGAGAGAGAGAGAGAGAGAGAGAGAGAGAGAGAGAGAGAGAGAGAGAGAGAGAGAGTTTGTGTAGGGTTTGGAAAATATAGATCCATAATTAAGTGTTGAATACATTAGATCTAATTTGGAGGTGTTCACTTCAATGATGGTCTAAAGGACTTGATCTTCCTTAGGGGTAGTTTTTCCTTGTGAAATAGGTGTTTCACTAAAGGCCTTTGATCAGGAGGACATGATCAAGGTTTGTTGGTTTAAATAACTTGACCAAGATCTTGTTTTTAATTTACTATAAGACAATAGTCCATGTGTTATATGATTGAGAGTGGGTTTTATTCCCCATGAGGGTTTCCCATAAGAACTATGTTATGTGTTTGATCTTGTGTACGAATTGAATGAATGAGCTCTCTTGTTAACGTTTCTCGATCAAGTTGATATAAGATGATTGTTTAATCTTTTTAAAGGAATGAAATTTTAATTGAAATAACTAGGCTCACTGATTCACCCCCCCTCTTAGTGATTGTACCTCTAATAGTGAGAAATGATGTAAAATGAGTTAGTGAACATGGATTAAAATGGGATGGGGAACCATGTAAGGAATGAAGTTTGAAATGGTGTTTGAAAAATAAATAGTATTATGAATGGTATAGGAAATGGGTTATAAATAATATGGGAAATTATGGGGGTAATGGTGTGGTGAATGATATAAAATAATGGTGGTGAATAGTGTGTAACATGAATTGGAACAAGGAACATTATTAGGAATGGACATGGTAATATTGTTGGAGCATGGTGGAAAATGGTGCAGGAACGAGGTGGGAAATAAAACTATAAATAACATGAAAATTAGGTAGTTAATCTTTTAAGTAACTTGATTTTAGAATTATCATGAATTAGGGATGGTATCAATGGTAACAATATTTTAGAATGAAATTTGAATAAGGCATGATGTGGAACATGCATTAGGCTTGAATAAAGAAATATATGGTGAATGGTTTGTAAATAGGGTGGTGAATAGTTTGAGAAATGGTGTGGATAATGATGTAGGAGAGGGGTGGTGAATGGTGTGGAATAGGTACAAGAACAAGTTTTTTCAAAAACATGGGAAGGAGTTGGTAAATAGTATAGTTAATGGTGTGGGAACTAGGTGAGGAATGGTGTGAGGAGCATGAATTTATAATAGGCACAAACAAGGAATGGTGTTTATGGGAATAATATTTTTGAATGAGTACTTAAAAAGGAATAGTTTAGGGAGAAAGGTCAAGAAATGGGTGGGAAATAGTGTGGTGAAGGGAATAGGTGGGAAATGGGTTAGAAAATAGGGTGGGGAACATATATGAAAATGATATGGGAACCTTGAGGGGAACAATTTTGGGGAACATGATTTAGGAGATATCTTTGAACATTGAAAATTGTTTTAGAATAATATGGGGTATAAGTTGGCAAACAATATTGGGTATGGGGTGAAGAAGAATGTTGGAATGGGGTGGGGAAAGTGATTTGATATGGGAACAAATGGGGGATGGTTTCTAGGATAATGCAATTTGGGAACATGATTTGTAAAAAAATAGGATGGTTTTAGGAATAATATGTGGGGAATGAGGAGGAAACATGATGGTGAATAGTATGGGAAAGAGGTATGGAATGATGTTGTGAATTGGTAGGTAATATTGAATAAAATGGGATGGGGAATCATGTGCAATTTTTTTTGATGGGGAATGATTTGGGAACAAGGTAGTCAACAATATGGGAAAAGGTGTGGAAAATGATGCCATGAACAATGTAATAGTTTCATGGTGAAGGGAATGGAATCAATATGAGAATAGGGAAATTTTGTGAAATGAACATGGGAACAATGTGGGAAAATGGTGAAAAATGGCATGGGAATAGGGTGGTAAAAATGTGGTGATTGGTATAAAAAGGGGAGGGAGAACAACTTAGGAATTTTGTGGGGAATGGTGTGTAGAACATGATTTTGAAATCAACATGAATGGGGGATGGTGTTAAGGGGAACAAAGTTTGGGATAAATATTTGAACAATTAATGTTGTGGGGAACATGGTTGGGAGTGGAGTTAGAATAAATAATGGTGCAAAAAAAGTATGGGAATGGGGTGGGAAATGGGTGGTGAATATGTTAGGTAACATGGCTTAAAAAAATATGAGCAACTATGTGGGTAACAATTTTGGTAATGGTATTTGAACTAGCAACAATGTGGTAAACAACATGGGAAGAGGGTTGGGAATGGTGTGGGGAGTGTGATTTGGGAAATATTTGAAAATTCTAACCATTAAAATAATTTTGTGATCAAAGGGAAGATTTTAGTTAGGAGAATGGAGAGTATGCTATAAACTAGATTCTAACATGGAACCCATCACCTCCATTAAAATCTATGATGTGAATAAAAAATCCTATGATCTAGTAGTAACATTAATAAATTGTGAAGTTCTTGCAACAAACATTATAGACATGTAAATTTTGTATTAGACACTTAAAAAAATTAGCATATGATTGATAGGTGGATGACTTATGTGTACACATTTGACTCTTATGCACACTTTACCATATCCATTTATCTATCTAATAACTTGGTCAACTTAATTTACTAGCATTCATATTCAATATCTCCCTAGTCTATGCAAAAAATCTCTATAATCCTTAAAATACTATCTCCATATTAAAATCCTCAATTTCCTTTCTTAGATAGTGATGACAATAGTCATATGCTAGTTGTTACTACAAGTGTCCACTATTGGATATTTTATAGTTTAATGCATCATATTAGAATATTATAATATTTTTATATGTGTATGCATGAGTTACACATCATATATATTAGAGTAAGAGAGAGATTATAGATATTGTATTAGTTATTACGATAAGGCTATCTTCACTATTATTGGAGATGAACAAGTATATATATGTAGACTATTCATATGAATAAAATTTAATGGATTTTGTGTGTGTTATAATTAAACCAAAATTTCATTTTTTATCATAGCATATTTCATTTTGTCTTGAGATGGGAAATTAATTTGGTTGTAGGCATAACTATATTGTTTTCTTTGTTTCCTATTATATTAGAGTTTGGAATAGTTTATTGATTTGATGGAAGATTTTTTAATATTGTATTTTCAATATTTGATTTAGTTTTGTAAATATTAATATAAAAAATACAACTAGCTTAGTTAGGGTGTTCAAGTGCACCTACATAATTTAGGTTATACAATAACACTTTGGTGTCAAATCTTCCTATTCGTTCTCATTTACAAATATTTTTATACCATCCAATGCATGTTCAATAACCTAATTTTTGCATATAGTTTTGAGTAAAACCATACATAAAAATCATTCTTTGAATCTCACCCTTCCACATCTGAATTATGCATGTATCTTTTACAACACCTCCTACAATATTCCATTTGCTTGTATGGATGTATTCAGCTGTAGCTCTGATGTTTTTCCAATGATTCATTAAATGTTTCAAATATATAGTAAAAAATTCCTTGTAATATCAATTCTAATCAGTCTCTTAATTATGCATTATCTCAAAGTTAGTCCATTATTCTCTATCTAATCCCATACAAATGATTTCTTTGTAATTTTTATAAATCCATATGTATTGTATCCCATTCATGTACAATCATGCAAGTCCAAAGTTTATAGTCACATTCAATATTTTTTGTTTAGTATTTTGCCTAATACATATTATTTTTTATTAATAAGTTGTTATATTAATCAATCTTGTCATGGTATGTTTTAATGTTTTTTCTAGTTTGTGTTATTTTTTTTAGTTCATATTTTTACTAAGTTTTTACTCTGAGTGTCACTAGTAGATTTAAGAGTTGATTAGTTTAGTTTTGATTCAATTACTCATTATAAGTGGTTATACTATATGGTCCATATAAATTCAGTCATAAAAACCTAGTTGTGTTTATATGTTAGTGTTAGAAGTCAAAGAAAAAAAATCTTGTAAGAAATACACTCTCAGGTGAATCTAGAATCCTATGGGTGTGTTATTTTGAGGGGAGGGGTCAAGGGGTGGATTTTATGATCAATTATGACAATCAATTGAGTCTCAAAATTAATATAGCTAAGTAAGCAACATTAATATATAGGTTGAAGGTAATTGAGGTTGGAGGTTACATGAATGACCGTAAGTTCATCACTAATGAAGGGGTGATACATTGCATTAGTGAAAACATTTTGTTCCAAATTTACTAAAGTTGAGATAAATATCCAAGTGGTAGTAGTGATTGTCTTATATTATTCTTGATTAATCTATAGCGATATAGAATGGTGGGTACAAACATGACAATGAGGACCCAAGTCATCAATTTTTATAATTTGTTTAAGGATGATAATAATTTTTTTTTTAAATTATTAGATAAACAATTGGCTACTATGTATTCCTTATTGTATACTTTATAAGTGATAGGTAGGTGAGAAGTCCAAAACTCACTAAAATTAAAAAGTGTAAACAATTATGATTTCATATGTATGTTATCATTAGAGTTGTAAGTGATTTTCTAAAGAGATTTCCAAACTTACTATAAGTGAAAGTGTGAATAGTTGTGTTTACGTAAGTGATCACAAACAATATTTTTCATGAGTAGCAGAGTGCTTATGTGTATATGTTAATTCCATGTTTTTTTTAGTTTTTGTGATGTTGTTACTCTCCCTATGCTCACACTAAGGAGAGAATGTTAGATTATTTATAGTTTGGTGCATCATATTAGAATATTTGTAAGTGTGACTTTTTATAACTCATCATATATATTAGAGTAAGAGAGAGATTGTATTTGTTATTATGATAAGGCTATCTCCACTATTTATGATATCAACAAGCCTAAATATGTAGAATATTATTATGAATAAGATGGAATAAAGATTATTTTGGTATGTTTTCATTTGACCAAAAAATTCATCTACCTTCATTGGTAGAATCCTAGGATCCTTAACAATAATTTTTTAAATTCAAATCTCTCCCTTAAGTTAGCTTGAACACATTTTCTATGTTGGCTATGGGGTCACACACACACACACACACACACACACACACAACAACAACAACAACAACAACAACAACAACAACAACAACAACAATCCTAAGGTCTTATTCACTTGGAAATTACATTTATAACCACTTACATATTGAGATATATATTTCCACATATTTAAGACATTATCCAAAATCATCCAAATCTAAAAAATACCTTTAGGGAATGAGCTATAAATCCAATTATAAATACAAATGGAATTTCAAAGATTGCATGTTGTCAAGAGTCAAAATATAAATAATTTTATTGAATTATAGTGGATAATTATTAATCACACACACATATGTGGGAGAACTATATGTATTTTGAGAGCTCTTCAAATTTTCGTAATGTAGTCAAAACTCAATATCTAAGTGAGGAGTGGTTGGGGCTATCCACCCCATATTTTACCCCTTTATTTTAGTTTAAACATGGATCTAGGGTTTCAATGAAAATAAAGACAAAATAAGGTTATGTGCATAGGATTAAGGTAAATAAAACACTTATAATTTAGTTAAAAATAATAAGGGCAATACTAATGTATAATGGGTTGTCATATATGTTTGTGCTTCACCCACATCATCTACATGGGTTTTTATCTCTATTTCCTTATCCAAGTAATCATAGAGCTATTAAAAATAATTTAAATAAACTTTAACATAGATAGTGAGTAATACGAAATAGAATATTATCTAACTTCCTTTGCTCCCATATGTGATTGATCATTTCTAAAAATAGTAAGTGTAGTCCATCTCTTTGTTACATTCATATTTGTGTAGTCTAGGCTCTATCTTAGGCAATCTAAATTTCAATAGTTTTATGTTATTTAGATCAACTAAATATAAAAATAAATAAAATATTTTGGTGAGCCTAATTATTATATTAACCACTAAAATCCATACGTAATATTTCCTTAAGGTGAAAACTGACTATTGCACATAGAAACCTAAATAACACCAACATTAGAGCCAACCACTATCTAGGTATAAATATTTGGATCCTGTGAGCTATGTAAAAGATTAAATGAGTCTTAAAAATCAATGAGGGAAAGATTTCAATCTTACCAAAATATTATGGTTTAGATAACATTTCTACATTTTTAAATGATATGGAAGTATATGTACCAAAGGAAACTTGTCATTTGCATGTATTGATGTATATTTCAAGAAGCATGGTTGTGCATTGGTGAGTAATGCATAATCCTACCCAACCAACATGGTTCACCATGAAATAGGTTGTTTAAAATGATTTTAATTAAAAAAATATCAAGAGAATATTATTTAATTATAGTGTGAATTCTTCCTCAAAAAGGCATCTCCTTAGCTATGAAGAAGTGTGGATAAAAAGCATGAACTATATTCTAGTAAGACTATGGGTCCATGATTTTTATGGAATATTAAAAAATGGGTTTGTGCCCAATATATCATAAATAAAATTCATAATTAGACTAAGAAATGTGATTGGTTAAAGGATTGTTTTGTTCATACCTTCTTCTCCTTTTAAAAGACTAAAATCTATCAAATTTTTTTGGGGATGCATTGGGCCATTATAGAAGATGATGCCATTATGGAGAAATGTGTGTGAAAAATACATAGGGATAATGGCCTTACTCTACCAAAAATGTTCAATTAATACAATGTAAGTATAGACTCAAATGAAAATTATGATGAGGTATGAGTGAAATGTAATTGGTCATAAAAGTGAAATAAGGAAAATTTGGTGTGTAAGATAGAGGAGATGCCACTTGAAGATGATATTGATCACATAAATGCTAAGACTTATTATGGGACATATAAATTTGTGGATAAATAGGAATATACCAATAAATAATATCATGTCCCAATGAAAACTAATAATTTAAATATTGGTATTAAGGAGGAACCTAAGATTTACACTATTTGTTATTCTTGCTTCCATTAGGAGTTGGCACAAATTTTCAAGTTGTTTCATGAGTATCAAGGTATTTTTATATAAAAATATAATTAATATATTAAAGGTTTTCACTCTTTCTTAGAATATATTAATATTAATTTATTTTAGGGTGCACAATGCATCAAGAAGAGGCCATATTAGATGAACCCAAATCTAAACACAAAGGTCAAAGAGGGAATTGATAACATGCTTACTATTGGAGGAATATAACATTTTAAAGAGTCTAAATCGGAGATTCCAATGGTAATTATCATAAATAAGGATGGGTTCATAATAATATATGTGGACTTTAGAATCTATAGTGCCACATGTGTAACTAAACATTTTCCAAATTTATTCATTGAATAAACTATAGAGTGTGTCGTGGGTTATAAAATATACACCTTCATTAATAATTTATTTAGTTCCATTAGATCCAAATTGAAGAAGAAGATAAATAAAACATAACTTTTGTTATTTATTTGGGATCATTAGTTTATAATGTAACTTGGTTTGGTCTAAACAGATCATTACCTATATTTTCATGAATTATGGTGTTTGCATTCAAGATTTCATCCATAGGTTCTTGCAAGTTTACCTTAATGATTGGACCATTTTTGAATTAGTAAACGATTGATATACATGCCTTAGGTTAATGTTTGAGTTAATTTGTTAGTTACAAAGCTTGCTCAATTAAAAAATGTATTTTTACAACATCCTTCAGGATGTTATTGGGAAATGTTATTTGTAAGGAAGGAATGTTGGTAAATCCTTCCAATATTGGCATCATATTCTAGATCAAGGTGCCAAACACCCAAAGGGATGTGCATGCATTCCAAGGCCACATAGATTACTAGTGAAAGATCATCTATAACTATGAAAACATTATTATGTTCCTAGAGGAAATTTTGTGCAAATATGGCCCTTTCATTATGATGGAATAGTAGCAAGAGGATATTGATACATTTAATGATAAGTTAACTAATATGTCTATCCTATAATTTCAAGACTAAATGAATGCATTTCATGTACCTGTATATGTATCTAGGTTTGTTATTTGCACTATCCTATAATAACCATATGATAATAAGTTTGACCACCCATTTAATTTTATAGAATCAAAATCATGCTTGATGAGCTTAATTACACCACAACTAAGCACAAATTGATTGCCATGGTGTATGCACTCTAGAAGTTTGAGGAATACTTGATTTCTACTTCATTTGAATTATTAAAATACAATGAGGGTCTAAATTACATAGTTAATTATATGGGTGAATCTATATATTAATTTTAATATTTCAAGAATTTTAGTTTTCTATGGTTTTAAAACTAGGTAAGCATAACTATGGTGTTTATCATTTATCTCAAATAATAATGGGAGAGGAGACTTTGAATATTGAATATGGGATGTTTAATGCTAAAATATATAAATTAAAACATGTTATTTTTATTGATATTATGGATTCATCACTTTGGGTGTATCCTAAAGTGATTGGAAGATAAAAGAAAGAAGGAATTGGGAGATGCATAGATCCCTACTTGCTCATTGGTGACAAGATAAAAAATTATGCATGCTATTCCATTATTATTTACTATAGAATGAGTGCACTGAATATTGTGTGAGGGACATGAAGGAATTTCTATAGGGAACTATGCAAGAGAAGCCATCATACAAAAAATCTTATTTTTTAGCATTTGGTAGAAAAATTTATATAAGCCAATAAATATGCAATGAAATGAGATAGTTTTTATGGGATTGGAAAATATAAACAAAGGGATGAAATAAAATTAATATCTATTTATTTATAGGATCTATTTGAAAATTAGAAATTCATTTTGTAGGATAATCACCCCTACATCACAATGAGTAGGCATGTGGTACATCATTACAACTAAAGACTATCTCATTAGTTGGGAAAAAACATCATCAAATAATAGTTTTATTATTTATAAAATAGTTTCATTCCCATGGGAAAATATAATCAATAGATACAGGTTCCATTTGAACCTTACTAGAGATAAAGGAACACATTCTTTGAATGAAACAATCACATGTTATTACAAGAATTCATGGTTGCATACCATAAAAATACACCATACCACCCCCAAGAAAATGGAATAGTGGAAGCTTTTAAAAAATTCCTATGGATGAACCTAACAAAAATTTATGATGTAGGGCATAAATATTAGGATGTGAAGGCCTTAGTAATTATTTGGGCATAGTGAACCACTTACAAGAGGTTAAATAAGTCTACTCCTTTCTAGTTGGTGTTTTTAAGGAAGTGTCATTCTCATAGAGTTTTTGGTACCTTCATTATGCATAGTGTGCTTAGGTATATTATATGATAAATATTTTTTGGACATGGAATTTGATGAGCTCATGAATTTTGATGAAAAAGGCATTCTTGTAAAGTGGAGCCAAGAGGTCAAGAAGGCTATAAAACAAGCATGGAGTGAAAATTATATCAAGGGAAATATTCTAGATGGATGTACATTCATTTTTATATGAATCTCGATACACAAAGCATATATGAAGGCTTTAAATCCATTAGATGGGATCATACATAATTCATAATGTTTTGAAGATAGGTGCATGTAAATTACATATGTTAGATGGTGAAATTATCCTTGGGAATTTCAATGGTAGTAGGATGAAACCCAATAATATGTAATAAGTAAAGAGCCGCTCAAAAATAAGGATTATACTATGATGTTTATTTTTTTAAATTTCTCAGTTACACTTTAAGTAGTTTGTATATATTTTTTAAATAAGTATAAATGTTATGTTTCACTTGTAGGATAGTAATAAAGTAGACAACCCTATAAATCAAGTCAAGTGAGTATTATATTTGGGAACATTTTTGCAAATGCCCAAGTGATTTTAGGAGGATTTTTCATTCCATTTTATGTTTTGAAGTTTTTTAAAAATTTGATCGTTATGATAAGTTATGGTTTCCTCAAGTATAATTTATGAAAATTTTATTTGTGTAGATAACATAAGATATACACATACACCATTCATCATTTTCATATATCAATAAGGTTGGATATTTTCAAATGTTACAACTATGTACTCACTAACATCATAGTTTAAAAGTTCTATATATAACCACATGGGTGCATGTTTAAAATAATACAAGGTAGATAAGTTCATGTGTTGAAGGATAATGCACATTTTTAGTCTGGGGAAGTATGGAAAAAAGGATCAAACCATAAAAGAGGAAGAATAGTAAATGAACACATAAAATTGACCAAGTATCTAGATATATGAGGTTTTTGGGCGTGGGGGTGTGAAAAATAAGTATACATATTGCACCTAGGAACACAAGAAGGAAATAAGGGCATAAATCATTCATAAAAGGATTCGTATAGGGATGAGAACACCAGAGGTTAAGGAGGAGGTATAGAAGTTATATTAATAGTTCATTTAACAATACCAAATGTATTATTAAGTAAATTTAAAAGTTGATGATCATTTTAAATTGACCCTCACAAGTCATCTTAACTACTTGTCACTTTAAAAAATATTTGAGAGTCAAAAGTGTAGAGTGTACTAAGAGAAATTGAATAAGTAAAGTCATATGAAATCTATGGAGTTTTTGGTAATTTGAGGTCAAAATTTGAATTTAGATAGGATTGTATATTTATTGAAATTGAAATACAACTGACGGAAGAAAATAAGAAGTGAAATCAAACACTTCAGAGTTGTAGAGGGAGTTTTCCATTAAAGATTAATAAAGCTCAAGGTTGATGTAAAAATTAGGGGTTATGGTAGAATTACTGGTCATGAGTGTGGTAAAGAGGATTCATGACCATTATTTTATGAAAAATTAACTAACTACTAATATGTTAATTAGTAATAAGTATGCTTGGTTTATAAATCCAAAGCGAGGTGTGTCATTCATCATCCAAGAAGTGACTAATAGGAAAATGTGAGAATGTGCCAGTAGAGATTACATGAATGTATTTTATAGATAATTATTTATGTGGGGAGGAATGAGTGTCAAATTTGGGTGTGTATATTAAAATACTAAAACCACCATATTACTAAGAATGAATCTAAGATGAAGAAAGATTACATCATGGAAATTGAAAAAGTGGGTGTGGATACAATGATCAAATCCGATGCATAGGTGAAGATTGCATTGGATAATATTTGTGTTTTATAATTTTTTGAGCTAATGTTGTATGGAAAGATAGAAAAATTGTTCTGATTTCTAATTTTTTGTATAGGTTTTAATTTATAGGGTGTCACACAAAACTATTTCCCAAGTATATAATAAAGTATATATGACTACATTACTCAAGTGAGGACATAAATATCACTCTAGCCAATAACAAGGATGTATAAAAAATGGAAAATTATTAAAGTATAAAAATTAGAATTGCATAATCCCAATTGAGAACCTAGAGAATTAAATCACTTAGGTAATAACACGATGTTAGTGTAAGACTTTATTTATATTTATTTGTTTTAATCAGGTTGTTCATATGCATGTGGTTTAACTTAGGTTCTATTTGTCATAGGTAGTTACATTTCACTGTCATGATTAGCTAGTTGGTAGGAGTTACTCTTTGACTGACTATTCTGAGTATGGGAGTTACATGCCTATTCTAGGCTCTTTTACCACTATTCTAGGGGTGGTTATTTTTCATATCTCCTACTTGTACACCTATTTTAAATCTAATTTCATGGAGGATTTTCATTGTTTTCATTCTTGATTTATCTATTATAGTTTTTTTCTCTCTTTCCTTTATTTATTTGTTCAAGCTTTAAGGCATTCTTTAACTTTGATCTTGGTAGAATCCCCAAAATGGTATTAGAGTGTGAGGTTTGGTAAATCAAATGTTTGGTTTTTATATTATTTGAGTTTATTATGAGATCATGAGTATTTAATTTGTAAATTTTGTTTTAAATTCCATTACTAGAATAGTTTTCTACATATAATCCTTTATTACTTCATGGAAACTACTTCATGGTGACTGTTAAGCATCTTCTTCCAATTTCTAGTGGCCGGTTCATGTTGTCTTTAATATTAATTTAGCTTGGATTTTTTTGTGTTGGATTGTTAAAAAAATGAGTAGGGTCTAGTTTTTGGATCGATGACATTATAAAAATAATCTCATGACATTTTAATGGAGTATTTGTAGCTTATAAACATACTAGAGCTCCACCCTTCAATATGTTTTGGCTCTCTAAAACATCTTGAAAGACTATGACAACCTTGTTTGGGAAAATTTCATCCTGAAATAACCACCATCAATGGAATCCTAGCTCCAACAGCCTCACCAAGATTCCCTTAGCTCACAATGACCCTTGTCTAAAGGCATTTTGATTTCTAGAGAGCTCCCATAACCCTCAGATCTGCATTACTTGCATCCTTCACTATATTTTTTCTAAGTTGCAAGATGTAAAAAATAATGGCAACCTTTAATAGTAGGAAACTTAGAATTTGAATCTATTTTATAGTAAATGATTCATTGGATCCCTCCACCTTCAATCATGGCATCCTCCCTCCTTATAATGATGCCTTAGATAACCCTTTCCTCTTCTTTTTAGACCTATACATGCATAATGGCAAAACTCATATTAATTTAATTTTAAATCTAAGCCCCAAAAACTTAGATCCATGCCCTAAAACTAAATCATGTTGTTTATTAATTATTTTTTAATAGTTAGTTTTATTTTACCCTTAAAAGGATTTTTTCCATCGAGTTGCATATGTCAGTGTATAGTAAGACTAGTTAAGAATTGTAAAACTAATTTAGAAACTACTTTGGATAGGTCTCAAGTTTTATTCCATTACATGTATGTAAGGCTATATCTATGTTTTATCCCTTATTGCATTTAAAATTTTAGTGCAAATTTTATTAATAGACAATTAATGAAAGGAAACCATATTCATTGTAACTTTTGATCGGTAACTCAAAATTAAGTGCGATTTTGTTCAAAAGTGAATGATTTTTCATACCCAATCCATTGGTCTAATTTATTTATTTTTAAAAAAAAAATTAAAGTGCTAAAATCTGTAGGGGTTGTTTAAATGTCCATTTTAGGGGCATTTTTGGTTAAAATTGGTGAATTTTGGGCACTTTTAAGGGCATGCAATCTTAAAATTGTGTTTGGCATCAAGTGAAATCCCCCTCAACTTGGACCTATAATAAAATAGGGAATGTGCCTAGGGATCTAGACCTAGAGCTCATAAAGAGATCTACTGCTTAACCCTGTTAGGGGATGACACCCCCATACCCCTACATCATGACCCCTTATTCAATACTTCTAGTATATTTTATTCTACTAGAGGGTGAATTTTTATCCAACAAGTTATATCCCATTACAACAACATTTTATATGTTTTGTTGATATTTTTACACAAATTCATTATTGATAGAGCATGATGTCCTCTTATTTCATCAGTTTTATTTTTCACTTATGATGTTAACTAAATTTATTGCTTGTATTTGGATGTATTTTCAATTGTGTTTGATGTCCATTCACTAAGATGTGCATTGGCACTTGTGTAATTTTTGATCTTACCAATTTGGACACATTGTTAGCTAAGTTTGACATCCATAAATTTGAGCATGTTTTGAAAACACATGGGGGTCATTTATGATTGTATTAGAGTAGTCCTTGTGGGCCCTAATTTATATCTTGTACACAC
The DNA here is from genome assembly GCA_037957365.1 of Torreya grandis. NCBI lineage: Eukaryota > Viridiplantae > Streptophyta > Pinopsida > Cupressales > Taxaceae > Torreya > Torreya grandis. The sequence goes on along the minus strand of JARHVA010001707.1, from coordinate 2,773,705 downwards.
AATCATTTTTTTTAACTTGAGTGCCACTTTGGTGTCATTTTCATAAACCATTCTCACATTATTGGACATATTTTCAACAAAGTCTGAAATCCATTTATTGAGCATGCATTATCACCTATGTAGATTTGTACTTATTTGGTATCTTATATCAGTCATGTCAAATTCACTTGAGAGATACCATCTAATGAGGAGAGTGGATTATACACCATTTTTCTTCTTGTAAATACCAACTATGCTTCTTAGCATGCTTATATAAAACACTTGATTGGAAGCAATAATCACATTCCATTACTATATGGATATATTATTGTTCCCATTGATCCTATTTGGTATACTAAGTGGGATAATTATTGTGATAAGGTTTTTGGTACATTATTTTTACATGTTTCCATGGATATTAATTTCCATGTGAAACATACATAATATCTTTTCACTATTTGGATCATTCTACAATCTCTTTTAGAGATCTTGTTGAGATATATATCACTCCTCATATTCATATCATCTCTTTAGAGATAGTTGCAATCCTCCTCTTACTACTTTTATTTATTATGATGGAACATTCATGGTGTAATGTGATCTTCCTTTTGATGAGACACCACTATACGAAAATATTCTACCTAACTTCAGCTATCCTATTACATATTCTACTTACGTCCCTATTTAGGGTCTTGCTCTTCATGTGCTTTCATAGTATTTGGATGAGTTTACTATTTATAGTGTGAGTACACCCATTGAGATTTTCAAAAACTCATATGTTATTTTGGATGTTCATTTTATAGATCTATGTACTTCATCTACACTATATTATTTAGTTTCAATGGTTGTTGAGATGAGCTCTCCTCTTCACATGGACATTATTCTAGTGAATGTTTCATTTCCTTCTTTTGATAGTTTCACTTTAGTGTCATTACATCTAGTTATTATGCATGATCTTGATAGACCTATGCCACACCTATTTTGGACCTCTTTTAGATATCTTCGTACTGCTACCTTCATCCTCCTTTATAGAATGGGAAGAATTTCAATACACACCTCATGTTCTTCCTTTGACAAAATTAAAAACACATTATTCAATGTAGATGGATCTCCTTCAATCTTCAAGAAAAAGATCTCATTATCAACATTGGTCATCTTGTGAGCTATAATTTGAATGCAAATGGCTTTAGCATCATCTTCTATGGGGATTTTTAACTTTTTCTTCTTATTCTCTCTCTTTTAGGGAGGATTTTTTTACTATGGGTTATATCCTTTTCTCCACTTTATAATATTTTCTTTATACATGGGTACCTCATCAAGACTTTTTGTTAGGACCCATTTCTTCTGCCCACCTAAACTATGTTTAAGGGGGTGTTAGTGTAGGACTTTATTTATTTATTTTTTAAAATTGTTCCTACAGATGAGGTTTAGATTACTTAAGTTACTTTTTTCATAGGGAGTTACACTTGATCATCATTATTATCTTGTTGGTAGGAGTTACTCTGTGACCGGATATTTTTAGTATGGGAGTTACATTCCTATTCTAGGCTCTTTTACCACTATTGTAAGAGTGGTTACTTTACATCTCTGCTACTTATACACTAATTATAAATATTAATTCATTAATGATTTATATTATTTTCAATCTCAATTTCTCTCTTATAGTTATTTATTCATTTGAATTTATTGCTTTATTCAAGCTTTAGTGAATTCACTATTTTAAATTTGATCTTGATAGAATTCACAACACATGCTTGGTGAGCATAAAATTTTGTGTGACTAGTAGATGAGATAAAAAAAATGTGTATATTACACATTAAATGGAAGATAAAAATGACCAATATAACATTGTAAATTCATATGTGATGATATTAATGAGAGAGAAAAAATAGCCCAATAAATTATTGATATTTTTAAGTGGGGTAAAATTTTAATTTTGTTGTTGTTGGATGAAATTAGTGTTCTTGATGGTTATATAGATTAGGTATTATTTTACTTATTTTGGAGCACATCATCAACCAAAAGGTATAAAAAACACTTTCCCTACCCCATACAATAAGTATTATAGAATAAAAATGGATAAGTGGCATGAGACATGGATACATCATTTACATATAAGTATCACATTCCATGAGAGTTTTTGGAAGCATATGACAAATAGTAAAAATTTGATGTAATGAGGTACCACTTCCTAGCCATGCTACACTTAGAGAATAAAAATATGTTGAATTGGATTAAATTTTAATATGGTTTTTTAGTGTGTTATTTTAAAAACACATTAAAAAGGGTGATTCATACACTACAAAAATAATGTGAACACAAATAAAATTGATGAAGACCTCCTTCTCCTTAAATAAATATACAAGTATCCTAGTAGAGTGGTGTTTAGTGATGTTATTGAGTTGGATGATGTCTCTATTACAATCAATCCCATGATTTTTGGAATGGTAGGAAAGTGGATTTAATTTATTTTTTATGCACTAAATAATAATAAGGGTGGGTGTTAATCCCAAAAAAATAGGAGCACAAGGTGGCTATAAAAAGTAACCCCAAGGGTGAGATAGTTACAGATAAAAGAGTATATGAGGGAGTAACCATCCTTAAAATTAATAAAAATATGACACATCCTGACAAACCATATAACCTAACATCATCTGGTGGGGTGGGGGATACATCATGTAAAACCTCAAGTAGATGCATAAGCTAAAACTAAAAATTAAGAGTACATTATGTTAAGGATAATGAGGATAGGGTGCCACTCATTTTGAGATTACCATTTATGCCCTATTCTAAATTACCTCTAACTAATATTGTGTTAAAACCTACACAAAAAATGCCTAAATATCCCACACAATCACCACCATCTCCATCTAGGTAACCTGCATCATCTCCTCCAAGGCAACCTGTGCCATCTCCTCCAAGAAAGGCTAGTATATTATAAACAAAGTATCTCATGCCTTCACCTTAATCAAATCCTACCCCATTATCAATATAATAAAAAATTAGGCCTATCAAGGACCCATCATAAAAAATGGTAGTATTAATCCATATCCAAAGGTAGATATCCAATAAGAACCTAAGGTACAATATCTAACATGTAATCCATTAAATTTTATCACATGTGACTATGTGAGGCATTCAATTCTAAAGGGCATTTTATGGAAGAGATTGCATTAAAATATGACATCATGGGCTTATATGTGTGCACATAATAATATTTGAGGTAATACATGTCTAATAAATGGGTATACTATAAGAGGATTTGGGATTAAAAGTAGGGTTCATTTTAAGAGGCCCTACTGAAAAACCTATTGGAAATATCCAGTGAATCTAGGAAAATTTGATTCATGGGCACGGTGAATCCTTTGAGTATGATGGTAAATGGTTAAACCAAATGGTTTAACTAGTTAGTTTAACTAAATGGTTGAACTAAATGCTCAAACTAAAAGACTTAATTAGATGCCTAAGATGAATGTTATAGGTGAACGTTTAGAGCCAAATGGTTGAGATAAATGGCTAAGATGAATGACCAAGAGGAATAACTTAACCAAATGGTTGAACCAAATGGTTGAGTTGAATGGTTGGGCCAAATAGATAGACCAAATGGCTAGATTGAATGGCTGAATCAGATAGTTAGACCGAATAACTAAGATGAATGGTTGAGCTAAATAGTTGAGCCAAATGATTGAGTTGAATGGATAAGTTGAATGGTTGATCTAAATGGATAGACTAAATGGATAAATTATGCAACTTATCTAAATGGTTCCACTAGGAAATGGAGCTAGACAATTTGACTGATCAGCACATTGGTGGGTGACCTGTGCATCTTGTCTGCTATTTGGCGACACCAATCACCTCCCTTTCTCTATAAATAATCACCTTTACCCTCATTTTTAACATTTTTTAGAATTGATTTCCCATCCTCCTAGAGAAAAAATTCATTTTGTAGCCATGGAAAGAAAATTTGTTTTCAAAGACCTACTATGCCTAGACATTTTAATGCTCGTACAACAACTAGATGCATATAATGATTGGGTTTAGGAATACATCTTTAGTGGATTGATCCACATGCCACAATATGACGTAGACACTAGGTTTTTAAAAATTCTAATGTATCTATATGACCCAAATGAGAAGATCTTGAACTTGCAAGCTGATTGCAAAATGATTTCATTTAGTAATTCACCACAAGATATTCATAATCTCACAGGATTATATTTCATAATGTAACCTCTATGAGTTCCAAATCAATACTGTCAAATGAAGATAGAAATGTATTGGCCAAAAATTTTGATTTATACATCAAAACAATTGGTATGTACTTATAAATTTGTTTGTATATTCAAAATTCAATTTTCAATTTTTAAGATCTAAAATCCTCTTTTTGTTTGTCATTTCAGATAGTTGAAAGAGGGGCATCTGCATTGAAGATGTTAGTCACCCTTTTTTTAAAACAATGGTTCAAGTTTTCCAAACTAGAATATTATTTTAGGGAAGAGCCATAGATATTCCATAGTGGGCACTATTTTACATTGTTCATACTATTTTCAAATATAAATTTGATTGGTGCTCTTTTATTTCCTCTAGAATAAGGCTTGAATTAAATTTTGCTACCACCAATCCCAGTTTCACTATTTCTTATTCTAATTTTATTTTGGCAGTGTATTATGATGCCTTCTTTGACCTCTAAAAAATATAAGGTCCAACTATTCTAGATCCAAAATTGATAACAAAATCTTTGTTTGTGAATGAGCAGGAGGTTAGTTTATTTGTTCATTTGTTGATCTAGATTCTAGGATTTAATATTTGTTTGTTTTTTAAATGGTTACCAAGGTAAATATAAATAATTTTTTGATCTTTGTTTGTTATAACTAACATGATAGAATGCATGCCTCAAAAAAATAATCTACCTCAAAAGGATGGCATGCAATTACATTTGAATAATCTATAAAAACATCCATGCAGTCTTATCAACTTGAAAAATGTCCACGAGTTTTTTTAGTGTCCTCTCCATGTGCAAGTTTGTTATTTAAAATTTTCAAATGAGATTTTAATTTTCCAAACTCAAGTGCATTGTTTTAGTTATTTGTTTTATTCTTGTAGTTAAGTTGAGAGTAATTCAAATGGTAGAAAAACCACCCCAATAATAAATAGAAACATCTTCTATCCCTTCTCAACCCTCTGTCAAAGGTATTTTACATTACATATTTTGTTTATTGGATTTTGATTATTATTTTTTAGACTGAATGTTTGTGTAATGTATTATCTCAAAACACCCCTATGTCTATCACTCATAGTATTGCATGCACATTAGAGGATATACTGTCTCCAAATAAAGGACTAAACTTTTAATTTCAATTTCATATATAACTTTGTTTTTTCAATTTATTTATTTTTTAGAATAAATTACATTTTGTAAACCATCCTCTATCTATGAGGATGATTATGCCACCACTTCTGTCCCTAAATGCATTTCATGAAATGGGGAAGGATCTTCTATTAACACTATCAGGATCTTGTATTAACACTGTCACACTGAATAAAAACACTACAAATATCAGGTTCTCAATTCCCCTCTTTCTTTGTTGGAGGTTTATCGAGTGCATAGTGATTGACTTTGCTAAAAATTGATCTTGATGATGAATATTTGGGATTAGATAGTGCAATTGAAGTTGGAATTAATTTCAATCCACATGATTGTATCCAAGGAGAAGTAGCACATATTTATGTGACTACTCAGTAGGAACCTTCAAGCACTTCACTAGATAGTCCCACCCCAATAGAGAATGTTGGAAAGTCTGATGATGCCCTTACATCTTTTCTATTGAATAATTTGGTATCAAATAGTATTACTCGAGGGAGTAATTGATGAACTAAAAAAATTGTGTGTGGGAAATTTAGGTGAAGCCCTAATAAAATAAATAAATAAATGGCCATTATCATAACCACTCAAAGTGAGAAAATTTATTTGCATTGGTGCAACAAGAACCTGTAAAGATTGATGATTTGTTTGCCAAAGCTAAATTTGGGTCAATTACTATTGCTAATACTTACAATGATAATGTCTTAACTATCATGTTTAATAGGTTTGAGAATTTGAATATAGAAGCCCAATCATATTTTAATAAATGGGTGAAATACATCAATCTTATTGTGATTGTGAATGCAGAGAAGGAAAAATATTTGGTAATGTATATTCATTTTAATCAAATTTCATGTCATTCATAATTTTTTTACATCTAACTACATTACATTTTAAAATGTAGACAAAATATGAGAACTTGAAAAAATAAGCAAAGGTCCTCAATGTCCATCTAAAAATTCATGAAAAATTTTACAATCTACCATCCAATTCAAGGAGAAGCTTTTCTATTTAATAAACAAAACAACACACTATGAAAAATCATTAAGGAACAAGGATGGAAACCTGATGCCTTATTTAAGCAGAAGATAGTTGCCAATCCAAGTCTACTTTCTATAGGAGATGCTGCAAAAAAGGATAGGGAAAATCTTGAACATCTTAATTTTGTGGTTATGGATCTTAAAAAGGTAGGGATAATAAAGGATAATAGTGGCACATAGGATGTTATGATTAAGAAAGTAGTTGAGAAAGTGGTTGTGAAAGAAGTTGAAAAAGTTGTTGAAAAATGAGTTGAGTAATTGATAATCTATTTTAAACTTTTATATATTAGAAAACAATTTTTTATTTTAAAATATAAATTATTAATGACAATTTCAAGTTTGTAGATGCAGTGATCAATTTATTGAGTTTTAATTATTATATGAGCCATGTATATTGAATTTTCAATTTTCAATTTTATGATGTTATAAACTTGAATGGTGTTAAGCCCCATTTTGATATTTTTGATGCACTTGTGAAAATCACATCTTAATATAAATGGATTAATGTCAATATATTCCTTTAGAAAGTGTTCTGCCCAACACAATGATTATATATTAATCTTTTATAGTCATCACTTAGCAAGAAACACAAAATTGCATTTTAGAAAATGTATAATAGTTATTGAATGTTATGATAAAAAATGAGTTATTTTCTATGGAAGATCTCTTCTTTTTTATATTTATATTATTTCTTGAGTAAATCATGATTTGAGATGCATTTGAGGCCAATAGAAAAAGCACATTCATGTTTGGTAGAAAGGTTTGTGACATGTGTTGAAGATAGTATTATGATAGTCAGTAATAATGAGGATTCATCAAAGTTGAAAATATGCATAATTGATTGTGATCATGAACTATAGAATAGTTTAATGGATTGCTTAATGTTATGAGTATGTGTAGATAGATAAGGTTATAATTTATTTAATCACTTTATTCTAAAAAGAATCAATTTTAAGTACTCTAAACATTTGCACAACTATTTAAATATAGGTTATCTACTTCGTAGGGGTAGATAGCCTGCACTACCCTATAAGGAGGTACTATATATATATATATATATATATATATATATATATATATATATATATATATATATATATATATATATATATATATATATATATATATATATATAGTACCTCCTTATAGGGTAGTGCAGGCTATCTACTCCTACGAAGTAGATAACCTATATTTAAAAAGTTGTCCAAATATATATACTCTTATATACTCTATATATATGTATCACTATATATGCCATTTTTAGTACCTATATAGGGCATATATAGTGATATATATAGATTATATAGGAGTATATATGAAGTATATACTCCTATATATAGTAGTATATAGTATATAGTATATGGTGTGTGTGTGTGTGTGTGTGTGTGTGTGTGTGTGTGTGTGTGTGTGTGTGTGTGTGTGTGTGTGTATCATGAAAGTGATTTCATTGTTACATAAAATATAGTAGTATATAGTATATAGTATATGGTGTGTGTGTGTGTGTGTGTGTGTGTGTGTGTGTGTGTGTGTGTGTGTGTGTGTATCATGACATTGTTACATAAAATATTTAAGGTTTAGGACTATGTTCATTCAATTATAGGAATTTATAGAATTAAATTGAAATCCTAAGTAGTGTTCAAATTAAAATGTAGGTTCAAAAAATTAACTCTAATGTGAACTATAAAATATTGAAATTATATAAGAAGTTAAATAATAGATCATACAACAAGTATGAAAAATCTACATACTTTATAGAAGTTATTAATTGATAAAAATATAAGTTATGGATAGGGTTATAAACTTGTACTTGAAAATTAATTTATTTTAGTCTGTGTTATATTTCAGTTGACTGTAAGAACATAATGACATAAATGATTTAGAAAATAAAGATCCACTATGTATTGTGACAAGGTCAAAGAAGATATACAAGATCATAGTGCATCATTGTTTGACACTATAACTTTGTCTAAACACACGATGCACTAGTTGTAAAAATATGGACCTATTTTCTCCTATCATAGGACTTGTTCTAATGTAATATATATATATATATATATATATATATATATATATACAAAATATGTATCAAAGACATAAAGAACCATATTAACCTACAATGTTCCTCTTAACACAATGATAATATATTATACTTTTACATTCAACACTTAGAAAAGAAATAAGTAAGTGAATTTAAAAAAATGTATGATAATTATTGCATCTTTTGATAAACATATGAAATTAAAATTCAGAAAATCTATTTCTAAAAGTCTGGTAGTTGAAAAAATTCTCCACAAACTTGATCATTAGTAGTGACATTTGCATCCATCTTGTCAATGCCATATTCAATTGCATTATTTACATCCTCTTTATTTGTCACTGTACTACTGATGCCTCTTATTTTAGTTAGCGTACTCCATGTTGTCATAGCTCTTTCATATGGAAACATATCCACTGTATAATAGGAAACATATAATCTCAAATAGGTTTCTAAATTTCTTTCCAATCTATTTCAAAGTTTTGACTTTATGAATGATAATGCACTAAATACTCTTTCATCTTTCACTGAGCCAAGAATCATTGTTTTATAGAGCTCATATAATTGGAAAGATTCACTTAGAATTTTCTATAGTATACTATTAAGATAATGTTTTTTCACGGTCTTTTAATTTCCCCATTCTCTGTTGGTTCACACAGAAGATGATATTTTTCAAACATTGTAATGCAAAAATGGGTTGACTAAGATGTTAGTAAATACTTTCCTAAAATACCTATAATTTCTAATCCATTCACCTCTATAATCTGCAAAAATGCATTACAAGACAATGCATGTATTTTTGAAATAAACTACTAACCATCATTTTACTATTATTACTATTCCAAAAAATGGGATTGACAACTACCATCACATCTAATAAATCATACCTTTGAAAATTATCTTTGATCTCCATAGATAAGTTTTGGGAAACTCTACTTAGTTTCATCTAGGTTTCAGATTGAGTAGTGTCATATAGAATACATGTTATAGGCAGTTATTTGGATTCAGCTTCCACAAGATTAGGTCATTTTTAAAAAGTGTGTATTAGATTCTCCTTCACATTAACAATGACACAAACATGATCATTAATATCCAACTTCAAATAACTATCAGGGTTACGTAAATTGGTCAAACATTGTCAACTACTAAAAATAAGGCCTTGAAACATTTCATTCAAATTGTATAGTATGTCAAAAGATTAACATACTCATTTTCTCAGTCATATGAAGTCCAAAATATAAATGGACCTCTCCTAATCATGTTTCATTAAACAATTCATTTCCTTCATCATTGGAAGAATTCCACATAAAGTTAGTAGTGTTTTCAAATCTATTAAATGGTATAACAAATCTTTTGCCTTGTCAATTTCTTTATGATATTTATACATGAAACCTACTAATGATGGATATTCTTCAAAAATTTGGCAATAAGTTTCATACATAGAAATCCACCTTGTATCAACATCTTTCAATAGTTTCTTACCCTTAATCACTCTTATTGCAAAATTTTGGAACTCTAAAACTATTTTTGGACTTATTGACATATAAGCATGTAGCTCATGAATGAGCTCCTCCACTTTGGCCACATTAACAAATTTGCTAACCATTTTATATGCAAGATTCATCCTATGAGCCGTCCAGTGAATTAGAATCATATATGGGGCAACTATTATTTACATCCAAACACACAAACAATTTCTATGCCCCTACATAACTAATGTACCATTAGCCCTAACACATACCAACTTTGTAGCTATTGCATAATCATCCATTCTAGCTTTATCTTTCAAATTTGATACAACCAATTTGTGAAGATTTTATGCATTGTAATTTTCTATGATTTTATAAACTACTAATAAATGAGGTTGCCTTGAATAGTTCTCAAAATTATACACATGAATGCAAACCTAGGATGTGTTATCAATTGTTGTGACCTCATTGATAGAGAGTGAGATAAATAGTGATTTCTAAACACTTTCTTTCAAATCTTCAATCTCAACCACTGATAGACATTTTGCCATTTCCAAAGCAATGTTTTTCAACCAATGTGATTATTAAATATTTAGAAATTCATTTTGTTTAAATAAAATATTATAATATAAAAAATCATAAATAGGTCTGCCTTTTTTTAGAATATGGTATATAGTAGAGAACTGTATGTATTTTGCCTTCATATGAGACTGCTTGACTTTTACAAAATTTGCTTCAATTATTATCTCTTTCTCCACAAGATGTTTTCAATGTTTCTTATCATTTTCATTCTCTTTTTCATATCTTATATGCATGCATTCTTCCACAGTTTTTCACTTGTGTGTTCTTGTTATCACTCCATCTGGGTGCTTCACTATCTCATATACTTTTTTATAATATTTCTCAATCGTGTCCAATTTCAATTGCATTTTGTGTTCTTTTCCTATTTTTTAGCTACATATTGTACATTTGTATTATTTTGAAGCATCATCAAAAACTTAGGTACTACAAGTTCTATGAAATTAAATTTTGTCACCCAGTCCACCTTAAAGGACCTTCCAATTGTCCATCTACTTCTCTTCCTTTAGAAAGACTTTTGAGTGGAGGTTTCAGTTGAACTTTTTGTTTGGTGGATGGTCCAATATCTTCTACCACTTAACTATCATTATCATTTTCATAAAAAACTAGAGGAGCATCTTTGAGTGGTGGCATGGCATCATCAAAAAAATCCTTAGGGTTGATATGTTATTCTGGTTGATTCTATCTTGTGATGTAATAGTGGGTATTTCTACATGTAAAATTGTTTTAATATTATTGAATAGTTGAAGTAAAATTTATGATAAACTATATATATATATATATATATATATATATATATATATTAAGTGCATTGTGATTGTGTGGAATTTTTAATTGGGTCTTTAAAATAAGATAATATGGATGATTTACTTAACGATTGGCTTATCCTTTTACCATTCCCACCAGATGCCATGATGGCCTATGATTTTTTTCTCTATCATTTGATACTCCCATTCAATACTATCATATGATAGAAGGGTTTTGCCCTTGGTTCACCAATTTCCCCAAATAGAATTTTTGTTTGGTTTAACCATTCAACTATGTCACCCAACTTTCCATTCATCACTAACTTCCAAATCTATTGTTCATCTCTTTCATTCAACATGACCATTTGACACTGTCATTTGGATATGTTATTTAGTTGGGTCATTCAGCTAAGTCATTTTATTGAGACATTCATTTGGGTCAATCAATTGGGTCATTTGGCTATGTCATTTAGCTAGGTCATTTGGCTGGGTCACTTGGCTATGTCACTCGACCATGTCATTAGGTTGTGTTGTTTATCTACATCATTCATCTCATGCATTCAGCTGTATTATTCAGTGAAATCATTTGGCTTGTTATTTAGTATTGTTATATATTTTATTTATTTGTTATTATTATTCAATTGTCTGCTCCTCTGGTTACAATTATACTTGTTCCCTTGGTTGGTATAGGTCAGGCCCTCAAGGGATCTACTGTATATATTTGGTGAATTTAAGTGTAATCTTATATATCATTATAAAGGGTTGGTGAGTGGGACCCCCAAAAAAATATCCCTAAAATTTTGGTGATCCGATCCCATCTACTGACCCTAAAAAATTTCCAAAACCAAAATCCTAAATATGGAATATTCATGAATTAACAAATATTTTTTGACAAAAAGACCTTGATTAAAAGAGTTGGGAAATGAGTTAGAATAATAAGTATAAGGAAAAGAATAAAAATAAGATAATATTGATAATGAAGAGAAGGGCAGAAAGGTAGAGCAAAAATAGAAGGAAATGGATGAAGAATAAGTGAATGAATAAAATTAACAAGAAGTGTTTTATGTTAAAATGATATACGATGAGAGAATTAATGGTGACACAAATAAATAAAACACATAATCCAAGAAATGTACCTTCAACATCAAACTTAGAAAAATATGTACTAATATATGAAGGAAGTGTTGGAGTAAAATAAATGATAATAATATAAAGGGTCAAGTGAAACATATTTGAAGATAATTTAATCTTATGGGAGAAACTAGAAGAAGAGGGTGATTTAAGCTAAGTGCACAAAAAAATGTCATTTATCCTTGACATGGATGTAGATGACCCATTATTTGGGATGCCAATAAATTTCATATAAAAGTAAGAATGTTACACCATGTGTGGTGAGATAGAGATTGTGCACATAGACCCCACAAAAAATGAATGAAGTTTAATTTAGATGTGCACTAGTTAATTTGGTTACCAAAGTATCTAACTATAATATTTTTAATAACACAAAAATCAAAAATAATAAATATATAAAATAAGTTGATAATAAGCACACATAATTAGAATAAAAGTTAACAATAATGGAGATGGAATTTTTGAATATTTGCCAATTAATACTAAAAGATGAAACAATCTTAATGGATGGGATTAAGCTAGAAGGAGTAAAGGATATTGATAAGGTGACCTAAATGGTTTAAAGGTTGTTGAAAAGGTAAATTAAATCACCAATATAAAGGATGAATAACAAAATGAAAAGGTGAAGGCACAACAATCATTCAATAAGTAGCCATAAAGTTTTGAGATGTTGGCCAAAATAAAATCCAAAGTAGATGTGTATGAATAGGTAATTGAAATATTTTCACACTAAACTACTATTATCAATGCATTTTTAATCAATGACTAGAATATGTATAAATACTTGGAGGTAAAGGTATTAAAAAACAAATACATGGCTGAAAAGAATCAAATTTGCAAGGATTACAATATTTTATGAAATAAAATAGATAAAAAGTTCCACAATTTTGAAAAAAGATTCAAAATCTTTCAACATAAGTCCATGGATGAATAAAAAAGTGAAAAACATATCAAGGACTAGCTCAAATGTGTAAGCTTCAAAATTAAAGGCATGAGAAGAAAACACATTTTTTTCCATGCTCAAGAATCTAACAATATAAATGCCTATCACGGTGTAAGTTCTAAAATTTTTGCTCTCCAATTGGAGTGTTTTTAAATAATAAATCATGAGAGATGGATCTAAGTTTTTAAGAGTATAAAGTAATAGGTTTGGCTGAGGATGTGCAACTAAATTAGTGCGGGGTGATGTTGTCCCCTATTTTTGTCTAGGTACAGAAATGTAAAAATATATACATGACACATAAATGGTGTAAAGGATATGTATATTCTAAAGTAACATATGAAAAATAACTACTTTAGATTTTGATTTGATAGATATACATTCCTTTATGTAGCAACCATTGAATTTTTATACAAATTAATGCAATGATTACATGATACTATAATGCCTAAGAACTCTTTGATTGAATCATGGATTACAATAATTGTTGGATATACACAAAATTATTATTATTTTTTTTTGTTAAGGTTCATGTGTTATCATCCATCTTTACTATAAATATTTTGAGATGATAAAGAATTTACTTTTAAGTTCTACTTTCATGTATGACCATAATTATTTTGTTTGAGTTCTAAATCATTTTAAATTGTGAATGATACTGATGTTGTGCATCATTTTTCAAGTTGAAGATAGGGGACATGAACCTAGTAGGCTAACAATTTATAACACCACATAAAATTTCAAAGGATTGTTCTAAACACATTTTGACAATATAAATATTTATGCCTTTTATTTATAATATCAATACTTGTGAGGCTTTCTATTAGCACATTGATCTTTTATCTATTATGGTATTATAGATATGAAGGTAAGCCAATGGTTGGAGTGGGTCTGGACCACCATGGATATAGAGGTTATCCAAAGATTAGGGTGGGTTTTTGCCATATGTTTTAGTAGAAGTTTCAAATAGACTTGTGAATTTTGTGAAAAACTAATGCAATGATTATAACATAACCTAATGTAGTCTCTAGAAAATTTTCTCATTTTCATAATCAATGTGAAGGCATGGGAAAAAAAATTCTAAATCCACTAACATATTATCCCATGACACATATAATTATATGTCCTAGGACCATAAATGTAGTCTATGTGACTAGTTTTTGAGTCATTTTTCAAACACTTTGAGTCTTCCTTGTGTATGCTACCACTTTTTTTTTTGCATGTTTACCATGTTTATTTCAACTAAAACATGTGACCAATATTTGATTTTAATTAATATCTCATGGATGTACATATTATTTTGTATAAATCCTAAAATATTAGTTAAGTTATAGTCCATCTAATGTAATCTCATTTTCAAAATGTTGTAGCATAGAAAAAGTACATGAATTTTTTTGGCAAACCATAACTTTTTGTTAAGGTATTTTACCTAGCTCTTTCAAATAACCATGAACTATAATAATTGTTAGATTTGTAGTTTTCTTTGTTAAGATTTTAAGTGTTATAATTAATCCTTACGAAAACCATGTTTTGCATATCCTGTAAACATTATGTTATTGGTAAGTGTATGTTTCATATATATTCATTAGTTGAAATATTTTGAGATAATATTTATAAATCTATTTTTTTCACATCCTAAAATCATTGAAATCTATGTGACCATATTTCATCAAGTAATTTTTTCAAATAATGCACATTTTTTTTGTATGCTAACATATTTAATATACATGTATATAAGTATGTTTGCAACTAAAACATACAAAAAAATAACCATCATTGATTAAGTTTTAGTGGATGTGTGTACCCTTACATATAAATCTTAAAATATAATGAAGGTACACACCCTCTAATATAATGATTTTTGATATACTAAAATATTCATATGGCATTGCATTGAGAGGAGAATACTAAAATATTCATATGGAATTGCATTGAGAGGAACATCTACTATTATTAATAACATATCATGTCATAATATTAAAATAATTTTCTACTTAAAGAACACAAGTAATTTTTTTAGTCCATTATTCAATTTTTATCCCATAAAGAAATCAATTTTATAAAGAAATCATGTGATTATGCATAAACAATGGATGTACACATACTTATATAACAACCTTGAATTTTTAGACAAAATAATGTAATGATTATAGGATATTTTGATGCAATGAGTGATTTGAACCTAATACAATATCAATTTCAAAATAATACATTATAAATAAGGCACATGAACTTTTTGACAAATGGATGTAATAGTTATGAGATATCTCAATGTAATAACTAGATAATTCCTTCAATTTTATAACCAACATGAACACATGGGATAAAAATTTAGTAAATTAACTAACATGGCATTCCATAATGTTAAGATCCTTGCCCCTTTAAAAAACATAATAATATGTCCTAATTACATCATTTGTAGTCCAATTAACCACTTTATTTTCAATCAAATTTTCAAAAAAAATTGTACCTTATGTATGCTATCACATTTTGTGCACATGTATATCAGGGTGTTTGTAACTAAAACATATGACAAATTTATGTTTTCAATTATACTTTGATGGATGCACATAACCTTATGTAGCAACCTTAAATTGGTATGAAACTACATACCATCTTATAATGCAATGCTTTTTTAAAATCTAAAAAATTCATATGTTGTTACACTGATATCAACAGCTATAAAATCTACTAACATGTTAGGATATAATTATAAGATCCTTTATAATTCATAAAACACAAACAATTTCCCTAATTCCATCATTCAATTATTATTTTGATGGATATAGATATAACTATTTGGAAACCTTAAATTGTTGAAAAAAATAACACACTAATTTTAGGATCATGGAATGAGTGAGAGATGACCTGAATGTCATATCAGTTCAAAAATAAAGTAGCATAGAGAAGGCAGGGGAATTGTTTGACAAATGGATGCAATAATTATAAGATATTTTAACTAGCAATAATTAGAAAATTCCTTCAATTTTAAAATCTATGTATAGGCATGAGAGAAACATATACTAAATTCACAAATATATCAATCCATAATTATATAATCCTTTTTTTCATAAAACATAACTATATCTCTAAAGTCCATCATTGCAGATCATGTGACCACATTTCATTTAGCTATTATGTCAAATATTTTATGTTCCTTATATATGCTATCACATTTTGTGTGCAAATATTTTAGAGTGTATACAACTACAAGACATGACAAACATATACTTTCTATTTTGTTTTTATGGATGTGTATACATTTATATAGCAACCTTGAAATATTATGTAAGGTACAAACCCTCTAAACCCTATAAACAATCTTAGTTCATAAAATGTGACAACATAGAAAAGGTATATAATCTAATTGACAAATTATAATGATTATATGGTACTACATTGAATTAAAAGAATTAAAATTTACATTAAATTTTTGTATAAATCTATCTTGGGCATCTTTAGTACATATAAAAAAGAGAAAAAATGGGGGGAAAATGTTCTCTATACAATTTTAATTAAATAATTGACCATTTTTCAAAAGCATATTGGAAAGTGGGACCAAAAAAATGTATTATTATCTAATTAAAAATAATCATTTCATTCCATACTTAGAACACTACATTTCATTAATTTACATCATTCCAATATCCTAAAGGGTTTCTATGAATATAGAAATTATAATGCACAAGAGTTATAATCAGATCTAAAACATACAAATTAGGTTCTAAACTTAGATATAAACATACACTAAATTTATTATGTTGATAATATGATAAATATTAAGTACAATTAATATATGTATGAAAATGAAAAAGAATTAATATAATTATATGGTTTTGATGCTAATATAGTAATGGATCTAGAACAAACATAAATTAGGCTAGAAAATGATTCTAGAATAGTTGTCAGAGTTTAGAACTAATGTTTCTAGATCTCTCAACACTAATGTTAGCATGGGACAGTTACATTAATGTTACTATTTGGGTTCAATGCAAGTGTCTTATACATAATAGCTATTGGAAAATGATACAACCACTTGGATTATTTTGTGTTTATCTTTGCTTCCATCTAGTGTATTTAGATATGATTCATGGACTATTTCTCTTCCTATATTTTCAAAACCCTAGTTCTTCATCTTCATAGTGACCTTGGAGAAAAATGAGTTAATGGGCACATGGTTTTGATTTGGTCCCAATTACCCCTATGTCAATGAGCATGGCCTACATAGCCAATACTTTAAAGAGGTCCTTAGACTAATGTAGTTATCCCATACATGTTAGCTTATGTGTGAATCATATAATATGTGTAAAGCAATCAAAATAGTGACCTAACTTGTAACTTAAAAAATTGAGCTCTTGGGCTACTCCTTTAATACTTTAGACATGTACATGTGTTGTACTTATGAATAGTAAGGAAATATGGAAGCTTTTTTCAATTTAATGCTTGATAGAGTGCTTTTGATAAGTTACCTTGGTCACTCTTGGTATTTTATAGGTGAGGAATGAATGAGGGTTGATCTTGTATTCATATCAATCCCTTTGGATAAATAAATCACATTAAATCACTTAGGCTGACCATTAGGATACATTTCATTTCAAAATTATATAACTTTAGGGCACTAAACACTTTTGTCAAGTTTAGAAACTAGCATTGACATTAGTGTATGTCCTAGACTTTAGTGTCTAAGGAAAAATAAAGTGGGTATAGGTTTAGGATTCTAGAAACGGAAGATAAGTACATTTTAAGCATTTTGAGCAAGATAGAAGGCATGGGTTATCAACATAAGATTGATTAGACTAAGAGATAGGCCAAGGGGAATAAGATAGAGTAAATGTGATATGTGCACAAGAAAAAAATGTATATAACTGAGAGGAATAACCAAGGTCTGAGTTTTCCAAGTGTACAAGACTGAGGTACTGTATAATCTATAAATATCATCTATATTTCCCCCATTTTAATCTAGTAATAAAATTACTAGTTTCAAAAAAAAGAAAGCTTACATAGGTGTGTATAACCTTATCTTTGCATGTACCCAACTTGAGTGATTTTTAGTGACTAAAATGTAACAAAGAGCATGTTACAGTATATAATCAATGTATATAATATGTAATTTCAAGTGCTTGAAATATATTTAAATTGAAAGAGTAAGGTTTAAGAGTAGACCTGTGTGTTGATGTAATCACCTTATCAATTGGCAAGTTGATTTGAAAAACATATATCACTGTAAGGCTCTCAAATTGAGATTAGGACAAATATATATATATATATATATATATATATATATATATATATATATATATATATATATATATATATATATATATATATATATATATATATATATATATATATATATAAAAGAGAGAGATATTTTAATTTACATTCCCACAAATTTGGAGCAAAATTGAGTTGCCATATGGTAGTTAAGATTAACTCAACCATGAAATCTAGTGATATTTAATGTAGATTGTGAATCCAAGAAAGGGTTAATAAATTGCTAGTGAAATAATCAAAACAAATTAAAGACATAACTTCTCAAGTCTAATCCATATGTTGAGTTATATTATTCACAAAAACTAAATACATAATAGAAGATAAAAATAATGTTTATACCTCCTTAGAAGATTTGCTTGAAAAATAGTTTGTAGATACTGAGTTTGGCTTGTGAAGCTAGGAGTCCTTGGTGATGCAAATGCTTTGTGTGCAACACCTTCCCTTGTTCACTTATTATTTTTATTTGGCATGATAATACAGATGATGTTGAAGAAATTAAAGCTTATAGAATGATTCCTACATATTAAGTCTAGAATAGATAAGATTTTCTAAATTAGAGGAAGAACCTCTAATTTATAGACTTTTAAAATGAATGTAAACCATCCATCTTGAGATGAGAATCAAGGGCCCAAAATGTCTCCTACATTTTCATGATGAGGAACATGGGGCACATAAGAAGAGGATAGTCTTTTTTAAGAAGATGTAAGCTTTTTAAGGTGTAAGATTTGTAAGAAGCTAGGCCTTTCCATTTGATTTGAATATTAAATTGGAAAGTTGCTTGGATGATAAGGATAAATAGGAATATTTATTTTTCTATATTTTTAATATGTACATTCCATCTAACCTCATTGAAATAAGAAGATTATCTAACTAATTCCTCTTAATTAACTAATGTAATGTGATATGAATTTGATGGGGAAAAAATGATAATAGAAGAAATAATTGTAATCAATACAAAATGTTTCATTTTAAGTGTCTAATTTTTTCCATTGTTTGAGAAATAATTGCAAGAAACTAGGCACAATAACATCTTTTCAAAGAATGAAAAAGGCATTAAGAAGAAATTTGAATTTTTAGCTAAAGAAATAATAGACAACCCATGATGCCCCCTCTAGAGGACATATAGGGATGAAAGAAATGTATGGGATTTTAAAAATAGAGAAATAAGAATGGTGAACTTAACTCATGGATAAGCTTAATCCAAATGAGCTAATGCTTTCACACTTTGATAATAATAGTTAAGAATAATAGAGTAAAATTGACACGAAGGTGGAGATAAGTGGGAAAGATACCCCAATAGGGAAAAATGATGGTACGAGGTCATAAATAGGATGGTATAGATATATAAATAGATTTCCCCAGTAAAGTGGGTGTAATCATTGATAGGTCTAAATGATTTGCCCATGTAGGGAAGATTTCATTGTTAAATGATGCAAATGGTTAACTTATTGATTGGAAAGCATAACTCAAGGATTTATCCTATCACACAAATTAAAAATGTGATGATAGATGAAAATGTAGGTAAAATGTTATAATGAATTTTCAAAAAAGGAATAATCCACAATAAACTATGCACTTATGAATGTTCAAAATGATAAGGTAAAAAAATGAGAAAAACAAGATAATGATTGAAGAATGATGTGATTGGATTGGAAGAATTTTAATAAAATTATCATTACTTTTTATATATGCTCAGATGTATCATGAGGAGCATATAAATTAGCCATATGGTCTAGTTGATGGATATTTAGTGAAAAAGGAGATTTTTTTTCTACAACATTACCAAGTACACTCCTAGATCTAGATTTTTGATGTAGCATGAAATAATATACACCATGATATAAAACACCATGATGAATTAGTTATAATGTGAATAAGATTTTAACCCTGATCTAATAGATAATTGTCAAAAACACACCAATGATAAGATCCATGATGATAATGTTGATAAATGTCAATGGATGGACTCAAGTACAAATGTGTAATAAGAAGTACCATGATGATGACCCTAATAGAATAATAGATTGAGTTGATGTGACAACAAAAAGAGGAAATAAACAAGCAAACACACACACAAAAACTTGAAAATAAAATCAACAAAAAACATCTTGTTATTTAACCAAGTCCAAATCCACATGTGAAGGCTTGATGATAATGATAAATGGATGGTTCCCCTAAGAAAGGATACATGCAAGGGAATTACACATATCTAATGGCTAAAAATATTTGAAACCAATAATGAGTCTACCCAGTAGGGTAGATTTGGGAAGGACACATCCCAATAATGGTTTAGGACCTAAAAGGATTAAATTAAGGATTTTGACTGGATTTAGAACAAGACAAATGTTTTTGGATTTTGGGGATTTATATCTTGTTTTGAGATTGTAAGACATTTTCAAATGTTTAGGTTTTTATGGATTTATATCTCGTTTGGAGATTGGAATCCTTTTCCAAATTTTAAGTCTTTTGATTATTTTGAAAGTTTTTGGGCTTTTCAATTTTTGAATGTTTTTGGAAATTTTGGGTATCTTAACTTAATGGATATTGACAAGATATAAATGGTGCCTACTTTTAAAATGGTGAGAGCATAATAAAAATGTTACTGGTCTAGAAGTGCCCCTAAGAAAGGATACATGTAAGGAATAAATGAGAGATAAATAATAGCAAGCCAGTGTAATAATTGCATATTTTGTAGTATTAAGAAATACTGAAGGATAAGTTAGGATAAATAGGATCCTAAAACAAGGTTAAGGCACCACAAATGGTATGGATATTACTCAAAGGAGAGATTACTTCATAAGGAGGATACATCTTATTAAATTATGTGATGGCATAAGTAAAGTGGTAGAATCTATTACTATGAGCTGAGTTTCATAATATGGGTGTCTATTAGGATCTACAAAGTCTTTTTGGCAAAAGGACATCATCACTAAAAGCTAGGTTTTATGGGTTATAACTGAATGAAGACTTGAAAAGATTTTCTTTGAAGATTTTAAATATTATTTTTGGTAAAATGCCATCACTATGTTGAATGATAATATATGGACTACACCTAATTCAAGATTTGGAGATCATATCTTTGTAAAAGGTTGATATGTCTACATCCTCTACCCTAGTACCTTGGTACCAGTGATCTATGGAGTTAAATAATTATGACCTTGCTATCATGAAGCTCAGTGACCCAGGGTATTGCATATATAATTGGAGAAGGTGGGGTAGAGTTGAAAGCTATTTAAGAAATTACTAACCCCATGAGGACCTCAAGATACAAAAATAAAATAAAACATCAGATGTGGATCATATGACATGGACATCCATGATGTGAGATAACATGGTAAAATAAATAAAGGGGATTATGACTACACATAATTACTTTGTTGGGATGACCGTGTGACTAGGGGTTATGTGTCCACACCAAAAGGTGAGTGTACATGACCTAATTCAAGTGGCACAACTATTTGGTAGAATTAATAATGTCATGGGACCCATTGAGTCAACAAAGTAGATAACACATCATCAAATAACAATGGTCATATAGGATATATAACCTGTCATCCTGAGAACAAAGTTTTAACGTGAATTTATTTATTTTACAAGGTCATGATAGAGTAAGGAAACATGAAGTTTTATAATGGAATACAATGTAAATAATGGGAACTTAGGTGGGGATGATCAATGTCCACCACCTTCTACCATGATCTACACGTTGAATGTGCATATGTTACACTAATGGAGATTTATCCTCAACCATAACCTCAATTGGAATGAAGGTATGAGTTTCAATACACAAGATTCAGAGCAAGGGAGCATAACCCAAGGCTGGAAGAAAATGAACAACTACCAATTTGTCATAGAGGGAATCCCCACTCTCTAAGGGGATACATGCCAATGTAATGGAAGGTGTTTATTATGTAAGATAAAAAAAAATGAGTAGATGAGTGTATGGATCAAGTTAGCAAAGAATGGAAAAAGATAGAGAGTGGAGCATGATTTTTTATTGGGGTGATGAATGTGGAATATGGGAGTAGAATATGCCCACCAATAGACATTGATATAGGGAGGAACATAGATTAGTTATTGAAGCCTACAGTAGTGTTTAGAAACTATGAGGAAACTAGTCATGCAAGCTAAATGTGTTTGAAGAGTAATGTTGTTGATGTTATTTTAGTAAGAAATAAACAAGGAGGATGGCATGATTTGAATCCAAAGTTACCAGATAATCAATATAATGCTAGGAGAACAACCAAATGAAGGCATAATTCCTAAGTAGTAAAAATATTTGTATATACCTTAGGTGATATTTGTGTAACCTTACTATGTGTTTGGTTTGTACCCCTATTTGTATGCATTGTGTGATACCTCACATGCAAAATAAAATAAAAGAGTTTTTTAATTATTTTGAACATTTTAAAAATGTTTTGAATGTTTTTTTGGAAATATCTAGCATATTTCCATGTTTGACACAAACCTAAGGCTATTTACATGTCTAAGATTATGGTTTGGATTAATAGTAAATAACTAAACCTTTTTTGGCACAAATATGACTCATAGACACTAGTTCCAACATGTATAATGTTTTAAAAATGAAAAAGGGGAATAGAAGAATAAGGAGTGGCTAAGTTGACTCCAAATTCCCTAGGCAAGTGAACATTGCCTATACAATCCCATCAACACTATGTCTAACATGAGATTTAGGTCAAATGTGGTTCTTCCAAGATTTGGGATACAATAAAAATGATAGGTATGAGATGTGTACACAAAGGAAAATAGGAATGGGTGCACAACATTGTAAGATTATTAAGTGAAAATCAAGAATAATGAAAAGGAAAATGGAAATGGTCATGACTAGATAAGAAGTTCCTACCTAGATTGGAATAAAAAAACACTATAAAATAAGATGAAAAAGCAAAAAAAATAATTGTGGCTTAATATCTCTTAAGTAGATTTCAACTCTTTTTCTAAATTTTTTATTTTCTAGGTGGTTTTTGGGATTTTCAAAATTTTAGGGTTTTTTAAGTAACTCAACTCAATTGAGGATTAAAAGATATATAATGGGGAGAACATTACTTAAATTAATCATAAAATGGTGAGAAAATTGGAATGGGGTGACTGAGTTGGCCTTGGAAACTGAGTGCTACCTATGTAATCCAAAAGGACCTCAGGTCAATGTAGTTCCACCGTAGTGGAAAATAATATAAATCAATAACATGGGCAAGGATATAAACATATATGATATAGAAATTAGTGTAAGGACTGATAGAAATTGGCACAAGACAAGAAAAGAATGAAAAATACATAAATTTCAAGAACCATTAATTAAATTAATCGTGCATGTGTGTTTGAGTGACTTATTTCAAAGATGTGTTGATGATGACCAAATATAAATATTTTGATGGAAACTTTATCCAGATCTAACATCTAAAACTATTTGTAGTACTTTTTGAACCATAATCAAGGTCAAGATTGGTATTAGAACAATAGAATAAGATAAAATAAGAACAAATATAGATAGGAAATGGGAATGAATGGGAAGTGTTCAATGGTTGTTCCCCCAAGTAGGGGTCCTCATAGGCAATGTTCAAGCAAATCAAGCATAATTTTTTTTTAGATGAATAATATTCATGTGCTCATTCAGCTCTTCTACCTCTACTATGAACAATCTGTATGCTCTAGATCCATAATTTATGGTGATGATGAATGGGCCCAGCCAATTAGGTTCAAACTTTCCTTTCATTTCATAGCAACATTGGTATTTTGTTGGTTCTCTTTGAGGACTAGGTCTTCAAGTTCAAAATTTTTGTGTTTGACATGCTTATTTTCACTACGACATAACCTGTTATGATATGCTTGAAGGTTTTTCAAAGCAACCACTTTATTTTCATCAAGTAGGTCTAATTCTTATAGTTGAGAAACTCAGTATTCCTCTTCATCAATGATATACTTTAGTGAAATCTACAAGGTAACTTGATCTTAATAGGGATAATGAATTTAGTTCCATAAGGGAGTATGGTGAGTCTCCTATTGGATTTTGGGTATTGGTATGGTAGGCCAAGAGGGTAAGAAATAATTGTAGATGACAGTCATGGCCAAAAGCATTAATGGTCTTTTTAAGGATTTAAACTAGGTTTTTGTTACATGCTTCAGCTTGGCCATTGCTTTGAGGATTAAAAGTAGTGGAAAAGTGTTGAGTAATTTGGTATTTGGCACATAGGGATTTAATGTCCTTATTTTTAATGGAGCCACCATTATTATAAATGAGGTCAAAAGGAATGCCAAAATGTAAAATGTGTGATTGAGTATGAAATTAGATATATGTTTGCATGTTACATAAGTGAGGGGAATAACTTCAACCCACTTAGTAAAGTATTCAGTGGTAGTGAGGATATGTTTATGGCTATCAAAATAAGTAGGATTTATTGTCCCTATGAGATTGAGTCCCCATGTCAAAAATGTCCATGACATAGTGAGAAACTATAATTTTTTGGCTAGAGCATGAATAAGATTAGCATGTTTTTGACAAACCACACTTTTTTTACATAAGTAGTTACATTGGTCTCCATGGTGAGCTAGTAATACCTTGTATACAGGAGTTAATTGGTAAGGACCATGTTATTGGTGTAGTCCCCACATATCTCTTTATGTAACTCATTAAGAATTAATCATGACTCTATTAAATATAAACAATAAAGAAAAGTTCCATCATATTTCTATGATAGAGTGTGGCACTAAGTATGGTATAATGAGAGTTACTATGAATGAAGGATTTTTTCTCTTTTATGGGAAAGGTTAGGAGGGATAGTGTTATCATGGATATAGGAAAATATTTTAATGTACCAAGGTGTATAGGAACCAAAAACATTGCATACCATTTCAAATGATGGACATTCATGAGCTATCATCAAGAGATGTTTGATAAGGAAATAGTAATAAAAATTTTGATTTGAAATTGATGTTAATGAACCAATAGTTTCCATTTCATCGATAATCTTATTATTGGTTCTTGAAATTTTCTCAACTATATGTAATCAAAGTTTTGTACTATATTTTCCACCATCTTCTTGTATGGAATAATTTTATCATCTTTTATTTGGTACTATTTTGTTACCTAATTTATAATCAACTGAGAATCCCCATGAACATGTAAATATTTGTGTTGTACCCAACACACCCTTTTCCCATAAAGAAATGGGGACCCACCTTATTTTTGAAATTATGATCATAATGGGGAATCGTTTCCATATGTTTATTCAAAATTTGAGAAGTCTAAGACATTTCACTTTTTTGGAAGATGGTATTGGCATTGTGCTTATTGTGTTTATGAGACTAACTTGTGTATTACAAGGAAATTCTTTGGGTTCATAGTCTTTGAGTTAATTCTTTCAGCCTAAGTGCAAACTTATCTTTTGGATGCTATGTTTTTCAAAAAAAATGGTCTTATTCTCTTTCAGGCTTAATATTTTGGGAAGCCTTATTTTGTTGAAGAAATTATTACAAACTCTTTATCTAAAACAATTCTCCTGACAAAATTTGACCTATAGATTCTTTTCCTTAAGGAACTCTGGACAACATACACTTTCCCCAAAATAAATTTATTGATGGATTATCCCTTTGATCCTATCCAACCTACCCTTTAAAACTTTTTAAATGACCCTTATCCTTATGAGAGTAATCTTTCGGAGTTTTTTAAGTGCCCTTTGGCCTTTACGAAGTAGATCCTTCAAATGAACTTATGCCCCAAAGTAGACCCTACAATTTATTTCCACATACGCTTTAAAACCCTTCCAACTAACCCTTCAGCCTTTCTAAGTGAACCATTTACCCATTATTGACCACTTCTTTTAGGGCACATACCCTTCAAGCTCTATGTTGCCTATCCTTCAAATTTTTTTCTAAACCCTCTACCCTACAGGACTTATCCTTCAGGTTATGTCTTTTGACCTTTTTCCAACTTACCCTTTGGTAATTTGGCATTTCCCTTTGGATTTTTTTGAAGTGCCCTTTCTATCTTTCCAACCTACCATTTGGACTTTATGGAAGTCTCCTTTGAAAAGATTATTGTGGCCTTTTTTCCTACAAAATTTCTTTAGCACTTTTACAATTTCCCTTCACCCTTTTCATTCAAAACTTTTATTCCATGCCCTTGCTAATTACTTTAAACATTTTGTCTAATGAAAATGACCCTTCAAGTTAAAAGCACATACCCTTCAAGTTTTGTGAAAGTACCTTTCAGGACTTTTGAAGTGACCCTTAGACATAATAAAGTGCCCTTCAAAGATCAAAGGTGACCTTCATCCCTCTAAAACTACCCTTCAAGAATTTTAGTAAGTGCCCTTAGTCATTTGTGAAGTAGACCCTTCAAGACTTTTATCATGGACAAAATGCCCTACAAAGTGGACCCTTTGAACTAAAAGTACCCTTCAAGAGTTTGAAAATACCCTTTATCCATGAATTAACCCTTCAAAATAATAGTTTCAATAATTCTACCCAATAAAAATACTCCCTCAGAATAATTACTATGAACACTTTCTTCGAAACTAATACACTAAAAGAATCAGTCTATGAACATTGACCTGAAAGCACCTTCTCAACATTATACTCGTAATTTATTTATTATGGAGAATATTATTAAAATTGTACCATACTTATCTAAGAAAAAATAAAATATTTCCTATTTGATAAACACTAAAGACCCCCACTAACCCAAGCTAGCAAATTTGAAAAGTGAACATTACACATTTATATCGCACAAACTAGTATTCAATGCAAGATCTTATATAGATGATACGCAGCCATTAAAGCTATCATTTACATCTAATTTAACTTGTAATCAAAGAATATTCATTACTAACAATGATCAAGATCCCTAGTTCATACCTTGTGAATTCAATGAGTATAATAGGGACTAAGCTAAGAATCAAAGTGATTACATAGTACATAGCATATCAAAGGGAATTACAACAATCTAGAACATACATCTATGGCTTCCACATCTAGAAAATTCTAAGGAAAAAAATACTCCATTTGTATTCTCAATCAAGGATTATATAAAATTCAAAGACACTATCTTTGATGTGGAGGTACTCTAAAATAAGTATCATAACTACTCACAACTCTAGGACGTTATTGATTCAATCGACATGTTTTTAGTAGATGATGAAACAACACTAGTAAAAAGGCTATTCATTTAGGAACTTATAGTATATAAATGCTTAGGATTGCATTTTTTCATGGACAAAATATAATTTATGTTGTTTATAGACCTCCTTAAGGATTTTTTTCTTTTCTGAAAAAATATAAAAAAATGATTACTTGTTGCATTCTTGTGGAGACACAGTAGTTGCATGCATCTGTAGAAGCTATTTTTAGAGGTATCTATCTCTCAACATATCGAATGCTTATTATGATAAACACAATTAGGTCAAATTAAAATCATAAACCTCAATCCCAAAGGTGTTCTCCTCATGGTTACTCCTATATCAATCTATCACCTGGTAAGCGATGAAGCTGAAGGGAGAGATTCCAATCGATAAATTTAGAGTGGGAATTAGGATAGGTATGGATTTTCTTAACAGATTATATGGTATGCCCAGCATCCATTATGTAAATTTAGATTATATATCATTTATTTATATGATGTTGTCACATGATGCTACCTATTCCCTTGGGAAGGTCATTAGTTTTAGATTGAGAGAGCAAATTCTACATAAGGATAAGCATCCCACTCCCACAAAATATTTCTATATGATGTTCATATTTGGTCAATGTATTCATGGGAACTTGTTACAAGGACTTGGGAAATCTATGGGCTCTAGCCATAGATTGTATAAAAAATATAATCTATGATCACTTCTAATTCTTTCATGTATAAGCTTACCACAAGCATATGGTCAGGATATGCAAAGATGTTTACCCATAGCTGTGGTAAATGCCTCATCTCAGAGAAAATACTCTAAATAATTCAAGTAGGAAAGGAGATTTTTTCTAAAATCTAGACTTTACAATCATCATAGTCTAGGGAAATAAGGTTGAGTCTCTATATCTTCCAAGGTATGTACCTGATAAGTTGGATGAGTAAGAGATTGCTTTCTAGTTGTGGAACAACATTGAGGAGGATCTGTCTAGGCATCAAAAAGGATTATTCTTTGGAAGTTTGATTTCCATAGGTATAATGACATATACCATGAATAAACATCTTGGATATGTTGGATAAAAGTAGAATTGATATGGCTTCCCCATAATGGTACATAGAGATTGGGACCCCCATGGGTAGATCCAATAGCATATTCATGGTTTCAACATTCATTATTGCCACCAAAATTATTGTTATGATTTTATTTTTATGAATACCAAGTCAGATGAAGAAGTACTAGAATGAACACAAATTTTTGGCCTATAAGAAGGTCATTTGATAATGATCCAAAATGAACCTAGTATCTCCACTAGGGAATTGGACAGTCGAAGAGCTCTCTTTAAAGGATGGTAGCATTTAGAATTTTGGAGAGGGAAATCTGGAGAGCAATAAGCTTCCTCATCTTAAGGACTTCCATTAAATTTGAAATTAAAGTTATTAAAGAGAGAATTAGGGCTCTTTAATCCTAGTGCATAGATCAAAAGGGGTGAAAGAGGAAATCCTACCAATTTGGACTCATATGAGGAGGAGGAAAAGATGTAAGAGATGCCTATTATCAATAGTAGTTAAGTTCCTATGGCTACCCCACATGTATCTAGTATTTCATCTATTGGGGTAGCTACTACACAAGTAGAAACATCCACCTCCCAAAGCTCTCCCATTGAAGGAAAGACTCAATTGGTCTATACCCAAAATCTCAAGACTCCCACAGGTATCCTAGTAGTGCATATATATCAAGGTTAGCTTATTCCACCTCCTAGTTCAAAACAATCAAGATAAGATTAGGTTATCATCAAAGACATAAAAGATGATTCAAATAAAGAGGTTGAGTTGTAGACAGCTAAATCTATGAGTGTTCAGGGTGATCCCATTGAGCTTCATCTTTAAGGTACACATACCTATTCTAGTTTCCCTTTGAATTCAATTTATATCATTGATTAGGTACCTATCTCTTCTATGAAATTCCCCATTCCCTCTACTATATCTACCCCCTTATTTCATTCCACCTTTTTACCCATTCCTTCTATTTCCAAAATCACCATTGATCCCTCCATTACCACTACCACACCATTTCCCATGGCTATTCCCTTTGTACCTATTGGTACTTCTACTATGAGACTTCAAAAAAAGAAGAAGGTAACCAAGAAAGTACAGATCACTTTGGCCACCCCCCAACTTCATTTCTAGTCTACATAACTCTCCCTTCCACTCCCCACTTCCACTTCTACAGAAGAAACCAAAATAACTAGCACAAGCAGGGAAAGGAAGGTAAAACCTCACATAGTTATACTCCACCCACTTCTTCAAGTTGGAGGAGTGGACTGGTTAAAAATAATATGGCCTTCCTTTCTTGATGTCTTGAAAAAGGCTAGTAATAAATAGAATAAAGATGAAGAGGAAGCTGAGCAAGAAATTGTTATTACAACTACTAATACACCCCTCAACATTCCACCTTGGGCCATAGATTTTAGGAGTCAAATGTCAACTTATAATGTCACTGAGATCCCCTACATGTCCACTTTGTTTGATCCAACAACTAGTTCAATCCAAAGAGTATATAAGATAAAATTTGAGGATGACTAGGGTATAAGAATCATCATTAAGGAATGATAGCAGGTGTTCTCCCTCACTAAGAGGCATAATAGGTAGCTAGGGGAGTTTGTATATGAAGATAATATTTTAGACCTAGATCAAGCACATAAGGATATGGTGGTGTCCATCCATGAAGGCATGGAGTTAGCTCAACAAGAGCTAGAGGAGGAAGTATAGGAATTGAAAGCATAGATTGAGTAGTTCAAAGAATAATCTAGGACAGTGCATATTCCTACAAGTATCAAAGTTGAGGTTCAAGAGGTCAATTCCAAGTTCTAAAATTATTTGTAAGCCTAAAAATTCATGAAGTCTGAGATGGCACTCCATGTGAACCAAGCAAATCAACTATGTGGCTCTTTGGTTCAAGATAGTGCCAAGCTAAAAATGTTAGTTGTTTACACATAAAAATCATTATATAACCACCTTGATTTAATGACCATATTTGAGGAATCTAATGCCTTAAAATTGGTTATCATTAGACATGAGGAGGTTAAATAATGGTTGAAGGAAATTGTAGCTTTAATTCAAGAATACCAAGCACATGAAGTCCAACTCCTCAAAATTTTAAATGAGTTAAAATTGTCTAAAGTAAGAAATTCTATAAGAAAATTGATTAGTAGAATCAATTTTGATAAAATTGTCTAGGAGGCCACCAAAAACTTCAAGCAAATCATACAAGGCTTGGAAGTGGAAAGAATAAAAGTAGAGTTAAGAAAAGCTAGGGGGGAAGGTGACTAAAGTGGAAATTTTTAGGAGTGAGTTACAACTAGCTAAGGATGAACATGCAACACTCCTCAAGAAAACCAAGAGACTCCACTAACTTTCATTGCTTAACTTAGATATCATTTGCCAACAACCTAAGGTAGCACACAAATTCTATCAGGATAATGAGGTGAAAAAAATGAAGCTTATGGTAGTTTTGTGACATATTCAGCTTCTACTTCAACTTCCACTTCTATTCAGGCCCATGCAACACTTTGGACCACACATCCTTAGCCTTATGCATGTACAAATCCTAGTAGCATGTATATTTAGATTCTCCTTATAAAATAAATAGATCATTGTAAAATTGACTTTGTATTTTTTTTACATGCACACATTGCATGCTTTTGTAAAGTCAATCTATCTATTTATATATATTTTTAGCTTTTCTTAAATGGTTTTAGACCACAGTTAGAATTACACATTCTAGCCGCCATATGTAACAATCATGCCTAGACTTAGAGGATGAGATCTCCCCTTCCCTAAGATCTATAATTATAATTATACCACCCACTTTTTTTTGTTAGAAAATTTTGGAATATAGAGTATCAAGCCATTTTGGTCATCAAGTAAAGTGTTTGAGTATTTTCTTTTCACTATTGTGGTATTAGTTGTTAATTTTATGATTGTTTTCTTCAATAATATTTAGTGTGATAAAGTGTGGATAGATTCTTGATTGTTTTGATTAATATGCTAATCCTAAATGTGCAATAAATATTAAAGATTGGTGAATGTATTTATTAAATTAGTTAAGTTAGATTGAATCATATTTTTGGATGTGTATTTGTGTTTTCTTGGTGTAGTCTTCTAAGTGTGTGTTACAACTACCTTATATAATCTATTAGCCTGAGCCATAATGTCCTGATTAAAAGGTGTGAAAATTTTGTCTCGATAAGATCAACCATTGTCTAAGGCTAGTGAATTTCCTACATATTCTTCCCTTAGACTCTTTAATCATGTTTGACTACTTGTGTGTAATTACTACTAACAACAGGCATTGGTTTTAAATAAACATAGGTCTATCCTGAAGCAAACTAGGGAAGTAATTCTTGAGACCCATGGAGATTTATTATCTACCTTACCTTACCCTATTTTTGTGATTTATTATTGATATCTAACCACTCTATATTAGAGGCTATCCATCCATCCAACTCACATAGGAATTCACCCTATTATAAATCCACACCTATATCTAAAAAACTTGTTAACAACCTGCATACCCTACTAGCTATTCCATCAATAAGTTGTAAAAAACCACATACCTACAACTTGTGCCCTAGAGTGTATTTTACCTCCATTGAGATCTTAAAATGTTAGAGGCCTCCTAGTTATGGATATAGTGTGCATAAAACCTAAATCAATAGTTTCACTAGTGCTAGAAGGAGGGCCCTAAATTTCCTCCCAATAATAGAGGTTAGTCCTTACGTAGAGTCACACTAGAGTCACCGAAGAAAATGAACATATCCAATTCCTATGTTGGTTTATTAGTATCACCTTTAGCAAGCCATAAGAAACCTATAGTTATGCCAATAGCTCTAGTTCATAACAATCCACCTCCACTAGGGCACCTTTTACCTATGAAGAACCCTTTGCTTGTTAATCAGCTAATGGCTTAACAACAACCTTGGTTAGTTGGAATTTCCATTTTTGTACCATGGGATGTGCATTATTTACCCTAGAACCTCAAAAATTATCTACCATCCTTTTCTCCTTCAGGGCCAAGGACCACAAAAGAGCATATTAAATCTATTAAACTTGCTTTAAGATTAATGAATGTAGTGGATAAATATGTTGCATGTTAGTTATTCCCTTTTACTTTAATGGATGTTTCTTATGATTGGTATTTGAATCTAATGGAAAACTCCATCACTAATTGGGAGGATTTTAATATCTTTTCTTGCATAGTTTGGATAGGTCACCAATCATAGATTGGTATATCAGCACTTTACCAGCATGAAGAGAGAACCCAATGAGCCCAACATGATTTCAACACAAGATGGTAGAAGATGTACAATTGGTTGAACCTTAGGTATAAACCACAACTAACATTATCATTGGAGATGTATGAAAATGACTTAGATCCCATTACTTCTATGTTCCTAAGAATATCACCTTCTACCAATACTTTGGCTTTAGTATTTGAATAATCATTAACATTGATAGACAACTCAATCCATAGACCCTTGCGGTACCCAAAATTAGCTATAGAATCCCAACACTCAATTTGATACCACATGTGAAGTAGAATGTCTTGACATACAATCAAAATCAGCTATACATGTTACCTCCATTGACACAAATGATAACTAAATTTTGGCTATTTGAATAATCACATGATAGGTAATAGTTACCAATAGAACTCGTATACAACTACACTTCATATGTCTATTATATAAGGTATATATTCCAAAAAAATCCAAATTGGATTTTACTTAAAATATGGTTCAAAAATTGAGTAATCATTTTTTGAATATGTAACAAAAGCTGGGCAATACCAATACCTAGATGGGCAACCAGAACATAGGGTTCTAAAGATATAACAGGCCATTTAACAGGATTAAAAATAATATAGAGCAATTTGACAGACTCCCAAAAATCAACATCATTGAAATAACTCTCCCTAATTGGTGAAGGATACATAAAACACCTTAACATGGTGAGCTTGATTGTATTGAGTTATGTACAACGTTCAAAATCTTCCAAAGGGAAGTGACTAGGTAGGAATAGATGAATGGTCTACTAGAATCTCATTAGGACCTTGAATCTTCTAGCACAACCATGTTCTTTGAGACTCATGAATTTCCCTTCCCAAGATAAGATGACAATGAACTAAAGGATAACATAGATAATGTCCTTGCTTTCTAGTAATTTAAAAGAGGTGCATACAACTTAAGGAACAAGAAGCCTAGGACCACATCGACTCCTCCAAACATCATAGTATTTCTTCCCAATCCCAAAGTAGACAACAATCTACCCCCTCTAAGAGGGAATGATTTATTACCAAGTAAGTATGGATCAAGAAAATCTAGAGGATGCAACATCATGGAAGATATTAATAAAATCAAGGAAAATATCATGCTTCATGAGTTAT
The DNA here is from genome assembly GCA_037957365.1 of Torreya grandis. Lineage (NCBI taxonomy): Eukaryota > Viridiplantae > Streptophyta > Pinopsida > Cupressales > Taxaceae > Torreya > Torreya grandis. The sequence goes on along the minus strand of JARHVA010001707.1, from coordinate 2,739,575 downwards.
CCCAAATCACTAAACAAAAGGACCTACTATGGAAGTCTTTCACTGGAAAGACCCCTATAAAGAAAACTAGAATAACTTCAAAGTAAAATAAGTGAAAGTAGCTAACACCAATGCCATCTATAAGAGTAACCCTAAAGTACCACCATTCTTGCTAAGCATAAAAGCATTGGATAAGAATATTCATAACTATTTGGTTGATTTTGGGGCATATACAACTATTATGCCTACTTATATGTGTAAAAATCTTGGTCTTACTCCTAGCCCTTCAAAGAGATCAGTCTCTTAGTTAGATAAAATGGTAGTACCAGTAGTAAGAAAATTGAATAATGTACATATTTAGATAGCATCAAAACCAAGAGTCTAGATGACTATCAACATCTTGGTAGTAGACATACTAGAAGGCTACAAATTATTATTGATTAGAGACTAGTCTAAAATGCTTAATGGGTATCTTTCCATAGACTTCTCTCACATCTAGCTACCATGGAGAGGAGTCACAAATTAGATCATAATTGATAGAGAGCCTATGATTAAATATCCCATAAATAAATACAATGTTAAAAATGAAGAGGTAAAGTATGATTCTCCCTCATTAGGTATCTATACTTTTACCACTCATAGTTATGGACAATGTATTTTGATGGAGCCAAGTCCAAGCAAGGATTAAGTGTGGAAATTGAGCTAATCGATCCTCAAGGTAAGAATTTCTTGGCTACCTACAAATTATAGGTTAGTGCAAAACCTAGAACTTGAAGGTTGAAATCAGTTATGGACAATGTATTTTGATGGAGCCAAGTCCAAGCAAGGATTAAGTGTGGGAATTGAGCTAATCGATCCTCAAGGTAAGAATTTCTTGGCTACCTACAAATTATAGTTTCCCTGTATGAATAATAGATCCAAGTATGAGGCTCTAATATTAGGATTGTAGTTTTCACTAAAGAATAATGTAAAATAGATAAAAGTATTTGGGGACTTAGAGTTGGTAGTTCACTAGATTAAAAACAAATACCAATGTAAATTGTCTTATTTGAAGAGGTATAAGCATAGAACATGGGATTTAATTGAAAGCTTTGAAGATTTCAACATAGTAGCACTCCTAAGAGAGTAAAATCAAGCCATTAATTCATTATCCATTGATGCTACCAATCTAGAACCACTATAGGAATCCAAGGTGAAAATAGTTTCCATTGAATTGGTTCTTTGTCCCTCAATTCTAGATAGTGTAGAAAATTTCTAGGTTTTTAATGATGACCAGTAGATAATTTCTTAACTAATTCAAGAGATTTTTAGTCCTAAATCATTGATGACAAGGATGTCAATCACCTTTATCAAGAAGAAATAGATAAATAAGGCATTCTCCAGCTTAAGGAGAATTGAATACTAGTTAGCTTAGTCTCCTTAGAAAGGCCATTTGACTTGGATCCTCAAACATAGAAACTCTGACAAATCAAGGTCAATGATCAGACTTTAAGAAATAAAATCTAGGAGATGAACACAATCTATGTTATGTCAATATTGGTCTTAGTTTTACTCCTAAGGAAAGGCATCAAATGAGGGATTTAATCTCTTAGTATAGGGATGTTATCACTTGGACATATGAATACCTAAAAGTGTATGACCCATAGGTCATCACTCACATAATTCTTTTAAAGCAAGACCACAAGCCGTTCAGATAGAGGCAAAGGATAGTTAACCCTATTATGGAGCCTCTTATTTAGAGAGAAGTGAAGAAGTTATTAAGTGCCAAAATTGTCTTCCCCATATGGCACTCCACCTGGGTGGCCAACATGGTCCCAATGAGGAAGAATAATGGAAAAATTAGATTATGCATGGACTTTATAAATTTGAACAAAGATTTTGAAAAAGATAATTACCCTATGTCGTCACTAAATGAGGTAATAAAAATTATGATTGGTTCTAAAATGATGTCATTTTTAAATGGATTTTCAAGTTAAAATCAAGTATTAGTGCAATCTAAATATCAAATGAATAATGTGTTTACCATGAAATGGGAAACCTACATGCACAAAAGGATGCCATTTGGCCTAATCAATGTAGCAGCTACCTTTCAACACAAAATAGATCATGCCTTCAAGGTTTGACTGGGAAATGCATAATTATTTATATGTATGAGCTCATAGTATTTTCAAATAATAGAAAGGATCATATAACTCACCTATAGTTTATATTTGTATGGTGCAGAAGGTTCAATGTTTTATTAAATCTGAAGAAAAATATATTTAGGGTATATGAAGGCAAATTGTTGGGACAAATCATCACCAAGGATGGGATCACCATTGATCCTAATATAATATAGGAAATTTTTAAGATTTAGCCACCAAAAAGTAAAAAGGAGATAAAATCACTCTATGGAAAAATCAACTTCATTAAGAAGTTTATCTCAAGGTTCATATAAATCAGCAATCCTCTAAATGATATGCTTAAATATGATGCTAAAATAGAATGGACAACTAAGTCTAAAATGTATTTCCAAGATATAAAATATGCCATATCTTAGGCTCTAGTATTGATTAGTATAGAATTCACAAAGGATTTCTATATGTATTTGTTCACCTCAAAACACACCATTGCTGCTACCATCACACAAAAGAAGGATGAAACTGAGCATCTGATTGCCTTCATGAGTACAAATCTAAAGGATGGAAAAATCAAATACTCTATGATTAACAAGTATATATTTGACCTTGTTAAAGCAATTAAGAAATTTAGACATTTTATTTTGAGGAACAAAACTATTGTTGTTATCCTAGACCTTGATGTCAAGCTCACCCTATCATAAAACAAGCTAGAGGAACATCAAGGGAAGTAGATGGCTAAACTCTAGGAGTTTGACATAAAAATTAAGCCTATAACTATCATCAAAGGATAATTAATTATTTATCTCATGACTGAGCTTGACCCATGAATCACTATTGAGAAGGTATGTGAAGCATAATTTCCTAGAGGTGAGTGGTATACAAACATAGTTTAGTACTTACTTACAGGAACTTGTCCCCAAAAATATAATAGGGAAATAATGAGAGATTTGAGACTCAAATATACTCATTTCATGATCAATAAAGGAGTCCTTTATAGAAGGAACTATGAAGGTATATATCTTAGACGTGTATCTGTAGAAGAGGCCAAGGAGATCTTCAAAAATTTACTTCAAAAGATAAGTAGTGGTCACCTAGTTGGCAACACCACAGCCCATAAAATATGGAGGTTGGGCTACTATTGGCCAACTCTTTTCAAGGATTCTCACATGCACATTAGAACTTGTCATGAATTTCAAACATTGGCCAAAAGGGAGATTCATGCAGCCATACCTCTACAGCCAGTTATTAAAGGAAGGTTATTTTGACAATGGGGCTTGGAATTATTGGTGTAATCAACCCAAATTCCTCAGTAGGACATAAATTTATGCTTATGGCTATAGATTAGTGTACCATATATATGAGATTAATTATGATAAATAATAGTATAGCACATGATGAGATTCACTTTTTGGAGGAAAATATTACTATTAGATTCGACACACCCATCTCTTTGGTATGTGACAATGGACCAATATTTATATTAGCAGAGTTCACTAAGTGGGAATATGATAATAAAATTATAATCAGATCAACTTCTAACCACTACCCTCAAGGGAATTAATTAGTTAAATTAATAAATAAAAATTTGATTGGAGCTATCAAAAAGTCAACAAGGGACAAGCCTAGATATCGGCATAATATACTTAAGTATGCTCTTTGGGTAGACCAAATGAGATAAAATAAGCCTTAAAATCTTTGCCTTACTAGTTGGTGTATAGATGGAGATCAATTTTTCCCATCAGATTGAAGCTACCTACTTATCAATTCATACAAGATTACATAGAACCAAATGACAAAGCATAATCGATATTGATTGATATAATAGAGATGGAGGATTTAAGGACTGAAGCTTTGAAAACATTCAATAAACACTAGGACATAGTTAAAATATGGTTTGATAAAAGAGAAAAATTTAAAGCATTGAGTATTTTAGATCTAGTGTTACTATAGGATAAAGCCCATGAAAAGAAAAGACAACATGATAATTTTTCTCCATTATGGATCGGACCATATCAAATTTTATAGACAATGGGAAGTAACACATTTCATCTAAAATACCTCTAGGGTAATGAATTTAATATCTAGTTAATGGATAATTCTTAAAGCATTACTTCAAAGTTGTTCCATCTATAGATATTACTAATTGAGATGATTTAGATAAGTTTAGATATAGGAGTATATTAGACTTCAATGCCTTCTAGATTATATTTCCATGTTTACTAGAATAGGTTTTCAAGTTTACAAAGGTTAATCTTTCCTAATTTCATTATTTTACTTTCATAGATTAGATTTCATGTTTCCTAGATTAGATTTCCCCACTTTCTAGATTAGTTTTTCTTGGTTTTATTTAATGATTAGAATTATCTTTGCTCTAGTTATTTCTAAGACTAAAATCCAAATCAACTAGCTTGTGAAAAAGGGGGAAATTAAAATCTTGATAGGTTGGGGACTAATTTATAGATTAGGTATACTTCTATGTTTTTTAAGTCTTTAGGATGAGTGGTAGACAATCATGGACTACTCCAAATGGTGTCACAATTGAATACTTTTACCAAACATGTGGAAGTTTATTTCAAACTAATTCATGCAAATTTAGAAAGGCTTCTTTGTTTTATTGCATCAAATACACTTATCACATTGAATACCTGTTGTAAATGATAATTCTAGGTCTAGATTCAGCTGGTAGGGATGTTCTAGTAATGATTTATTCTATAATTATCCCAACTCACTGGGGTTTCTTCTTCTCTCTTTTCACTAACCTAAACTTAACAAAAATAAAATAAAGAGAAATAAAAGAATCAATGATTTCAAAGATTAAAATAAAATCAAACGGCTCACATGATGAAATAGGTCAATGTACCATGCATCATGATCAAAATAATGGGATAAGAAGAGGAGCCCATGGTATCTCTATCAGGGCTATGGATGCCTAGATGGAAGCAGAGCAATGCATGAGCTTCCCTTGTTTTGTGCTTTAATGGATACTAGAATGAAACCTACAGCTCCATCAAAACCTTTGAAAAACTCATTACAATAGGGTTAAATTAACAATGTGTTTTGACACACACAAATCTAGGAAAATTATAAGGCATGTTGTGTGAATCTAATTAGAAGTCTCTTTCATATTTCTAATTTAAGCATTATTCTATGGTACACTTCATGATTGATCAATTCATTAATAACTAGAATTCTAGGTTCTTGAATACTTAGGAGTATTCCCCTTGTAAGTCATCATTTGTTTTACCCAACACCCCCATTTTCCCATGAGGAAATGGGGACCCACCTTATTTTTGAAATTATGATCATAATGGGGAATCATTTTTGTATGTCTATGTAAAATTTTATAAATCTAAGACATTTCACTTTTTTGGAAAATGATATTGGCATTGTGTTTATTGTGTTTACAAGACTAACTTGTGTATTCTAGATAAATTCTTTGAGTTCATAGTCTTCAAGTTAATTATTTCAACCTTCATGAAAACTTATATTTCAGATGTTATGTTTCAATAAATTGTTGGTCTTATTCTCTTTCAAGCTTAATCTTTTAGGAAGCCTTATTTTTTTAGAGAAATTATTATGGACTCTTTGTCTAAAATAATTCTCCTCATAGAATCCAGCCTATGGATTCTTTCCCTTAAGGAATTTTGGACTGCATACACTTCCCATAAAATAAATTTCTTGGTGGATTATCCCTTTGACTCGATCCAAACTACCCTTTGGAACTTTTGAAATGACCCTTATCTGTATGAGAGTACTCTTTGAGAATTTTGGAAGTGCCCTTTGTCCTTTACAAGGTTAGATCCTTTAGACAAACTTATGCCCCAAAATATACCCTTTGATTTATTTCTACCTACCCTTCAGAACCTTTCCAACTAACCCTTCAAAATTTTTGAGTGAACCATTTATCCATTCTTCACCACTTATTTTAGGGTACATACCCTTTAGGTTTTATGCTACCTACCCTTCAAAAAAAATTATGAACCCTTTACCCTGTGGGACTTATCCTTTAGGATATGTCTTTTGACCTTTTTCCAACTTACCCTTTAGCAATTTGGAGTTTCCATTCAGAGGTTTTTTGAGTTCCCTTTCTATCTTTCTAACCTACCCTTCAAACTTTGTGAAAGTCTCCTTTGGAAGAATTGTTATGGCATTTTTATCTGATAAAATTCCTTTAGCACTTTTGTAATTTCCCTTCACCATTTTCCTTTGAAACTTTTATTTCATGTCCTTATCAATTCATTTAGATAGTTTGTCTGATGAAAATGACCCTTCAAGTTAAAGGCACATACCCTTTAGGTTTTGCGAAATTACATTTTGGGACCTTTGAAGTGACCCTTAGCTATACTAAAATGCCCTTCGAATATCAAAGGTGCCTTTCATCCTTCCAAAACTACCCTTCAGGAATTTTAGAAGTGCCCTTTAGCATTTACGAAGTAGACCCTTCAACACTTTTTCCATGGACAAAATGCCTTACAAAGTGGACCCTTTAGACCATAAGTACCTTTCAAGAGTTTGAAAATACCATTTAGCCATGAATTATCCCTTCAAAGTAATTGTTTCAAGACTTTTGCCTAATGAAAAGACTCCCTTAGAACAATTATTGTGGATACTTTCTTCAAAACTAATTCTTTAAAAGATCAGTATATGAACATTGACTCGAAAGCACCTTTTCAACATTATACTCCTAAATGTTTTATTATGAAGAATACTATTAAAATTACACCATACTTATCCAAGTAAAAATAAAATATTTCCTATTTGATAAACATTAAGGGCCGATTCTAACCCAAGCTAACAATTTTGAAAAGTGAATGTTTCACATTTATATTACACAAACTAGTATTTAATGCAAGATCCTATTTAGATGCTATGCAGCCATTGAATCCATCATTTACATCCAAGTTAACTTACAATCAAAACATATTCATTTCTAAAAATGATCAAGAGCCCTAGTTCATACCTTGATAATTTATCGAGTACAATAGGGACTAAGCTATGAGTCAAAGTAATTACACATTATGTAGCATATCAAAGGGAATTGTAGTAGTCTAGAACACATAGCTATGGTTTCCACATCTAGAACATTCTAGGGAACAAATATTCCATCTAAATTCTCAATCAAGAATTCTGAAAATTCAAAGACATTATCTTTAATGCAGAGGTATTCCAAGATAAGTATCATAACTACTCACAACTCGGGGATGATATTCATTCAGTCGACATGTTTTTAGTTGATGACAAAACAACACTAACAAAAAGGTTATTCATTTAAGAACTTCTAACATACAAATTCTAAAGGTTACATTTTGTAATGGCCAAACTAAAATTTATGTCATGTATAGACCTCCTTAAGGATTCACTCTTTTCCAACAAAATATCATAAGATGCTTACTTGTTGCATTCTCATGGAGACAAAGTGGTCATGTGCATCTCTAGAAGTGATTTTTAGAGGTATTTATCTCTCAACATACCAAATGCCTATTATGATAAACACACTTGGGTACAATTTAAAGTATAAAACTCAATCTCAAAGGTGCTCCCCTCATGGTTACTCCCAAATCAGTTTATCACTTAACAAGGGATAAATTCAAAGGGAGCAATTCCAATCACCAAATTCAGAATGGGAATTAGGATAGGTATGGTTTTTATTAACAAAATATATGTTAAGCCTAGCATCCATTATGTAAATTTAGATTGGATATCATTGCTTTATATTATGTTGTCACATTATGCCACCTATACCCTAGAGGAGGTCATTAGTTTAAGATTGAGAGAGCAAATTCTACACAAGGATAAACATCCCACTCCCATGAGAGATTTCTATATGATGTCATTTACTCAACATAGTCATGGGAACTTGTTACAAGGACTTGGGTAATCTATGGGATCTAACCATAGATTGTATAAAAAATAAAAACTACAACCACTTCTAGTTATTGCACATATATGTTTACCAAAAGCATATGGTTAGGATATGTGAAGACGTTTACCCATAGGTGTGGAAAGTCATTCATGGCTCACCTATGCCTCATCTTAGAGAAAATATTATAAATAATTTGAGTGGAAAAGGATATTTTTTCCTATATATATACTTTATAGTCATCATGGTATGGGGAAATAAGGTTGAGCCTTTATGTCTTCCAAGGTATATACCTAATAAGTTGGTTGCGCAAGAGATTGCCTTCCAATTATGGAATAACATTGAGGAGGATCTGATAGGTATAAAAAGGCTTATTCTTTTTAAGTTTTATTTCCATAGGTAGAATGACACATATCATGAGGAAACATCTTGGATATGTTAGAGGAAAGTGGAATTGATATGGCTTCCTCATAATGGCACGTAGAAATTGGGACCCCCATGGGTGGATCCAACAACATATTCATGGTTTCAACATTATTTATTTCCACCATCCTTATTGTTATGATTTTTTTATGAATGCTAATTTAGATGAAGAAGTGATGGTTTAAGAACAAATTTCTAGGCTATAGGAAGATCATTTGAGAATGATATAAACTGAACCTACTTTCTCCACTAGGGAATTGGACAACTAAAGAGCTCTCTTCAAAGGATGATAACATTCAAAATTTTGGAGAGGGAAATTTGGAAAGAAAGATTCTTCCTCATCTCAAGAACTTCTATTAAAGTTGAAATTAAAGTTAGTAAAGTGAGAACCAGTGCTCCCTAATCCTAGTGCATAGATAAGGGGAGAAAGAGGAGATCCTATCAGTTTGGATTCAGATGAGGAAGAGGACAAAATGCAAGAGAAGCCTACTATCATCACTGGTCAAGTCCTAATGACTACCCCCATGTATCTACTATTTAATTTGTTTGGGTAGCTACTACACAAGTAGTAACATCCACCTCCCAAGGCTCTCTCTTTCAAGGAAAGACTCCATTGGTCTATACCTAGAAGCCCAAGACTCCCATAGGTATCCCAAAAATGCATAAATCTCAAGGCTCACCTATTCCACCTCCTAGTTAATAAGAATTGAGACAAGATCTAATTATCATCAAAGACATAGTAGATGAGGTAGATGAAGATGATAAATTGGAGATAGCCAAAGCTATGAATCTTTAGGATGATCCCATTGATCTTCATCTTTAAGGTACACATACATTTTTTAGTTTCCCTTTGACTTTAATTTCTATCATTGATCAGGTACCTATCTTTTTTGTAAAAGTCCCCATTCCCTCTAATACATCCATCTCCTTTTTTCATTCCACTTTTGTGCCCATTCCTTCCATTTCCACAACCACCATTGATCCATCCATTACAACTACCACGCCATTTCCCATGGTTCTTCCCTCTATACCTATTGGTACTTCTAATATGAGACTTCATAAAAAGAATAAGGAAAATTAGAAAGTGTAGACTGCTCTAGCCACCCCCCAACTTCATGTCTAATCTACACAACTCTCCCTTCTACTCACCACTTCCAATTCTATAGAAGAAACCACAATAACTAACACAAGCAGGAGAAGGAAGGTAAAACCTCACATAGTTTTAGTCCACCCACTTCCTCAAGTTCGAGAAGTGGACTGGTCAAACATAATATGGTCTTCCTTACTTGATGTCTTGACAAAGGATAGTAAGAAACAAAATAAAGATGAAGAGGAAGCTAAGCAAGAAATTATTATTACAACTACTGATACACCCCTCAACATTTTGCCTTAGGCCATAAATTTAAGGAGTCAAATACTAGATTATAAGGTCACTAAGCTCCCCTCTGTGTCCACTTTGTTTGACTACCCAACTGATTCAATCCAAAGAGTGTAGAAGATAAATTTTAAGGATGACCAGGGTACAAGCATCATCTTTAAAGAATGATAGTCAGTGTTCTCCCTTACTAAAAGGTAAAATAGATAGCTATGGGAGTTTGTATATGAAGAGAATATTTTATACCTAGATCAATCACATACAGATATAGTCGTGGCCATTTATGGAGGCATAGAGTTATCTTGATAAGAACTAGAGGAGGAAGTATAGGAATTGCAAGCATAGATTGAGTGGATCAAAGAATAATATATCACAATGCATAATCTTGTAAGTATCAAAGTTGAGGTTCAAGAGGTCACTTTCAAATGCTATAATTTTTTAGAGTCCATGAAATTTATGAAGGTTGAGATGGCACCCCACGTGAACCAGGAAAATTAACTATGTGGATCTTTGATTCAAGATAGTACCAAGCTAAAAATATTAGTTGTCTTGTGGATCTTCGATTCAAGATAGTACCAAGCTGAAAATATTAGTTGTTTACATAGGAAACTCATAGTACAACCACCTTGATTTAATGACCACATTCAAGGCATCTATTACCCTAAACCCAGTTTTTATTAAGCATGAGGAGGTTAATGAATGATTGAAGGAAATTATATATTTAATTCCAAAATACTAAGTGCATGAAGCCCAACTCCTCTAAATTTTGAATGAGCTAAAATTATCTAAATTAAGGGATTTTATAGGCAAATTGATTAGTATAATCAATTTTGATAAAATTTTCTAAGAGGCCACTAAGAACTTCAAGCAAATTATATAAGGCTTGGCAGTGAAAAGAATAGAAGCAAAGTTAAGAAAAGTTATGAGGAAGGTGACTGAAGTGGAGAATTTTAGGAGTAAGTTCCAGCTAACTAAGGATGAACATGTAAGACTCCTCAGACAAACCAAGATACTTCTTTGAATTTCATTTCTTAACTTATACATCATTTGCCAATAACATGGTAGCACACAAATTCTATTAGGATAATGAGGTGAAAAAGAAGTAGGCTTATCGTAGTTTTGCTACATCTTTAGCTTCTACTTTGACTTCCAATCCTACTAAGGCCCATGTAGCACTTTAGACCACACAACCTTAGCCTTATGCATGTACAAATCTTGGAAACACGTATATTTAGACTTTCCTTGTAAAATAGATAAATCATTGTAAAATTGACTTCTTATTTTCTTGTACATGCACATGTTACATGATTTTTTAAAGTTAATTTGTCTATTTATATCTTTTTTTAGCTTTACCTAAATGGTTTTAGACCACAATTAGAACTACATGTTCTAACTACCATATGTAACAATCATGCATAGACTTAGAGGATGAGGTGGCCCCTTCCCAAAGATCTAAAAAAATAATTGTAACACCCACCTTCTTTTTGTCAAAATTTTTTGGAATACAAAGAAGCAAGCCATTTTGGTCATCAAGTGAAGTGTTTAAGTATTTTCTTTCCACTATTGTGTTATTAGTTGTTATTTACATGGTTCTTTGTTTGGATAATCTTTAGTGTGTTAAAGCTATGAATAGATTCTTGATTACTTTGATTGTTATGTTAATCCTAGATGTGCAATATCTATTAAAGATTGGTGAATGTTTTGATTAAAGTAGTTAAGTTAGATTGAATCATATTTTTGGATGTGTATTTGTGTTTTTTTGGTGTAGTCTTCTAAGTGTGTGCTATAGCTACTTAGATAATCTATTAACCCAAGTCATAATATCTTGATTTAAGGGTGTGAAATAAGTACCCTCATAGGAGCAACCTTTGTCTAAGGCTAGTTAACTTCATACATCTTCTTCCCTTAGATTCCTTAACCATGTCTGATTGTTTATGTGCAATTGATGCTAACAACAAGCATTGGTTTAAAATAAACATAGATCTATCTAGAAACCAACCAAGAAAGTAATTCCTGAGACCCATAAAGATTTATATTCTAACTTATCTTACCATTTTTTTGTGTTTTGTTATTGAGATATACCCACTCTAGATTAGAGGCTAGCCATCCATCTAACTCATGTAGTAATTCACTCTGAAATAAATCCACACATTTATCTAAAAACCTTGTTTTTGATAAGGTAAGGCAGCAAACTAGGGGCCAAACCTTGCATAGAGTAAAAAAGACAAGAAGGCAATCAAATAAAAATGCCTTTAGAGAGACGATGGCACTAGCCAAGAACCAACAAACATAGAAATAAAATAAATAAGAAATGAAAAGACCAGAGTTAGAGGGATCTCTTCTTACATAGTCATTGATTTGAGAAGATCATTTAGTTTCTCAGTATTACCCACTTCTTTCCGCATAGACATGTTTAGGAGAATTGTATTCCAGAGCCCCTTGGTGAAATTCTACTCTAGCTTCTGAATACGATCCTTTAGGGCACCAATTTTAGATTTCCAATCAGTCTCATTCTCTATTTCCTGCCAACTTCCTTGACATACATTTTCCCCTTATTGTCAGTAGTTTTCATAGTGTCAGCACCATGCTCCTCAATAACCTTAAAATCCCTAGTCTCCTGCTTCCCTCCAGTGTCCTAAAAAATTTCTTAGATTTCCATCTCCTTAGACTCTTCCTCTTGGGTTGCTTCCTCTGAAGCACTCTCCAAATAATCAATAAGTCTGGCCTTTAGGGTGGGTTATACTAGAAATCTGCCCTAACCTTCAAACTCTAGAGGAGAAGCCTTCCTTATTAAATTTAGTAGACTTATAAGATTTACCACCTTGACCCCCCATGGCCCTACCTAAATTTTTGTGAGTCCCCTCGGTGATCTCCCTAATATTCTCTTCCTCCTCATCAACCTTTCTCTTCTCACCCTTCTTACTCTCAAAGGAGCCAAGGGTGTCAATAGGGGTCTCTTCTAGGGTGGAGAAAGAAACATCTTTGGTTTTGGTAGGAACAGGGGAAAAATAGGACTCATCGATAGCATCACTAGATACTGGATTGGAAGGAATGTCTCCACTATCAATTATGATAGTCTTGGATGGTTTAAGGGCTTGGTGAAAGTTTTACAAGCAGAAAATGAGGCCCTGGTGTAGGGGAATAGGATTCATATCTAGGTTTTTTGACATTTTTTCTCTCACCCTAAGGATAGAGTGTTCTAAAGAGGAGAGCAGGTAAAAAGGAAAACTAATGATAGCATTACACCTGAAGTGATTTAATAGAGGGAGATGGTATTTATAGAACCTAGTAAATTGACCTTTGAGTGTGAAGGACTTCATGAGAATGAAGCACACTCTGTCCCATGGCTTAGGTAGTTTAGCATGCTCAAATCCTCCTTGGTAAGGGATGAGTTCTTCTCCCTCTCTTAGGAATAGTTTATGGCTTGAAAGATCCATAATTTTGGTTTTCCTCTGAAGCTTTATCCCCTGCATGGTCATTCCTATGGCTATATCAATCACCTTTTTAGAGATTTCAAAATTGATTCTACCAATCATGACCTACTTATTTAACTAGGATCTCTCAAATTGCTCAGACAAATTTTCATCAATCCCATTAAGCCTTTCCAAATATGGGCTGATTCCCCCTTCTTTACAATAATGCCAAACTAGTGGATTATCTTTGAATTCACAGTAGGATACTGGTTCTATTTGAATTCGATCTCATAACCTACATACCTTACCATTAATTCCATCAATAGGTTTCAAAAATTGCATACCTACAAATCATGCCATAATTAGAATTTAAATCCATTGAGATCCTAAAATTTTAGAATCTACCTCATTATAGATATGGTATGCATATAACCCACATCAATAGTTTGATGTTCCATTGTACTACTAGATGAAGTCCTATGACAAAGGCCTCATATTCATCGATGTTATTGGTACAATTTAAATTGACATGAAATTCCTTATAAATGAGATCCCATTTTAGTTTTATGAATATAATGCTAGATCTAGAGTTTTTATAAGTAAAGGAACCATCAAAAAGAGTTTATAATGTTTTGGTTCAGAAGAAGTGTCCTTAAGAGTCATGATGGACTCATTAGGAAAATTGAACAAAAGTGGTTTGGTATTTATCAGGGGTGCTTATACAAGATAATCAACAATAAATTTTCCATTAATGGTATTTTGATGCACATCCTTGATATCAAACTCACTTAATATTATTACCCTTTTGGGCATAGGACTAGTCAATGATACCTTGGAAAGTAAGTACTTGAGAGGATCCGCTTTGGAAATAACTATGGTATTATTATTAAGCATGTAATGTCATAATTATTGGGATGAAAATGCCATGGATAAATAAGATTTGTTAATGGATATGTAATTGTGTTCATATGTGACCAATGTTTAGCTCAAGTAGTACAATGCTCTTTCTTTCTGTTGATCATCATGTTGTGTCGAGTGCCCCCAAGGCATGTTAAGTTGTTGAAATGTAGAGAAGAAATAATTTTCCTAGGGTAGGTGGAGATAGAATAGGTGGATTATCTAGATAATATTTCAATTACTCAAGGGCTTGTTAATAATTTACATTCCATGAAAATATGGTTCCTTTATTTATAATATATGTGAAAGGTTGTCATTGTTCTATTAATTAAGATATAAATTGCTTGATAGATTGAACTTTGCCCTGCAAATTATGGTGCTTCTTTAAACTAGAAGGTGGAGGAATTTTAATAATGGATTTAACCTTTGATGTATCAAATTAAATTCCCCTTTGAGATATGATGAAGCTTATCAATTTACCCAATGTAACACCAAAGACATATTTCTTAGGTTAAGTTATACTTTATATTCATGGTGACATTCAAATATTATGTGCAATACTTCTATATGTCCTACTCTAGTCTTAGATTATTTGAGGATATCATAAACATAATACTCAACAATATCATGCATCATGTCATGTCATTGCATGTTGATATGTGGCACTAGTATTATTGAGGCTGAAAGGCATTACCTGATAACAAAATGTTCCCTATGGAATGGTGAACACCATTTTGTGTTAATCCTTAGGTGTAATTTTAATATGGTTATATCCAAAAAATCCATCCATAATATATATCATCTTATACCCAGACATGTAATCTACAATCATATCAATATTTTGAAAATTAAAATCATCCTAAGGAATTGACTTATTGATATCTCTAAAATTGGTACATAATCAAATTCTCTATGGCTTTCTATTGACTGAACTATATTAGAAATCCACTCTGAATAATAAATAGGATGAATGCATCATGCCTCTAGTAATTTATCCTATTCTTTCTTAAAAATAATGATTATAATGGGATGCATATTTGTCAATTTTTGTTTGTACATCTTAGCATCAGGATGTAAAATAAGGTGATGCACAACCAAGGTGGGTTCCAAGCCTAGCATATCTAAATAAAACTATGTAAAAATGTCTAAAAATAATTTGAGGAGAAGTAAGGACTTCGCATTCCTCTTTTGTGAGGTATGCTATAAATTTGATCCCTTTAGGAGCATCAAGTTTTCTAATATTAACTTCAGTGGTTTCTTCCATAAATAATATGAAACCATCCTCTAAAATAGTAGGTAGAGTGGTACATTGGTCTTTATCTTCATCTTATATTTTGATTGACTCATTGATTTTTCCAAGTAGGAAGAGTCTAAATCCCCAAGATATGGCAAAGGCCATTGAGTAAATACATGTGTATAATCTTAAACAATTTGATCAAATGTTTGTTAATATTCTAAACTAATTCCTAAATGGTAGGAGGTTTTGGAACTAGAAGAGGCTTGTGTTTCATTTGAGAGAGGTTGAAATTCCCTATCCAAGGTGCCTGAAATAGGTTTTCACCATTGCACTTGTATTTTTCTTTAGTTTTACCCTGGTTAAAAATTGCCTCAAAGAGGTTTTCACTTTGGGACCTCAATGTTTGATTTTATTTTTCTTTTAATTTTTTACCAAATAAGTTAAATTGCCCTCCAAAATAGGTAATAGGGTCTAGTGTAATATCAAATCCTTGTTTATGATCACCAACCAACACATTGTCTCTAAGGCCCATGAATTCATATATTGCCTCATCATTATATAAATCATCCAATGGTACATATGCATCTTGTTGGTCCTATTCAATTAATTAGGGGTGATAAAGGAACAAAGGGTAATATGATATTCAAATGGTAATAATATAGATAGTCTTGGGATCGAATAGGTTATTTTCAACTAAATCATCATAAATTCTATGATAGGCTTCTATGTCTCTATCAACATTGCCATTTTTAATTGATAAATCAAAGTCACTTAGGATATCTAAGGGATCACCCCTATGTGGTTCATATCTAATACCTTGAGATCCCTTGTGATTGATAGGTAATATTGGTTCAATTATTCCTTATTACATTTCCCCTAGGCCTTTACCTTTATAGGCTTGATAATCCATTATCTAGTTTGGGATATGATATTTTTTATTCTGGTAACAAGCGGTAAAGTCATCATTATACAACCAAGAATCATCATTAGCTTGGATTTGTTCTTGTTTTTGATAAGTACCCCTAATAAAATCCAATGGTCCTATTTGAGGGGAAGTGATCTTCTTACTCCATTCCATTCTAGGATTTTTTTTTAGGCTTACCATATGTTTTTAATGTTTTAGGTAATTTGGAAATATGACAAGCATCACCAATTTTATATTCCCTAAGGCCATTATTCTAAATAGTCAATTTATTAGATACCTTTTTATGTGAAGTAGCTAAAGTGGAGGAAAGTGTACTTGGATCTATAAAATTAGATTATGATGGTTGATAAACCACCTCTTTGCCTTTCTTGGGAACATACTCTAGGATGAAATGATAATTATATCTCTCATATTCTACAACCAAATGCTTATATAATTGGTAAAATTATAGGTCAATAGAAATGGTAACCTCTAACCTATAATGGGAGAACTTAATGAACTAATGAAAGTTAGATGGAATGGCATGCACTTCATAGATCCATAGTCACCCAAGAAGAAAATTATATGATAATTTTAGATATAGAACATGACATAGAATATCATGGGCCTAGCATATCAAGGGTTAAAGGCCTAATTCCAATTGATAAATAGATGGTACCTTGAGAATCATGCTCCTCATTACCATATGCATTGATGGTAATGGTGTGTAGTTAAAGATCTTTGGTTGTGTATCCCAAATGTTTGACTAGCCTCAAAGTCACAATGTTGAGTCCTGAGCCATGGTCTATGAGGACTCATTTGATCTTATGATGAGAAATTATAGCCCCTATGTATATTGGGTTATTTGTAAAGGTCTAAGGGGTGACATGTCTATTTGATCAAAGGTAACTTGTTGGCCAGGGGCCAAGTGACTTATAATAGTTTGGAATTTTGGACTAGTTCAAAAGTGTATTTAGTATGTTCTTATGGACATTAGATTTATATAAGAGATCTAAAATGGAAATATATTATTAAATTTTTGTAATTAGTCCATAATATCATATGTATTATCATTAATAGGGACACTTGACTGAGTTTTATGAGGAAGGGGACCTTAAAAAAGATGAGTGGAAGGAGGTACAAAACCTTGGATGGTAATCTTGGCACGTCAAGTTATGATTGCACAACCTTGACTTGGGGATAGATGAGAACCTAATATGGCAACTCTTGGTCAAACCAAAGGAGGGTTATTAGGATATGATGATGGGGGTCCAAGAATGGACACAATAGATCTATGGGTATTGTTAGTAGGGTTTTTTATATTGATGGTATCTATGTGTTCACTTGTAAAAGACCTATATCATTATAATCATAAGGGACAATATTGTAACTAACATGGTTATCATGACCCTGATTCTAGTTTTATTATTGTTGATTATGTCATTATTATTGATTATTTGATGGCCTATTCTAATTTTGGTTATTAGCCTATCACTGGTTTTGATTTTGATTATTATGTTGTGGGAATGGATTCTAATATATACCTAAATTTTGATTGGTTTTTAGTGTCACATTATCCAACACCATCTCACCATTCTCAATAAAGTATTTAATGAGATATATAAGTTATGCATAGGTATGAATAATATATATTTTGACCCTATGATAGTCACAAAATCATTTTCCCTATACCAATCAGGCTTAGGTTGATATAAGTTAAAAGGTCTTGGTATTGGCCATATGATCATATTAGCAATGACTAGTTTCTAAAAGACCATCTCTATAGGATCACATAGGTCATTAAATTTATATGATGTGAATGACTTGTTATTGGAGGTGGCCTTTGAAAAGTAAACTATTGAAGAGGAGGATTGGTTTGAACAGGTAGTGTCTACACTATTTGTGCATGTCTATATTCAACTATTCAATCTCCTACAACATTTTTGTTCTTATTAAAGGGTTTAGGCTTCTCTATTGTAGTTGTTTGTGCTTGTGGAGAAGCATGTTCTTGATATTTATTTTATAGATGGTTTTGAGAGTAAATTTTGATAATACCTTTGTTGACTGGCACTTGCTCAAATTTTAATCCTTTAACAATGATCTATTCAAAGGTATTATCATAATTGAGCTTCAAATTATGAGCCACATCAAATTGAGTATTGGATATAAATGTTATAGGTAAATATTTATTAGGAATATTATATGGAATTTAATTGGGGAATGCACACCACCATTGAAGATAATTAGTTGAGCTTTATACTCCTCTTTGTTTAGCTTGACATAAGTCAACCATGGTTAATTCATGCTCTAAATTGTAGGAGAAATGGTGTACAAACTTATTTGACAAGTCATCCATTTCATTAATAGAATTCTTAGGTAGATTTAGGAATCATTTTAATGCTTACCTTACCAAACTATGATGAAATAGGTGAAGCAAATATATATCATTATAAAAAACTTATTGACATGTGATAAAGAAATCTTTTAAATGCTCCTTTGGATCACCCTTCCCTTTGTATTTATCAAACTTATGCATCTCAAAGTGATGTAGGAGAGGTACTTGAAGGTGAATCATGTCAAATGGATAATAACATATATCATAAATCTTGAATTTCTTAGTTTGATTGCATGATTGAATGGATAAAATTATGTTTTTAACCTCTTGTAAATCTTGGAAGGTAGGACAAGAATGAGATAGAATAATCACATTTTTTTGGATGGTAGAAGATGGATTACCTTGACCTTGAAATGGATTTAACATAAACTATTAGAAATTTTGAACATGATTGGTTCTATCAAGAATAGTGACTCTTAGATTAGATTTATATTTTTGATGTGGTACTTGTTGGTGATACTATGTTCTTTGAGAATGGTTTTGATATGGAGGGAATTAAGGTTTGGATGGAGGTACATTTTTCTAAACACATGATCAGTACTTGCTCGGATTGAAAATGGACCTATTATTGATTGATATGAATCCATTGTATGGGAGGAACCTGTTGTTGACTTGAAGAAGTTATTTAATGAATAGAATCATTAATTGGTTGAATAATAGGAATGTATTGTGTATTAGACAATATTGGTAAGGCATTAGTCATTACTTTTTGTAACAAAACATTAGTCTCCATCTGATGAGGTGGGGAATTGTTTGGCACTTATTGGGGTGAAGAATTAGCTACCCCCTTTGGAGGTGGGGTACTAATTACCAATCAATGAGGTGTAGTACTTGGAACTTGTTATTTTGGTACATATGTATCATCAATTTTTTGTTTCAAGGTATTTAGAACATTAGGAAGAACCCATGGGGAACATGGAATAATATTTTGTTGTGTTTTAGATGGTGCTTAGTGTGGATTAAAATAATTTATTTGAGAATTGTCCACCACCTATTGGTTAGAGTCTACAAGGACATATGAATTGGGATTTGTTGATAAATTGGTTTCAACTAGAGGTTTATAAAACAAATCTACAACTAATGTCTTTTTATCAAATTGATCTGAATTGTACATTGGATATTTTGATAAATCTAATGGTTGCTCTATTGGAATATTGCTCTATAAAAAAGTAGAATTTTGAACTTGAAGACTATTAAAGGAGTTGACTAAAGTATCCAAGACCTATTTAGTTTGTTTTAGTTGAAAATAAATTAATTGGCTTTGGGTGGGAAGATCAACTAGTTGTTCTTTTCATTTGTTTGATACTACCAAAGCTTGGTTAGAAGTGGGATCTTGGCTAGTAGTTTTTTGATCATCTAAAAATGTAAGAATTGATTTTTTATGTGTCCTAATAAAATATTTTAAGTTATAAATGGGGAAACTAGGAGGTAACTTATCACCCATTTTTAAAAACCTAACAAGATATTCATCTTTATTGTTGAATAGTTGTCTAGAGAATTGGTCTTGTAGATAGTCATCACTAGATGGTATGTTTGCAAGGTACATGGGATTGGGTCTTTATTAAGTATTAAATGGAACATGTTTGAGTTAATATTGGACTTTATCAGATTATTTTGGTACACTTGGAAGGTATTGTTGGTATCATTGGACTTGCTCAGTAATAGTTGGCATAATTGGAAGAAATGGATTATGTGGCTCAAACTTAATATTCAATGACACATTAACAAGATATGGTTGTTCATCTTAATATTATACATAATGGTAATATCCATAAGGGTTTTAAAAAACTTCCTCATCAAATGAGGGGTTATAAATAGCCCCACTATGTGTGTATCTAGGCATGGTTAAGTCTATGATCTTCATTTTAACAAGAGGTTTCTGCATCTTAGAAACTTGGATTCTTGAAATGTTAAATCAAGATCCAAATTTTATTTAGATATTAATTTCATAAAAGGAAGTGACCTTGGAACAATTTTAACTAGAATTAGGAACCTGGTTTTGAACTTGGAACTCTAAAGTTTGCACTAAGAATTGGAAGATAAATTAGAATTAACACTTAAACTTGCACTTAGGTTTGGACTAAATTGAAAAACATAAAAACACAAGTTTAAAAATAAATTGAGATTAGATATATAATTTTTAAAATATAATTGAATTGGTTTGAAATTCCAATTATAATTCAAAGGATAAGGGTTTTTGTTCAATTTTGATATCCTGATGGTATGGTTGGGACAAGAAAAATAAGGTATTGGGACCAAGGTTCAACATGTAACTTTTGTTTGACCATAAATTTTGGAAAAGTAATGCTTCATTATGTGGTTATAAAAGTGATTTGTATTTGGACTTGGTTTCTTTGATTTGGTCTTGAGTGTGAACAAGATTTCAACACAACAATCAAGCAAAAACACATAAGTATTACAAGGAACTTTTAATAACTAATGTGGTTTTGCATCACATCCATTTAAGATTTTGAAAAAATTGCCATGAGATATGATTATAAAATTTAAATTTCATTAAATAAATCATTTAAATTATTGGTAGGGTTTTTAGGCCCCCCTTCTCTCTTAAGGTCTATATGATAAAGTCAAACTTTGGGGGTTGTTACATTTGCACCCTTATATAAATGTAAATCTGTGGTAAAAGAGGCATCTAATTTTTTTTACAATAGGACACCTAGATGATCCCTATATACAACCCATAATAGGTGGTACATGGGCACAAAAATCCATCAAATAATAAATCCAAATTGAGCAATCCATGAAAGGGGTCTTGTCCCCACCATAACCATGCTAGTCTTGCCGTCTAAGTAGTAGCGCTACTAGATTTGGATTATTAAAAGATGCTATCTAATGTCTTGGCATAGGGTTTCCCCTTACATTCATGAGATTATCTTTGGGGAATAATGCTTGGCCCTAACAATAATTGTCTTCCATTTGTATACCCCATCAGATGTATGGGGTTGGTACGTACACTAAGGTATAAATTCCTAATCACTTCACCCTATGAGGCTTGTAAAAAGGTGATGAAATCCAAATTTTAAAGCCTAAAATAAAAACATGGAAGGTATCATTTGTACTAATGAATATTTGGGACAAAATGACTTGACACTTTGCATTTCTGAGTCACCCAAAAATGGGAGAGTATATGTGCAAAATATCTCACAAGATAATCAATTGACAAGTAAAAGTTGCAATAAAGTAAAAGTATTTAAAATAAACAAGTTTGTTACACCCAAATAGAAGTGTGGATTTGTTTTAGTACCTAATTTAAAATATGAGATAAATATTGATTTATTTGACTCAAAATGTCATTTCTTTGGCTAAGGTCTTGCATCAAACCAATTAGTAGTTTTTTTTTGGTTTTTAGGCAAGTGTAACCTACAAAAAATAAGAACATTAAAAATGACAAAACATAAAAAATTCAACAAGTTAGAATATACATAAAACAAATAAACTTGAAAACATAAAGAGTTAGGAAACAAACTAATGAGATAAAATAAATTAAAAAAATATAAGTGATAATAATTAAAATAATGATATCACAAAAAATATAAATTAGATTTTGATAAAATCTGGATAGTATATAGCTAAGGAAAATGTGCACAACTTTTTAAAAAATTATAAAAAATAGAAAAAAAATTAAAATTTATAGCCATTTTTACCATAAATATAAAAATGAATAAAACAACAATATATTTTAAACTATTGATCAGATTGCTACAAAAAAATTAAAGATGGTAGATAAAACAAAATTGCACTACCCTAAAAAAAATTTAAAAGAAAAAACAAACAAAGTAAAATCTATATCTATTTTCATGGATATGTTTATGAACTTTTTGCAAATAAAATTATCCAGAAATAATTAAAATAAAGTGTGGGGTGCACAAATGAGTCCCACCAGTCGTTCTATTATGTAGATCAGAAATACAAAAAAAGGTTAGTCAATTTTTAGTAAAATAATAAAAACAAATTAAATACATAACTTCTTAATTATAATTTTTAAGTTGAGCTATATTATTAACAAGCAATAAATACATAATAAAATATAAAATTAGTACTTATACCTCCTTAGAATATTTGCTTGAAAATTGGTTTGAATATGTTGAGCTCGGCTTGTAAAGCTAGGAGTCCTTGGAGATGCAAATGCTTTAAGGGAATAAACTCCCCTTGTTCACTTGTGATTTTTATTTGAAATGAGAATGTAGAAGATGTTGAATAAATTTAATCTTCTATAATGATTACTAAATAGTAAGTCTAGAATAGAGAAGCTTGTCTAAATTGGAGGAAGAACTTCTAATTTATAAACTTTTGAAATGAATGTGAACCATTTATATTGATATGACAATAAAGGGCCAAAAATTTATCCTAAATATTCATGATGAGGAAAATAGGAAATATAAGAAGAGGATAGGCTTTTATAAGATGTAAGCTTTGTAAGATGTAAGCTTTATAAGAAGGTGGGCCTTGCCATACAATTTGAATATTAAATTGGCAAGTTGCTTGGATGATGAGGATAACTAGGAATATTTTTTATATATATTTGTAATATGTGCATTCAATGTAACCTCATGTAAATAATAATATTAGTTAATTAATTTTTCTTAATTAACTAATGTGATGTGATAATAATTTGATGGATAAAAAGTGATAATAGAAGAAATAATTATAATCAATAAAAAGTGTCTGATTTTAAGTGTCTACACTTATAACTTGGTGAGGATGGATGATATAATCAATTCCAACCTAAAATATTGGAAATATTGAGTGATTTTATCACTTTAACCATACCCAAAATCAAACCAACTACTATAGTAGATTAGGTCAATAAAGTCTGTAAAATTCTAACTGAAATATCAGCACAAAAAAGGGTTTTGAAATCTAAAACTATTTTAGATTTTATAATATTAGGCACAATTTACATAAAATTTGCACCTTAAATATGTCTCATGATTAAAATTTATATAAAAATGGTACCAATGTATAAAATTATATCACAAATTTAAATTTGAATCATATAACTATGTGTTTTGGCCAATTCAAAAAATTGTTTAAGTGTGGAGAACATGCTTCCAAAGTAGGCTCCACTATATATGGATAAATTTTAAAAATATGAATTTGTTGAATTCATGCCCATATGACATGCCCCCACTAGATCTAAAACTATGCTAAGTGTGGAGAACATGCCTCTTTGACATGGCCTCACTAATATCCCCCCTCTCTTTTGAGGTGAGAGAAAGAGAGGAGCTAGTAGTTACCTTACCTCAAAAGCATAAGACAACTATATAATTTATAAATGGAACCATGTAACATATAGAAGGAATATGTATAGGTATATATATAATTAAATTGCATAGAACAAATGTGATCACATGAAGGCCTAAGATGCAAAATAAATATCATGGTAACATCTAGATAGTAACACTACAAGCTTAACTAACAAACAAGAATACACACAAAATCACTTAAAATAAAGTAAAAAGGAAATGGTCCAAGGAGACTAAAAATAAGAGTAATGTTCAAATGTTTCATAAATGGAAATAACTTAGTAAAATATCCACAAAAGCAAGGATGGCATATTCAAATGTCCATACAAAAATAATGACACATGCAATAGTTAATGAAAGCATACATAGGCATAATGGCCACAAGTAAAGGAGAATGTTAAAATGCTCTAATAAGGAATAAAATATCAAGGAAAGACACTAAAGGACATTCATAAAGGAAAGCATAAAAACCCAACATAGACATGTCATAGTAGTCAATGGATCAAATGTGTTAGGAAAAAATGTCGATTGTATAGCATATCAAGTAACCTATGTAAGATAAAATCATGGATAAAGGCATGTGTAATTACATATGTAAACTCAAACATGATAATAAAATGTGATCGTCAAACCATATAATCAAGATCAAATAAGCAGATGCCCTTAATGTCTACATGACATGAGTAGAGAGAAGGCCCCCCAACATCCAAAATAGGAAGAGATCATGTATTTGTGTATGGCTATATCACACTCAAGTAGAAGTGTGAGACAATTTTATATGTAGAAGTAACTGAATATTTCATCCATCAACATGGAATGAACACATAGATGCCAAGCAGCCAATAGATCATGTAGGTTTCAAACATATTTTTGGATTTTTGAATGTTTTATATTTTTTGTACTTTAAATGAATATTTGAAAAGGAAATATCAGCCTATGATTCCATCTAATGGATGGCCATAGATATCTCCCCACTATGAACTTAGTGTAATAATCTTGTGACACTATTGAGGATCACATATAGGTTCAATATATATCATAGTAGTATCGGTGATGCTTTACATATGTAAAATAAGACTTTATGGTTGTGAAGTAGTAGGAGTCATAGGAGTAGGGGTTTATGGAACATATCATTGAGTTCTTTGTGTTTTAATTGTAATAACTATAATAGGAATATGTGTAGGTGCTTTCAATATTTGAACATGATGTATAAAATATGAATATTTTATGGAATACACTATATGTCTTCATTGTAATGGTCTCTCAAAGACTAGCCACTTGGTAAAGGGTGTTGCTTACTACCCTTTTGTAGATAATTAACCTTAGTAGGCTTGGTAATTAATCATATAGGTATAAGTTTCTCTTTCAAGAGGAGGATATGTTTATGGAGTTGGGGGACAATTTCATGAATATAACACATAATGCGTATGCATTATAACATAACATGTACATGTTATTGTTATAACGTATACACATTATATCTCAGGATTCCCAAGACATAATGCATATGTATTATAAAAATAACACATACATGTATGTAAACTTATAAAAATGTGTAGATGTTATAGGAATGATTATGCATTCCTATAAGTTTACATAACGCATACGCATTATTGAAACTATAAAACAAAACAAAAACCCTCATCTGCCTCATTCTTTCCATTCACATTTTGGTGATTCTCATTTGAATTTTTGCCTAAAAGATCAAGTTTTGACCTCAAGCTCTCATTTTGACCTATAAGATTCACATTTTTTTCTCCATTCACCATATCGATGATGCCACTGTGAAGGAAGAGGAATTTTTTTTGTAAATTAAATCATTTTTTTTTTTTTTTGTGAATGTGAATTGCATCTAGGTTTGTTTTTCTCCAATAGGTTGGCATGATCTTCCTAACCCTCCACCTAATCCTCTACCTAACCTTTTGTTGAGACCAACACCCCCCATCTTTTTTTTGGAAAGGGGACCCATGTGATTGTTTCCAGAGATTCTATATCCTAGAAAAAGTGTGAAAGATTGTTTGATCATGTTTTGATGTTGTTAAAATTCATCTTGAAGGTTATTAATTGTAGGTTCCATGAAATAAGGTAGGGTTTCCTAATGATAAACCCTAGCAATTTGAATTTAAACGTTCACAGGAAACTCTAGTGAGAAATTTTATGCATACTCAAGTTTTAGCTTAAATTTCATGCACTTTTACAGATCTAACACTTTGTGCTTGTTCATTAGATTTGATCTAACAGTGTGTCAAGATCTAAGTCTTTTAGAAAGGCATATAGTTAATGATTCAGGCCCCAATGAAGATCCAATAGTGATCACTTGATCAGAGGTTTTAAATCTAATGGTGTGAAAGATAAGTTTTATTGTTTTAAATTTAACAAGTTCACCCCCATCATTTTATGTCTATGAGGATGTATTTGATGGGACCAAGCCCATAAAATTTAAATTGAAACAAAAAGATTTCATTGTCTTAAATTTGATGATTTTGCTCCCATCATTTGACGTCTATGAGGACATATTTAATAGGACCAAACCCATAAAATTTAACTTAGACAATCCTCAAAGCTTTGATATCTCTTGATGGTTTTACACATGGCATTCAATTATTAGATCAATAAGTTTCATTGTTTTAAAATTAACAAGTTCACCCCCATCATTTGATGTCTGTGAGGACATATTTGATAGGACTGAACCCATAAAATTTAAATTGAAATAGAAAGATTTTATTGTCTTAAAATTGACATGTTTTCCCCCATCATTTGATGTCTGTGAGGATGTATTTGATAGGACCAAACCCATAAAAATTAACCTAGATAATTTTTTAAGCCTAATCAAAGGGGGTATTTATAAGAGCTTTTTAATAGATTCTTGGTTTTCTTATGAAGACAAGATTTAGACATAAAATCTTAGCCTAAGTTTTTTATACTGATTAAAAGGGTAAGCTTCTTTCAAGATCCAATGGTGATCACTTACTCATTGGATTTGATCCAATAGTGCACATCAACATGGAAACCTCAAGATCTCTTAAAGGATCTGATGGTGGTCACTTACTCATTGGATTTGATCTAATGGTGCAAGCCAATTAAAGACTTTTCAAAGGCCTCTATATATTGATAGATGGCATAATTAATAATCTCAAAGATCAAGAACCAATGAAATGCAAGGACCGAGATCGAGCTTTTTGAAGTAAAATAAAAGGGACTTTTTGAAAACCAATGGTCACTCTTCAAATGACATTTATGAAAATTGCCATGAAAGGCATTGAACCCTGCCACATAAGTTCCACGTAGGTGTGGAAGATTCAAATGAAAGATATTTCATTATTGAAAAACACAGGAGAGATGATAAGAAAGGTTCTAACATATCTAAGGCACATATGAGATCAAATTTGGATGTTTTGGTCATTAAAGTATAAAAACCCTAAACCCTCCATAAAGAAGGCTAGAATCGGTTCAAATTAATTAGGTAACATTTGAGATAATTCTAAACTAAATTCAGAGTAGGTGCCTTAGTGAGAACTTTGATAGCTTTACAATTACAATACATTGTTATCAATGGCAATGGGTAGGAAACACATGAAGATTGAAGTAGATATTTATCTAAATTTAGATAGTGAAGGAAGGGTCTTTAGAGACACAGAGTTAGATTCAACAGCATTAAATGTATAGGGAATAAAGAATTGGTCTAAATTATTCTTCTTTATCAAAGAGTTGAAACCAATTTCTCAAGAAGAAAAGAGGAATGCTTTAGAGCACCAAATATATAAGGATTTAGTATCAATTCAAATGGTAGGCCTTCATCACACAACTACTAAACTAGAGGTAATGTATTACATCAACCTTCTTGTTCCTATTTTTGTTGATTATAGAGTATATGGATAATGGATTATTCTTAAAGGAAATGTCAATAAAGTTGCATGCATAGCTCCCATGGCCTTTGAGACTTATTATAAGATCCATTTACCTCATGTTGATCTTCCTTCCTTAAGAGAATGGATAAATTCCCAAAACACAGATTCAGTTCTTTCACCTTGGTTAATCTAAGGTTCTCATGTTTTCAGGACCCATAATAGTGAGATTCCTATTACCCAATTTAGGGAAGGTGTTAGGGTAGCTATGAACTTATTGAATAAAGCCTTTGGTGCCTCTTATACAACTTATGTGAGTAAGTTTTAGGTGTCTTATGTATAATTTCATGTTGGAGTGGAACCTAGCCCCTCCCATTAGAGACTTGATAAGTTTCTTCTTGGCTAAACAATTTATAGCCATCAAGAGAAAGACCTCTAGACATTTCTTTATGATGTCTTACCTCTTAGACTCACTCCTTACCTCTATTAATTTACATGGCATCCAAAATTGGTCCCCTAATGGTTAGCCTACCATTTCCCATCATTTCTCCAAACTGCATATTTTCAAATATAGGAATCATATGTAATTCATATGTGATGGTGTCTTCCCAATCATTTTAGAGATAATCACTAGTATTCATATGCCTAGCCTTCATCCTCTAATAAAAAAACAAGTGGAGACCATGGGGGATGTGTGGTTTTATCTAGATTACACCGTAATAAGGATAGAAGGAATCATGGTCCAGCCATAGAGACTACCCATATATGTTCCCAGTAAACTTGTAGAGAAATAAATTACTTATCAAATCATCTAGAGCATAGAATGGCATTACAAGAAGAATAAAAAGGCTTAGGTTCATCCCTTCCCACTAGAAATTGGTAGAATTATAATCAAATATTGGAAGTAGTTAGAGATCATAGTGGTGCATAGGAACTCTTTTGATTTCCAATTATAAGATCTTAAGATGTGGGACCCCAATAATAGGGTGGCTAACCATATTCAAGATAAGGTCACAAAGATTGAGTACAAGCATCAATCAGGTGTGGGGGATCATATATACACAAGGTCAAATAACTTTGAATAAGTTATATCTAGGGTTAAAAGCTACAACATAACCTTAAAATGTACACTAGTTAGGGATGATAAGCCTTCAGGATAAATATGGCAGTTACATCTTTTATAGTATCACTTGTTACTGAGGCCATCTGAGACTGCACATCAAGAACTACCTACTGAGGGACAATATTCTGAGCCTTAGCAGGGAGAATTGACAAAGTCACCTCAAATTGAGAAAATTGAGGATGCAAAAGGAATAGTTAAAGCTAAATGTGAGGAGTCCAATATTGAGCAAAGACCTATTGAAAACCTCCAAATTTAGGCATCCCCACTGAGGCCTTCTTCCCTAATAGAATTTATCATCTTAATTGCTTTGGCAGCTATAGAAATAGTGGAGAGTGCCCTTGTTAACATCATAGTTATGTTAGGTTGTGGAGCTAAAACCTTCACCAGGATGCAAATAGGAGAAGTTACGAAGGATGCAGAGTTGCAGAACCAGTTGCAAGGAAATCAGTGTTGGTCTGATCAATTGACATCGGTCAGATAGCAGCAAAGAACCAATCAACGTCGATTACCAGTCGATCGACATCGGTCATGGAGGAGCCGACATCAGTAGCCCGTGCATGAACATGCAGTTTGCATGTTGATTCCAGAGAGTCTATTTTGAGACTGTTAGTTTTCATGTTGAAG
Source organism: Torreya grandis (assembly GCA_037957365.1). Taxonomy (NCBI): domain Eukaryota; kingdom Viridiplantae; phylum Streptophyta; class Pinopsida; order Cupressales; family Taxaceae; genus Torreya; species Torreya grandis. The sequence goes on along the minus strand of JARHVA010001707.1, from coordinate 2,710,116 downwards.
GCTAGTCTTAGTCTTGAGTTGCGTGTCTAATTATTGTAATTAAGATAGTCTAATTATTTTAAGCATGAGATCTATATATGGACTCATGGGTTGTATTGTAAACTTGTAGCTAGAGAGTAAGAGAGAAAATAAGCTCCTTCTGAGAGACGAGAGCAATGGTGTGTTCCTCCTAGTGCCACAGTACCAAGGTGGGTACTGGTTTGGAGAATCAGAAGGGTTCTTCGTATTTATATGATCTTAGTCAGCAGGTGAGAATAGCTTCTATTTGAGATATACAATGGTGAGTAAGGTCTACTGATTTACAGGTAGTAGCAGAGAGTAGAGGATCTACTTGGAGTAAAGTTGTGTACTTGGTGTACTGGCAGCGTGTTACTGACTGGTTGGAGAGGTGAACATCAATTTTGTATTGGAGTTGATTGTTGGGACCAAGAGAGAGAGGGAAGAAGGTCTTGAGGTGTGGCGAGCCTTTGAGGTGGAAGAAGAAGTGGCATCTTCTTTATTGTACATTCTTCTGAGTGATTATTAATACAATTGTGTATTGTCTCTCATATTCCTGTGTTGTTTCATATTTCTAGTTGCTTATTGATTCTAGTTAAATTCTGTGTTTAGTTGCTAATACAAGAAGTAATCATACATGCTCTATTGGTGGAGTAAGATCCTGACAAGTGGTATCAGAGCTTTTGGTTGGGTTGACTAATAGGTGGTTCAGATCTAGTAGTGTTTTTTATTACAGGTCACTCGCAGAGGTTTCAAATTGAGTGGGAGTATAGCAATGGCAGAAGATAGTAAGCTACAAATGGAGAAACTGAATAGCACGAATGGTCTGATTGATGGAAAGAAAGAGCAGGGAAAAGGAGATTATTGGTCGGTAGAAGATCAACATGTAGAAGCAGATGTTGTAGGGGTCATTGCACAGGTTGCTCTAGATAAAGTAGAATCTTTGTTTACAGATTCTTTTGCCTCTTTCCATGTAGCCCGAAATAGAGCATCTTTTCATGGGTATGTCTTTGGAAACTTTGGAGAGATTTATTTAGGGGTTGGAGAGCCTTGTCAGATGATTAACAAAGGGGAAGTGAAGCTGATATTTTACGTGGATAACACACAAGTGGTGAAGGAAGTCATGCAGGCTCCAGTCTTGGAGATGAGTCTAATTTCTTCAAGAAAGTTGGGTGATGGGAGATGCACTGTAACTCTCACAGTAGATACACTTGAATTAGATGGTGGTAAGAAAGTAGGTATCCTTTATCTATCTACTTATATTACTGATTCACCTTTTGTTACAGAGATGTGGCTTTGTAGGCTTGGTCACATATGTAGGAGGGGAATGCATGTTCTTAAGCGAAAGACAAATGTTTTTGACAAGCTAAAGAACTAGAAAGCCTTGGTGTTCATGGAGGAGATGACGAACAGAGATCAGGTGAGGGAAATAAATTATTTTGAGCAGGGCTATGTTGATTTGAACAAGATTTTGATCCATGGAGAGCTCACGGGTAAAAAGTTATCACTCTCAGGTGAACACAGGTATCGGCATCAGTCAGACAGTAACTGACATCGATAGAAGGAAGACTAACATCGGTCATGAAAGAATTGATGTCGATAGGAGGGATACTGGTGTCAGCCAGGGAAAAGACGTTGGCAGTCAGGGTCAGTGTATGGAACCAACATCGGTCGGGAGCAGACTGGGAGATAGCTGAGATCGGTCATTGGAACAGATATTGGGTAGACAGCAAGCTATCAACAAGTCTCAAACGCTCATATGGAGGTCAAAAAGGGTAAGTGAACCTCATATTCATTGTTCACCTTCTTTATATTGCTTATTGATGGTCAAGAACCAGGAAGATACGAAGAGGCAATGCAGGTAAAATCTAGATACATTGGGAGCTTGGCATGGATGAGGAGTGTGAGTCCTTGGAGAAGAACCAAATAGGTGTTTGTTGATAGAGTTGTCAGCTAGAAGTAAGCACTGAGAGACGGAATGGATTCCCAAGTTAAAGAAGAGAGTGGATGGATACGTGAGATGGAAGGCCAAGGTATATGGTCTTGAGGAATCTGCAGGTATAGAGCTGACAGGTGGTACCAGGTAGATGACAAAGTAGAGCTTTTGTAAATGTCAATATAACTATTGTGTTTAACTTACCAGGTGGATAATGATTACAACATTATCTAGTTACTATATGTGGAGGATGAGCTTGGAGCAGGTTTGTACATATAGGGTTTTTCTGAGCTAAAGGTAAGGTTAGTTCAGAGGTGTGTCATGAAGAATTTGGAGCAGCAAAATTCTTTGGCATAAGAGACATGGAGATTTTATCTCCAGTGGGAGCTAATGTGAAGACGGTGTTGGCGGGGTTCAGGATGTAGGATGTAGAATCAGAAAGCACACCAAGGGCTAGATAGTTCAAGCTTAGCTTGGAACAGGGTTTGAAATCACATAAGGTCTAGTGTAGACCTGAGTTTTCCCAAGTAGTGGGAGTTGTCAGAAAGTATGAAGCCAATTTAGGGAAGGAGTACTGGAGGGCAGTTCAGTGGGATCAGCAGTAGGGATTCTTGTTATGTAGGGTCAAGGTCTTCACTACATGGATATGTGGGTTTAGATATGGCAGGTTACTTGGATGACAGGGGTAGCATCACAGGATGTGTGGTGGTTAGTCTTCAGGGTTGATCTTGAAGAGGGATACAAGCCAAGGAATAATTTAGATGGTGTACAAGTATAGGTATAGGTGCAGCTATTTATCTCCAAGTGGGAGATTGTTAGGTTGTGGAGCTAAAAGCTTCACCATGATGCAAACAGGAAAAGTTATAAAGGATGCAGAGTTGTGGAGAGTTGCAAAACTAGTTGCAAGGAAACTGGCATCGGTCTGATCAATTGACGTCGGTCAAATACTAGTGAAGAACCAACCAACGTTAGTTACCAGTCGGCCGACATTAGTTATGGAGGAGTCGACGTCGACAGCCTATTTATGAACATGCAGTTTGCATGTTGATTCTAGAGAGTCTATTTTGAGACTGTTAGTTTTCATGTTGAAGGCTAGTCTTAGTCTTGAGTTGCGTGTCTAATTATTGTAAGCATGAGATCTATATATGGACTCATGGGTTATATTGTAAACTTGTAGCTAGAGAGTAAGAGAGCAAATAAGCTCCTTCTGAGAGAGGAGAGCAATGGTGTGTTCCTCCTAGTGCCATAGTACCAAGGTGGGTACTGGTTTGGAGAATCAGAAGGGTTCTTCATATTTTTATGATCTTAGTCAGCAGGTGAGCATGGCTTCTATTAGAGATCTACAATGGTGATTAAGGTCTAGTGATTTGCAAGTAGCAGTAGAGAGTAGAGGATCTACTTGGAGTATGGTTGTGTACTTGGTGTACTGGTAGCATGTTACTGACTGGTTGGAGAGGTGAACATCAATTCTATATTGGAGTTGATTGTTGGGACTGAGAGAGAGAGGGAAGAAGGTCTTGAGGTGTGGCGAGCCTTTGAGGTGGAAGAAGAAGTGGCATCTTCTTTATTGTACATTCTTCTGAGTGATTATTAATACAATTGTGTATTGTCTCTCATATTCCTGTGTTGTTTCATATTTCTAGTTACTTATTGATTCTGGTTAAATTCTGTGTTTAGTTGCTAATACAAGAAGTAATCATACGTGCTCTATTGGTGGAGCAAGATCCTGACAAGTTACTTATGGTTTGGATAAGGAAGAAGCACATCTGAGGAGGTAGGCAAAAAATTGGTTCCATTAAGTAGTGGAAAGAGATATGCAAAATTATCCTTAGTTCCCCTAGCTCCAAGAAAGAGGCCTAGGTTAACTTTCACTCACCCCACTAGTGAAATAAACCTTTTTAATGATGAGGATCATATTCATGGACCAAACATTCTTGATTAGTTTGTTTATGGGAAGTTATATAAAATCCCATCTCTTTCTCCTTCACTAGCTCTAACTCGAGTGGACATAGGTGTTAAGGATAATGTCAAACCATGGATTAAGGATAGGTTGAATAAACAAGTAGAGATAAGCATCCATATTCTTCATAATAAGGAAAGCCAATGGGTTGGTAGCCCAAGAGAGTCTAAAATTTTAAATGTAGAGATTATTGAATAACCACAAGTGAATGAACGTGATCCTCAGGGCCAATTTAATCCAAAGACATCAAATATTGAAAGAGTAGTGACCGAAAAAGTCATTGTTGGTACTGAGGAGTTCACCTTGCAGAAGGTAGATCCATTTATAGGCTTAACTCCTATTCTAGGACAAGAAGCAGGGGAACATCCTATTTTTCAAGAGGATGTAGCTAGTGTGGTATTAGCTCAATCAACAATTGACTTGGCTAGAATTCAAGGATTGAAACACATGATCCTCAACTTGGAAAAATAAAATTAAGATTTAGAAGCTCATGGCTTCTTTAAAATTCCTATAAATATATTGTAAATGTTGAATAAATCCTTAATGGATGCATTCAAGAATTTGAAAAGCATTAAGTCTAGATTGAGTGCTTTGGACCATCAAGTTGAGATGGCACAAACCTTAATCATCCAGTGCTAGAATTCTCAAGCTCAGATGGAGAGCTCATCAAGGTGCATAAGACAAAGTAGGCCTTGAACTTTAAGATTATCAAACTCAAACACCTAGACATCCTCATGGACATTTTGATAGATAAACAAGAAGATTTGATCACTTAGAGTAGTGATGTTAAGGACTTCAGCAAGAGAGACACATATTTGGTAAACTAGATTGAGAAAGTTCTATGGAATCTGTTAAATAAACCTTTCCAAACCACTACTTTAGGCTTGATTGATGATGAATAATTCAAGAAGAGGGTTGATACCCACATCTAGAGAATCATAGATAACCAAGGTCATTAAGCTAAGGACAACCAAAAAACCCTTGATACCATTACTTTTGTAGGGAAAAAAATTGTAGAAGTACAATGTGTCAAGGAACTTGTATCTTGGACAGATAGTGAATTTGACAAGTTAGTAGATAAAGAAGAGGATTGTCTAATGAAGCCTGTAGTGGATTTTGAGTTGATCAAGGAGTAATACACCAAGGTGAAGGACTTTTTTAGACAAGATTAATTGGAAGGGCCCATGAATGAAATTCCTAAAAGAATATTCTTGTTGTAACATATATGGTAGTCTGTTAGCATATACTCTTTCTTGTCAAGTTGGCATGTTTTTGTCACATTTTGGCTTTATATCAAGGATAGTTGTCCTTATCTACATCTAGATATTTTTTTTAAAGTTAACTGGTTAATCACCTATGTTTCCTATAAATAGGTAGATGGTTACCATTTTTAAGGAGAGGGTTTTTAAGAAATTGATACCAGGAGCATTTAATACAACTAAGGAATTCTCAAAAGATTGTTTGATCATGTTTGTTAAATGTCTATGTTATCTCTCAATTACATAGAGTTATCTTGAATTTAAGTGAGTCTTATTGTTTGAGTTACATTATTTGTCATAGGGTTCTTGATTTGTGCTAAATGTTAAATTGACTATAAAGATCTCAAATATAATTCATTTTATTTGCTTTGTATTTGGATGTACTTATGTTATCCAGATCATAATAGCAAACATTTAAAGTAAATTTGGTTCTTATGATTCATATGTTTCATTTCAATTTTGCATGATTTGTGATATAATTTGAGCTTATGATATTTTATAACATAAATTGGTTCAAATGTGCTCAAAGTAATTAGATATTTGTCATAATATTTGAGATGAAAACCTACAATCACATTTCTTTCTGCTTTACCCTTCCTTTTTTCTTATTTTTATCAAGATTAACTCTAGCTTAAAAGTCATTATTAATAATCATTTAGTTTGATACCGAATCCTCAGAATTATTAAGTATTCAAATAGTATAGACTTTGGTGGATCCTAACCACTAAATCAAATAAATATTGTGGACAGTTTTCATACTTTGCTTCTATTCCACCATAGACAATCACTAAATAGTCACAAACTACAACTCATGCCATGGATTCTCAAAATCCTAAAATGAGAAGTATCCTTCAACACTAAGAGCACCAATGGTACAATTAGAAGCGTCAACAGGAGAAGCTATGTTGGTGCTAGAAGGAGGGCATCTTTAAAGATGCTTAATATGTTTAGGAGTATATTTGGTCAAAATTATCTACATTTTACATAATTATGTTTCTTTTAACATAAATTATGTAAAGATTGGTAACCTTTGTAGAAATATGGATTTTATTGTTAAAAATGTATTAGTATTTGGAGTTCAGATAGCTTATTTTTCTCAAAATTGTTAATTATTTGACAATAATAAGTTTATTTGAGTCATAAGTTGTAAATATTGGTCATCTTTACGTAATTCACTATATCTTTGAACTTGTTTAGTTAAATATTGATGTCATTTATCCTCTTATTAATAAATTTTTTGTAAATTAAGCTTAGTGTGCATATTATTTGTCATTCTTTAGAAATTAATGTGCTACACCATGTTTTAAAATAGGATCCTTAGTCTTCAAGCTAGAATTACCAAGGATTAGGACCAGAGCACATTCAGAGACTAGAAGGAATATGAAAGATAGAGGTAAGCATAGCCATTCTAAATCTCTACCATCATCACCTTTGAAATGGATTCATGTGCTTGATCTTCATCCAAACATGGTGTGGCTTGGAAGTTCCCCTATCAATATACCAGGTGCGATTCATCATTTACCGCATAATCTAGAAAAATATTTACCAATATTTAGTCTAATTAGTATTACGACTGCTGAGGAACATGTTAAATCTTTCAAAGTTGCATTAATATTATTGAATTTTATTCATGAAGATGTAGCATGTAGGTTCTTCTTGTTTACATTTAAAGATGTTGCATATGAATGGTTCCTTAATTTACCTAACAATTGTATTATTTCATGGAATAATTTTGACACTATTTTCATTGATCAATCTGTAAAGATCATAAGCTTTGATGTCATTTATCATCAATTCACAACTATTAAGAGAGATACTAGTGAACCTATTAGGTCATTCAATGTCAAATTCTAAATGATGTTTATCCGAACCATGGATCCATATAAACCTAAAAAAGCTTTAGTTTTGGAGGTTTATAAAGATGTTGTTGAGCCCATGACTTCTATATTTTTGAAGAGAGCTATTCTACTTATCATCACATTAGCTCAAGCCTATTCTGAAGTAGTGGTTATTAGTGACCAAAGGAAACCCCAAGGATAGATGGGTTATTTTATCCCAAATGTTAATCCTCAAATGCCTACATTAAATCTTTTCCCAAGTAATAACCAAAATACTCTAGCATTAAACCAGTTTCTTGCTTTGAATGTATTGCCTACTAGTCATGTTGATCCTAATCAAAATATAGACTTTTTGAACTATTAAGTTGCCAATGGATTTCATGACAATGATCAAAAGGCTTTAGTGACTTTCAATGGCATTAACAATAACCAAAGTCAAAATGTTAAGGTTCCAAAAAATGATAATGAATCTATATTAAAAATGGTACAAAAGCTTAGCACTAATTTTTTATAATTACAAAAACAAGTTGGTAATGCTAATGATAATTCTAGAAGGAACTTCACTTTCCAAAAATTCAATAAACCCAGGAATAGGTTTCAGAATGATAGTTTATATAATAACAAAGCTAATGAGTCTTTCCCTAGCAAAAAGAATATGAATATAAACCTCACTAATATTGCCTTACCAGATTATTTTAGGGTACATGCTACTTCCAAACATGGTGAGATTGATTATATTAAGTTTTGTGAATCTTTTGGAGCATTTCAAGAAGAACTTGACATGTTTGAATTGGTTCCAAACAAAGATGTTGCTACAAATTCTTTATAATCTAAACCATCTAACCAAGTGCACACGGTAGAAACATTTAATTTCCCTTTTCAAGAAGATAATGAGCCTAAGAATATTCCTAAGGAAATTCAAGCATTTTAGTAACTTTTGAAGACATATCCTCTAAGAAATAGAGAAAAAAAACAACCATTGACTACCTCTACCCCTCCTAACAATTATGGGACCCATCCAAACATTATATCAAATAATAATCCTAAACCTCATAGAGGAATTTATTCTAAGTTAATGTTAATTGTTGATCCTCCAAGCAAAGCTAACTCCAACATTATGGAAGATATGAAAAATATTAAAGTTAATATCACTCTACACGAGCTAACTCAAATCATAGAACAAACAGACTTACTCTTAGAATATTTGTCAAATAAAAGTGGGAAACCCCCTAAGAATTATAGTGCAAATGTAATTAATTACACAAATGATCAAAGCAAAGTCCCCACCTTTTTTACTTACAGTTAGGATATTTGGAAAAAATGTTCATAATTGTCTATTAGATTCAAGAGCTTCAACCAACATTATACCTGATGGGATATGTGAAAAACTCATGTTAATTATAATCAAATTTGATAAATTAGTCACTCAATTGGATAAATCTAGAGTTAATATTTAGGAGAATTATTAAATTTTCATATATAGCTAGCTAGTGAACCAAGGGTTTAGCAATTCATTGATATCCAAGTGGTGGAAATGCCTAGTGCTTATGGGTTGCTTTTAAGTAGAGAATGGACTAAATCTTTAAATAGATATATGTCTACTAATTGTTTACACTTATGGCTTCCTTGGAAAGGTGTGTCAAATAAAATAATATTAGAATAGAACCTCAAATGAAACACATGACAACAAAATATAATGTTGTTAATGAAAGGGTAAATTTCTTGGATTTTGATTTGGTAGTTTTCATTATAGAAATTACAAAAGAACTAGTTTTTGAGAGTCCTTATCATATGTGTGGTTTGTGGAAGTTATACATTGATGGTTCCAAGTACAAATCAAGATCAGGAGATAGTATTGTATTGATGAATCATTAAAAAAGTAATACCATGCAGCTTATAAGTTATAATTCCCTTGCACCAATAATTTGGTTGAGTATGAGGTTCTCATACTTGGATTGTAGTTTGCCATTAAATACAAAGTTAAAGAACTCCTTGTCTATGGAGATTCTAAACTTGTGGCAAACCAAGTGAAAAGTAAGTACCAATTTAAATTGTCTTACTTAAAGAGATATATGTTTAGGGTGTGGGATTAAATCAAATCTTTTGATACTTTCAACATCTTAGCTATTCCAAGAGAAGAAAACAAAATTATTGATGAGCTTGCCTCTACTATAGATAACCTCATTCCTAATCATGATTATCAAATCATCAGTATTGAGCTAATACCTTGTCCTTTAGTTCTCAACAATATAAATCATTTCCATGTTTTTAATGATGATTAACGAATCATAGATTTCATAACTAATTTTGGGGATTTTGAAGCTCGCATTATTGATGAGATTGATGACACTTCTCATGAGGAGAAACTTAATGGTAAAATCATCCAATTAAGTGATAATAAGATACCTAAAGAGATAATTTCATTGGAAATACTATTTGATTTTGACAAAAAATTTGAAGCACCTAAGCAACCCAAGGTAAATGGTAAGGATTATCATGCAATGAATCATGGCTCACATGATCAGCCAAAAATGGTGAATATAGGGAAGGCTTGCACTAAAATGGAGAATAGGAAAGCTAGAGAATTGATTACAAAATACAAGGATGTAATTGTTTGGTCTTATGAATATTTGAAAATATTTGACCCGAGGATCATTACTCATACCATACCTCTTCAAGAAGGTTACAAACCTTTTAGATAGAAGCAAAAGCCAGTCAACCCTATTTTAGAGCCCATGATTTTTAAAGAATTCAACAACCTATTCAATGCAAGGATAGTGTTTCTTATTAGACATTCCACTTGGGTGGCAAACCTAGTCTCAGTCAGAAAAAAGGATGGAGAAATAAAATTGTGCATAGATTATAGAAATCTAAATAAAGCATTTGAAAAGGATAATTATCCTTTACCTTCTTTGGACCAAGTTATCCAAAATATTTTAGGATCTTCCATGATGTCCTTTTTGGATGGATTATATGGGTATAACTAGGTGCTTGTGGCTCCAGAAGACAAGATTAAAATAGCTTTTACTACTAAATGGGGAACATACACTTACAAGATAATGCCTTTTAGATTAATTAATGTAGGGGAAACTTTTCAAAGGGCCATGGATCATGTTTTCCAAGGTTTATTGGGCAAGTGTATCATCATATATATGGATGATCTTACAATATTTTCTAAAAATAGAGAAGAGCCTTCATACATTTGAGACAAGTATTTGATAGATGCAAGAGGTATGGTGTACTCTTAACCCCAAGAAAAGCATATTTTGTGTCAGTGAGGGAAATTTTTTGGGACATGCTATTACCAAAGATGGAATATCTATGGATCCTAATAGAATAGAGGCCATTTCTAAAATTGGGTTGCCCAACAACCAAAAAGAACTTAAGTCATTCTTTGGTAAGATTAATTTTTTGAGGAAGTTTATTTCAGGCTTCACTAAGATTGTTAAACCTTTAAATGACATGCTTAAGAAAGACATTATAATTTATTGAAATCAAGAATCCAAGAAGGCCTTCGCTAACATTAAGAAGGCAATTATTGAAGCTCTAGTCCTCATAAGTCTTAATTTTTCAAAGGATTTCTATCTATATTCATTTTCTTCTTAGAATACTATGGCTACAATGTTAACTCAAAAGGTTGATGGGAATGATCATCCTGTAGATTCCATGAGCACCAAATTTAAAAATGTATAAGTTAATTATTATATGATTGATAAGAAAGATTATGCATTAGTAAAAGTAATAAAAAAATTTAGACATTACATCCTTAGAAATAATGTGCAAGCTATATCACCTGATCCAGCTACAAAACTTATGTTGAGTCAGAATGAGCTTAGAGAAAAAAGAGGCAAATGGATGGTAATTATACAAGAATATGATATAGAGATTATAATTGTCAAATTAGTGAAATGTCAGGGTCTAGTTTAGATGATCTCTAGTATTGACCCAAAAGTTCATATCATGTAAATAGATCACCAAGACTTTCAACCTAATAAGTGGTATGACTCTATTATCCATTTACTTGTTAATGGTGTTTGTCCCCCAAGATTTGTAAGAGAACAAAAGAGAGCCTTAAGGCTCAAAGTAGCTCATTACCTCATCAAGAATGGAATCTTGAATAGGAGGAACTTTGAGAGAATTTATTTTAGGTGTGTGTCCAAGGAGGAAGCAACTTGGATTATGACTACCTTTCATGAAAAGTTAGGAAGTGGACACCCTTCAAGAAGAACCATAACTCATAATATTTTCAAGGCTAGGCATTATTATCCCAAACTATTTAAATATGCTTATAATCATGTGAGGGAGTGTCATTCATGCAATATCTTTAGCACAAAGGAACCAAAGACAGCCATGCCTTTACAACCTATGATGGTAAATAAACCTTTTGCACAATAGGGATTAGACTTTGTTGGAGTAATAAACCCAAATTATTTTGAAGGTCATAATTTTGTCCTAACTAATATGGATTATTGCACTAGGTGGACTAAGGTGGTAGCCACTAAGTAATGTAGAACAGAGGAAGTGATAAATTTCCTAGAAGAAAATATTTGTACTAGATTTGGAAACCTAATTTCTTTGGTGTGTGACAATGGATCTGCATTCATTTCTATTGAAATGATAGAATGGGATTATGACCAAGGTATTACACTCAAGTTTTATTCTAATCAATATCCTCAAGAAAATGGTGTTTCTAAATCCACAAACAAAAATCTAATGAAAGCTATCTATAAATCTATTGAAGATAAACCTAGAACATGGCATAAAATTCTTAAGTTTGCATTATGGGCAGATCAAATTAGGATCAATAAAGATCTAAAACCTTCACCACATTTGTTATCATATGGTTAGGAGCCCATATTTCCCATCACTTTAAAGTTTCATATGTTCACATTCATGCAATAATACATGGAAGATATTCAGGAACTTATTAATTCTCAATTTTTAGACATTATTCAAATGGAAGATGCCAGATAAAAAGTATTTATAGACTTCAGTAGACACAAATAAATCATGAAAAGATGGTTTGATAAGAGATCCAAAGTGAAGGTATTTAGATAGGGAGATTTTCTCCTTGTTTGTGACAAGTTATCAAAACTCAAAGGTAAACATGGTAAATTCACTCCTTTATGGATTAGTATTTACCAAATTGTATAAATTCTAGGCAACAATACTTTTAGTTTGAAATATCTCCAAGGAGCAGAGTGCACATACCTATTAATGGGCAATATCTCAAACATTAATTTTTTATTTCCCCACTATAGGTCTTCATGGAATAAATGTGTAATATTGCTAAAATTAGAATAGGTAGGCTAGTTAGTTCTCTTTCTTGTTTTTTTTCGTTGCTAGGTTTGTGTATATATATATATATATATATATTTTGTGTTTTTTTTCTCTTCTTCTTGCTTGGTGGTTTCCCTTGGTTGTGGTAAAGTGTCGCATTATTATTTTTTGGTTTAGAATTTCTCAAGAATATGGTTATAAATCTTACAAAGGTGACCATGGCTGGTAATGAAGTAGTATAAAGCAACCAGAGATATTGGTATAAATTGGTATAGGAATTTACTATCCTATAAATATTTAAACATTATTCTACATCAAAACTTGGTTTTAAGAAGAATCATATGCATACAATGTGAATTCAATTTATTAACTCATATTCATGCTTACACTTAAAACACATCCTTGAAATGGACTAAAGTTTTAATTAAAGGGGAGAGTATCTTGATGTTAGAACATTTAACTAAATCCTTAAAACTAGGTTGTATTGGTTTCCAACCTTTGCAAAAGGACCTAAAAAAAAGAGAGAGATCATTACAAAATATATGGAAATAGAAGCAAAGGTGATTTAGGTAATATCCATCATGGCTATGGATGCTTGGCTGGTAGTGGAGCAAGACCTTGAGTGGAACCAAAAGTATCTCTATTGGGGCTATAGATGCCTGGCTGGCAGCAAAGCAATGCCCAAGCCTCCCCTAAATTAAGAGTTATTATGCTTAAATAATATCTAAAAGTGCTCAAATTTAAGTGTAATGGGCCAAAAGGATATGAACCTAGATGTTGTTTCTTAAAATTCATTACAAATAGTAAGTGGAATCAAATCACACACTACATGTTTATGTTTTTAAAGCTAAGTTTAAATTTTATACATAAAGAACTTGTTTAAACCAAAAATTGATTTAGAAGAGAATATATGTCCAAAAAGGGATATAAAATTCATGTACAAGTTTAAACTAGAGCTTTGTGTTCCAACATATTGCTATGTTACCCCTGTGAGTCACCATTCATTGAGACTAACACCCCTTATTGTTTTTAGAAAGGGGACCCATGTTATTATTTCCTGAGCTTCTATATCCTGGACTAAGTGTGAAAGATTGTTTGATCATGTTTTGATGTTGTTAAAAATAATCTTGAAGGTAATTAATTATAGGTTACATGAAATAAGGTAGGGTTCCTAAATGATAAACCCTAGAAATTTGAATTTAAACATTCACAAGAAAGTCTAGTAGGAAATTTTATGCATAATCAAGTTTTAGCTTAAAGTTCATGTGCTTTTGTAGATCTAACACTTCACACTTGTTCATTGGATTTGATCCAATGGTGCATCAAGCTTGAAGTCTTTTAGAAAGTAATATAGTTAATGGTTCGATCCCCAATGAAGATCCAACAGTGATCACTTGATCGAAGGTTATAAATCTAATAGTGCAAAAGATAAGTTTCATTGTTTTAAATTTGACAAGTTTGCCCCCATCATTTGACATCTATGAAAATGTATTTGATGGGACCAAACAAATTAAATTTAAATTGAAATAGAAATATTTAATTGTATTTAATTTGATAATTTTACCCTTGTCATTTGACATCTGTGAGGACATATTTGATGAGACTGAACCCATCAAATCTAAATTGAAACATAAATATTTTATTGTCTTAAAATTGATAGGTTCACCCTCGTCATTTGACATCTATGAAGACCTATTTAATAAAAACAAGCACATCAAATTTAACTTAGACAATCTCCAAATATTTGAGATCTCTTAATGGTTTTACACATGGCATTCAGTTATTAGATCAATAAGTTTCATTATTTTAAAATTCACAGGTTTACCCCCATCATTTGACGTCTGTGAGGACGTATTTGATGGGACCAAACCCATCAAATTTAAATTGTAATAGAAAGATTTTATTATCTTAAAATTGATAGGTTTACCCCCATCATTAGACATCTGAGATGACATATTTGATAGGACTGAACCCATCAAATTTAACTTAGAAATTTTTTTTAAGCCTAATCAAATGGGGTATTTCTAAAGCATTTTAAGAGATTCTTAGTTTTCTTAGGAAGACAAGATTGAGACATAAAATCTTGGCCTAAGTTTTTTTTACTAATTAAAAGTGTAAGTTTCTTATAGGATCTAATGGTGATCACTTGCTCCTTAGATTTGATCCAATAGTACATATAAACATGAAAGCCTCAAGATCTCTTGAAGGATCCGATGGTGGTTGCTTACTCATTGGATTTGATCCAATGGTGCAAGCCAATTGAAGACTTTTCAAAGGCCTCTAAATTTTAATATATGGCATAATTAATAATCTTAAAGATCAAGAACAAATGAAATGCAAGGACTTGGATTTGACTTTTCAAATCAAAATAAAAGGGACTTTTTGAAAACCAATGGTCACTCTTCAAATGGAATTTATGAAAATTGTTATGAAAGGCATTGAACCTTGCCACATAAGCTCCACATAGGTGTGGAAGATCCAAATGAAAGATATTTCATGATTGAAAAATATAGAGAGATGATAAGAAAGGTTCCATCATATCTAAGGCATGTATGAGATCAAAGTTGGATGTTTTGGTCATTAAAGTAGAAAAACCCTAAACCCTCCTTAAATAAGGCTAGAATCAGTTCAAATTGATTAGGTGACACTAGAGATAATTGAACTAAATTTAGAGCATGTGTCTTAATGAGAACTTTGATAGCTTTGTAATTACAATACATTGTTATCAATGGTAGCGGGTAGGTAATAGATGAATATTGAAGTAGAGATTTATCTAACATCAAATGGTGAAGAAAGGGTCTTTAAAGAGACAGAGTTAGATTTAATAGCATTGAATGTATGGGGAATAAGGAATTGGTCTAAATTATTCTTCTTTATCGAAGAGTTATAACCAATCTCTTAAGAAGAAAAGAGGAATGCTTCAGTGTACTAAAGATACAAGGATTTAGTATCAATTCAAATGGTAGGCCTTCATCATGTAGCTACTAAACTAGAGGTATTGCATTGCATCGACCTTCTTATTCCTATTTTGGTTGATTGTAGAGTAGATGGGGAATGGATTATTCATGAAGGAAATGTTAGTAAAGTTAAATGCATAACTCCCATGGCCTTTGAGACTTATTATAAGATCCATTTACCTCATGTTGATCTTCCTTCCTTAAGAGAATGGACAAATTCCCAAAACCTAGATTTAGTTATTTCACCTTAGTTAATCCAAGGTTCCCATGTTTTTAGGACCCTTAATAGTGAGATTCTTATTACCCAATTTAGGGAAGGTGTTAGGGTAGCTATGACCTTATTGAATAGGGCCTTTGGTGCCTCTTCTATAACTTATGTGAGTAAGGTCTAGGTGTCTTATGTCCATTACATGTTAGAACATAACCCAACCCCTCCCATTGAAGACTTGACAAGTTTTTTCTTGGCCAAAAAATTTACAGCCATCAAGAGAAAGACCTCCAAACATTTATTTATGATGTCTTACCTCTTCAACTCACACCTTGCCTCTATTAATCTCCCTGACATCTAAAATTGGTCCCCTGATGGTATGACTACCATTTCCCATCATTAATCTAAATTACATATTTTCAAAAATAGGAATCATATACAATTCATATGTGATGGTGTCTTCCTAGTAATTTTTGAGACAATCACTAGTATTCTTATGCCTAAAATTCATCCTCTAATCAAAAAATTAGTGGAGACAATGGGGGATGTGTGGTTCTATCTAGATTGCACTATAATAAGGATAGAAGGAATCATGGTCTAGCCATATAGACTACCCATATATGTTCCTAGTAAACTTGTAGAGCAAGAAATTGCTTATCAAATCATCCCAAGGCATATATTGGTAATGCAAGAAGAATAAAAGGCTTAGGTTCATCCCTTCCCACTAGAAATTGGTAGAATTATAATCAAAGATTTGAAACAGTTAGAGATCATGGTGTTACATAAGAACTCTTTTAATTTACAATTAGATGATCTTAATATGTGGGACCCTATAATAGGTTGGTTAACCATATTCAAGATAGGAAGGTCCCAAAGACTAAGTATAAGCATCAACCAGGTGTGGGGGATAACATTTACACAAGGGAAAAGAACTTTGAAGAAGTCCTATCTAAAGTTTAAAGCTACAACATAACCTTAGAAATTAGGATGGTCAGGGATAATAAGCCTTTTGGAGAAATATGGTAGTTACATCCTTTATAGTATCACTTGTTATCAGGACCATCTAGGATTGCACATCAAGAACCACCTATTAAGGGACAATCTTCTGAGCCTCAGTAGGGAGAATTGACAAACTCACCTCGGATTGAGAAAATTGAGGATGCAAAAGGAAAAGGTAAAGCTAAAGGTGAGGAGTCCAAGATTGAGCAAAAACCTATTGAAAGCCTCCAAATATTGACATCCCCACCAAGGCCTTCTTCCCCAATAGAATTTATTAGCATAATTACTTTGGAAACTATAGAAATAGTGGAGAGTGCCCTTGCTAACATCATGACTACTTATAGTTTAGATAAGGAAGAAGACCCATTTGAAGAGTCAAGTAAAGAATTGGTTCCATTAAGTAGTGGAAAGAGACAGGTAGGATTATCCGTAGTTCCCCTGGATCCAAGAAAGAGGCCTAGGTTAACTTTCACTCACCCCACTAGTGAAATAAACCTCTTTAGTGATAAGAATACTATTCATGGACCAACCATTCCTGATTGTTTGTTTATGGGAAGTTGCATAAAATCCCTTCTCTTTTTCCTTCACTGACTCTGACTCGACTAGACATAGGTGTTCAGGATAATGTTAAACCATGGATTTAGGATATGTTGAACAAACAAGTAGAGAGAAGCATCCATATTATTCATAACAAATAAATCCAATGGGTTGGTACCCTAGGAGCTTTTATAAGTTCAAATATAGAGATTATTGAATAACCATAGGTGAAAGAACTCGATCCTTAGGTCTAATTTAATATAGAGACATCAACTCTTGAAAGAGTAGTGACCAAGAAAGTCACTGTTGGTGATGAGGAGTTTACCTTGCTAAAGGTGGAGCCATTTATAAGTTTAAATCCTATTCTAGGACAAGCAGTAGTGGAACAACCTATTTTTAAGGAGGATGTAGCTTGTGTCGTACTGGCTCAATCAAAAATGGCCTTGGTTAGATTTTAAGGATTGAAAAAAAGTATCCTCAACTTGGAAAAAGAAAAGCAAGAATTGGAAGCTCGGGTCTTCTTGATAATTCCTAAAAAAATATTGCAAATGTTGAATAAATCCTTAATGGATGCAATCAAGAATTTGAAATGTATTAACTCTAGATTGAGTGCTTTAGATCATTAAGTTGAGATGTCACAAAACTTAATCATCCAATGGTAGAATTCTCAAGCTCAGATGGAGATCATCAAGGTGTATAAGATAAAGTAGGCCTTTAACTTCAAGATTATCAAACTCAGACACCTAGACAACCTCATGGTAATTTTGATAGATAAAAAAGAAGATTTGATCACTTGGAGTAGTGATGTTAAGGACTTTAGCAAGAGAGACACATATTTGGTAAACTAGATTGAGAAACTTATAAGGAATCTATTAAATAACCATTCTCAAACCATTACTTTAGGCTTGATTGATGATGAATAATCCAAGCAGAGGGTTGATACCCACATCCAAGGCATCATAGACAGTCAAGTTTATTCAACTAAGGACAACTAGAAAGCCCTTGATACCATTAATTTTATAGGGAAGAAAATTAGAGAAGTACAATGTGCCAAGGAACTTATATCTTGGATATATATTGAATTTGAAAAGTTAGTGGATAAAGAAGGGGATTGTCTAATGAAGCTTATAGTGGATTTTGAGCTGATCAAGGAACAATATACAAAGGTGAAGGAATTTTTTAGACAGGGTTAATTGGAAGGACCCACCAATGAAATTCTTAAAGGAATATTCTTATTGTAAAATATATGATAGTCTATTAGCATATACTCTTTCTTGTAAAGTTGGCATATTTTTATCACATTGTGGCTTTATATCAGGGATAGTTGTCCTTATCCACATCTAGATATTTTGAAATTTAACCAATTAACCACCTATGTTTCCTATAAATAGGTATATGGTTACCATTTTAATTAGAGGGTTTTTGAGAAATTTATACCAAGAGAATTTAATACAAATAAGGAATTCTCAAAAAATTATCTAATTATTTTTGTTAAATGTTTACGCTATCTCTCAATTATAGGGAGTTATCTTGAATTTGAATGATTCTTATTGTTTGAGTTACATTCTTTGTCATAGGGTTGTTAATTTGTGCTAAATTTTAAATTGACTATAAAGATATCAAATATGCTTCATTTTATTTTCTCTGTATTTGGATGTACTTATGTTATCCAGATCATAATAGTAAACCTTTTAAGTAAATTTGGTTCTTACTTATAATTCATATCTTTTCTTTTGATTTATGCTTGATTTGTGATATAATTTGAGCTTGTGCTATTTTATAACATAAATTGGTTCAAATGTACTCAAAGTAATTGGAATTTTGTCATAATAATTGAGATGAAAACTTGCAATCACATTTCTTTCTCATTTACCCTTCCTTTTTTCTTATTTTTATCAAGATTCTCTCTAGCTTAAAAGTCATTGTTAATAATCATTTAGTTTGTCTACTGAATCCTCAAAATTATTAAGTATTCAAATAGTATAGACCCTAGTGGCTCCCAAACACTAAATCAAATAAATATTATGGACAGTTTTCATACTTTGCTTCTATTCCACCACAAATAATCATTGAATAGTCAGAAACTACAACTCATGCCATAGATTCTCAAAATCCTAAAATAAGAAGTGTTCTTCAACACAAAGAGCACCTATAGTACAATTAGAAGCATCAACACCTTCCACCCAACCCTCCTAACCCTCCACTTAACCCTCTACCTAACCTTTTTGTAGTTCCCCTAGATCCCCTAGGTAGCCAAGAGGATATAGTTTCTCACATAGTGGAGAACAAAATTGAAATTGAGTAAATAATTTAGGGAATGAGGGAGCATACTTCCACAAAAACCCACCACACCTATTTGGATAATAACCTAGAGTTAGTATTAGGTCAATTTAACTTGATAATGAGTCAAATTGATAAATGAAGGTCATATAGGGATACAAACTTACCATGTTAAAAAAAAATTAGCATCTAAGGTGAAAAACAAAAATATAATAAATGATCAAATTTGTGCCTTATTTATCGACTTGACCACTAATGCCCTATTTCCCATAATTTCCAAACACTTCCTAATCCATTGATGCCAAAATGATTTGATTAAAGATAATTTTTGGGAGCAATAGTAGATGTTGTTTGACTATCTCTCTTGTAATAACCATGAGATCTCTTTGTACTTTTTGAGGAAACTCTATTATGATTTTGTCCTCAATCAAATTCCAAACTACTTTGACTATGGTGAGTTTTAGGGTCGAGGGAAAGGATTCATGTAGGATCGATCAGGTGCACATCATGCACCTAATTAGCCTACAAGGATCCCTACCCAAATGTTGAGTCATTTGAAGATTCCTTCTGTAATGATAGATATTTTGTAGATAGAAACTTTGCATGCACTTAGTGCACTTACTGATACACTCATTCATCATATGAGTAGAATTTTAGATACAAATGTTTGTGATACTCTAGCTAGTGGTTGTACCTAACCACACCCATGCAGATGTTGCAGTGTTATATGAACTAGACCTTTAGATGATGATGGTGGCACTTTAGGGGGCTTAGAGGATATGGTCTTGATTGATGAGTTGTTGGTACACACATGCAAGTATCTTTTATATAAATTTAATATTAATTTTTTAAGTTATATGTCTAAACTAAAAAGGTAAAAATTAATTTGCACATTTAAATTAAATAATATATATGTATTTTTTTGTGTTTAAGAGGAGATGTTGCCTTTGACATCATAACTTGGTAGTGGGCCAACCCAAGCTACTACATCTATCCATGTCAATACGACTCCATATACATTTACATAGGTAAAATTTTAGGTGAATTTTATATACTCTAGATGTACATTCATACACCTTAATTACATCCTTGGTATATTTTGTGTAAGAAAATATTAAATACCTAATATAATTTTGTTGGACTTTTTATTGTTTGATGTATTAACATGGATTGGCATAGCTTATTAGAAACTCATCCTCCATCTCAACTATGTTTTCAATAACCAAAATAGCGAGTTGGACATTTACTTGATATCCCATTATATGTAGTTTCCATAGTGGGTCAATCCCAATCAGTAGGATTGGATGTGTGTGTGTGTGTATATATATATATATATATATATATATATATATATATATATATATATATAATTCATTTTATTAAAGTTGTTTGGTATAATATATTTCTATCAATTTACCAATTGAGCATAACATGTATTCATCAATATGCACACCAATCCTTTTTTTTAAATACTAGCCTCATAGCCAAGCACTTGATTTATTATTATCCTAATCACACATAACAGTTCAATATCTATGATCAATATCCAAAATGGTCATAACTAGCAATTCAATTCCCATCTTGATTCCATTTGAGCATAATAATTTCATCTCTATGTATGGAGTTATAAATTTAGATAGCATAGCCTCGTGATTTCATTGTACCTAATCAATTCCATTTTTTTATGGGATAATGTCTATTAGATCCCATTGGTTTATTGGGAGAGTGTCAATTATAAACTATAGCCTATAGGTATATGGCATAGGCCTTGCGACCATATACAAATAGGGGACCTCAACCCCATATAGATAGATGGGGTTGAGTATTATGTTACCACCACCTAATTAAGGGGCCCAAATACCTATTATATCTAGTTGGGTGAGAGGTCCTATCTATATCTGTTGATGTCAAGTTATATCAACTTCTATACCAAACTCTGCATATATCCCTTCCTTTCAAGGTTCTCCTTCATCCATTCATAACTCATTCCCTTAGTCCTTTATGAAATCAAATAACAATGATAATATTAGTCAAATAAATCCTTCTATATTATTATCACACTAAAGGGGATAACTTTTGTCTTAGTGAGTTTCAAAACCCCAAACCTTTTTTAATTGGCCTTTACTAAACCTATATAAATTTTTCATTTAGACATCAAGTTTTGAAAGCTCACAATCAATTACAAACTCAAAACTCTCAATTTATAACCCTACTTATGCACACAGGAAAATAGGGTACATGATTGCTTTACCTTTCTTTCAACTCCCAATATATTAGAAACCTAATATGTGATTATGTATAATTATATTTAATATCTTACACCCCTTATAATCTCAATGGATTCCCAAACTATTTTTAACATAATATAACTCGGTCCTTTGATTGTATGTTTTCCTTTAGCAAACAAGGTACTCAAGGATTGTTTCTCTTTTAATCTCAAAGAAATATAAACCTATATCAATATGATCTCCCAGTTTATATGATCATTAAAAATACCTATTTAAACTCCTTAGAATCCATAACAAGTTACAAGACTAAACATAAGGTACAAAATTTCTTAGTTTACAAACTATATGTTTTCTAAGAATAAGGACGATGGACAAATAGGATGTTACCACTTATTGACCAATTAGATTCCTAAAAATATTATTCTCAAAAATATTATGTGTTCCTTATTTAACCTTCCATATAAATTTATACCAAAAGAATGAAATTCTTAGACTATATTTGAATCTTGAACTATATGCATGCATGCCCTATAGCAGTCTTTGACAGTCAACACAAAAGTGACTAATTTTCAATTCAACTTTGGATTTCATGTAACATAACATAGTATAAAATTTGATCATGAAAAATACCAATATAATTCAAAAAAAATTATTACCATATGAAAGATATAACCACACAATATCCTCTACTCTCTTTACAAATGCAATGCAAATAGTATTTTGAAGTCACCAACTTTATTGAATTCAACAAGTTTTTTGCCTTTACATTTCCATTCCTTATTCTCAAATGGAATGAGAGGTTACTCCTATAAAAAATCCTCCCTCTCTTACACACAAAAACTTCTATTAACAATAAATACCCTCTAAAACATAATGGATAATTGTTTCTTGAAAAGAAACCTCTCACCAACCTCTAGACCACATAGGGTGGTGGGATGCCACCTTATAATCAACTTGGAAAATGCACTTAAAACCAAATTAAGACCTTCAAGAAACTATATAAGGTCTATTAAAAAAATTAGTTATCAATTACACACCAACTAGACTAACTTATGCCCACTATTACTTTATAAAGATTTGAATTTCCTTTTTGGAGGGAAAACCTATTTGAACTCAAATTCAAATTTAAACATTCTTAAGACACATTTTAGACCTTGTATTGGCATTCCAAGATGACCCTGCATTCAATGACTCAATATCATAAAATACTCTAAAAAATCCTCCCTCATTATCTTATCATTCTCCCTCATGAAATTGACATTTCTTGCCTTTAGTGTGGTGTTACAAGTCACAAGTTGGACATATCCACTTGTCACATTCATGCTTCCCATGACCTCATTAGATTTTTTCATATCTTATGTAAGGCTAAGTTTTTTTAGGAAATTATTTAATTAATTAATTTCCCAATTTATTAATTATTAGGCTATTTTTTCAGTTGATGACTATGGTGGATACTCCATCATTACAAGTTGAGATAGACTCGGGCATTGTTGTTGCATAGGTACTCACCAAGGTATGTATATTCACTTGTAATTTTGAATTTTAATTTAGTACTTTTGTTTTAATAATTTTATGATATACTTTGGTAAATATAAATTATATGCATGAATGTATTATGTATGCAGGGCTGTCATATGACATTTTATACTCTAATTCAGATGACAATTATGATAGATCCTCATATTTCTTCATCATTTGAAATGCTTGTTCATGTAGCTAAACTTAGCACTGACCTAGTCAAGCATCAACAAAAAATTGAGGAGGACCATGAGATTACGATAAGTGCATGTTTAAATGATTTTTTAAATTATATTTTAAAACGTGAGTTTCTTAACTTGGTTTCATGTGTAATTCTTAATTTTATAATAATTTTTTTATTTGAACAAGTTTAGATGCAAGCAAGATATGAGTGTAGTACTCAAATTCAAACCTTGGAGCAATCCAAGGTATTCGAGATATCTCCATATACAAGCAGAGCATCCTAAGGAGAGTCTTCTTCAAGTAAGGCAAAGAGAGGGAGACTATTTGATGATTAGGATGTTTTAGATGATGTACTTTTTTGTGTGTCTAAATGGAAATGTACATATTTGTATCCTTGTACATGCATATATGATGTATTCACTTGACATTAGATACTATGTTGTTAAACATGATGTAATTTTTTGTATGCCTATATGGAAATGAATGTATTATTGACATTTTATGCCTATATATGGCATTTGTGCATGGCATTTTTATTTTTTACATGAATATTTAAAAAAACCCAATGAAGTAAATACTGTTTGAATCACTTGTGTTTAGATTATTATAAATGATTGGTTTTTAAGTATTATTAAGGATTAAAAATGTTATGAGATTGGGAATAACTTGTTAGGATAATGTTACAAATCAGACCCTTATAAGAAATTAAGAATAGCAATGATTTCATTTGAATTATGTTTGTATCCTAATGTAGAGGTATAAAGGATAAGTCTACAAAAACATCATTAGCTGGTTCTAAACCCAACTGATGACATTCACTTGCTATGGTTTGATTTGAATCTTCTTTCATAAGTTATCTCTTCTTTTGACTCTTTGGAATTTATTTAGCTTATTACACCTTGTACTTATTCCTTGTACTCTTAGTAGCACCTCCTTGATGAAATTGACCTCTATTCATAGATCATTTACCTCATTTCATTCATGTCTCATTCACAAATTTCCTCTTAATCTCTTTCTAGTTTCTTCCTAGGCACCTTCTTTAGGTCTCAAGGACAAAATATTTGTCTATGTTTTAAGAGCTCAACCTATTGTCACATGGTCTTAGATAATCATAACATACTTGGTATAACCCCCTTCAATTAATCAAACAATACCATACTCTCATTCCACACCTTATGGACACAATGCTCTCTCAAGGCTTGTATCATTTTTTTACTATATTTTACCTTGGAAAAAAAATTTATTATTTCTAAAGAGATTATAAGGGCATTTATAGGTACACTCTATTATTTTTCATGTCTATGTCAAATTTTATATCCCAACTCTGCCTCTAACTATCACTTCCTTCATTAGCCTACCCTCATTTAGGCCTAATTAATGTTATTCCAAACCCTCAGTCCTAGAATCCATACACATCTTTATAATCTTAGGTTAAAACCTTTTGATTCACCTTTTACATGTATATGATATAAAGATTACAAATTTTCATTAAATTCCTATGGTTAAATCTCTTAGAAATGCTTGAAGCTTTCTAATCTAGGGTTTCCCATGCCCTGCACATACTCTCCAAAGGACCAATTTGAACTTCCCACTGATCTTATTTTGTTGAAAAAAAATAATGACATCTAAAACATCTAATAACACCTTTTCAATGATCAAAGAACCAACTTTGCCTTTATGCCTTTGAGATTGCCACTAGGGATTTGAGCCTGTCTATGGGTATTTCATGAAGTTTGGAGTATGAACACCCTTTAAATGTGTTTAATAGTTTTAAAACCATATTAAAATACTTATCTAATCTTTGAACCCTCAAACACATCTTAACATTCCAAAATTTATTCCTGCATGAATAGTGACCATTATGAGACATGGAGGGCACTATGACAAAAAAAAGAACTTACACTTGTCATATTACCTTACCAATATTATATATGGGTTTTTCATGTCATTAATACCTATCTTACCATGTTTCAAGTCATTTTGATATGCACTTTGTCTTGTAGACCCTTTTTACCATAATTTACCTTGAGCTACCTGCATGCTTCCTTCATGTCAAAACTTATCTTTATTAAAAAATTTGATTGAAAACCCTAAATTTTATCACTTATATATGAAAATATAGGTTTAAAAAATCATATTATATGGTTTTAATATCTCTCCAAGGCCTAAATTGCTTTCTGTCATCTAGAACTGATAAAACTTCTAAAAATTTCCAATGGCTACCTTCTTGACTGCAAGAGGATTGTGTCAAAAAAGTGAGAAATTAAAATATTTATAATAGATTTAGGATGGAATTTGATGTTTTTTTAGGTCATAGATACCATTTTTACCAAGTTTTGTGCTTTGACTCAACCTGTAGATGCCCCAAACTGACCAATTTTTGCAAGGTAGACTCCAATGTTGATCATGATTTAAAATAGGGTTGATTGTACTAAAATAGTGAATATTTCCCATTTTCAAAAATCCAAACAAATCTACTTAATGGGTATATTATATAATAATGAAGCCTTCCACCAAAATTTGTGATTAGATCTGACATATTTTGGCCTATAGGCCGAATTTGGCAAAAGTTAGTGACACATGTCTTCTTGGTCAAATTTCACAAATGAGTAATCATACTATTTTGCCTTGGTTTGTGATTCATATAATTGAGGAGAAGTATACAACTCATTATTACAACTAGTTTTAATGTACTTGATGACTTGATGCTTGTAGTCTCTTCACTATTTTTGACTAGGCAAAACCCCTTGAGTTCCAAGGACCAAATCTCACTTTAAGTTTCAAGAGTATAATCACAATACTTGAATGGTCTTAAATGTTTAAAACATGCCTGAACAACCTATTTCAAGTGTCCAAACCTACTTCTCCTAGGTATTCACTATCCTTCACATTATGTAGCCCATTAGGTCTCTAGGACCATTCCTTGGTTTAAGCTACTAAGAATAAAATTGATTACATTGATGGTCTTAAGTGATCATTATGAACTTATTTAAACCCTTCTCAAGTGGCCAAATAATTTTCTCCATTCCTGCTACACCTCAAAGTCATAATACTCTGTCTATGCTTATAGCTCTAGTTTCACTATTTTCCCTTAGTTTGATTATCTTTTGTCTTTTCTTGAAGATGTAAGAATAGTTTAGGGCACCCTCTATCACCCTTCAACTCCTCACAAAGTTACAAAACTTTAATCTTATCCTAGTTATCACTTGATTTGATATAAACCCCTCAACTAGGTTTAATTCACCCTATTCTAACCAAAAGTTCTATATCTTGAATGAGCAGTCACCTATCAAGGTTCAACTCACTCTAAAATCTCCACTCTCTTTTTGCAATCAATCTTGTCTCACTCTCTCAATGCACCTTCTAAGCTTGTATAGGCCTATTATCATCTACCTTATCTATATACACTCAAATTCAAATACAATAGATTCCAACCTCCTACCATATCCTCAAACATGTCAACCAACCTTCATTAAAGGCCCCAAGTCTTCCTTGTACCTATTTCCCACTTTTTCCTAAGTAGGAATATAAGGCCTAGTAAGCCTAATTCATGTTCTTAAAGATTATTTTTCCCTTGTCACCTTATTTCTCATTCTTGACCCCACTCTCACATGTATAATACATATTTCAATATTAAACAATTATTCTCACAAGCTTAAACATCCACTCTTCCAAATTATCCACTTATTTCCCCTTGTGGGCTTCAAAGACTTAGCCTAACAACTACACTCTATTATAAACTTGCCCCACTAGGGTTTTAGGATTTTTGGGATTGAAGTTTAGCCATATCTCCTCCCATAGACTTACCCCAATCTCCAAACCACCTTCAACACTTGAAGTATGGAATCCATACATTTAATTATCATAATTGTCATTACATTATGTTAAATTTATATGTTGTGTGTAAAGAGGGTATGTGGGTACAAGTTCAATGGATTGGCATAATTGATCCATATTTCCACTCCTTGAGCTAATTTGGTCGATTAATGGCATGATGACTTGATTTTATCTCTAACTCCACAAACAATCCCCTCCTTTTCATAATTTAAAATATTACAACGTTTTAAAGGCTCAAATCATCACCAAAAGTTGTCATAATATCCTTTACCTCTAATTAGCAATTTTTCCTCCAGTACTGGCAAGTGAAAATACATCACTTCAAACACATATATATAGGCAAATTACACATGTTCTAACAACTGTGACACCCACTTCCACCCACAAGTACATTTTCACTATTATTCTAGAGCATGAAAACACTAACAACAAATGTTGTCAAAGTTAAAGCTATGATCTAAGAACTCAATTTTGGGTGCTTATTGGCTAAAAATTATCACTAAAAACATGTTTAGAGGGGTAAATAGTGTATAAGGATAGGTTCTTAACCTCCCATCTGGCCCAAATGACAAACCCACCACCCATTTTGAGCTCAAGAATGCCCTTCCCAATCCAAGAAAGATGTTGATTTTTAATCTAACTTTAGGCATGCATAAAAATAAAAATATAAGTTATATGGAGGAACCATAAGATCCCTTGTGTGCATGGGAAAGTCCTCTAATTACACCTTGAATCTAGTCTAAAGCACCTCTAAGAGAAATCCATGGCAAAAGTTTTAGTAAAGGGTCTAAAATGTAACTTTTTGGCAGTGAAGAGATAACTTTTTGACCTCCAACTAGCAACTTTGCCTTCAAGACTAATAGGTGCAAATTCACCACTTCAAACACATCTATATAGGCAAATTACACATGTTCCAACAACTGTGACACCCATTTCAACCCACAAGTGAGTTTTCACTACTATTCCAAAGCATAGAAACACTAATAACAAATGTTTTTAGAAGGCTATAAGGAGAAATAAACTTTTCATGAGCAATTACTCAGGAGTGAGGAAATGCCAAGTACTTTTAGTAAGCTTCTCTTAGCTTCAAGAATATGAAATTATTTACTAACACTACCAACCACATGAATGTGGAAGCTAATTTATGGTTTGAATGTGTAATTTTCCAAAAAGTTGACTACTGAAATAATAAAATCAAGTGAGAATGTGACCTTTCTTAAAATTAAATGTTCATCCAACCATTTATCCCTATGTGTTTGCCTTGCATACTCATAAATAATTTTCTCCATGAATTCAACCATAAATTCTTAAATAGGTATCTCTTTCGTAACAATTTCACACCTTTTAGATTCTTTACCATCTTTTACTTGATAAGTCATAGATTTGTATTTACTCAAACCAACTAATTCTTGTCTAATTGAACTTGTACACTCTTCATGGATACATTTTTTCAATTTTGTCAATCCACCATAAATGCTATAATTTCCATCCAAATATTCTTTCTTATAAAAGAACTATCCATCTAGTCTTTCACAAAAAAAAATTTGAAATAAATTCCCTAGCTAATTTTGGTATAATTTCTATGCCACACTCCTAAAAAATTTTAGTAGTATGAAAAGTACAATGAATATATAAAAAACATCATAGTGAATTTAAAATTCAACATGTTGCTTACAACAAGTGGTACATGTGTGATTTATTTTTACATAAAAAGGTTTGGCCATCTCAAAAAGTCTTTGACTAATAGCAATTTATTGATTTTTCCCCAAAAACTTAGCGTATAATTGTGTTTGAGTCATATCCAAGAAATATTTTGGATATGGTTCATGATTACAAGAACCAACTCTTCTTTTCACTACATCTCTTGCATTGGGTGAAACTCTTGTATTATCTTTCCAAAATTGTGCAAGTAAGTCTTTTAAATCATCAACTATAGCCTTGTCCTTTCGTGGAAGTCTACCAGAGAATGCCAAAAGATCTTTCGTATTGCATTCATTAATTATTTCACATCTTGAAATTACTTTCATTAATATTTTTCTATTTATATCAATTTTTTGACTTGTTTTTGAAATTAATCATTTTTCACCTATTCCAGCACTTACTGCACAAGTTGTCATTATACGTCGAGCAACATTACAATCTTTGTTGCATGATTTTGGGCCTATAATATGATATGCATCATATATATTTTCAACAATTTCATCATTTTAATTATTCATGTTAGATGTTCTTAGTCCTAATGTGTACATTATAGGTCTCATCTTATATAATTTCATTAATGAAACAAATAATTGACATCTTTGACTATAATAATCCAATCTATGAAAGAAACTATCCAAAATTTCTTGAGATAATATTATTGAATAGCAGTCAGACATTTTTTAATGCATTGGTTTTAAAATATTTTCATCAACTTCAATTAATTACTTATCTTTTCTATGCACAATTCTTGGAGGTTTTGTTGTTGGTGGAATCCATTTAGAGGGTGTTTCAAAATCATTATATGTTTCCATGAAATTTTCTTCATTGTTTATTTATTCATTATATGTTTCTATGATATTTTCTTTATTGTTAATTTCATCATTATTTGAGTCCATTAAATTTTCTTTCTTTTTTGTTGGTAAAGTATCATGCATATGCTCTTCATCAACATAATCAAAAACTTTAAACTTTGAATATGAATTTCCAACATTATCTAATTTTCTATTATCAATTTCATCATAATTTAATTCATTATTGTGAATTTCATCATAATTCAATTCATTATTATAAATTTCATCATTATTCAATTGATTATTATCAATTGCCTCATTATCTAAGACATTTGGCTCATCAGGATTAGTGTTTGTACCTTGTATAGAATGAATTACATGCATTTATACCTTGTTTTTTCTCTCAAATCTTATAATTTCTTTGATGTTTTGTTCTTAAACTTCTTCTACCTATGTGAATGTAAATCGGAGCCCATTTTGACAAAAGCAACCAAAAAATTACTTCAAATATGGGGTCCAAAAAAAATTGTAACCAAGAATGTGGGCAAATTAGGCAGGGAATGTCTATAGGGATAGAAATCTCAATTAGGGATAAAAATAGATGTTGAAAAGTGAGTTTTTGTTTTTACTTTAAGTAACACATATGCATTATAGGAATGTTTATGTGTTCCTTGAAGTATAGGCATATACTATACAAACAAGCAAAAAGGCTCATATTCAAGCAATTTTTCCATTATAATAATATAATATGATACAATAACACTCAATAAGACTATAATATGATGCATAAATCCCTAATATGATGCAATAAGACTATCAAATGTTGTAATAATGCTATCATATCATACAATAATGCTCAATAGTAGATGCAATAAGACTATCATGTGATCTAATAAGATTATCATGTGATGTACTAAGATTATCATGTGCTATAATGAGACTAACATATGATGCAATAAATCTCCAATATGATGAAATTAGGATATCATATGATGTAATAAGGCTTAGTATGATGTAATTAGGCTATCATATGATGTAATAAGACTCAATATGATGCATAAATATCCAATACATGATGCAATAAGACTCTTGATAAGACTATGAAGCAATAAGACTAATGAATGATGAAATAAGGCTCAATATGCAAGACAAATTGAGCTAATTTTGCCCAAAATCACATCACATGTCCTTCCAAAACTAGGTGAATAATAAGTTCACAAATTAGCACTAATCACATTCATGAATTTATGCATTTATGATGAAATCAAGGAACTTAAGGGTTATGTTTGTTATAAAATTAGGATTTAGGATTGGGGGTTTAGTATAATAGGTTTGTACATGTGTATATGTCATGAAATTAGGGTTGAGGTGAACTACATACATGTTCAAGTGATAAAATTAGTGTTTATGATCAACATGTCATGAAATGTGACCTAATTTAACCCTTTCAATCACATCGTAGACTCCAATTTAGGTTTAATGGGTTAAAATTGGCCACATTTGCATTCGTATTTTCATTTATAATTAAATTAGGGTTAGTTAAGTCGTACATGTTTCATCTAGATTATATAATTTATTGGGCCATAATTTTAGTTTAGTGGCTCAATTTTGCGCAAATCACATCCCTAATTGAACCAATTGACTAATTGGTTCAATTCATGATAGATATAATCATACTTAATTTTGTCCCAAATCATATATATCATGATTTTATAGTTATGTCAAGAAGTGGGTCAAATTGGCCTTCCATGCCTTTTTGATTGAATTTCTTCTATAATTGAACCTTGTTATGCCACGTGTTTACCTCATACACCTAAAGTGTTAAATCTATCATAGATACATCAAGTCCTAGAAGTTTTAGAGTTGACAATGCCCTAAGAGGCCAAATCTAATTACATATCACCACATGTACCTCGTACATGCTTAGAAGTGTCGACACTATTAGAGGTGTTAGGTCTTTGTAGCATCAAAGATCTCTATCAAATCCCTTTGAAGCTCGATCTAATTAGATATGTATGCACACGTGTATCTAGTACACACATATATTTGTGTTAGAGATATAACTATCACTTGTCCTAAAAGCATAAAATTTATTAGAGCCTTAAGACACCAAATATTTCCACATGTGTAGGTCTAGTACACCTAGAAAAGTGTTAAAGTTATTAGATATGCACATCTTTCATAATTAGACATGTTTCATCACCGAGCCAACTAATCCAACTAAGGCATATTCACAAATTTATCATACATACATAGAAGCCAATAATGTTTAAATATTGACATCAATCCAATTAACTCATGTCTAGTAAATAATTCACATGGTGTGAGCCTCTAATTTGACATTACTATACAAAAATTATCATGTAGTGCCATTTAAAGTCCCATCTAAATTGAGAAAACACCAAATGTTATCAGTTTTCTACATGTATGTATTCAAATTATTTGCATCCCTCTACCTTGAATTACCTCTAGAGATCCCAAAACTTACATTCATATTAATTACTACACACACAGAGAACACAATTCAGCAATAGAGGAGCCTCAACCTCAAATCCCAAGCTGGAGCAAGAATTTTGAGACATGTACTACTTTCTTGCAATCCACATCATAAGGTTTAATCTCATTACAATGAAATATGAACAAGATGTTTGAAGATATATTTATAAAATATATATAATCTCGAAACCTTTAGTGAGGGGGTACACACTGGTATTCAATTTTGATCATCCATATATATGAGGTGAGCATTTTATCATCCACATGAAAAATTATTGGGTCTCTCTACTCAGGATCATCGTTAAGGGGAAGTAGGTCTTAGATTTAGGGGACATTATCATAGGTTTAATGTATCTTGAATAAGTTTAATAGAGTTTGGGCTAGTGTAACTTGTACATATGTCATACTTAGTCATTGCTAGGTCTACACCATCCCTTAATGGTTTTGAACAAAGTCCCTAGTATATTTAGATATTTTATAAGCTATACATTCATCACTACAGGCATGGCATCTTAAAACAACATCTTAAAACCACATCATCACTAATGGATACATGCAACCATTTTAAGTTTATTGAACTCAAAACCACATCTTATACAAAACAAAATACATACCCAACTTGAACAAAATATTTAAGAATTTAACATGTATATATATTGTAGGTCCATCATCCTAATTTTCTATCTTACCATCCCAATTACATAGTAAGGTATAAAACTCTATACTATTGATAAGCATCAAGTGTTGTCTATCTTGTTTTTTAGTTTACAATTCTTGCATCCATGGTGTGGCTAGGACTAGTCCCATGTCAAAGACACACCCTTAGATGATGTGGGAATGCATGAAGTGGTTGATGTTTGTCCCATGTGTGATGAAGGGGTACATGAAAGAGGTGTATGAAATGGAGGATTATCCATATTTTAACAAGAGATCTTAATTTTAGGTAAAATTTGACTAATGTATTTTAATACATTAGGGGAATCAAACTTGAATGATTGTAATAATAGAAGACTTTTATTAGACTTTCAATTAGGACCTCAAAATACACCTACTGAATTAGATGCACTAAGTGACCTTGGAGGAAACTTAAGGGATTTTATTCAACACATTTTAGGAATGTCTTTAGGACAATCCAAGGCATGATTCACAGGTATTGGACTCCATTAGATAGCATTCTTGAAATAGATATCAAATAGATGCACTATTACACCAAGGGATAAATTGTTATTTTTACTTACACAATATTATCTATACTACATAGTCTAATTCAATGGGTTTTCCACACAAATTAGTTCAAAATTTATAAATAAAGGAGTTTAGTCAAAGATATCAAAAAAACAACAAAAGGGTAAGATAGGATTTAAGGCAAGTAGGATAATATCAATAAGAAACAAAAAATTTAAGGGCAAGTAGGATTTTAGGCAAGTAAGGTGGTAAGGTATATCCTTTCCCTACTAGGGGAAAGATCCTAATAGTTGTGCATGTTTCAATTATCGAACAAGGCTTTTCTTAACATGTGTTTTATTGACAAAACATATTGGTGTATATAAGTATTAAATTTCACCAAAAATTGAACATGTAATATCTAATACTTGTTCCACATTTATTCTATAAAATTAAAAGTAACCAATCACATCTTGACAAGAGTCAAGTATTGATACTCTAATGCACAATGATTGGTACACTAAAGGTTAAGTTTTGATCATAGGTTTAAAAAATCCATTTTATGACCTCTCATGATAAAATCAGTTATATTATCAAATGTATAATGGTTTAGACCTCGAAAACTTAGTTATAAGTAGTTAAGACAACATATTGAAATGGGTAAAAATTTCAAATTCTAATGCAATGTTATGGCACCTTAATCCACTGTCCAAAGCTAATGGGACTTTTCCCCTACAAGAAACACAAAATTTGACATTTCCCCTATAAGGATG
Organism: Torreya grandis; assembly: GCA_037957365.1. Taxonomy (NCBI): domain Eukaryota; kingdom Viridiplantae; phylum Streptophyta; class Pinopsida; order Cupressales; family Taxaceae; genus Torreya; species Torreya grandis. Next base: position 2,676,174 of record JARHVA010001707.1, on the reverse strand, counting down.
CATGGCTAATGGTAACTTTCCACCATAAAAAACATGAAATTTGTTTTTTTTCATTTTATTTTAAATAAATTTGTATGTGTTATATAACATGTACGCATTATTTAATGTGTTATTTAATGCATACACATTATTTAAATTTGAATTTAAAACCAAGCCTTTAAGCTTGTAAATGGCTTGGATTTCCAAGCCAAAGGCTTAGGACTATCCATCTACAGTCGACACCGAGAGTTTTAGGAAAAACCAACAAATTTAAACTTCAATCACCAAATATGCTATGGATTTCAACATCAAAGTTTGAAAAATTATTACCCTTACGATGAGCACATTGTCCTCTTTCTAAATGTATAATTTTTGGGCTATTTTAAGGGTTCAAACTATATTTATTTATAAAAATACCTTTTTTAGGCCACTACATGCATCACCCATACATGCATATTCATGTTTATCTAAGTTATTTTTCATTGATCCAAATGAAAAAATATATATGGTAACAAACTAGGCCTAATTCAACACACATTAAAAAAACTCATATTTCATTTTTTTTGAGGTAGTTAGGGTGGGTCACACAGATGACTATCCATTTTTTGTTAGTTTTTAGGATATACTTAATTGAAAAATTAATTTAAAAAAATCATAAAAATAAGTTCATAACACACTACAATATCTAATCTAAATATTCATTAAATGGGTTTCTAACAATATTAAATGATGTTTAAAAAATGGTGGGTCACACGGAATGGTACAATTCAATTTTTTTTTTTTAAAATATGGGGTCATCTTTAAATTTTAGATGTTTTACCTATTTATACTTAACCATTTTTGTACAAAAATAGTTTTTTGGAAACTAGACTTGAAATGCTACAATCAATGTTTTTATACCATCTTCAAATTTTGAGTGTAGCCATCTTTAATTATCTATAGAAGTTTACATTTCAAAAATTTCTGAAAAATCATGTCCATGAGTAGGTGTTTTTTTGTCCCCCAAGTTGGTGCACTTACCTATGATACCCATATGGAATTCCATAAATTGTAATTATCTAATTTCCATGAATGTATTTAACACACCCATACACTATAGAAGGTATTGCTTGAATTTTATGGATACAAGGTCTTCCTAGAAACATATCAAAGATGCCCATAGAAGGTATGATTGAAAAGGTAGAAAACACATTGGCATGGTCAACCTATAAAGGTAGGTCAATAAATATAAGAAGCTTCTATGAGGTCCCATGGAATGTTCCAATTGATATAGTAGAATTATGTAAATTATGATGAGTATAACTCAAGTGTGTAATTAATTTCATGGTAAAAATGTTCTCACTTGCATCATTATCAATCATAACACTACATATAGGGTGTTTATAAAGGTATGCTCAAATGAATAAAGATTGAAGATTAGAGTAATCATCCTTAATCTCATTAACACCAAATTAATAGAAGGTCTCTAAACCATAAGAGGTATATGTCATGTGTACGTACCAATAATCCCATCTAGTGGGTGCCCTTAATGTGATGGAGGAGGATGTGCATTATATTCCATTTTCATGTTTAGTTCCTTCTTAGATTGGTCTTACAAAGAATTGTTATATATTTTCTACTTTGGGTGATTACCAGGTTATGAACCTAATTCCTTTGGAGGATCCTCAAATGCAAGATTTTGATCATTGATAAGAGCTTGGATAGTTTGCTTTAATCTAAAGCATTTGTTTGTAGAATGCCCTAGTCCTTAATGATAATCAAAATAAGCATTTTCATCATATATTTTTGTTAAATTTTAAATCATATCCAACTTGATAGGATGAGGGAGAGATATAAGCTGTCACTCTAGTAACCATAGGAGTAATGAAGTTTGGGACTCAAGTAAATAGGATAATTGTCTCCTTGGTCAATTGGATAAGACAAGGAGATTAGGTTGGTGTAAAATCATGTTAATTGTGGTGGTTATTTCCTTTTTAGGCTTAAGAGGTTTTACCTTGTAACTTGGTTTAATTGTAAATTTGGTACTAGGTGTGGATGTAGTTGGTGTATTTTCTACATAATTGAGATTATTTAATGAAATAAGCTTCATTTCATGGTCTCATACAACATGGCATAAGCCATAAAAATATTTGAATTAAAACAAAAAAAAAAGATTCATGTAAAGGAAAAAGTAAACTTGGCTTGAATTTGTCTTAAAAATCCTTATCTACCATGTGATTGGTCATTTTAGCTAGCATTATCTTTTATCTCAAGACATATTCATTGCTAGATTCGTTAGTTCCTTTTTTTGATTTTGGCAATTTGAGCATAGGAATTCTTTTCAAAAATATTAATGGAAAAGTGTGCTAAAAATATATCGACAAGAGGTTTAAATGCTTTCATGGATTTGAGAGGTAAATCATAAAACCACCTCAAGAATATTCCTTGAGGCTTCTTGAAAATAATCTAGTCAAAACTTTATCATTGGAGGCATAATTGAGGCATGATTCCTAAAAATATCATAGATGTTGTTTAGGATCACCTTCGCTATCATAAAATGAAAACTTAGGTGTAACAAAACCAGTTGGCAAAGGGTGCAAAGAGATCTAAAGTGAAATATGGTTATGCAATACATCTTTTGAATCAATATCTTGAGGGGATTTTAAATTATTTTGTTCAAAGTTTGTAACCTTCTCCACCAAGGTCTTTATAACTTGAAGGAGTGTTTAAACTATAGACCTAGTAAGACTTAGATTAGAAATTTGAGTCGACACCAAAGGGGATGTAAACATGGTTTGAAAATTAAGTCACTGAAACTATTATTTGTGTTGAAATAATTGGTAATCCTATAGTATATTTAGTAAGAGTAATTTTAGGAAACAAAGGTTTAAACACATAACATATGCCCCACTAGATGTACTATGTTGTAATGTGTTCAAGGGGAGGGATGTTTCAACTATACCTTTTAAACCCTTTTTTTTAGTATAGTTTTAGGATCTCACCAAGATATTCATGGTTTTGATAATACACTCACAAAAAAATTTAATTTCTTACACTTGACCATGGTCTATTTGATTAGTTTCATTTGTTTCACAGTTTTCATTAGCAGAATCTTCTTTTATGATAACTTAATCAGTATCTTTTTCATTGTCAACATGTGTATCATCATGATCCATATTATGAGATACCTCATTGGTTTGAGACATATTATATGGTGGGAGGGGAATCTCAATGTGTTCAATAGGCACACCTCCCAATCTAGGGTTATGCTTAGATTACATGTAAATAGTATAAGTAAGAAATAAAAAAGTACAACAATACAAAACCCTAGCTAGCTTAAAATCCTATGAATAATTTTTTTTGCATTCATACAAATTAGGTTCACCAAATGTTTAAACCTAAAATGGATAAGGATCCTAACATGGATTAGTTAAGATTAAGAATATAGAAATGATAATGCACAAGGGAGATAATCAGATCTACACTAGGATAATTAGGTGTTAAACTTAGATATAAACATACACTAAATTTATTATGCTGAGAATAATCTAAATATAGAAATCACAACTAAGTTATTTATAAAAATGACAAATTAGTAATATACTTAGTTAGTTTTGATGTTAACATACTATTGGATCTAGAATAAGTAGAAAGTGGGTTGGAAGATGATTCTAGAATAGTTGTTAGATTTTGGTTCTAATGCTTTTGGAGCTATAGACACTAATGTCAATGTGGTATGGTTGCATCAACACTATTATTTGGGTTTGATGTAAGTTTTTTATATACAATACCTACTAGAAAAGGATGCAACCACCTAGATGTTTATGTGTTTGTCTTCACCTTCACTCTGATGTATTCAAATTTGGGTCATGGACTGTCACTCCTCATGAATTTTTCAAACCCTATTTCTTCATATTCATAGTGACCTTAGATTTTTTTAAAAATGGGTTATTTGGCATATAATGTTGATATGAGCCCAAAGATACATCTATCAATGATTGATACATACATAGTCATTACTCCAAAGAGGGCCTCAAACTAATATAGTTTTCCCTTATGTGTTTGATTGTGTGTGAATCATACAATATGTATAAATCAAGTACAATAGTGACCTAGCTTGTAACTTAGAAAATCAAGATCTTGGGCTACTCCTTTAGTACTTTAAACTTATAGATATGTTGTACCTATGATTGGTATATAAATAGGGAAGATTTGTTCAATTAAATGATTGATAGAGTGCTTATGATAAGTTGTCTTGGTCTTTTATAGGTGAGGAATGAATGAGGGTTGATCTTGTCTTTATATTAGTCCCTTTGAATAAATAACTCATATTAAATCACTTAATTTGGCTATTAAGATATGTTTTATTTGAAAATTATATTTCTTTAAGTTGTTGGACACTTGCATTAGGTCATGACACTAGTTCATCAATTCTAATTTCTATCCCAAATGTTAGTTTCCAAGGAATAAGAAAGTAGGTACAAGACTGAGGTGTTATATAATCCATAAATATCATCTAAAACTATATAGTTTTAATTAAAGAATTGACCAATTTTCAAAAACATATTAGAAAATGGGATGAAAAAAATGTATTTTTATCTAAAAAATCATTTCCTTCCATAATTAGAACACTACATTTCATTAATTTACATCATTCCCATATTCTAAAGGGTTTATATGTTAAATGAAGCATTTAAAAATCATCACATTCATACTTTCTCCTCATATGAAAAATTGTTTTAGATTAAGGTAAAAGTAGGTTTTGAAGGGGCCCCAAAACCCTTTAACAGATCAAGAAAGATAAAACATTACAAACCACCAGGAAAGGCATTCCTAAAACTTACTAAAAAATAGTAACTAAACCAGGTTTTACAGGGACCTGAAACCACCAAAATAAACCAGTAAAAGTGCCCTAGGTTTTACAAAGACCTAAAACCTAAACAAAACTAGGTATAACAACCTGAAACCTAGGTTTTACAAGGACCTAAAACCTTATAAATAGAGACACCAAATCCCAACTCCAAAAAGAACAGAGCAGGCTCCTAGGTTTAAACCAGCAACCCCAAGAACACAATGTCAAAGGAATTGCTCACCAATGGCAGCTGTCTAAATTTTCCTTTGCATGGCATGCCTACCTCCCTAAGTGCCAACACGGCATAGGCAGAATCGCCATACCCAACATTTTTTATGAGCAGGGCTCCTCCATGGCTTAGGGTTTTCTTCATTTTTCCCTGAACAGGGCATTGTGTCTCAAACACTAACCATAGAGGAAACAAAGTTTCCCCCATTTGAACACTATTTTCTTCACAAACCAGATCAGGATGGCAGTCCAACTTGAGCTAGAGATCCAACCCAGGTTTTATCTGCAATATGGCAGACCAAAGCAAAATAGAAAAACACGTAATAAGAGATCTCACATTTCTACGTCGTGCACCAGCACCATGGATCCCACTATCCTTAGACTGAGATCTGGTCACCATAGAATGAGGAAGTGGTCGTAGAGGTTAGGGTTTCAGCACGACTGCATCCACGATCGTGCTCCATCTTCCCTCATCCCTTCGCACTCCCTGTTCTCATATGAAAAATTATTTCTATAGTCTAAAGATATTAATTTTTAAAGGTTTGACATCATTAAAGAATTATTTTTTATATTTAATTAAAAAGAGGCCTATAACTTAAAAATGTTTTAATTTTTAACTTTAGATGCTCTCATTCATTTTATTTATTTATATAAACTTAATTTTATAAGAAATGAATTTAAACTTGGATTATTTGAGGTCATGATGAGTTTTAGAGATCTACTAACTTGTAAATTTAGTTTTACTATAGAAAAAATAGATAACTAATAATCTATAGTATATCCTCTAAGATTTTTATTTATTGAAATGGAAACACCCAAATATTTTAGTGTAATTTTGTATATGTTAGTATAAATGAATGAATAAATTACCTTCCTTCAACTTCATATTAAGGACTAAGAGTTATCCATTCCACTAATCTCACATGGGAGTCAAGCCCAGTGTCAACCTTTTATGGTATCAAGCAAGACTTGTACCTTGTGGATGGTGTGATAATTCACTTTAACCATCATCCACATTGTTGGACTACAACCCATTTGACATATCCTCTTAAATTTAAGGAAAAGATTTTAAAAAAATACTTCAAATTATTTTACCTAAGGTGGTGGATCATGAACACCTATCTCTTGTGTTTGACTTAAAAAAATGATGTACCCATATGCAAGGACCCACAATCCATTATTTTAAATATTTATTAGTTTAAAAAGTAGATTTAAAATTCTATCATTCATATTGTTACATTATCTTCAAATTATAAGCATCAATGTCACAAACCATTTCTTTGACTTTGGGTATCTTTGTTTTCAACTTTTAAGTGGCCACTTAAGCCTTCATTTTTGGCTCACTATTATCTTACTTGTACTCAATATTTTTTGTTTACTATAGTAACTAATCTAATAATGTCTTTAAATAGAATGCCAAAAATAATACAAAGCCCACTTCCATAACCTATATTGAAGTTATAGTTCTTTGACCTATTTTTTATTATTTAGTACTATTAAACCACCTTCAAATGTTTGTAGTACTTCTATGATCATGAATCCATCTCTTCAATATGTCACACATATAAGTTTATGGTAGCACAAGGAAATCTAGGAAGATTAGACTTCACACCATCCAATGCACATCAAACCTTATGTGAACTTCAACATTGGATTTTTCAAGATTCCAAACATATACATACCAAATTGGTAAGGTAATGTGCTACCATTGGGTGCCTAAAATGTTATTTCTTTGGCCTTAAAGGGTAATATCCTCTCATTTGAATTGATGGGTATCACTTGTCGGGTTGAGGGGAAATATTGTTTGGGTGCAGGGCAACACACAATATGCCACATTTGATTGTACACCTTAATTATATTCATCCTAAACATAATAGGGTGAAGAGTTACACATGGAAGATCAAGAGTTTCATATTCCATAACTATTATTTATCTTTCTTGGTTTTGTAACATTATATATACAAAAATTTAGAAACACACAATATAGCATAGAAATATCTAAAACTATAATATATAGATAATTAAGTGTCACTACAACATCAAATTCACATGTTTCTTTGCCTATTTTCATTCCTAACATAAATTTCATGTGACATAATTTTAATCAATTTTAGTGATTTTAATTAATATTATTTTGGTAGGGATATATAACATAAACATTTTCATGAAAAATGGGATTTTAAAAATTGATGCAAATTTTGAGCTATGACTTTTCTACATCAATGAAAAAAAAAGAATTTAAATTTTAAAAAAACTATAAGTCTATATAAAATTTATAATATTGAATATACTTTTAAAACATATTTGTTCCATGTGCATAAATTGTAATTTAAAATTTGTATAAGTTATTTACATCAAAAATTGTCATCAGTGTTTAAAATCTATAATTTGACACAACTTGCGTCATAATTTAAAAATATATATAATGGTACTTGGTGTCTTAATTTTCATCAAAAAATAATAATAATAAATTATATTTTAGTTTAATAATAATATAATAAAGGTGGTTATTACTTTTGTTGTCATTTATAGATGACAATGATGGTAGTGATGACAATGATGAAAATTCCAATAACTCACCCATAATTTTTTATTAATATAATATTTATAAAGTAATTTGTAGAGAAAAAATTTACTCTATGTTGCATTCTATTTTTCAGCTGTGCACTACCAAATTTTGTCCTTACATTCGTTGGTCCGAGATGGCGAAATCATGATACAGAGCACGGGCTCTATTTTTCCTTTTTGATTCATTTTTGTCTAAGTGTTGGGGTAAAGCGGAAGCTGACAAGTGTCATCATCTGAGGCACCTTTCATATTTTCTATGAGTTGGTTAGAATGTGCCACGTATCTCACAATGACTCAGTGGAACATGCCAAGTGTCAGTGTCCACAGTTACATATCGACACCCACATTTTATCTCTTTATAGCGAAAGGATTTCAAAAGGCTAAGTATCGAGATTAGGTAGAAAGTGCCAAGTGGCAATAACAGAAGGTCTCAGTGTTGCTTTTTTGAAAGTGATAGAAGCTACCATGTATCCCAGTTGAAGAGAGTGGAAGTCACCATGTGTTGGCATCCAAAATATGTTTGGTTCAATGCCTTGGTTCAATTTTTGGTTCAAAGCCTTGGTTCAATATCCTTGGTTCAATGCCTTGGTTCATGTGTAAATGGTGCGCAACATTGAACCATTGAACAATTTTTGGTTCAATCAGTTAGTTCAATAGCTTAGTATAATTGGGCAGTTCAAAGGAGCATCCCAAAAAAACAAAGGGGTCAAGTGCCCTTTCAAAATGTAGTAAGGCACAAGAAAACCCATTTAAGCAGAGGCTGCCAAGTGTCATCTACCGAGCCCCTTTCTACTCCATTCCTAGAAGAAGTAGAAGATGCCATGTATCTTCCCAGAAGAAGTGAAAGATGCCATGTATCTTCTCAAAAGCAGCGAAAGCCACCATGTGTCACCATCTGAAGGATCTTCTTCATTTTTCATTATTGAATAAAGACTGTGGTGGGTCCTGAGTTTTATTTCTAAAAGTCTGTAGAAGCTGCCAAGTGTCACCATCCATAAGAGCCTAACATGTGTCCCAAACATTTCCATGGTATAGCTAAGGAGCAATAGAAATTGCCACATGTCCTTTGTTGAAGCAAGCACAGATTGCCACCTGTCCCTATGCCCCTTTTCAAAGTTGCTCAGGTAATAAATGCAGTGGGTCTTATTATTTTTCAAGCTATTGAGGTTTCGAGGAAGCGGAAGGTGACAAGTGTCAAAGGCAGAATGATCCTGAGCCAAGACACAAAAGAGTATAAGTTATGCAGAAAATGCTGCGTGTCTTCGATAGTTGTTGCGGAACACGACAAGTGTCATCCTCTGGTGTCTCCTGAAGTAATAAGAAGATTTTTAGGAAATTGACTGTCTTCTTCCATTTAATAGAGTAGAACATCTTGTGTATCTATTTTAGCAAGCAAACTACAGGGAAATAGAATGTTTTAGAATCTAAGAACTATCTTTTGATAGACACTTCCAGCTCAGTTAGAGTTCTTTTGGCAGACTTAAAGCACGGACCTGAATGCATTCAAAAAATCCTAAGGCCAAGATAAAAAGGGGGAAGAGAAAAGGAGGGAAAACTCAATGAGAGTTATTTCCAGTAGATGGACCAGTTCACCAGGTAGATATTTGGGGCCTGCAAACATTGAAAGCACCGTTTATTTGTCCCCTGTGAGATAAAGGCAGAATAGATAGTTGCACAGCAAAATAGGTGATGGAATGAGAGATCCAAGGCTATAAAGAGGAGTGTAGGGATCACCAAAGGGGGATCCATTATTAGGGAGAATTTTGGAGAGAAAATTATTGTAAACAAGTTTAGACTTTCTAGAGCTTGTGACTAAGTAATATCATTTGCTTTTGTCTCATTTTATTGAGTTGAAAGGTTTATATAATTTTACATGTTTTTGCGCCTTTTTTATGACTAGAAGATTCAAATAAGAAGATTGAACCCTATGCCTTTACTGATATGATGTGTGTCATTTGTAAAAGGAGTCTAGACTATAGATTTTTTAGAACTGTGATTAGGAATGTCATTTGCTTTTGTCTCATTTTCTTGAGTTGGAAGGTTTACATAACTGTACATGTTTCTGCATCTCTTATGTGATTGGAAAATTCAAATAAGAAGATTGAACCCTATGCCTTTGTTGACATTTTCTGTATCTCAGCTAAAGAAGTCTATGCTGTGAGCCTCTGTTTCTATTGTTTCAATCTTTTACATTGATCATGCACTTGTTTGCTCTTAAATGTAATTGAATCTTACATATAGGTGCATCACCATATTTAGATTTTCTTTCTTTGCATTTGTATTTCTATTTAAATTCCTATCCCTTTTTGCCCCCAACACTTGATATAAAGAAGAGACCAACTTCTCTAAAATCTAGAGGTTGTTTCAAGAATGCAAGTCCCACATCTTGAAACTTCCCATTGTTGTTGATTAGAATCAAGCACAATTTTAAACATCAACAGTTTTTGGCATGCCTAGTGGGACCAGTCTTAAAGTTTCTTTCAAGATCATATGAACCAGAGAGCTACAAGGAGCCAGAGCTATGGACCAATAACTAGATCACAATCTGCTACAAATCTAGGTATTCTTTTGCCACCCTTGGTAACAAGTCCAAGAAGAAGAGCTAACTAGTTTGTACCAATACCAAGAGCAAATATGGGAGCCCCTATACCCCTAAGGAATTATGCAAGCTAGAACACTGGTAGTCCCCTAATCCTCCCAACACCACCAACCATTTGGGATCCTATCCCAGTGAATGTCCCAAAAGCTCTGCCCAAATTTAGTGGGCAAGACTCTAAAACACTTGGGGAACATCTTCAAGATGTATCAGATGTTTGTGCTATACATGTTGTCACACAGCAAAATGTGGCCATAAGATTATTAATAGCTTCTTTTAAAGGGAAGGCTCTAGAATGGTATCGGTCGTTGACCCTAAATACCATATCTACATGGGATCAGCTCAGAGATCTGTTCTTTGAAAGATTTGTAGAGAAGGGTGATAAGTCTTCTTTGTTACAACAGTTAATTACCATTCAAAGGGGACCACAAGAAGCCATGACTGACTTCAATTCTAGATCTTAAAAGACTTGGGATATAATCCATGTTATAGCTAGACCATTACCAGGTATGGCCATAGTGTTTTATCTTAAGGCTTTGAATTCAAATATATCTGTTATGATTTAGTCACTTGGAGGACACACTTTGCCAGAGGCTTATGAATATGTGGTCAGAGCTGAGAATCATTTAATAGATGCTATAAAGTTACCTCCAAGGCCTCCCATGCCCATGTTCCCAGAAATTTCCTTGCCATTACCTCAAGAAGTTCCTAAATCTGTAAGCCCACCTGTGTCTATGTACACTTACCCTCAACCATTTGTGAAAGAATATGTCCCTGCTCAGTCATCTGAGATGGATGATATCAAGAATATCCTAAGGACATTTTCTAATGAGCTGATCAATATAAAAAGATAGCAGAATGCTTTCTCTAAGCCTCCATATCAAGGCTATCAAGGAAATTGATTTTCATATCAGTCAAACCAATATTAGGGTCCTCCAAGACAAACTAACCATCAACCAACAAACCAATTGGTTGCAGTCCCCACACCCTCACAGACTATTCCTCCCAATTCAAATAGAGATATTATTCTAGGGCAAAATAACTATGTAGATAACACTAATGCCTAGTGTTTCCCTTGCCACAATGCTCATGCACCTAGAGATTGTCTTATGCATAATCTACAACAAAAAGTGGCAGAGCAAAGAAGAATGGATGGTTAGTTTGCAAGTTCCAGTGACAATCAAGCCTACTAGTCTCCTAGTATGTAGAATTCAGTCCTAGTGGCTTAGATGCAAGGAATGTCCTTGCAACAAGAGGAAGAAATAGCCCCAGAACATGCTTTGTTCTCATGGGTTAAAGATGAAGAATCAATTTTCTTGAATGAAGCATCTACCTCCAAAAAACTAGTGGTGCAATCTGATTATTAAACCAGATCAAAGAGAAGGATGGTGGAATAGCCTGAGATTGTAAATAGTCAAGTTATGGAGAATCCTTCATTTCAAGGACAAAGAAACACTACTGTCAGACAAGAAGTGCCTCAACCGGTACAAAATCAAGGGACTTCAGCCCAAATTTAGGAAAAAACTAGATACCCCTATTTTAAAAAAGCTCAAACTCTGTGACCCATAAATGTGGTGGATCAATTAAAAAAGACTCTAGCACGAGTATCAATATGGGATATGTTGGCTATTACCAAATAGAAGACACTACTACAAGAAGCTCTGCAAGGCCAAGCAGTGCCCAAAGGTACTGTTACAAAAGGACCTGCTGGGAAAGAAAAGCTCAAAGATACAGTCCATCTACAAACAACACCCTAGTGAATAATACAATAGAGGTAAGCAAATCTAAATTGGATCCCTTCTACTTAACTTTGATAGTGGGTAGGAAGCTGCTACATAATGCAATGATTGATTTAGGGGCTAGTACCATAGTAATTCCCAAGCAGATAGTTGATGCTTTAGAAATTAAGTACAAACCACTCACTAAAGGGGTCATACAGCTAGATGGTAAAGCGTACAAACCATAGGGAGAATCAAACAACTCCAATTACAATTATATGCTTGTCCAAATATAATTGTAAATCAAGATGTAGTAGTGATAGATATACCTCCTATTTTTGGCTTATGTTTGTCAAGAGACTTTACAGCTAAAATAGGGGATATATGTCCCTTGATTGGTCTCATCTCATCTTAAGAACCAAATATGGTTCAAAGATAAAGATATTGTCTGAGCCATTATATAAAGATCACATCACTAATGAGCCCACTGCAAAGTTAGAAGCAACCCATGCTATGATGAATAAAGAAGAGAGGGTTTTTGTCAAAGAGCTAGGTGAATGGACTGGGTATAATCAAGAAGAATAAAATGATCATTTATTAGCTATGATGCAAAGTGACCCATACAGAAATTATGACTCCATTGATCCAGGCACTTACGTTATACTTGATGAAGATCATAGAATTCCAAATGTTTTGGAGGAAGAAAAGTCAAAAGATACCTCTTCTATTAATCCTCAGGTCTCTTATGAATTCCAAATTCCTATTGAGAAATCACAAGCATATATTTTGACCCTTGATGAAGAGGAAATAATCTTTGAATTTCTTCTTACTTTGCAAGATGACAAGGAGAAGCATGGACAATTCTTGGACCATGATTTAAATGATTTGTTTGAAATCATTGAGTTTGATTATACCATTTTTCAAGATAGTTGTGAACTGGTTACAGATAAGTAAAACAACATTGAGCCTTAATTGCATGTGCAAAATCATTGCAAACCTTCAGAATTATCCTGTTAAGATATTGGTAATTTTGAAGTTATTAAGGAGGATGATCATGTAGTAAAATTGGAGTTTGGAACAGAAGGAATTAAGTCATTAATTGATTTTCTAGTAATACATGCCAATATCAAGAGCAGATATTTGATGAGCTTCCAAGAACAAGAAGAGTCTATATGTGTTGGAATCATGTTTCACTCAGACTCACTTGAATGTAGGGAAATCAAGGAGGCATACATCGAGGGCAATTCACCAAAGCCATACCCAATTCGATCACTTGTATGGCAACATAAGCTGGCTTATCATGAAAAAGACTTTAGAGATTCTAATTTTGATCTAAGAGGGAGATAAAGATGCTTCATTAATGTAGTTAGGTAGTTCCCCCTTTCCATATTTCTTTGTTTCCCTGCTTTGTTTCCCCTTTCTTGTTTTCTCACTTTTCTTTTAAATAAGTGTTCTTTGAACACATAGTCGACAGCTCAAAAAATTTCAAATTTTTCAAAAATCCCCCAATACATTGAATGTCTTCCAAATCTTTAGAAATCCCCAAACCTTGCATTTCCACTTGTATAACATGTCTATCCCGTTGTTCCATAAAGATCGAGTAGGATCCTCTAATGGTTATTTGAGTTTAATGCCTTTTTGAGACTTAATAGGTTAATAAATAGCTCTTAGCAAGAGTTAAAGTTTATAAGTTCTCAAACATTCTTACATCTGTGTGGAAATATCCTGCTATTTGCATTTTTTTTGCTTAGTAAATTGCTTCAATGAAAGTGTCTCTATTTTGCAAAAGTTCATACAAGTTACCACAGAGAAGATACAAAGATGGAGGGGGCACAATCTTCACAACAAGGAGCTGGGATGTATTAATCCCTTGATAAGTTTCCTGCAAGTAAATCATATGCTTCAGCTCTCGTGCAACCATTGAAGACCTATCCAAGGACTAGGTTTCCTAAAGTTGGCCCAGCAAGTGATTTAATGAAGATAAAGGATTATGCAGATGGCATCATAGACCCAATTCTACAGAGAGCTAGTAGCAAAAATCTTATAGAAGGGGCACATCAAAGGCATCTATAGAGAGCTCGAGTAGGGAAATTTGAAACATTTGCCATGAGGATATGGACCTCACAACTGGCTCAATTCATTGTCCCAGCTGTGCATTCATGCCCTAACCTAGTTGAATTATGTGCAGACTTGTTTCATGCACCTTCAGGCACCTTTCAACAAAGCCCTTTCATAGTGCAAATCACTCCACAAGCTATCAGGGATATGTTAGCCCTACATCATGATAGTATAGCTATGTTTCCCACTATTGCTAAAATGCAAAGAATGTGGACAACCATCAACACTCAATTAAGGTTCTTGAGATCCAAACTACAAATGGGTGATGACGACACTACAGTTCCCACACTCCCTACACCAAGAGCATAATTCGCTTAGGCTAGCCAAGATGCATTGTTAATGATGGCTTTCATCTTTGGCATGAAAGATGACATGGCAGTGCATGCAGAAAAAATGGCTATCATTTTCAGACTGAAGACTATTGACAAAACCCAGGAGTATCGGCTTGACTTTTTAAAACAAATTGCTTTCTTGATGGTAGAACAATTGGCCCATTTTAGATCAAAAGGAGTGTTCAGGTATTCTTCCTATTTGTTCCACCTCATGCTTTTTTAGAACTCTGAACCCTTTGCCCAACATATGTATCTTAATATGTATGACCCATATTTTGATCTCTAAAGGACCATTCCTGTGTCTGCATGGATGCATATTTTGTCAAAGACTAGTAACCCGTATGAGTTCTGGGAATTATTTGTCACTCCTAATTTTTGCCACCTCAGTCCCAAAACAATTATGAATAGATTTTTCCCTAGTGTTTCAAATCTTCTATCCAGCTTCCCAATACCTTGTGATTTTTATTTTGGATCCCATCATATCATTATAAGAGTCCATGATTTTTGTGGGGAACCAATATTGCTACCTAAGATCTTAACTCTTAGGTTAGCATTCCTAGAGGTGACCAGATAGGTATCCATAATTGACAATGAATTTAGCTCAAGGAAGAGGAAAAGAAAAATGTATAATCTACCATGGATGACCAACGGCATGGTTTTGGAAACTAGAGATGCTAAAGTTGTATTTCTCAGAAAGCTAGCCTTTTTGGGTTTCTTTTTAATAGAGGACAAATGGGTTTATGACCCAAATGATTTCATAGCTTCCTAGATAAGAAATAATAGAGTCACAATCAAAATTACACATGAGGGCCACCCTTTTTGGGAAACCAGGAAAAATCCTAGGGAAGATGCTCCTAGATTTTATGTTGAGTTAACAGACTTGCCCCTTCCACAAAATAGACCCTGGGAGACATTTTATGTTAAGTAGAGAGATTATGATCCTAAAGTCAGAATGACATCTAGCTTAAGGAGAGCATTAAAGAATAAAGATTGGGATACTAAAAAGATAGAGGCCTATTGGAAATATAGGTAGGAAATTTGTCAAATAACCCATTCTTTTAGAAATGTAGATACAGATGAAAGATGGGAAGAACTATGGGATGAGTGTCATCTCTCCCCTATATCTAGCCCAGAAACAGGTAATTTGCTGACACTAGGTGAAGAGCAAGAAGCTAGGGCGAGGTCAAGCTAGGAGTCACAAGCTTCAGAGAAAACAGTAGCTACAACAACTGTATCAATTTGGCCTCAATCCCTCAGTGTTATAGAAATGCAAAAAAGTGTGGTACCTTCATCATCACAAGCTTCCCCATCGGCCCCTGTTATAGATATTCCCAGTTCTCCACAAGAAGTAGATGTGGAAGGAAAAAGGATGCAACAAGAAGAAGAGACACCCAAGAAATGTAAAAGGGTGCAGTTCCACTTTGGTTTGGAAGAGGAGATGAAAACCACAAAGCACCAATTATAGGATACTGTAATTACTCCTCGGGTAAATACTATTCTTCCCTATCCTTCTCAGTCTATTTCTTCCCCTACCACTTTTTCCATTCCCATTTCTCACTTCACCCCATCTGTGCCACCTCAAGCCTTAACATTACCCTATTTTCCCCTTCTACTCCCAAGAAACCTTTCCCTTAGATTTCCCATAGCCAATAATTAGCTATTCAATATGGTCTTCCATAAGGACATCCTTTTGTAGGTGGGCACATTGTCTCTCCTTCCACCTTTCAAACCCAAGCAGATGCTGCTAAGAAGGCAAGGGAAGCCTGAAGAGAGAAGAAGAAGATCAAGGAGAATAAAACTTTGGCTACACCCCATTTGTGGTCACAATTTGAGCCCATCCAATAGTAATTGATGATGACTCATTTGTCACCAAATGTAATAAAGCCAATGGAGTAGATGCAGCTGGAAGATTAAATGATGAATGGTGTGGCCATTGACATGTCACTCTTCAGGCCATAGGACAAAGTTGAGATACTAACTAAATCTACTTCTATAGTTACTAAAGATTATTTGAAGATATCAAGAAGGCTATAGAAGATGGAAGCTGAGCTAGCAAAGGAAAAGGCAAACTATGACAGTCTGACCTCAGAAATCAATAGCAAAAATAATGAGGAAGAGAATCTGAATAAATAGTTGCAAAATACTATTTCTCTTCAAACTCACCGGGCAATTCAAGCCTAAAATGATTCTTTAAAGGAAGAGCTCACATAGGTAAAGAATGTGATGACAACCCTTAGGCATGAAAAGGTAGCAATACAAGGAAAGTGTGAGGAACACCTATTGCATGTTACTCAATTGCAACAAAAGCTATTGGCTGAATATAATAACATTGTGGTCATAATAGCCCAATTTCACTCAAAGCAATAGAGGGCAACATAATTGACACTAGAATTGGCCAACAAGCCAAAGAGTGTCAAAGTATTAAGTCTGGTAAGGGAGCTATATGAATCTATGTGGAAGAGAATCTCTTCAGAGATTAATTAGCTCAGGCCTTCTCTCACCTTCCTACTAAATACACAAGAATTATGCAAAAAGGTGGAGAGTTTAGTTGTAAATACTCTAGATATAGTCTCTGAAAGAGTAATGGACTCAGAAATGTTGTTGCAATAGATGCAACACTATTAGTAGCAAGAATCAATGACAGAATGGTCACTGCCAAGTAGGTGAATGAAGTTCTCAGTTGCAATTTTGCATCCAATAGTTGTAAGGAGCTTCTGGATGTCATGAAGGAAGGACTCAATAAAATGAAATAGCATGTTGAAGATCTAGTGCAACTAGGTTTTCCTTCTCCATTTCCTGATGACAACACCATGCTAATGGTAGAAGAAATTGAACCTTTGCTGTTAGCCAAATAGAAGGATCAAATAGTTTTCCAGGATCTAAGGGATGATTCATTAGTCCCTGAAGTAAAAGTTATCTTGGTTCCTGTTTCCTAGCTGGAATTCAAATTGAAGGCTACGATTCAAATTTTGCAACATTTTTCACACAAGGATATTATTAACCTTGATTTAGCCTTCAATGAATTGTAGAGTAAGCAAGGGTTATCTGATGAAGAGTGGTCCACCTACTAGACAACATTGTTAAAGCTATAATTTTGAATTTTTGATCTAGTGGGAGTCATGGGTTCTTTTTAAATAGGCCCAAAAGTCCTCGAGGTCACCAGTAACTATAGAGTAAAAATTTACTCTACATTGCATTCTATTTTTCAGCTATGCACTGCCAAATTTTGTCCTTACATTCATTGGTCCAAGATGGTGAAGTCATGATACAGAGCATGGGCTCTATTTTTCCTTTTTGATTCATTTTTATCTAAGTGTCAGGGTAAAGCGGAAGCTAAAAAGTGTCATCTTCTGAGGCACCTTTCATATTTTCTATGAGTTGGTCAAAATGTGCTACGTATCTCACAGTGACTTAGTGGAACGTGCCAAGTGTCAGCATTCACAGTTACATATTGGCACCCACATTTTATCTCTTTACAGCAAAAGGATTTTAAAAGGCTAAGTATTGAGATTAGGTAGAAAGTGCCAAGTGGCAATAGCGGAAGGTCTCAGTGTTGATTTACTAAAAGTGACAGAAGCTACCATGTATCCCAGTTGAAGAGAGCAAAAGTCACCACATGTCAGCATCCAAAATATGTTTAGTTCAATGCCTTGATTCAATTTTTGGTTTAAAGCCTTGGTTTAATATCCTTGGTTCAATGCCTCAGTTCATGTGTAAATGATGCACATCATTGAACCATTGAACCATTTTTGGTTCAAACAGTTGGTTCAATAACTTAGTACAATTAGGTAGTTTAAAGGAGCATCCCAAAAAACCAAAGGGGTCAAGTGCCCTTTTGAAAGGCAGTAAGGTGAAAGCAAACCATTCAAGCAGAGGCTGCCAAGTGTCATCTAATGAGCCCCTTTCTACTCCATTCCCAGAAGAAGCAGAAGATGCCACATATCTTCCTAGAAGAAGTGAAAGATGCCACGTATCTTCCCAGAAGCAACAAAAGCTGCCACATGTTGCCATCTGAAGGATCTTCTTCATTTTTCATTACTGAATAAAGACTGTGGTGGGTCTTGAGTTTTATTTCTAAAAGTCTATGGAAGCTACCAACTATCACCATCTGTAGGAGCCTAACATGTGTCCAAATGTTTCAATAGTATAGCTAAGGAGCAACAGAGATTGCCACCTGTCCCTATGCCCCTTTTCAAAGTTGCTCGGGTAAGAAATGCAGTGGGTCTTATTCTTTTTCAAGCTATTGAGGTTTCAAGGAAGCGGAAGGTGACAAGTGTCAAAGGTGGAATGATCTTGAGCCAAGACACAAAAGAGTATAAGTTATGTGAAAAATGTTGCGTGTCTTTGATAGTTACTATGAAACACAAGTGTCATCCTTCGGTGTCTCCAGAAGTAATAAGAAGATTTTTAGGAAATTGACTGTCTTCTTTTGTTTAATAGAATAGAGCGTCCTGTGTATCTATTTCAGCAAGCAAACTGCAAGGAAATAGAATGTTTTAGAATCTAAGAACTATCTTTTGATAGACACTTCCAGCTCAGTTAGAGTTCTTTTGGCAGACTTAAAGCATAGACCCAAATGCATTCAAAAAAGCCTAAGGCCAGGATAAAAAGGGGGAAGAGAAAAGGAGGGAAAACTCAGTGGGAGTTATTTCCAGTAAATGGAGCAGTTCACCAAGTAGATACTTGGGGCCTGCAAACATTGAAAGCACCATCTGTTTGTCCCCTATGAGATAAAGGTAGAATAGACAATTATGTAGCAAAATAGGTGATGGAATGAGAGATTCGAGGCTATAAAGAGGAGTGCAAGGACCACCAAACGGGGATCCATTATCAGGGAGAATTTTGGAGAGAAAATTATTGTAAACAAGTTTAGACTTTCTAGAGATTGTGACTAAGTAATATCATTTACTTTTGTCTCATTTTCTTGAGCTGAAAGGTTTATATAACTATACGTGTTTCTGTGCCTTTTGTATGACTAGAAGATTCAAATAAGAAGATTGAACCCTATGCCTTTGCTGATATGATCTATGTCATTTGCAAAAAGAGTCTAGACTGTAGATTTTCTAGAACTATGATTAGGAATGTCATTTGCTTTTGTCTCATTTTCTTGAGTTGGAAGGTTTACATAACTGTACATGTTTCTGTGCTTCTTATGTGATTGTAAAACTCAAATAAGAAGATTGAACCCTATGCCTTTGTTGACATTTTCTATATCTCAGCTAAAGAAGTCTATGTTGTGAGCCTCTGTTTCTATTGTTTCAATCTTTTACATTGATCATGCACTTGTTTGTTCTTAAATGTAATTAAATCTTACATATAGTTTCACTGTGCTTAGGATTAAGGATCAAAATTACATTCAAGTGCATCACCATAGTTATATTTTCTTTCTTTGCATTTGTGTTTCTATTTAAATTCCTATCCCTTTTCCCCCCAACACTTGATATAAAGAAGAGACCAGCTTCTCTAAAATCTGGAGGTTGTTTCAAGAATGCAAGTCCCACATCTTGAAACTTCCCATTGTTGTTGATTAGAATCAAGCGCAATTTTAAACATCAACATAATTCATTTAAGATATTAAAAAAAACTTAAAGTCACCAATTTGTAAATACAAATAATGTGTATAAAAATCAAATAATATTGTAAAAAGTGGTGAAAATAATTTAACCATAGTTGTCATTATGTAAGTGTTATGAATTAACCAATAATTATTAAACATTAACACCAAATAAATTTTTAGTCACCATCAAATTGTATTTATTATAAAAATCAATCAAAGTCATTGTTTGAATTCTAGTCTAAACTATCATCCTCTTCCATGTCATTATGATAATATTCATTGACATTGTCATCATCATCATCATCATTACCTTTGTTGAAGTCATCATGATTTTAAAAATATATATTTCCTACAAAAACATATGGTTTTACCAAAAATAATTTATGAAAAATATTTTCACACTTAATATATTTAATGTATTCAAAATCAAAAATATATTAAAAAAATGAATTAGTAATTATTTATAGGATTTTTGTTGCATCAATGAACTGTATAAGTGAAATGTATAAGGGCATTTCATTTTTCCCTCGTGCCCACTTCAATGTGGTCTTTTGGTACCATCATACATTGAAATTTTGTTTTCTCTAAAAATAATAAAAGATTTTTTTATTAACCATTAAAAATAAAGAAAGAAATAACATACCATGAGTACATAAATATATATAAAATATTGCATATATTTTTGATAAATTGATTCAACCCATTTCTTCTAATGAAAACAACTTATCCCTTTGTAAGCATATGTTCAAATATTTTTTACTAATTAAATATTAAAAATTACTATATTACACAACTAGAATAAAAAATATAAACCAAAAAAAATGCAAGTATATGAAATGATTAAACTTACAAAATTAGTGGAGACTCCTTTTAGGCCTTTTTGGCCCATGTAATGAGTAATTGGGTTATTTTCAACCATTTTCATTGTTTCTATTGAATATTGACATTTTTTATTTTCATACTTCTTATTCTCTTTATCAATCCACTTTTGAATCATGTTTCTTCATCAAGCCCTTGTTTAATGATCAATACAAATATTCTTCCATTGTTATTTAGGTTTATCCTTGATTTTTTATACATTGCATCCCTTTACCTTCTAAGTGCATCACCTATTATTTTAGTGTCTTCTTCTTTGGTATGAATTTGTAATAAAATAATACTAGTCAATCTTAAGAAATGTATTTTTTCTCTTTTGGAAACTTTGGCCAATTTAAATAGTTTAATTCTTTGTGATTGGTATTACGCCTAATCACTTCTCTCAAGTGGAAAAAAAATCTCACCAACATTGTCTTTCCAAACATCAGCATGATCATTGAACCAAAAAAATACATTTTTACTACCCTTTAAGCTTATTTGGTAATTTATGGAAGGGTAGAGGGTGGTGAGGATTCAAATTCATTATTTGGTAGAGAATTAAGGTCATTGTCATTCTTAATATCATCTAGAATATCTAATACAATTTTTAGAGAGTTTCAGTGTGTGTGTTTTTAAACAGTAAAGCAATGACCTAGGGAAAAATGGTATCCCAATTTATATATTTTTTCAAAGCTTAATATTTCACAAAAAATGATAAAAATAACAAATGAATAGTAAAATAAAATTTTCAATCATTCACCCTCTTTTTCATCTTTAGTTTCTAAGATCTACTCATAACCTCCATTTATATTTCATGTTTGGTTCTCTTTCAATTTCTATTTCCATTTCTCCCCCTCTTGCAAGGTTTTTGTTCCATCCCATATTATATAGGAAAATAATGAAAACAAACCTATTTATCTAAGATAATGTGAAAATTTTGAGAAAAATAGATACAATTAGTACTTATTTTTTCAAACTATTATTTATTTATTCTCTTGAATTTTTTATTTGATTAAATGAAACTCAAGTTTTACAAGGATCCTGAAACCACAATGTTCAACAAGTAAACATGAAATACCATCCAATAAATAAAAATAGGCCACCCTGGCTGACCAAAAATAACTATTTTTAGCTAAAACTCCACAACCCCAGACTTGACACATAATGAAGTAGGACAGAATAATGGAAAATAATAACAAAAAACCTTTAATATTCTTCATAACTTACTTTTTTTTTGTATACAAAGGGAAATGCAATTGATCTATAATTCAATCCTATCTCAGAAAAGATAAATCCTACTCACACTTATGATTTTTGATACATTAAATATTCGATGTCATGACCAAGCTGGATCTGCTAGACCTAGCCAAAATATCTCTTACCATAAAATATCACTATGGAGGGTTCCAAAGCCTCCATTCAAGCAAAACTATGCAATATCCCTAACTAGGTCCTCTGTTTTCATGTTCATAAAATTATATAAATGATAAGTAATGTAAAAGCCTAATCTAGTGCTCATAAAAACTTGTGGCATAAAGTGGGTATTAGTAAACATAAAATTAAACATATATAAGAGAATCATATTTAAGATATGTATAGGTAAGACCATAATGCATGGAGAGAGAAATATATTCAAAATCCATTACTTATGCTACTTATATCTACTAAAAGTGAGGATCAAAGCTAGAGATACTTACCTTGAAGATGAACCTATCGAGACTCAATCTCTCCCTTGGTCAAAGGTGTTTCATAAGAGGTTGTTATGATTTGTAAGGATCACCAGAAAGGCCAAAACATCCAAGAATTTTCCATAAGACAAATATTCTTCTCAAAGTAGAAACCCTAAGCTAAGAATCCTCAATTAGACTGGTAGAATAATATATTATTTAGAGGCATGAAAGAAAAATCCACTCTTGTTATATCTCTAAGAAATGATGAAATGAATGTGTTTATATATTTGAATCTAACCCTAGTCCTTTCTAAAAGTTTAGCCAATAGGTTCAACCTAATAAACTATGTATCATTATTGATAAAATTAAATTAAGTCTTAGTCTAGGTCATCTAAGGGCCAATCTAGACCATAAATGAGTTTTGTCAATTAGAGTACAGGGTCCATCAAAGTGAGTTTAGGATATGAAAGGGCTAATGAATGAAGAAAATGACAAGAGGAGGGTAAAATATATGAGTCAAAGCTTAGGGGATTATTTTTAGAGAAGTTTTTATTAATAAAAAGTGGTAGTAAAGGGATAATAATCTTGTGAAGCACCAATGGTTTACCCACCCCTTTCCTAGTGCACCCTTTAAGGCATGCAATCAGAGAGTTTAATACTAAATGGGTTCCTACAAAAAAGAAAACATCAGTAATTGATAAAGTTTTAAAATATTATGTGTATACATATGCCCCACTTGAAGCTCATCACTTTTCACTCAGGTGTAACAAGGGATGGTACTTCAAGAAAATATATAGAAACAAACAATATTGAAGCTAAAAAATGTAGTATTTTAGAGAATAAAATAAATAAATTTAAATGATTGAAAGATAAAGAATTAAAAAATAAAAATATTTTAGGTGTACATTGACTTACTGTAGACACCGAAATCGTGTCTACTCCCTTGGTCGTCCTCTCCCCCCTTGGTCCCTTTCCACTTCTAACCATGCCTAACCTATGTCTTATTAATTTAAAATAATTATCTTATTTTAAATTAATAATTCTCTCCTTCCCTCTCTCTCTCCCCTTGCCACCTCACTCATGCCACCTCACCACCCTAGGATGCCCTTCCTTGGATTCCATTCCTCAACCCATGCCAAGACTTAAATGCCTAGACCCCCATTTCATCCTCTCATCCATTTTAAGCCACCTTCGACCGTTTCTTACCCTGACCCGCTGACTCGATAGTTGGGAAAATAGATAGAAGGCTATTTTTAGCCTTTTTGGCTGCTTTCCAACCACCGACGTTAGTCAGTATCGACCGACGTCGGTGGTTTTGCCAGTGTCAGTTGCCTTCAAAACTGCGTTCAGCACCCCAGACACAGGATCAATTTTTCCAATCTTTGATCTGACCCTTCAATCTTTCAATCTGCTCCTTCGACCTTCAATCATCTAATCTTCCATCTTCGACAGTCTGACCTTTCAATCTTTAACCAGCCAATCTTTCAACCAAACTTCTCACTCTCTCTCTCTCATAGGGACTCTGCATCAGTCTTCTACATCAGCAATAGGTACAAGCATCAGCAATAGGTGCAGCCAGTCTCTTACAGTTCTTCTTTAGCAGGTATGACCTAAGAATGTTTTATTTGTTTCATTTCAATAATATAAATATGTATTAGCTATTATCCCCTATTTAGCTCTTCTTACTATCACCAGACCAGACCCAAATCCTTATTTCCCTATCTCCCTATTGCCTCTGTCTTCTGTCCGGTCCCTTTTCAGACCATACACTCTAACTATTGCCCCTACACAAACTCTCAGACTCCCACAGAGACCCTAAGCCCCTTCTCAGACCCATCCATAGACCACAGACCCATCCAGACCACTATCCCAGACCACTACCCCGACCGACACTAGCCACTTCCTCCACCGATGTTGGCAAACTAATTGATGTCGGCAGCCTTGACAAACCAATGTTGGCAGACTAACCGATGCCAGTGACTGTGACCAAGACTGACAATAGAATTTAGGTAAGCATTTGCTTCTATTTCTATTTCATTTTTTAATTATTTTAGTCTTTTATCATTCTGCCTTTTATCAGACATTATTTTTATCAATCAGTGGGTTGACATCCCTCAAGGAAGTCTTTGTACTTTTGGGATCAAGCTTTTGCTTGGCAACCCACCATCTCCTCATCTAACACCTTTGTTTTAGTCTCTTTCTTCTACAGGTGTCATCCTCCACAACCAAAGAGGAGTTCCTTATGTCGTCTGGATAATGGTGCGCAAGACTACATCCAGGTATCTTCTAACCCTAGACCATTTCTCTTAGTTTCTCATTTCTCCTTTTTGAATGTGAAAGCAAAAATCATATAGAAACATTCTGGCACGCCCAGTGGGATCCTAGGGTCTTCCTTGGGTTCTTTTCATTTCTTTTCATATAGGTGCATTAGGTTTTTCCTTTTCACCTCTTTCTTCTATCTCTCTTCCAAAAGACACCATTATCAGGATTAAAAAGAACTCTTCTTTCTTTTCTTGCATCTTAGACTAGTCAACTCATACTCTTCAACCCTTTCTCAACTTGTTTTCATCTGAACTCACATTTTGACTTGGGCTTAAAATACATTGCATTTCATTTCTTCTTGACTGCATACTTAGTCCACATCTAGTAATTACAAATCACATCATGAATTAATCGTAGGCCACTTATGTTACACAACCTAATCACTTGCACAAATTAAACATCAAAACTTACCTGAGACAAGGCCTGACTGGGATTTCATCACCCAGCGGATACCTTACCCATCTCGACAATCCCACTTGGATTTCATCACCAAGGGGAAAGCCCATTATGTTCTTTGGCAGAGGATAATCTCTAGGGGAAGTATATTTTTGCTAAGCGAGACCAGCTTATCACTGGGCTTGTGAAGTGAGGGGAGCTTGCTCCTTAGCACCAGGCCAAGTACAGAACCTAACACAGACTTCTTGAGCACCATAACTAACCTAAAACCAACCATAGACTACTTCTAGGACCCATTCAGCCAACTTCCAAACACACTTTAAGGCATAAGCCAACATGATTCTAAAAGTTGATTCTTAGGATTTAATGCTTAGGGTCTGCTTGTGTTCTTCTTCTTTTCTATTCTTATCTACTTGTTTGAGCTTGTGAGGACATTTTCGTCTTGCCTTGAATGGTTTTGACTCACAGTCAAACCATGACTCTTATAGACCACACAAGGCAACAACCCCTTCCACCTTTGCCTCCTTTATTTAGTCCTTTAATGGAGTATCGTTCAGAAACCAAACGAACTCCTATCCTATCCACCCCGACTCAACCATCCACTGTCCTCGAAGGGGACCAAAACTTTGCAAGGTTCCTTGACCTCAACGTCAAGGCCCTTCACCATTATCTTGCAAAAAGCCAAATGTGAGACTCCTTAGGCAACTCAACTTATGGGATGCCAACCTCTTTAACTGAAGCGGCAATGATATCGACATCACCCGCTACCCAACCCATGACCACTCTGGCCTTTGCCTTGACCATCGACCTGACCATGTCCTATCTTCAAAATATGACTTCTCCTCCTATCTCTGGGCCCACTTCCATCAAGGTTTTGGCCCCCCATCAACTCCAGACTATTCAACCAAACTCTGCCTCTTTCTAAAATCTAGTCATCTCTATCCCGCCTACCCTTGTCACCATGCAACCACCCCTAGCTTCAACTTCTATCCCTATGACTAGTCACCCATACGTTGCACCCATACAAGCGCAACCAACTATGTCATATGCCTCTTCTAGCACCTTTCAAGCACCCTATAACCTAAGGGGTGCCCCTCCTACAAATCCGTCAACTGATCTCATCAAGATACTAATGGACAAAATGTCTAGTCTCGAAGCCTCCATTTCTGGTTCAAGCAATGTCTCTTCATATGACCAAATTTACAATGAACCCATCCATCCCTCCGTCCCAATCAAACCATATCCAAACCAGTGGGAACTTCCTAAATTTACTCATTTCTAGAGTAAGGAAGACCCACAACAACACCTACAAGCATTCAGACATGCTTGTTATCTCATAGCGCATGACGATGCGTTGTTGTTACGCACCTTCCCCATGTCACTTTCTGGCCCTGCCCTCGACTGGTATAGATCCCTTACCAGACATTCTATCTTTTCTTTCACTCAACTCTCCCAATTATTCCTTGACCATTTTTCTATCAACATCACCAACAATTCCTCAATCACAGACCTCTATTCTATAAAGCAATTTGATGACGAATCCATAGCTGATTTTGTCGCCCATTGGAGAGCCTTGATCAACCAACTCTCCTTCTCTTTGCCTCAATCTAAGCTCATCAAGCTCTTTTCTCGAGTGTGTGCCATCCACATCTCTTCTACCTTGTGTATTTAGACATTTCACACCTTCGACGAAGCTTTCACCATGGCCCAAAAGCTCAAACTCCATGCCATTAAAGAAGATAAGGTCAAATTGTGTAATACCAACGCAAGAGCTGATGACCCTTCCTCTTCCAGACCTTCTTCCTTCCACTCCAAATCCAAAGGAGTGGCCAACACTATGGTTGTTAGATCACCATATTCAACAATGACCAACCAACCCAAACCATCCACATCTTGAAGCATCACCAAACAATTCCAACAACGGTATATACAGCGTTCCTACGCTCCGCTTGGAGAATCATACGCTTCCATTTTGGATAACTCGAACCCGCCACCCAATCAACATATCAACATCTTCAGACCCCCTTTTCCTAACCATCCTCATAATCAAAACAATGTCCAAACCTTGACTAATGACCCCCAAGACCATAATAAATGCACCGTCAACACTGTCTCTCCTCTTGTCCCCGACCAACCTCCTCCACAGGTAGAAGAACCTTCTTCTCCTGAGGATGCTTTGACCATACCTACACCATTAGCCCCACCTTCATCCTTCCTACTACCAAGGGAAGACCATACCTTGCCTACTCCTCAACTACAAATAAAAGGCACCATCATGCCTACCCTCTGTCCTCTTGAGGAGCCACACTCTCATATTTCTTCTCCACCAAGAGAAGAACCTGTCTCTTCACCCATTTCGACCAAGGAAGACCCAGTCATAGTTTCCTCTTATCTTTTGCCTAAGATCACTACATCTCACTCATCTCCATCCACATCTGAGCCCAAACTCGCACAGACATCCATCATGCTCGAAGAGACTAAACCTCTCAACATTCGGCCTATATCAAACCTCACTCACACACAAGTGAGGGTAGACTCTAGCCTTGCCTTGCACAATAGTGGCCCTCAAACCAAACCAAAGAAGGCCACTAGACCACAGCAGAGAATTCCTCTCCCACCTTCATCATTACCCTCAATCTTGGGCCCACATTTGTCCACCCTAATAGGAGTGATCCCTACTCCCATACCTCACAGAGGCAAGTCACCTCCATTACTCTCTCAACCCATCAGATATATATCTCCTCTAATCCATCGACCAATGCCTCCTAAACCAAAGTCATCAACCCCCACTGCAACAAAACATCCAAACCCATTAGCAAGTTCTTATGCCTTACTGTTACGGCAATTGTTGCTGTCATCTCACATCAATCTCCTGCCTCTTAGACCATATCAATCTCTCAGACCAAAATTGCCCTAGTTCAATGACACTACAATTTATGCATATCATCGCACACCTGGGCATGACATCGAGTGTTGTTGTGCCCTCTAAGTTGTCATTCACCAATGTTTGGAGAAAGACACCCTTCTTCACGACCACATTAGCAACAAACCTTCAACACTGCCCCACTCATCAACTCTCGAATCAAGACCATCTTGGTTTGATAACTCTAAATTTTGTCACTATCATCGCACTCCAGGACATGACACTGAGCGTTGTTGCACTCTTAAAGCTGTCACTCGTCAACATCAAAAAAAGGTTACCCTTCTCATCAAGGATCCTCTTAACCTCCTCTTCGACAAATCTTTGACATCAACACATGCTTCTCAAACCTCATCACCTAAATCAGGATCTCCATGCCAGACTATGGTCCCTTTGCTGCCTTTAACCCCCTTATTCAACATCAACATAGTCAATCTGACCACTAAGCCTCAATTGACCTTGACCAATCTATCAAACATTCTCCCTAGCTGCTGGGGGAATTCAACATTCATCCAAGCATCAACCAACCTTTCAACCTAGTCTCGACCAAATATCAATCACTCTTTTAATCCTAAACCTCAACCAAGCTTCAATCAAACATCAACCTTGACCTTGACCAATCATTCAACTGACCTCGGCCAAACCTCAACCAAGTCTCGACCCGACGTTAACTAGTCTCGACCAATCATTGACTAAATATCATCGACCAATCATCAACCAGACCTCAACCCAGCATCAAGCAGACCTCGACCAAGCCTTGACCAGACAATGACCAAACCTTGACCAAACATTCAACCAACCTTTTAACTGACCATCAACCAGACCTTGACCCAACATCAAGTAGACCTCGACCAAGCCTTGACCAGACAATGACCAAACATTCAACCAACATTTTAACTGACCATCAACCAAGCCTCAACCCAGCGTCAACCAAACATTAACCAAGCATCGACCAACTTCTTAGTCATCTTTATATCCAACATCAATCAACACGTGACCAATCTCAAAGAGGTAAATGGGGAAAATTTGCCCCTAATTGACTCAGACCTTATTATCACGCACGAGCATGGACCAGGGACTTATCAGAACCTGAGCCCTTTAATGCCTTGCATCTGTGACCATTCTACTATTAGTCGAGTACTCATTCACTTGACATTTAACTTGAGCTCATCCCTTGAGCAATCTCCATCTTCTTAATCCTCATTCCTTTCAACCTTATTCCCCTTAACAAATCCCCTATAACCCTTTTATAAGTATGGATGCTTTGTCCTAATAAAAGGGAACCCTTAAACCTCTAGAGGCTCGTCCATGGCTAAACTTTAGTCAATAAAACATATCAAAAATGGGATACCTAACATATCAAAGGTCATAAAACTCTAAATGTAGACTGCTCCTTCGAAGGACAGCTAGGCCAAAGTCATATCAAAAACATATAAAGCAAAAATATAGACCACTCCCTCGAAGGATAGCTATGACTAAATATTGCTATAGACAGCACTCTTTCTAAAGCTTCTCGCATCGATCAACTTCACATATATGACCACTAAGCAAAATGACATCCCTACATGGACTTCTTGCATCGATCAGTCCACCAAAAAAAATGACTGACAAGCTATTAAGTCATGGACATGCCTATAGTCGTTCTCCGGGTCACCTATAAAAGGGACAAGGTTCTTCCTGCCACAAAAGGGTTACCCCATCCTCTCATATCACATATCCAACCTATCACCCCAACATACTCAAGGGATTTCAAGCTCACTTAATGTCAAGTGATTCGATTACCTCTCTAACACAACCCATGGTCAACGATGTAATGCATGAATGGGGCTCTCAGTTCTAACAACCCCTATCTATGTTATCATTCTGGTCCGTGTCAATGAAAGAGCAATTTGCCTTTCACTTTTTGCCCACACTTTGGTCACATTCAACCACGTCATTTTTTCAAACCAACCCAACCCAAACATTTTCAGACCAACAACATGGCATTAAGACATCATACGCCATCCTAGTCCATTTCACATAGTTTCTATGGAAACCAATACACATAGAAACTATCGACCAGACACAATTTATGTTAAGCATAAACCATTACTTGCTGAATCATAATTAAACCTCAATTCATTTTTAGCATACATCCATCACAAATATGGAAAATTACTAGGGATGAAAGACCCCTCAACCAATGTTGCAGAATACACCATCACACAATATGGAAAAGGTTGTGACATCATCTTTCCCCTCATCATTTCAACACATGACCAAACCCAACCTATCGACCTCTTTGACCCCTAGTCTAAACTACATTGGTCTGAGGCCCTAAGACATGGGCTATGTAGGTAGCACTCAGATGACATGACATCCTCTGGAGTTAGCTTGACCACCCTTGTTTGTTTGTCTCTCTGATGGACAAACTTTCTTTTCTCCTTTGACCATGACCTTGACCTCGACCAAACCAATCAATCACTTTGACCCTTCCTCCCTTTTAGGGAGAACTACATTGGCCTGAGGCCCTTCCAATAGGGTCTATGTAGGTAGCACTCAGTCGACATGACGTCTTCTGGGGTTAGCTCAACTACATTCCTTCATCCATCCACCTCGACCAATGACCATGGAGATCACGACTATCTCCTTCGACTATAACCACTTCCAAGACAACGTTGCCTTGGTTGTTTTTACATGTATGCTACCTCATGAATGGTTAGCCAAAATTGTGTGCAGCCCATATTTTGACCCTCATAGGTATAGGATCGCAAGCCGGTTGATCCCCACTACTTGTGACTTTTTTCATGTTTCTAGGAGCACTTCCTGAGCTCAAGATACCTAAAACATGATGACCATTGGAGCTTCAGCTTAGATTGAATAACCCAATCAGCTATGACCAAATGTTGGGGCTCAATTATTTCAATTTTGGCACTCCTCAACCTCGACCTGTGATAATTTGACCTGACCATCTCGTGAAGTGGTATGTGCGCAATCACAACTTTTATAGCATTCACACTCACACCTTCACCCTTTTCATCCACTCTCTATCAAATCAGCACCCAACATCAGGTTCCCTTCCCTTGACTCCCGCTTTGAGGGGGAATACCTCATCCATAATCAAGGCAATCACCCTTTTATTTTTGTCTTCCAGTTCACTTGAACAACCAACAGGACAAAATCAACCTTATCCCACACCTGGGGCAATCAACTCCTATTTTTGTCTTGCAGTTCATCTAGAACAACCAACAAGATAAAAAGGGGCAAATGTAGACACCAAAATCATGTCTACTCCCTTGGTCATCCTCTCCCCCCTTGGTCCCTTTCCACTTCTAACCATGCCTAACCTATGTCATATTAATTTACAATAATTATCTTATTTTAAATTAATAATTCTCTCCTTCCCTCTCTCTCTCTCCTTGCCACCTCACTCATGCCACCTCACCACCCTAGGATACCCTTCCTTGGATTCCATTCCTCAACCCATGCCAAGACTTAAATGCCTAGACCCCCATTTCATCCTCTCATCCATTTTAAGCCACCTTCAACCGTTTATTACCTCGACCCGCTAATCTGGCAGTTGGGAAAATAGACAGAATGCTATTTTTAGCCTTTTTGGCCACTTTCCAGCCACTGACGTTGGTCAGTATTGACTGATGTCGGTGGTTTTGCCAGCATCGGTTGCCTTCAAAACTGTGTTTAGCACCCCAGATGCAAGATCCATTTTTCCAATCTTTGATCTAACCCTTCAATCTTTCAATCCACTCCTTCGACCTTCAATCATCTGATCTTCCATCTTCGACAGTCTGACCTTTCAATCTTTAACCAACCAATCTTTCAACCAGACTTCTCACTCTCTCTCTCACAGGGACTCTGCATCAGTCTTCTACATCAATAATAGGTATAAGCATTAGCAACAGGTGTAGCTAGTCTCCTATAGTTCTTCTTCAGCAAGTATGAGCTAAGAATGTTTTATTTATTTCATTTCAATAATCTAGATATGTATTAGCTGTTATCCCCCATTTTGCTCTTCTTACTATCACCAAACCAGACTCAAATCCTTATTTCCTTATCTCCCTGTTGCCTCTATCTTCTATCCGGTCCCTTTTCAGACCATACACTCTAACTATTGTCCCTACACAAACTCTCAGACTCCCATAGAGACCCCAAGCCCCTTCTCAGACCCGTCCATAGACCACAAACCCATCCAGACCCATC
The DNA here is from genome assembly GCA_037957365.1 of Torreya grandis. Classification (NCBI taxonomy): domain Eukaryota; kingdom Viridiplantae; phylum Streptophyta; class Pinopsida; order Cupressales; family Taxaceae; genus Torreya; species Torreya grandis. Next base: position 2,643,887 of record JARHVA010001707.1, on the reverse strand, counting down.
CAGTCCACTGTCCCAGACCACTGCCCCAATTGACACTGGCCACTTCCTCCATCAACGTCGACAAACTAACCGACATTGGCAGCCTTGACAAATCGATGTCGGTAGACTAACTAACGCTGGCGACTGTGACCAAGACCAATAGCAGCATTCAGGTAAGCATTTTCTTTTATTTTTATTTCAATTTTTAATCATTTCAGTCTTTTATCATTCTACCTTTTATCAGACATTATTTTTATCAATCAGTGGGTTGACATCCCCCAAGGAAGTCTTTGTACTTCTGGGATCAAGCTTTTTCTTGGCAGCCCACCATCTCCTCATCTAACGCCTTCTTTGTTTTAGTCTCTTTCTTTTATAGGTGTCATCCTCCACAACCAAAGAGGAGTTCCTTTCGTCATCTGGATAACGGTGTACAAGACTACATCTAGGTATCTTCTAACCCTAGACCATTTCTCTTAGTTTCTCATTTCTCCTTTTTGAATGTGAAAGAGAAAATCGTATAGAAACACTTACCTTTATCATTGGATGGTTGTCTGTTATGTTTTTAATTGTGATCAGGGAGGGCACAAAGACTACTTTTGATAAACTTAAGGATACAAAACTAAATATAAAAAATAAACAAATGTAGGAAAGCCAAGATAAATGATGATATTTGAACATGATGTACTTATAAATTTGGAAATATATTATAATGGAATTTATAGGTACACTCTATTCTTTTTCATGTCTATGTCAAATTTCATAGCCCAACTCTACCTCTAATTATCACTTCCTTCATTAGCCTACCCTCATTTAGGCCTAATTAGCCTATTATAAACCCTCAATCCTAAAATCCATACACATATTTATAATATTAGGTTAAAACTTTTTGATTCACCTTGTACATGTATAGGAGATCAAGATTACAAAGCTTCATTAAATTCTCATGGTTAAATCTCTTAGAAATGCTCAAAGCTTGCTAATCTAGGGTTTCCCATACCCTGCACATACTCTCCAAAAGACCAATTTGACCTTCCCACTGATATTATTTTGTTTAAAATAAAATCATGACATCTAAATCATCTCATAACACCTTTTCAATGATAAAAAAACCAACTTTGCCTTTATGCCTTTGAGACTGCCTTTAGGGATTTGAGCCTGTCTATCAATATTTCATGAAATTTGGAGTATGAACACCCTTTAAATATGTTTAATAGGTTTAAAACCATGTTAATATACTTATGAAATACTTTTATGATCTTTTAACCCTTAAACACATCTTAAAATGCCAAATTTAATGCCTGCATGAATAGTGACCATTATGAGACATGGAGGGGACTATGAATTAAAAATAGAACTTACGCTTTTCATATAACCTTAAAAATATTATATATTGGTTTTTTATGTCATTAATACCGATCTTACCAAGTTTAAAGTCATTTGGATATGTACTTTGTCCTATAGACCCTTTTTACCATAATTTACCTTGAGCTACCTGCATGCCAAAACTTATCTTTATTCTAAATTTTGATTGAAAACCCTAAATTTTATCACTTATATATGAAAATATATGTTTAAAAAATAATTTTATATGGTTTTAATATCTCTCTAAGGCCCAAACTACTTTCTGGCATCTAGAACTGATAAAACTTCTAGAAATCTCCAATGGCTGCCTTCTTGATTGCAAGAGGATTGTGTCAAAATAGTGGGAAATTAAAATATTTATAATAGATTTAGGATGGCATGGGATTTTTTTTTAGGTCATAGATACCATTTTTACTCAACCTGTGCTTTGACTCAACCTGTAGATGCCCCAAACTGACCAATTTCTGCAAGGCAGGCCCCAATGTTGATCATGACTTGACATAGGGTTGACTGTACTAAAATAGTGAATATTTTACATTGTCAAAAATACAAAAAATATATTTAATGGGTATATTATATAATAATGAGCCTCTTCACCAAATTTTGTGATTAGATCTGACATATTTTAGCCTATAGGCCCAATTTGGCAAAAGTTAGTGACACGTCTTCTTGGTCAAATTTTAGAAATGAGTCATCATATTATTTTTCCTTGGTTTGTGATTCATAGAATTGAGAAGTATAAAACTCATCATTCCAAATAGTTTCAATGTACTTGACGACTTGATGCTTGTAGTCTCTTCACTAGTTTTGACTAGGCACAACCCCTTGGGTTCCAAGGACCAAATCTCACTTTAGGTTTCAAGAGTATAATCACAATGCTTGAATGGTTTTAAATTTTTAAAACATGCTTGTCCAAACATATTTCAAGTGTCCAAACCTACTTCTCCTAAGGTTTTCACTATCCTTCACATTATTTTCCCATTAGGTCTCTAGGACCATTCATTGGTTTAAGCTGCTAAGAATCAAATTCATTACATTGATGGTCTTAAGTGATCATTATGAAATTATCTAAACCCTTCTCAAGTGGCCAATTACTCTATTCCATTCCTGTTACACCTCAAATTCATAATACTCTGTCTATGCTTATAGCCCTATTTTCACTATTTTCCCTTAGTTTGATTAACGTGTGTCTTTTTTTGAAGATGTAAGAACAGTTTAGTGCACCCTCTATCACCCTTCAACTCCTCACAAAGTTACAACACTTTAATATTCTCCTATTTATCACTTGATTTGATAGAAACCCCTAAAATAGGCCTAATAAGGCCTATTCTAACCAAAATTTCTATATCTTGAATGAGCAGTCACCTATCAAGGTTTAAATCACTCTAAAATATCCACTCTCCTTTTGCAATCAATCTTGTCTCACTCTCTCAATGCACCTTTTAGGCTTGTCTATGCCTATTATCATCTACCTTATCTATATACACTCAGAGTCAAATAAAATAGATTTCAACCTCCTACCATATCCTCAAACATGTCAACCAACCTTCATTAAAGGCCCCAAGTATTCCTTGTACCTATTTCCCACTTTTTCCCAAGTAAGACTATAAGCCCTAATAGGCCTAATTCATGTTCTTAAAGATTATTTTTCCCTTGTGACCTTATTTCTCATTCTTGACCCCACTCTCACATGTATAATACATATTTCAATATTAAACAATTATTCTCACAAGCTTAAACATCCACTCTTCCAAATTATCCACTTATTGCCCCTTGTTGGCTTCAAAGACTAAGCCTAACAACTACACTCTATTATAAACTTGTCCCACTAGGGTTTTAGGCTTTTTTGGGATTGAAATTTAGCCATATCTCCTCCCATATACTTTCCCCAACCTCCAAACCACCTTCAACACTTGAAGTATGGAAGCCATACATTTAATTGTAAGAATTGTCATTACATTATGTTAAATTTATATGTTGTATGTAAAGAGGGTTTGTGGGTACAAGTTCAATGGATTGGCATAATTGATACATATTTCCAATCAACCTAATTTGGTTGATTAATGGCATGATAACTTGATTTTATCTCTAACTCCATAAAAAATCCCCTCCTTTTCATAATTTAAAATATTAAAACATTTTAAAGGCTCAAATCCTCAACAAAAGTTATGTCATAATATCCTCTACCTCTAATTAGCAACTTTTCCTCCAGTACTGGTAGGTGTAAATCCATCACTTCAAACATATCTATATATGCAAATTATACATGTTCTAACAACCGTGACACCCACTTCCACCCGCAAGTGCATTTTCACTATTATTTTGGAGCATGAAAACACTGACAACAAATGTTGTCAAAATTAAAGCTATGATCTAAGAACTCAATTTTGGGTGCTTGTTGGCTGAAAACTATCATAAAAACATGTCCAAAGTGTTAAATAATGTCTAAGACTAGGTTTTTAACTCCCCATATGGCCCAAATGACAAACCCACCACCCATTTTGAGCTCAAGAATGCCCTTCCCAATGCAAGAAAGATGTTGATTTTTAACCTAACTTTAGGCATGCATAAAACTAAAACTATAAGTTATATGGAGGAATCGCAAGTTCCCCTGTGTGCATGGGAATGTCCTCTAATTTCACCTTGAATCTATTCTAAAGCACCTCTAAGAGAAATCCATGGGAGAAGTTGTAGTAAAGGGTCTAAAATGCAAATTTTTGGTAGTGAAGAGAGAACTTTTTGACCTCCAACTGTAAACTTTGCCTTCAAGACTGATAGGTGAAAATTTACCAATTTGAACACATCTATATATGCAAATTACACATGTTCCAACAATTTTGACACCCATTTCAACCCATAAGTGAGTTTTCACTACTATTCCAAAGCACAGAAACACTGATATTAAATGTGTTTGGAAGGCTATAAGGAGAAATAAACTTGTCATGAGCAATTATTCAGGAGTGCATAAATGCCAAGTACTTTTAGTAAGATTATCTTAGCTTCAAGAATATGAAATTCATTACTAACAATGCCAACCACATGAATGTGGAAACTAATTTTCCACCACTAACCTACAAAAAAATGTTAGTAAGTAATTAAAGATGAAATTTATGCATGTATTACCTATAATTAAAAGTCAACAAACCTATGAATTTCAATCCAATGAACCACTTAGATTTGCTCTAATCTTGATAGCATCAAAAATAGATTCATGGTCTAACTCATGAACTTTTCATGGATTCTTGTTTCTTGGCCTCCTTTGATATTTTTGTAATTGAATATTCATTGTAACAACCAAATTTTAAACATGTAGAATCTTCTTATGAGTTTAAAAGTCTTCAAACAACCATACATTTAATTTTTTTTATAGTATATCATTAAACTTAAGTTCTAGTGACTACCACAGACCCAGTTGGATAATCAATGTTTTCTCCATCTACAACCAGGGAAGTTAATTTTTTCTTTCCATCTACACACTGACATAAGTAGTAATATATTCCCTCTTCATTGTCTTCATCTAGAATAACTACAAAAACATGGCCTATATCATACAAAAAAAAATTTAATGACATTATGAAGATATATTATGAGAATAAATAGTACATAAAGATTAATCTTTTACCTAGTTGTACTAGATCAGATATATGGTCAAAGTCATGTGAGGATGTCATGTTAGTAAGTTACAATGCTGGGGGAACTTAATATGTGTTGATTAGAATTAGAGGTTTGGAACCCCAGTCATCCACCCACTCTTGTGACTCACACTCATTCTAAATAAATTCCATGCATGAAAAACAAAAGTATGCCAAGTGTCCCATATGAATAGTCCAAGAACCTACATTTGAGCTATGAAATGAGTGGAGCTCACTTGAACCTGTTAGAGTCATTCGATCCTCATAGTTTTTAAAGTCATTTTCCTCCATTAACCAAAAATGTCTATTAATAATAGAATTTGCTTGAGCACCATGACATATGTTCTCATTACATCAGTCAACCACAATTTTTGCGTCAATCAAATTAGCAACATTGTCATATTTTCGCTCCTCCCTTATAATGGCTCTTTGTATACATGTTCCAACACCATCATGCTCCCCTTTTTTCCATGTCTAGCCTTAATGAAACTCTAAATATATTCTACACAAGTGGTAATGTGCATCCTTCTCAACTAATAAAACATTCATGCATTCTTGAATTATGATGTGAAACTATCTAACAAAATGTAATGTCATTTGAAACTAATGTTCCTATGAGTCAACTATCTATAGAACTTATAAAAACAACCTTGCACATATGTTGTACAATGTGATCAGTCATCATTGATATATAAATGGTACTCTTTAATATTTTTTGATCTTCCTTTATAATATCAGGTGCATGCATGAATTCTATATGCATGAATATGGAAATTTGTGTTGAGTTGTAATACTATGATTGAACTTCTATTTGTGGTTTGAATGTGTAATTTTATGCAAAGTTGACTACTAAAATAATAGAATCAAGTGAGAATGTGACCTTTCTTAGCTTGAAATGTTCATCCAACCATTTATCCCTATGTGTGTGCCTTGCATACTCATAAATAATTTTCTCCATGACTTTGACCATAAATTCTTAAATAGGTATCTCTTTCGTAACAATCTCACACCTTTTAGATTCTTTACCATCTTTTACTTGATAAGTCATAGATTTATATTCACTCAAACCAACTAATTCCTATCTAATTGAACTTGTACACTTTTCATGGATACATTTTTTCAATTTTGTCAATCCACCATAAGTGCTATAATTTCCATCCAAATATACTTTCTTACAAAAGAACTATGCAGCTGGTCTTTCAAAAAAACAATTGAAATAAATTCCCTAGCTAATTTTGGTAGAACTTCTATGCCACACTCATATAAAATGTTAGTGGTATGCAAAGTACAATGAATATATAAAAATCATCATAGTTCATTGAAAATTAAACATGTTGCTTACGACAATAAGTGGTGTATGTGTGATTTATTTTTATGTAAAAGGGTTTGGCCATCTCAAAAAGTCTTTGACTAATAGCAATTTGTGGATTTTTGTCCAAAAACTTAGATTATAATTGTGTTTGAGTCATATCCAAGAAATATTTTGGATATGGTTCATGATTACAAGAACCAACTCTTCTTTTCACTACATCTCTTGCATTGGGTGAAACTCTTGTATTATCTTTCCAAAATTGTGCAAGTAAGTCTTTCAAAGCATCAGCTATAGCCTTTTCCTTTTGTGGAAGTCTACCAGAGAATGCCCAAAGATATTTAATATTGGGTTTATTAATTATTTCACATCTTGTAATTACTTTCATTAATATTTTTCTATTTATATCGATTTTTTGACTTATTTTTGAAATTAATCATTTTTCACCTATTCTAGCACTTACTGCACAAGTTGTCATTATACGTCAAGTAACATTACAATATTTGTTGCATGATTTTGGGCCTATAATATGATATTCATCATATATACTTTCAAAAATTTCATCATTTCCATTATTCATGTTAGATGTTCTTACTCCTAATGTGTACATTATAGGTATCATCTTAAACAATTTCATCAATGAAACAAATAATTGACATCTTTGACTATAATACTCTAATTTATGAAAGAAACTATCCCAAATTTATTAATCCAATCTTATTGAATGGAACTCATACATTTTTTTATGCATTGGTTTCAAAATATTTTCATCAACTTTAATTAATTACTTATCTTTTCTATGCATAATTCTTGGAGGTGTTGTTGGTGGAATCCATTTAGAAGGTGTTTCAAAATCATTATATGTTTCCATGAAATTTTATTCATTGTTTATTTATTCATTATATGTTTCTATGATATTTTATTTATTGTTAATTTCATCATTATTTGAGTCCATTAAATTTTCTTTATTGTCTGTGGGTAAAGTATCATGCATATGCTCTTCATCAACATAATCAAAAACTTTAAACTTTGAATATGAATTTCTAACATTATCTATTTTTTTATTATCAATTTCATCATAATTTAATTCATTATTGTGAATTTCATCATAATTCAATTCATTATTATAAATTTCATCATTATTCAATTGATTATTATCAATTGCCTCATTATCTAAGACATTTGGCTCATCAGGATTAGTGTTTGTACCTTGTATAAAATGAATTACTTGCATTTCTACCTTGTTTTTTCTCTCAACTCTTCTAATTGGTTTGATGTTTTGTTATTCAACTTCTTCCTCCTCTATGAATGCAAACCAAATCCCATTTTGACAAAAGTAACCAAAAAATTAATTTAAATATGGGGTCAAAAAAAAAAAATAGTAACCAAGAATGTGCACAGAGTATGCAAGGAATGTCTATAGGGATAGCAATCTTGATTAGGGATAAAAATAGATGTTGAAAAGTGAGTTTTTGTTTTTAATTTGAGTAACACATATGCATTATATGAATTTGTATGTGTTCCTTGAAGTATAGGCATATACTATACAAACAAGCAAAACGGCTCATATTCAACCTTTTTGCATTATAATAATATATTATTATATAATAACACTCAATAAGACTATAATATGATGCAAAAATCCCTAATATGATGCAATAAGATTATCAGATGTTGCAATAATGCTATCATATCATATAATAATGCTCAATAGTTGATTCAATAAGACTATAATACGATGCAATAATATTATCATGTGATGCAATGAGACTATCATATGATGTAATAAATCTCTAATATGATGAAATTAGGATATCGTATGATGAAATAAGGCTTAGTATGATGTAATTAGGTTATCATATGATGTAATAAGACTCAATATGATGCATAAATATCCAATACATGATGCAATAAGACTCTTGATAAGACTATGAAATAATAAGACTAATGAATAATGAAATAAGGCTCAATATGTAAGACAAAATGATCTATTTTTGCCCAAAATCCCATCATAGGTCCTTACAAAACTAGGTGAATAATAAGTTCACAAATTGGCACTAATCACATTCATGAATTTATGCATTTGTGATGAAATCAAGGAACTTAAGGGTTGTGTTTATTATAAAATTAGGATTTAGGGTTGGGGGTTTAGTGTAACAGGTTTGTACATGCGTATATGTCATGAAACTATGGTTAAGGGGAACTACATACATGTTCAAGTGATAAAATTAGGGTTTATGATCAACATGTCATGGAATGTGACCTAATTTAGCCCTTTTAATCACATCGTAGAATCTAATTTAGGTTCAATGGGTTAAAATTGGCCACATTTACATTTGTATTTGCATTTATAATTAAAGTAGGGCCAATTAAGTCATACATGTTTCATCTAGATTATACAATTGATTGGGCCATAAATTTTGTTTAGGGACTCAATTTTACCCAAATCACATCCCTAATTGAACCAATTGAATAATTAGTTTGATTCATGATAGATAGAATCATATTTAATTTTATCCCAAATCATATATAATGATTTTATAGTTATGTTAAGAAGGGGTTCAAATTGGCCTCCCATGCCTTCTTGATTGAATTTATCCTAAAATTGAACCTTGTTATGCCATGTGTTTACCTCATATACCTTAAAGTGTTAAATCTATCAGAGATGCATCAAGTCCTAGAAGTTTTAGAGTTGATAATGCCCCAAAAGGCCAAATCCAATTACATATCACCACATGTACCTCATACATGCTTAGAAGTGTCGACACTATTAGAGGTGTCAAGTCTTAGAAGCATTAAAGATCTCTATCAGATCCTTGTGAGCCCTGATCTAATTAGATATGTATGCACACGTGTATATAATATACACATATATTTGTGTTAGAGATCTAACTATAACTTGTTCTAAAAGCATCATATGTATCAGAGCCTCAAGACACCCAATGCAATCAAATATTTCCAAATGTGTAGGTTTAGTACACTTGGAGAAGTGTTAAAGTTATCAAATATGCACATCTTTGATACTTAGACATGTTTCATCACCGAGAATACTAATCCAACTAAGGTATATTCACAAATTTATCATACATACATAGAAGCCAATAATGTTTAAAGATTGACATAAATCCAATCAACTCATGTCTAGTAAATAATTCATATTGGTGTGAGCCTCTAATTTACCATTACTATACAAAAATTATCATGTAGAGCCATTTAAGGTCCCATCCAAATTGAGAAAGCATCAAATGTTATCAGTTTTCTACATGTATGTATTCAAATTATTTACATCCCTCTACCTTGAATTACCTCTAGAGATCCCAAAATTTACATTCATGTTAATTACTGCACGGAGAGAACAAAATTCAAAATAGATGAGCCTCAACCTCAAATCCCAAGTTGGAGCAAGAATTTTGAGACATGTAATACTTTCTTGCAATCCACATCATAAGGTTTAATCTCATTACAATGTAGTATGAACAAGATGTTTGAAGAGATATGTATTTAATATATATAATCTTGAAACCTTCAGTGAGGGGGTGCACACTAGTATTCAATTTTGATCATCCATATATATGAGGTGAGCATTTCATCATCCACATGAACAATTATTGGGTTTCTCTACTCAGCATCATCTTTAAGGGGAAGTAGGTCTTAGATTTATGGGACACTGTCATAGGTTTAATGTATCTTGAATATTTTTAATAGAGTTTGGGCTTGGGTAACTTGTACATATGTCATGCTTGGTCAATACTAGGTCTACACCATCCCTTAATGGTTTTAAACAAAGTCCCTAGTGCATTTAGATATTTTCTAAGCTATATATTCATCACTACAGGCATGGCATCTTAAAAACACATCATCACTAATGGATACATGCAACCATTTTAAGTTTATTGAACTCAAAACCACATCTTATACAAAACAAAATGCATACCCAACTTGACCAAAATATTTTAAAATTTAACATGTACATACATTATAGCTCCATTATCCTACTTTCGTATCTTACCATCCCAATTACATAGTAAGGTATAAAACTCTATAGTATTAATAAGCATCAAGTATTTTCTATCTTATTTTTGAGCTTGTAAATGTTGCATCCATGGTGTGGCTAGGACTAGTCAGATGTCAAAGGCACACCCTTTAGATGATGTGGGAATGGATGGAGTTGTTGATGTTTGCCCCATGTGTGATGAAGGGGTACATGAAAGATGTTAAGGTGTGGAGCTAAAAGCTTCACCAAATGAGCATGTGCAAAGTGTCAGGATTTTCACAGTCATCGGCATCAGTCATGAGCGACCGACGTCGATTAGGAGTTGACTAAGAGATGCTGGCGTTGGTCATGGATCAGTTGATGTCTGTCATAGGAAACTAGGTAGGAATCGATGTTGGTTACCTGTGCATCTAGAATGTTATTTTTGTGGACAGAACAGATTGTTTGCATGGTAAGATTAAGTGTTAAGTCTTAAGTCCGCATCTCTATCTTTAGTAAGACATATTTGAGCCCTTGATTAGGTGGTGCATCTAATGGTTGTAATTGCATTGCTCATGTTTCCTAATATTATATATAGGATTATATCTTCATAGCTTAATCGTACAGTATTTTAAAATATATGTGTATCAATCCAGGTTGTTGGATTTGATTGTAACTCTTGAGGGAAAGAGATATAGAAAGAGATCTATACATCTGAGAGAGGTGTGGAAGAAAAGAATTTTCTTCAATTGTATTCCATCTATAAAGAGTTTAATACAATTTTTTAGGGTGGTTTCTTGTATCTCTTATTCTTTGCTATTTCTGATTCTAGTTACTTATCATTCTAGTTTAATTCCATGTTTAGTTGCTTTCACATAGTAATCAATTTTGTTGGTTGATCCCCAACAAGTGGTATCAGAGCTCAGGTTGACTAACAGGTGTTTCAGATCTGTGTAGTGTGTGTTGATTACAAGATACTCACAGGGGTTTCTGCAAGGATTTATGTTTGAGTGAGAGAAGCAATGGCAGAAGAAAGTAAACTGAGAATGGAGAAGTTTAATGGCAAGAATTACCAATTATGGAGAATGTAGATAGAGGATTATCTCTATCAAAAAGATCTATACTTACCATTAGGTGGAGTTTCAAGGAAGCCCATAGACATGGAAGATGAAGAATGGGAAGTTCTTGATAGAAAGGCTCTTAGATCTATAAGATTGAGTCTGGCATCTACTGTGATATCTAATTTATCACAGGCAAAATCAATGGTAGAGTTAATGACTACTTTAGTAAATTTATATGAAAAACCCTCAGCTTCAAATAAGGTATATCTTATGAAGTAGTTATTTAATTTGCAAATGCAGGAAGGTGGATCTGTATCTAATCATCTTAATGATTTTCATGGAATTGTAAATCAATTAAATTCAGTCAAAATAGTGTTTGATGATGAAATTAAGGCTCTTTTAATATTATGTTATTTGCCTATAGTTTGGTAATGGCAGTTAGTAATACTACATCTGCTTCAAATATGTTAAAAGTAGATGATGTTGCTAGTGTAATCTTGAATGAAGAAATTCGTAGGAAAAGCACAGAGGAAACATCAGGGAACGCTTTAAATTTTGAGAGTAGGGGAAGGCAAAAAGAGAAGAGCAAGAAAGGGAGATCAAGGTCTAAGTCAAAGATGAGAGGTAGATCCAAATCCAGAAATGGCAAGAGGATAGCCTGCTAGAATTGTGGAAAGATAGGGCACATAAGCAAAGATTGCTGGTCAAAACCAAAAGAGGACAATCAGCATGAAGGTAAAGAAGAAGCAAAAGTTGTAGGTATTGCACAAGATGCTCTTATATTCTCTTTGCATAATAATATAGAATCTTGGGTGTTAGATTCTGGTGCCTCTTTTCATGCAACCCCTAATAGAGAATATTTTAGTGACTATGTCCATAGAAATTTTAGAATAGTGTATTTAGGGGATGATGAGCCTTGTAAAATTGTTGGCAAAGGAAAAGTGTAGCTAAAAATGTAGAATGGAAACACATGGGTGTTGAGAGACGTCATGCATGTTCCCAAATTGAAGAGGAATTTGATTTTTGCAAGAAAGTTAGGGGATGAGGGTTGTATAGTAACTCTCACAGCTAAATCTTGGAAGGTTACCAAGGGTGCACTTGTATTAGCTAGAGGTAAGAGAGTAGGTACTCTCTATTTATGTAATTGTATTACTGATAATTCTCCTTTTGTATTATCTACTTCAGATGTCAATGCAAAGTTGTGGCACCACAAGCTCGACCACATGAGTGAGAAGGGAATGTCCATTCTTAAGTCAAAAGGTAAGCTTTCAGATTTGAAAAGCATAGATTTGGATTTTTGTGAGCACTATATTTTTGGAAAATAGAAGAGAGTGAGTTTTCTCAAGACTAGGTCAATAAAGAAGAAGCACAAATTGTAGCTTATTCACGCAGACGTGTGGGGACCAGCTCAGGTTGCTTCTATTGAAGGATCACAGCACTTTGTCTCTTTCATTGATGATGCTATAAGAAAGGTATGGGTCTATTGCATAAGGAATAAATCTAATGTTTTTGACACTTTTAAGATTTGGAAAGCTTTGGTTGAGAATGAAACAGGTAAGAGATTGAAGTGCCTGAGATCTGACAATGGTGGTGAGTTTTGCAGCCACAAGTTTAATTGGTATTGTTATATGCATGAAATCTGTAGGCAAAGGATGGTTGCAAGGACACCTCAAAAAAATGGAGTTGCTAAAAGGATGAACAAAAAAATATTAGAGCGTGTAAGGTGTATGAGATTACATACTGGTTTGCCCTTAGAGTTTTGGGCAGAAGCTATAGATACTATAGTGTACTTGATTAACAGAGGACCCTCTACAACTCTAGATGGTAGAATTCTAGAAGAGGCATGGATAGGTAAAAAGGTAGATCTCTCATTTCTCAAAGTTTTTGGTTGTGAAGCTTTTGTGCACGTTGATAAGGAAAATAGAAAGAAGCTAGATGCTAAGTATATGAGGTGCACATTTATTGGTTATGGCTCTAGAGATTTCAGATTCAGGTTTTGGAATCTAGGAACTAACAAGATAATTAGGAGCCATGATGTTGTTTTCAATGAGAAAGTGATGTATAGTGATCAGCTCAAGAAGCTGAATTAATTTGGGCAGAGTAATGGAGAATTGGACGAGGTGACGGTCCAAAATGAGCTCGCAGGTAGAAATAATCACAGACAGGAAAACACAAAGACTGACATTGGTTAGGCAAGAATCGACATCGGCAATACAAGAATCGATGTTGGTCAGATAGTGATCGATGTCGGCCAAACAGGAACTAAGGTTGGTCATGTAGAACCGACGTCAGCCAATAACAGGCCTAGAGGTGACCGAGGTCAGTCACTATCATCGAATTTGGGTGGACAGTGTGTTGTGAATGAGTCTCAGATGCCTAATAAGAGGTCAGAAAGGGTAAGTAAACCTCCAATTTGATATTCCCCTTCATTATTCTATTTATTGCTTATTGATGGTGGAGAACCAGAGAGTTTTGATGAAGCAATATAGGTGGAATCCAAGAACCAGTGGGAGCTAGGCATGAATGAGGAGATTGATTCCTTGAAAGAGAACCAAATGTGGGATTTGGTTGAGTTGCCAGCTGGTAAGAAGACACTAAAGAACAGATGGATCTACAGATTGAAGGAAGGTGAGAATGGACAGATGAGATGTAAGGCTAGGTTGGCAGTGAAAGGATTTGCACAGAAACCAGGTATTAACTTTGGTGAGATTTTTTCTCCTATTGTTAAAATGACTTCTATACAGACTGTATTGTCTTTAGTTGCTATTGAGGATTTGCATCTTGAGCATCTTGATGTTAAGACAGTGTTTCTTCATGGAGATTTGGAGGAAGAAATATATATGGATCAACTGGAAGGATATGAGGTCAAAGGTAAGGAGAAGTTAGTGTGCAGATTGAAGAAAAGCTTGTATGGCCTCAAGCAAGCTCCTAGACAATGGTATCTGAGATTTGATAGGTTTATGATTGAGCATGGCTATAGTAGATGTCAATCTAACCATTGTGTGTATTTTAAGAGATTGAATAATGGTAAATATATTATTCTATTGTTGTATGTAGATGATATGATTGTTGCAGGATCACACATGTAGGATATCTCTGAGCTTAAGGTGAAATTAGCTCACACATTTTCCATGAAGGATTTGGGAGCAGCAAATAAAATCCTTGGCATGAGTATCAAGAGAGAAAGGAAAAATCATAAGTCGATTTTGTCTCAAGAGGATTATGTGAAAAAGGCGTTGAAATGATTTAATATGCAGGATGCAAAACCAGTAAGCACACCTTTGGCTGGACATTTTTAATTGAGTAAAGAAAAGTGTCCTAATTCACATGATGAGGTAGAGTACATGAGTAGAGTTTCATATTCTTCTTTAGTAGGGAGTTTAATGTATGTAATGGTATGTACTAGACCAGATATTTCCCAAGCAGTGGGAGTTGTTAGTAAGTATATGGCCAATCCAGGGAAGGAACACTAGAAAGCAGTTCAGTGGATCCTTAGATATCTGAGAGGGACTAGCAGTAGGCATTTGTGCTATGGTGGTTCAAATACTTCTCTACATGGTTATGTAGATTTAGATATGGTAGGTGATTTGGATGGCAGAAGGAGCACCACAGGATATATTTTCACTGTTAGTGGAACGACGGTTAGCTGGATATCAAAGTTGTAGAAGGTTGTTGCCTTGTCAACTACAGAAGTAGAGTATATTGCAGTCACAGAGGCTAGCAAAGAGATGATATGGATGACACAGTTCATGGAAGAGCTAGGAAAGGAGCAAAAGAGTTGTAGATTATATAGTGATAGTCAGAGTGCAATTCATTTGGCTAAGAATTCAGCCTTTCACTCAAGAACCAAACACATACAGCTTAGGTACCACTTCATTAGATAGGTATTGGAGGATGGTGAGTTGAAGCTGGAGAAGATCCATATAGATAAGAACCCTGTTGATATGTTAACCACGCCGATAGCAAAAGAGAAGTTGAATCTTCATTCAACTTTTGTTAGTCTTCATGATTGAGTTTGAAGATGGAGAAGCTAGAAGATGTTGCTGTACAGGTACTGGTGTAGCTATTTATCTCCAAGTGGGAGATTGTTAAGGTGTGGAGCTAAAAGCTTCACCAAATGAGCATGTGCAAAGTTGCAGGATTTACATAGTCACTAGCGTCGGTCATGAACGACTGACGTCGGTCAGGAGTCAACTAAGAGATGTCGATGTTGGTCATGGATCGGCTAACGTCAGTCATAAACAAACAGGCAGGAACCGATGTCAATTACTTGTGCGTCCAGAATGCTATTTCTATGGACAGAATAGATTGTTTGCATGGTAGGATTAAGTGTTAGTCTTAAGTCCGCATCTCTATCTTTATTAAGACTAATTTGAGCCCTTGATTAGGAGGTGCATCTAATGGTTGTAATTGCATTGCTCATGTTTACTACTATTATATATAGGATTAGATCTTCATAGCTTAATCGTACAATATTGTAAAATATATGTGTATCAACCTAGGTTGTTGGATATGATTGTAACTCTTGAGGGAAAGAGATCTAGAAAGAGATCTGCACATTTGAGAGAGGTGTGGAAGAAAAGAAGTTTCTTCAATTGTATTCCTTCTGTAAAGAGTTTAATACAAGTTTTCAGGGTGGTTTCTTGTATCTCTTATTCTTTGCTATTTCTGATTCTAGTTACTTATCATTCTAGTTTAATTCCGTGTTTAGTTGCTTTCACATAGTAATCAATTTTGTTGGTTGATCCCCAACAAAAGAGGTGCACGAAATGAAGGATTAACCATATATTCACAAGAGATCTTAATTTTGGGCAAAATTTGAATAATGTTTTTTAATACATTAGGGGAATCAAACTTAAATAATTGTAACAATAGAAGACTCTTGTTAGACTTTCAATTAGGACCTCAAAATACAACTACTGAATTAGATGCACTAAGTGACCTTGGAGGAAACTTAAGGGACTTTATTCAACACATTTTAGCAACGTTTTTAGGATGATCCAAGGCATGATTCACATGTATTGGAATCCATTAGACAACATTCTTGAAATATATATCAAATAGATGCATTATTACACCAAGGGCTCAATTCTTGTTTCTACTTAAACAATATTATATATACTACATAGTCTAATTCAATGGGTTTACCACATAAATTAGTTCAAAATTTATAAATAAAGGGGTTTGGTCAAAGATATCAAAGAAATAACAAAAGGGTAAGATAGGATCTTAGGCAAGTAGGATAATATCAATAAGAAACACAAAATTTAAGGGCAAGTAGGATTTTAGGCAAGTAAGGTGGTAAGGTATATCCTTTCCCTACTAGGGGAAAGATCCCAATAGTTGTGCATGTTTCAATTATCAAACAAGGATTTTGTTAACATGTGTTCTATTGATAAAACATATTCGTGTATATAAATATTAATGTGCACCAAAAATTGAGCATGTAATATCTAATACTTGTTCAACATTTATTCTATAAAATTAAAAGTAACCAATCACATCTTGACAAGAGTCAAGTATTGATACTCTAATGCACAATGATTGGTACACTAAAGGTTAAGTTTTGATCATAGGTTTAAAAAATCTATTTTATGACCTCTCATGATAAAATCTATTATATTATCAAATGTATAATGTTTTAGACCTCAAAACCTTAGTTATAAGTAGTTAAGACAACATATTGAAAAAATTTCAAATTCTAATGCAATGTTATGGCACCTTAATCCACTGTCCAAAGCTAATGGGACTTTTCCCATATAAGAAACACAAAATTTGACATTTCCCTTATAAGGATGCATGGATAATGGTAACTTTCCACCATAACAAACATAAAATTTGTTTTTTTCATTTTATTTCAAAGAAATGTGTGTGTTATATAACATGTACACATTATTTATTGTGTTATTTAATGCATACACACTATTTGAATTTGAATTTAAAACCAAGCCTTTAAGCTTGGAAATGGCTTGGATTTCCAACCCAAAGGCTTAGGACTATCCATCTAAAGTTGAGATCGAGAGTTTTAGGAAAAACCAAAAAATTTAAACTTCAAACACCAAATATGCTATGGATTTCAACATCAAAATTTGAAAAATTATTACTATTACAAAGAGCACATGTCCTCTTTCTAAATGTATGATTTTTATAATTTTTGGGCTATTTTAAGGGTTCAAACTATATTTATTTCTAACAACACCTTTTTTATGCCACTACATGCCTCACCCATACATGCCTATTCATGTTTATCTAATTTATTTTTCATTGATCCAAATGCAAAAAAAAAAATATGGTAACAAACTAGGCCTAATTCAACACACATTAAAAAAAATCAATTTTCATTTTTTTTGAGGTAGTTAGGCTGGGTCGCACAAATGGCTATCCATTTTTTTGTTAGTTTTTAGGATATACTTAATTTCAAAATTAATTTTAAAAAATCATAAAAATAAGTTTGTAATGCACTACAATATCTAATCTAAATATTCATTAAATGGGTTTCTAACATTATTAAATGATGTTTAAAAAATGGTGGGTCACATGGAATGGTACAATTCAAATTTTCTTTAAAAAATAGGGGGCCCTCTTCAAATTTTAGATGTTTTAAATATTTATACTTAACCTTTTAAAAAAAAAAAAAACTTTATGGAATCTAGACTTGAAATGCTACAATTAATGTTTTTATACCATTTTCAAATTTTGAGTGTAGTCATCTCTAATTATCTACAGAAGTTCACATTTCAAAAATTTCTGAAAAATCATGTCCATGAGTAGGTGTATTTTTGTCCCCCAAGTTGGTGCACTTACCTATGATGCCCATATGGAATTCCATAAATTGTAATTATCTAATTTCCATGAATGTATTTAACACACCCATACACTATAGAAGGTATTGCTTGAAGTTTATGGATATAAGGTCTTCCCAGTAACATATCAAAGATGCCCATAGAAGGTATGATTGAAAAGGTAGAAAACACATTGGCATGGTCAACCTATAAAGGTAGGTCAATAAATATAAGAAGCTTCTATGAGGTCCCATGGAATTTTCCAACTGATCTAGTAGAATTATGTAAATTATGATGAGTATAACTCAAGAGTGTAATTAATTTCATGGTAAAAATGTTCTCACTTGCACCATTTTCAATCATAACACTACATATAGGGTGTTTATAAAGGTATGATCAAATGAGTAAATATTGAAGATCAAAGTAATCATCCTTAATCTCACTATCATCAAAATTAATAGAAGGTCTCTAAATCATAAGAGGTATATGTTATGTGTACATACCAATAATCCCATCTAGTGGGTGCCCATAATTTTATGGATGAGGATATGCATTATATTCCATTTTCATGTTTAGTTCCTTCTTAGATTGGTCTTACAAATAATTGTTAAATATTTTCTACTTTGGGTGATTACCAGGTTATGAACCTAATTCCTTTGGAGGATCCTCAAATGCAAGCTTTTGGTCATCAATAAGATCATAGATATTTTGCTTTAAGGTAAAGTACTTATTTTTAGAATTCCCTAGTCCTTAATGATAATCAAAATAATCATTTGCATCATATATTTTGGTTAAATTTTGAATCATATCCAGCTTGATAGGATGAGGGAGAGATATAAGCTGACACTCTAGTAAACATAGGAGTAATGAAGTTTGGGACTCAAGTAAATAGGAGAACTCTCTCCTTGGTCCATTGGATAAGACAAGGTGATTAGGTTGGTGTAAAATCATGTTAATTGTGGTGGTTATTTCCTTTTTAGGCTTAGGAGGTTTTACCTTGTAACTTGGTTTAATTGTAAATTTGGTACTAGGTGTGGATGTAGTTGGTGTATTTTCTACATAATTAATATTATTCAATGAAATAAGCTTCATTTCATGGTCTCATACAACATGGCATAAGTCATCAAAATATTTGATTTAAAAAAAAAATAGACTTATGTAAAGGAAAAAGTAAACTTTGTTTGAATTTGTCTTATAAATCTGATGCAGGAGCATCTACAACGAATTTCAAAATATCTGTAAATTACCTCTCAAATATTATCTAAGGAGGAATAAATGTAAAAAGTAAAAATTAAAAAGGTAATTTTGGGGTTGTTGAGAAAATCAAGAAAGAATGGTTGAAATGATTTTCAATCTTAGCATATTTTTGTAATTAAAAAAATTGTTTCTTGTTTTTATCCTGAGCCAAGTTGGCGTAGTGGTTAGGGAGGATTTTTAAAGAGAGCCTCAAAAGAAGAAATTGTTGCAACAAACAATAGCTCTGGCTGAAGATAGTAAGATATGGACGTTGGGAAAATCAGGCCAACTCTTTTGACATTTTTGGAGATGATGCGTTGCCCCAAAGTGAAGAAGTTTGTTAAGGTTCTTAAAAACAAAAATATAAAAAAATAAGATATGCAGAGAAGTACGTAGAGGAGAGAAAAAAAGATCTCTCTTTCAGAGAGAAGCTGCTGTAAGGACAGGGGGACGCAGAGCAAAAGAAAATATGAAGAAAAGGAAGAGAGAGAACAGAAGGATGTAAAGAGAAGAACAGAGGTGTATAAAGAAGACAGGCAGTACAGAAGACACAAAACATGTAATCTCTGGTATATGTCATTATAGATTGGCCAAGAGGCGAAATTTGGCTAGAGGGTCGAGTCAGAGAATGGAGATGTCCATTTATACAAACCGTTTGGGCTGAAGGCATACGTTGGATATAATTTGTACGAAGAAAGACGATTCAGCCTCATTACTTTGTGAGTATTGTGGAAATAAAAGTAATTGATTTGTACAACGTAGCGACTGCAGCATAAAAGAAATAGTGGAGTTGGGACTTGTTGAGGCACCCTTGTCATTGAGGAGAAATTCGAGGAATTCGAAGGACACGGACATTGTCTGTGTTCTTAATAAGTGTTTTAAAGAAACTATTTGCATCAATAAAGACTCTAAGTTGCACAAGATATTTCACGGAGAGACACAGACAGACATGGGACTTATACTCTGTCCACGACAGGAGAGAGTTTTGTAAAAGAAAGAATGCAGGTTTTTATGGATATGAAAAAGGGACTGCAAAGGGAGGAACTCCTCGTACCAGAGTTATAAGTTACAAAGTTTGTTGGAATGATATGTGGTTTGTTCTGCAGGAATGATGGCTCCGAGCCTGGGATTGTCTCAAATTTCACTCCTTGGAACATAACAGTTGGAGCAAGTGGTATTGACAGAGAAACAAGAAGATTTATAAGGGAATAACCTTAGCTCAGTTCTCCCCTTCAAGATTGTTTCTTATCGTTGAAATTTTCAATGTAAAACCATCTCTATGTTGTAAAGCCATATCCATTTGCCATATTGATAGCCGTTAACCAGAGAGTGTTTGAAAGCAAGGACCTTTGTATATGTAATGTTCTTTTTGTTTTTAACCACAGCAGTTGTTCACTGATCTCGAACCCCTGATAATGAGATCCATTTAGTTATTATTTCATAAAACAAATAGTTGAACGTCTGCCCTGTTTTCAGTCTAAGGTCAGAATTGCACTATTAGGTGAAGCGCATCATCAAAATCCTTATCTACCATATGATTGGTCATTTTAGCTAGCATTGTCTTGTATCTCGAGACATATTCATTGCTAGGTTCGCTACTTCCTTTTTTGATTTTGGAAATTTGAGCATAGGAATTCTTTTCAAAAATATTAATGGAAAAGTATGCTAAAAATATATCTACAAGAGGTTTAAATGCTTTCATGGGTTTGAGAGGTAAATCATAGAACCACCTCAAAGAATATTCCTTGAGGCTTCTTGGAAATAATCTAGTTAAAATTTTATCATTGGAGGCATAATCGAGGTATGATTTGTAAAAAGATCAGACATGTTATTTAGGATCACCTTCACTATCATAAAATGAAAACTTAGGTGCAACAAAAGTAGTTGGCAAAGGGTGCAAAGAGATCTAAAGTGCAATACGGTTATGCAATACATCTTTTGAATCAATATCATGAGGGGATTTTAAATTTTTGTTCAAAGTTTGTAACCTTGTCCTCCAAGGTCTTTCTAACTTGAAGGAGTGTTTAAACTATAGACCTAGTAAGATTTAGATTATAAATTTGAGTAGAAACCAAAGGGGATGTAAATATGGTTTGAATAGTAGTAGTCATTGAAACTAGTATTTGTGTTGAAATAATTGGTAATCGTATGGTATATGTAGTAAGATTAATTTAAGGAAACAAAGGTTTAAACACATAACATATGCCCCACTAGATGTACTATGTTGTAATGTGTTCAAGGGGAGGGATGTTTCAACTATACCTTTTGAACCTTTTTTTCTAGTATATTTTTAGGATCTCACCAAGATATTCAGGGTTTTGATGAATAAACTCAAAAAAAAATGCAATTGCTTGCACTTGACCATGGTCTATTTGATTATTTTCATTTCTTTCATAGTTTTCATTAACAAAATCTTTTTATATGATAACTTTATCAATATCTTTTTCATTGTCAACATGTGTATCATCATGATCCATATTATGAGATACCTCATTGGTTTGAGACATATTATATGGTGGCAGGGAATTCTCAATGTGTTAAATAGGCACACCTCCCAATCTATGGTTATGCTTAGATTGCATGTAAATAGTATAAGTAAGAAACAAAAAAGTACAATAATATGAAACCCTAGCTAGCTTAAAACCCTATGAAACATTTTTTTTGCATTCATAAAAATTAGGTTCACCAAATGTTTAACCCTAAAATGGATAAGGATCCTAACTTGGATTAGATAGTATTAAGAATATATAAATGATAATAAACAAGGGTGATAATCAGATCTACACTAGGATAATTAGGTGTTAAACTTAGATATAAATGTACTCTAAATTTATTATGTTGAGAATAATCTAAATATAGAAAGTACAACTAATTTATGTATAAAAATGAAAAATTAGTAATATACT
The DNA here is from genome assembly GCA_037957365.1 of Torreya grandis. Taxonomy (NCBI): domain Eukaryota; kingdom Viridiplantae; phylum Streptophyta; class Pinopsida; order Cupressales; family Taxaceae; genus Torreya; species Torreya grandis. Next base: position 2,621,647 of record JARHVA010001707.1, on the reverse strand, counting down.
TAGTTGGTTTTGATGTTAACATAATGTTGGATCTAAAATAGGTATAAAGTGGGTTGGAAGATGATTCTAGAATGGTTGTTAGATTTTGGATTTGATGTTTTTGGTGTTATAGACACTAATATCAGTGTGGGATGGTTGCATCAATACTATTATATGGGTTCAATGTAAGTATTTTATATACAATACCTACTGGAAAAGGATGCAACCACCTAGATGCTTATGGGTTTGTCTTCACGTTCACTCTAGTGCATTCAAATCTGGGTCATGGACTATCACTCCTCATGAATTTTTAAAACCCTATTTCTTCATATTCATAGTGACCTTAGATTAAAAAAAATGGGTTAGTTGGCATATAATGTTGATATAATCCCAAAGATCCCTCTATCAATGAGTGATTCCTATATAGTCATTACTCCAAAGAGGGCCTCAAACTAATATAGTTTTGCCTTATGTGTGGTATTGTGTGTGAATCATACAATATGTGTAAATCAAGTACAATAGTGACCTAGCTTGTAACTTAGAAAATCAAGATCTTGGGCTACTCCTTTAGTAATTTAGACTTGTAGATGTGTTTTACCTATGATTGGTATATAAATAGGGAATATTTATTCAATTAAATGCTTGATAGAGTGCTTATGATTAGTTGCCTTGCTCTTTCTTGGTCTTTTCTAGTTGATGAATGACTGAGGGTTGATCTTATCTTTATATTATTCCCTTTGAATAAATAACTCACATTAAATCACTTAATTTAGCCATTAGGATATGTTTTATTTGAAAATTACATTTCTTTAGTTTGTTAGAAACTTGCATTAGGTCATGACACTAGTTAATCAAATCTAGTTTCTATCCCATATGTTAGTGTCCAAGGAATAAGAATGTAGGTACAAGACTAAGGTGTTATATAATCCATAAATATCATCTAAAAATATATAGTTGTAATTAAATAATTTACCAATTTTCAAAAACATATTAAAAAATGGGACGAAAAAAATGTATTTTTATCTTTAAAAAATCATTTCCTTCCATACTCAGAACACTACATTTCATTAATTTAAGTCATTCCCATATTCTAAAGGGTTTTTATGTTAATGAAGCATTTAAAAATCACCACATTCATATTTTCCCCTCATATGAAATTTTTTTTCTGTAGTCAAAAGATATTAATTTTTAAAGGTTTGACATCATTAAAGATTTATTTTTTATATTTAAGTAAAAAGAGGCCTATAACTTAAACATGTGTTAATTTTTAAATTTTGATCTTCTTATTCATTTTATTTTTTTATATAAACTTAACTTTATAATAAATGAAGTAAACATGGATTATTTGAGGTCATGATGAGTTTTAGAGATCTACTAACTTGTAAATTTAATTTTACTATAGAAAAAATAGATAACTAATAATCTATATTATATCCTCTAAGATTTTTATTTATTGAAATGGAAACACCCAAATGTTTTAGTGTAATTATGTATATGTTAGTATAAATGAATGAATAAATTACCTTCCTTCAACTTCATATTAAGGACTAAGAGTTATCCATTCCACTAATCTCACATGGGACTCAAGCCTAGTGTCAATCTTTTGTGGTATCAAGCAAGACTTGTACCTTGTGGATGGTGTGATAATTCACTTTAACCATCATCCACATTGTTGGACTACAACCCATTCGACATATCCTCTTAAATTTAAGGAAAATATTTCAAAAAAAATACTTCAAATTATTTTACCTAAAGTGGTGGATCATGAACACCTATCTCTTGTGTTTGACTTTAAAAAATGACGTACCCATATGCAAGGACCCACAATCCATTATTTTAAATATTTATTAGTTTAAAAATTAGATTTAAAATTCTATCATTCATATTCTTACATTATCTTCAAATTATAAGCATCAATGTCACAAACCATTTCTTTGACTTTGGGTATCTTTGTTTTCAACTTTTAAGTGGCCACTTAAGCCTTCATCTTTGGCTCACTATTATCTTACTTGTACTCGATATTTTTTGTTTACTATAGTAACTAATCTAATAATGTCTTTAAATAGAATGCCAAAAATAATACGAAACCCACTTCCATAACCTATATTGAAGTTATAATTCTTTGACCTATTTTTAATTATGTAGTACTATTAAACCACCTTCAAATATTTGCAGTACTTTTATGATCATGAATCCATCTCCTCAATATGTCACACATATAAGTTTATGGTAGCACAAGGAAATCTAGGAAGATTAGACTTCACACCATCCAATGCACATCAAACCTTATGTGAACTTCAACATTGGATTTTTCAAAATTACAAACATATACATACCAAATTGGTAAGGTAATGTGATACCATTGGGTGCCTAAAATGTTATTTCTTTGGCCTTAAAGGGTAATATCCTCTCATGTGAATTGATGGGTATCGCTTGTAGGGTCGAGGAGAAATATTGTTTGGGTGCAGGGAAACACACAACATGCCACATTTGATTGTACACCTTAATTATATTCATCTTAAACTTAATAGGGTGAAGAGTTACACATGGAAGATCAATATTTTCATCTTCCATAACTGTTATTTATCTTTCATAGTTTTGTAACATCATATATACAAAAAGTTAGAAACACACAATATAGCATAGAAATATCTAAAACTATAATATATAGATAATTAAGTGTCACTACAACATCAAACTCACATGTTTCTTTACCTATTTTCATTTATAATATAAATTTCATGTGACGTAATTTGAATCAATTTTAGTGATTTTAATTAATATTATTTTGGTAGGTATATATAACAAAAACATTTTCATGAAAAATGGGATTTTAAAAATTGATGTAAATTTTGAGCTATGATTTTTCTACATCAACCAAAAAAAATGAATTTAAATTTTAAAAAACTATTTGTCTATTTAAAATTTATAATATTGAGCATGCTTGTAAAACAAATTTGTTGCATGTGCATAAAGTGCAATTTAAAATTTATATAAGTTATTTACATCAAAAAAATTCATTAGTGTTTCAAATCTGCAATTTGACACAACTTGTGTCATAATTTAAAAATATATATAATGGTACTTGGTGTCTTAATTTGCATCAAAAAAATAATATTAATAAATTATATTTTATTGAACTAATAATATAATAAAGGTGGTTATTATGTTTGTTGTCATTTATAGATGACAATGATGGTAGTGATGATGATGATGAAATTCCAATAACTCACCAATAATTTCTTATATAAATAAAGGAATTCACTTAATATATTAAAAAAAACTTAAAGTCACCAATTTGTAATTACAAATAATGTGTATAAAAATCAAATAACATTGTAAAATGTGGTGAAAATAATTTAATCATAGCTGTCATTATGTAAGTGTTATGAATTAACATATAATTATTAAACATTAACACCAAATAAATTTTTAGTCACCATCAAATTGTATTTATTATAAAAAACAATCAAAGTCATTGTTTTAATTCTAGTCTAAACTATCATCCTCTTCCATGTCATTATGATAATATTCGTTGACATTGTCATCATCATCATCATTCCCTTTGTTGAAGTCACCATGTTTTAAAAATATATATTTCCTACAAAAACATATGGTTTTACCAAAAATAATTTATGAAAAATATTTTCACACTTAATATATTTAATGTATTCAAAATCAAAAATATATTAAAAAAATGAATTAGTAATTATTTATAGGATTTTTATTACATCAATGAACTATATAAGTGAAATGTATAATGGCATTTCATTTTTCCCTTGTGCCCACTTCAATGTGGTCTTTTGGTGCCATCATACATTGAAATTTTGTTTTCTCTAAAAATAATAAAATATTTTTTTATTAACCATAAAAAATAAAGAAATAACAAACCATGAGTACATAAATATATATATAGTCTTGCATATATTTTAATGATAAATTGATGCAACCCATTTCTTCTGATGAAAATAACTTATGCCTTTGTGAGCATATGCTCAAATATTTTTTACTAATTAAATATTAAAAATTACTATATTACACAACTAGATTAAAAAATATAAACCAAAATAAATGCAAGTATATGAAATGATTAAACTTACAAAATTAGTGGAGACTCCTTTTAGGCCTTTTTGGCCCATGTAATGAGTAATTGGGTTATTTTCAACCATTTTCATTGTTTCTTTTGAATATCAACATTTTTTATTTTCATACTTCTTATTCTCTTTATCAATCCACTTTTGAATCATGTTTCTCCATCGAGCCCTTGTTTAATGATCAATACAAATATTCTTCCATTGTTATTTAGGTTTATCCTTGATTTTTTGTACATTGCATCCCTTTACCTTCTAAGGGCATCACCTATTATTTTAATGTCTTCTTCTTTGGTATGCATTTCTCATAAAATAATACTAGTCAATCTTAGGAAATGTATTTTTTCTCTTTTGGAAATTCTAACCAATTTAAATAGTTTAATTCTTTGTGATTGCTATTATGCCTAATCACTTCTCTCAAGTGGAAAAAAATTCTCACCAACATTGTCTTTCCAAACATCACCATGATCATTGAACCCAAAAAATACATTTTTACTACCCTTTAAGCTTATTTGTTAATTTATGGAAGGGTAGAGGGTGGTGAGGATTTAAATTCATTGTTTGGTAGAGAATTAAGGTCATTGTCATTCTTAATATCATCTATAATATCTAATAAATTTTTTTGAGAGTTTCAATGTGTGTTTTTTTAAACAATAAAGTAACGACGTAGGGAAAAATGGTATCCGAATTTATATATATTTTTAAAACCTTAATATTTCACAAAAAAATGATAAAAATAACAAATGAATAGTAAAATAAAATTTTCAATCATTCACCCTCTTTTTCATCTTCATTTTCTAAGATCTACTCATAACCTCCATTTATATTTCATGTTTGGTTCTCTTTCAATTTCTCTTTCCATTTCTCCCCCTCTTGCAAGGTTTTTGTTCCATCCCATATTATATAGGAAAATAATGAAAACAAACCTATTTGTCTAAGATAATGTGAAAATTTTGAGAAAATTAGATATAATTAGTACGTATTTTTTCAAACTATTATTTATTTATTCTCTTGAATTTTTTATTTGATTAAATGAAACTCAGGGTTTACAAGGATCCTAAAACTAAAATATTCAACAAGTAAACATGAAATGCCATCCAATAAACAAAAATAAAAATAGGCCACCCTGGCCGACCAAAAATAACTATGTTTAGCTAAAACTCCATAAACCCATACTTGACATGTAATGAAGCAAGACAAAATAATGGAAAATAATAACAAAAAGCCTTTAATATTCTTCAAAACTTAATTTGTTTTTTATATACAATGGGAAATGCAATTGATCTATAAATCAATCCTATTTCAGAAAAAATAAATCCTACTCACACTTTTGATTGTTGATACATTAGATATTCGATGTCATGACCAAGATGGATCTGCTAGATCTAGCCAAAAGAACTCTTACCATAAAATATCACTATGGAGGGTTCCAAATCCTCCATTCGATCAAAACTATGCAATATCCCTAACTAGGTCCTATGTTTTCATGATCACAAAATTATATAAATGATGAGTAATGTAAAATCCTAATCTAGTGCTCATAAAAACTTGTGGCACAAAGTGGGGATTAGTAAACATAAAATTAAACATGTATAAGAGAATCCTATTTAAGCTATGTATACGTAAGACCATAATTCATGGAGAGAGAAATATATTCAAAATACATTACTTATGCTACTTATATCTACTAAAAGTGAGGATCAAATTTAGAGATACTTACCTTGAAGATGAACCTGTCGAGACTTAATCTCTCCCTTGGTCAAAGGTGCTTCACAAGAGGTTGTTGTGATTTGCAAGGATCACCAGAAAGGCCAAAGCATCCAAGAATTTTCCATAAGATAAATATTCTTCTCCAAGTAGAAACCCTAAGATAAGAATCCTTAATTAGAATGGCAGAAGAATATATTATTTAGAGGCATGAATGAAAAATCCACTCTTGTTGTCTCTATAAGAAATGATGAAATGAATGTGTTTATATATTTGAATCTAACCCTAGTCCTTTCTAAAAGTTTATCCAATAGGTTCAACCTAATAAAATATGTATCATTATTGATAAAATTAAATTAAGTCTTAGTCTAGGTGAGCCAAGGGCCAATCTAGACCATAAATGAGTTTTGTCAATTAGAGTATAGGGTCCATCAAAATGAGTTTAGGCTATGAAAGGGCTAACAAAGGAAGAAAATGACTAGAAGAGGGGAAAATATAAGAGTAAAATCTTAGGGGAATATTTTTAAAGAGTTTTTTATTGATAACAAGTGGTATTAAAGGGATAATAATCTTGTGAATCACCAATGGTTTACCCACCCCTTTCCTAGTGCACCCTTTAAGGCATGCAATCAAAGAGTTTAAGACTAAACGGGTTCCTACAAAGGAGAAAACATCTGTAATTGATAAAGTTTTAAAATATTATGTGTATACATATGCCTCACTTAAATTTCATCACTTGTCACTCAGGTGTAACAAGGGATGGTACTTCAAGAAAAGAATATAACAACACACAATAGTGAAGCTAAAAATTGTAGTAGTTTAGAGTATAAAATAACTAAATTTAAATGATTGAAAGGGAAAGAATTGAAAAATAAAAGTATTATATGCATACCTTGACTTACATTTATCATTGTATGGTTGTCTATTGTGTTTTTAATTTTGATCATGGAGGGCACAAAGACTACTTTTGATAAACCTAAGGATGCAAAACTAAATATAAAAAATAAACAAATACAGGAAAGCCAAGATAAATGATGATATTTGAACATGACGTACTTATAAATTTGGCAAGATAGGGTGACAAATGTTAAGATAGGACCAAATAACCAAGCCATAATTTGGAGTAAATTGGGTAACCAAAAATCTTAGGCTATTAATGACTATAAAACTCAAACAAGTAAACCTTAAGTAAGAAAGGCAAACTCACCAAGTCAAACCAAGGATACATGTTAAAAATGGTAATCAAATATGAATGTGAAAGTAGTAACAACCCTTAAACAAAAATGGGCAAGCAAAAATGGTAAAAAAAAATAATGAATGAGCAATAACAATCCTTAATCATTAACAAAAAAAAACTTCATAAAAGGGAAAACAACATTGGTGAATGAGAAGTAAAAAGCCAACCTCACTAAACAAAGGAAAAGGAATGTGAAATTAGAAATGGACTCAGGTATCTGAAAAAAAGGGTGGTACAATAATTAAAAATGGTAAAATAAAGTAAGGCACATATACAAATCTAGAGCCATGGTGTAAAGAAAATAATACATAGTCATTCAAGCATGTTGTTTTGTTCTAAGCATAAATAAAACTTAAACAAAGTGATGTTAGCATGTTTTAAGAATGTGAAGAAAAGTGAATATATAAGTGGGAAAATAGATTTATAATCACACTTATCGATCAATGTGGGAATTTAAATGGGTGGAGTGGAGAATGAAGGAAAAACCAAGGTAGATAAACTCTTTATTGAAGTCAAGACACTCAAATTAGGTTTATCAAAACAAGAGGACTTTTGACATTAAGGATTATGAATAACTTCTCCTAGACACACAAATCTTGGGTCAACAAATGAAGTATGTATATCATTCCCATGAAAGTTGTATACATAAAAATTAAAATGGACCTACCTTCCCACAACATGTTACCCATTCTTCATAACCCCTTATAGAGTTGTTAGTTTACTATGAAGATTGGAACTTATGTGAGAAAGTAGGTAGCAACATAGAGTTTGTTAAATTATCCTATTCCAATATACTAGCCTAGTGCACCCCAATGGACCTAAGATATATCATGAGGCCAATTATGGAGTTTGAATTTTGATTGGAGATAGGAGATGTGATACTAATCATGTCTTTTGGTGTGATTTTGACTTTTGAATTTGTATGTTTCTTTTTGTATCATTACCTTTTATTTTAAATGATTTGGATTTTAATTTTTTTTATGGATTTTTCTATTCCTCCTCCATATGGATTTGGAAAACCAAACATGGGTGCTAAAGACGACTATCATTTGAACAATTTGGACTTGGTTGTTAAGAGAGAGAATTTAGAGAGCATGGTGTCTAAGTTTCTTGTTAATTCAAGTAAAATAAGAATGTTATCTTGAATTCAACTTTGGTTTATCAAATGTGGAGTGAAAGGAAAGGAAATCAAGAGGAATGAAACATGAAACAATTTGAATTACTTTAAATTACAAAAAATGTGACAAAGGTGAAAAGGGGGATGCAATGATAGTGAAATGTGATTCCTTATTATAATAACGAGAGAATTGTAGGAAAACATGATAACACTTTATTTTCATGTTAATTTTATCTACAAAAATAAGTAAAAGCTAAATATAAGAACAAGGGATCAAAAACTTATAACCATTGTTAAACATTCTAGAGAAGGAACACTAAATTAATTAAACATGGCAATTTTATGAGGAAGTCCTAGTCTTATCCATGGTATTACACTATAATTCATAAAATAAAAACCCAAGAGGGTACACAAAGCATGTGAAAAGTAAGTGAGAAAGATTATATTTGTGAGGAAGGCTTTGCCATATCCATGGTCTTACACTGCAACTCACAAAATAAAAAACCAAGGCCTAAAAAAATTATTGGAAAGTATGGAAACAATGAGAATGAAAGGAAATCATTAGGAAGACCAGATCCTATTTGTAATTTTATAATGTATCTCACAAGAAATGGGGAAACTAGAGGACTGAAAATAAGGAACTAAGGTTTGTGGAAAGAGAGACTACGACATAGGGTGAGACATATGTGGATATCCTATAAAACATGTCATAAGGATAGAATATATAAAACATGATAAGAAGGGAAAGATATAGGCAAATACTTCTTTAAAAATTGTGCATTAGTGGGCTCTTTCAAAATATGGCCTTCATTGGTTTGAAGCTATAGGTATTTGGACCAAAAATGTCTTTAACTAAATACAAGCCCCATCATTTTTGAGTGTATTTACCTTATTTTTCATGAGTGTAAACTAGTTTAAGGATAAGATCACCAACATTAAAAGTGTGAACTTTAACTATTTTGTTATGTTGTTTGTCAATGCAGGCCTTATATTGGTGATTGTGTGTTAGGATGTAAAGACAGTGTTCATCAAGAAGATCAAGAGCATGAAGGTGAGCTTCATGTAATTATTCATTGGGTATGATGCCATGAAGAGAGATAAAGAGAGAGTGAATCTTAAATTCTATTGGAAGGATTTATTCAAAACTATAGACTAGCAAAAATGGTGTTTCCCCAGTGGCAGTGCGTATGCTAGTGCAATAAGCCCAAAGAGTGGGATATAGATGAAGATTCCAATCCATAAGAGTGTCATAGATTATCTTTTGGATAATAATATTATTGAGGATTTTTTTAGTGGCCTCAGCTTGGCCATTGTATTATATATGGTAGGGTGTGGAAAATTTGTGATTAATTTTGAATTTAGCACAGAGCTATTTGACGTCTTTATTTTTAAAATTACCACCATTATCTCAAATGATAGTATAAGGAATTCCAGAATGGAAAATGATTTTTTTGAGGATTTATTTAGTAAAGGTGGTACCAATAACATTGATAAGGGGCATAGACTTGACCCATTTGGTGAAATATTTGGTAGTCATGACGGTAAAAATATGCCCAGCCTAAGATCTAGGTAGTTTTCCTATAAGATATAATCCCCACATTGAGAATGGCCAATAAGACTCCAAAATTTGAATATCATCTAGAGGTGAGTGAATTAGATAATCATGAATTTGGTAAGGATTACACTTTTTAGTGAATTTAATGGCATCATTTTTAAGAGTGGGCTAAAAGTATTTCATGTATAAACATTTACGTATTGTAGCATGTTCATACAGTGACCATTGAAAATGCCCCATGTTCTTGTTCAAGAAGAGGAGGGAGTTATTATTTCATAATATAATGGATCAAGGTACCTTTAGTATTGTGATAGTAAAGGATGTTATATCAAAATACATATGTGAATGCTTATTGGTGAATTTGAGTCTTTTCACAGGAATAAATGTTTGGAGGATTGGTTTGGTATTCAATGAATTGAATGATGTCTTTATAACATGAGCTCTCTAAAATAGTGATAGCCTAAATATGGTAGATAATTTAATCTTTTGGTTCAATGGAAGATGGGGACTTTCTTATTTGGATAATAAAGGTAGAATCGATAAAAAATTGGTGTAGATGAAAAAGAGATGTTGAAGAAGCAAGTGAATCAACAATAAAATTTTGATTGATGGTAAAAGAAGTTAATTATTTATCAATTGTAGTGGCTATTTGATGATAAGCAAGGAGATTTTCTCTTTTTCATTGATAATCACCATTAACCTAGTGGTAGATGATTTGGGAGTCACCTAAAGTGTGAAGATATGTAATGTCTAAATCAAAGGCCACTCTCATGCCTAGAGTTGAGGCTTCATATTCTACCATGTTGTTAGTGACATCAAATGTAAGAAAAAATACCAAAGGGATAATTTTTCCAAGAGGACTAGTGAGGATACAACCTATCCTATAAGGATCTAAGTATCTTCAGGGAAATCAACATTAATTTTGTGAAGATCTTCGATGATAGATTTAGATTTAGTAGTATAGGGGAGGATAGATGACTCTTCAAAATTAATTGGTTCAATATCAATAATGAAATTATGGAAGTAATATTTAAGAGATATGTATTTATTAATAGCTTCAATATAGAGAATATTATCATCAGGAAGACTATCGTGAAGGTGGTTATTAGTTGTATAAGAACTATTGTGAGTCTATTAACAATGATTTATCCTTGATAGATTTTTGTGTAAAAATTTAGAGATAAAATTACATGAGAAGGACCATCCACTTTCCAATGATATCTCCAGGAAGAAAGGCTTTGGAGAATAAGTGATAGAGTGGATCAAAATGAATGATAATGTAAGTATTTTGATAAAGCATATAATGTCAGAGTTTTTTAACTACAAAATATATAGTAAGAAAATCACGTTCTACTTTTGTATAATTTTTTTCATAGTTGATGAGGCCTTGAATGAAATAATAGATGTCATATTCCCTTATAGTATCATCTTGTTGGGCAAGCATTGCCCCAACTGATGGAATAAGTATATAAGATTAAAGGATGATCATTAGAAGGTGGATAAAGAGTGGGTGGGTGAAGCAAAGATTATTTCATATTGTCAAATTCTTTTTGAAAAAGATAATTCCATTCAAAGGCATTACCTATATTTATAAGATAACTAATAAAATAGATGTGGTAAGCCATTTTGGGGATAAATCATCTTATTGCCCCAAGATTACCAAGGTAAGTGCGAATGTCTGGAATGGAGCCATGAATAGGCATGCTGACAATAACATTGATCTTGGTGGGATCAACATCAATAACATGAAGAGATACTAAAAAACCTAGTAGTTTACCAAATGTGACACCAAAGACACATTTTTAGGGGTTTAGTCTAACTTTGTATTTGATGAGGCAATTAAAGATAATAAAAATATTAGAAAGATGATTTTTTTTAGATTTTAGACTTGTAATGAGGTCATCCACATAGGTTTCCACAATATTATGGATAATATCATGGAAAATATGGGTCATTACCTGTTGATAGGTAGCTTTGGCATTTTTGAGGCCAAAGGGCATTTTAATGTAATAATAGGTGCCCCATTCCATGGTGAAATTTATCTTATATTGTTCTTTAGGGGTAATGTGAATTTGATTATAACTTGAGAAACAATACATAAGGGATAACATTTCATAACCAGTAGTGGAATAAATGATGGCATATATGGAAGGTAAAGGGAAGTTGTCATTAGGACAAGCATGATTGAGATTATGAAAATCAATGCAAATTGAATGACCATGGTGATTTTATTCCAAATAGGGAGAATGTTTGAAACCTATTTTGAATAGTTCACAGGCTTAATAAACTTGGCATCAAGAAGTTTAATGATTTCTTAATGTCATAAATTATAAACTTTAGGTGAAATTTTTTGCTACTTTTATCACACAAGTTTGGCATCAGGATAGGTGATGATATTATGCACCATGATGTTAGGATCAATCCCAGGCATGTCATCATAATACCAAGTGAAATTCTTGTGATATTTATTGAATAAGAGGCTAAAGTTATCATATTCAGTTGGTGTAATTTCTTGAGATACTATTATTGGTCAAGGGCATGATGGGGTACCATATTTGATTCTAGTAGTTTCCTCAAAAATCATAGAATTTCCATCTTGGAAATGATATGGTGCATTAGGTAGAGAGGAAATGGGATTTGATTTAGGATAAATGCTATAGATGAAGTAATTGAAATGAGGGGATTTTTACTTAAAATTCCCAAATTTATGATGTTGTTGAGGGAGTTGAGGTTCTCAAGCATGAATAAATTCAAAAATGGCTTCATTGCTTTACAAAGTGGGAAGAGGACCATAATACTCAACATCTACTTCAAGATCAATAATTTTGTTAGTATGGAAATCATATTCATAATGTATTTAATGTACATATGTGGCCTTGGCATCTAGTGTAATATTGGGAGTAGGTGGATTAGGTAAAGAAGATTGATTGGATTTGATTGGTTTATCATTAGTGTCATTGATGGGGAGAAAATTGGGTAGAATGATTGGTTTTTTAGGAGGTATAGAAGATGTAAGAAGTTTTGTAGGTTCAATAGGTAAGATTTTTTCTACCACCCAAGGAGTATCTAAAGTGGAAAATTAGTATGAGGTACATAACCTTTAGGTGCTAATTCAAAATTAGTATAAATGAAATGAACATCATGATTGAAATCCTATATTTGAGCTAGATTTTTTTGATAATGTTAAACATCCAAGTCTCTTTATTGAGCTTGAGCTGAAATGTAATTATCGTCATAGGTTGGAGAAATTGTACATGCTTGAGATTCAAGAGGAGTTTCAGAAGGGGAGATCTTGAGATCATTGAATTTGTGTAAAGACATGATTGAAGCATCTTGGAATAATTTATCCACTCCATAGTCATTGCATGTGAAGTCATCTTCTATGTAAGATGTTTTCTAAGCATTTTATGGAGGGGGACATTAGTGATCTCATCAATGAGAGGGATGATGTAATCATGAGGTAATAAATAAGGAGGAAACCATTCAAAGATGGAAGGAGGTAGATTGGTAGTGTTTCATGCATTTTGAAAATAATTAGGCACATCATCATTTGAATCAAAAAGAGTAACATGTAAATCCAGATTCATGTTGATAGATTTAGGTAAGAGAGCAATATTGATTGTTGAAATGGTAGGAATGTGATATTCAGAGATTTGGAAGTTGAATACTCAAGGTTAGGATTAGCCTCATGTTTATACCTTTTGTCATTATGAAGTAACTTGATACATTAGATACCAAAAGAGTTGATATCCCTCATTTTATGAGTCCATGGGTATCCTAGGAGTATGTTGTAGGATAATGGTAAATCAAGGAGCATAATCTTAGCTCAAATAGTATTAGGTCCAATCATAAGAGGGAGATAAATACAACCAACTGGATTTTAATTAGTTTTTTCAAATCCACATGTTAGGTAGGTTTTTTTGAGATGTTGTTTATTATATCCATGTTGTTGGATGATCCACAAATATGTCAAATTAATATTGATTCCTTCATCTACTAGTAATTTACGAATGAGGGTGGTATTAATGGTTATCTTAATGAATAGCGGTGGATCATTAGCTTGAAAGAGGATCTCATTGTTAATCATGTCTTCTTAAAAGAACTCTATGTATGGTTTCAAAGAAGGACAAATAGATTTAATGGTATACACTTTGATTAGTTGGGGCTCATGAGAAGGTGGCTATTATTCTATAGAAGATGACTCCTTAATTTAAGGAATTTGTTACATGAGGAACTTACAATGATAAGGAGAGGCAAGAACTAACTCCATAGGAGTAATCTTGTAAGGCATGTGAGTTGAGTTCTTCTAAGAATTTATAATGGGTTTTAGAATAATAACCAACATGAGGCTTAGAAGGTAAATTTGATGTAGAAGGAAGAGAAGTGGTTGGGGGTTCAGAAGGAGGAGATGGTGCATCATTAGTTTCTGAATATAGGTGAGTGGTTATATTATATTTAAGGCTTTACTCTTCCAAATATGGTTTCTTAGGTTTAGTGATAGGATCTTTGTGAATTGGTTTACATCGATAATTGACCCTAGTTGTGTTGACGTATTGATAATTATTGTAATATTGATCATAGTCAATGTCAATGGCATAAACATTCTTGTTAGTTTATTAAGCATTAGGTGTGGAAAAAGATTTTTGGTTATTATAATAAGAATCTTTGGGAGCTTATTATTTTTGAGAAGTGTTTTTGTAATTGAGTTGAATCATGGCTTCATGATTAAATGAATCACCAATCATATAGGAAACAAAAAAAATTATAATCCCTCTACATGTTTCATGGGAGTGAGCAATGTTAATGTGGAACCAACAAAATTATTTAGGTTCATACCATTTAGGAGGATTATTAAGATAAGTAAATGGTTTAGAGGGCACTAAGAATTATTTTATTTGTTGCACGATTAGTGATGTGTGGGAAGATGGGAAATTATCAACTTTGGCCACTCCTTATTTGTGTTAAGGAGGATTTCTAGTTATCTCATTAGTTGAATGTTGAAAATTTCATTTAATAAGTTTGGTATTAGGCTCAAATTATTTCGTTAACAAGTCTTGACATTTATCTTGGTTAAGAGCTTCTTTAAGCTTTTGAAGAGAAAATTTTTGAACCTTATACTAAAGAGGAGTTAAGATGGTTATAAATAATTTAAATAGATTATCATCAGTCATTTTATGATCAGCCTTATAGGATAAATATTTCCATCATTTGATAAAATTATGCATTGATTCCATGGGATTTTTCTTAGCATTGATAAAATAGCTAAGGCGATTTTTAGGAAGATCATTGTGTTGAAACTCTTTAACTAAAGGATTGACTAAATCCTATAGTTACCATATGGAATGTTGGGGAAGTTGGTTATACCATTCTAATACATCACTAGTAAAATTTTTAACTAAATTTTATTTTCCAAAGTATTATTGTGGATCTAGTCCTTATAAATATTGTTGAATTCCTTAAGTAAGGATGCAACGTCTTTAGTCCCATCATACTTAATAGTTTAATATATGTTACCAATATTAATGGAATTAATGAAAGGGGCTAAAGGTTCATTTTGGATATGTTAGAGCATCTTATTATTCATGATAGGTTGGGGAATGACATTCCTTGTGGCATATCTAAGAGGTGGAGGAATAAAATTTTAATTATTTTGAGGGATAAAAATGGGAGGTGATTATCCATATTGATCAAATGGTATTATAGTTGCATCATTTGGGAGGTGTTAAATGTTTTCATTATGTTCATTTGTTTCAATATCTATGCAAGGATTTGAGTTGTATCAATTGTGGGTTAGCTTTTGTAAGAATTCCTATATTGGTATCAGGGGAAGGGTTGTTAGGTGGTGGATTTATTTTATGGTTATTAGATAGACTTGTGTCAATTTCCCCCAAATTGTGGTGAGATGTTTCAAGATAGGAATTGACTTGATAGGTATGAAAAGGATATGATCCACCAATATCATCTTAGGGTGTGATTTGAACCATGTTGCAATACAAAAATGAGGAGGAGATGAAGTACTCCAAGAGTGTGGATACTCTTGGAAATAAAGAGCACCCCATATAGTGTTTAAATATTTTCAAGTTGTCCAAGAATATTTTGATAAGGAATTTCATGATGCTTGATGAAACAAATACAAATTAAGGAAGAAGAGGAAAAATTAGGGATAAAGTTGGATAGACAAATAAGAGATTCATGCAATAGGTATATAATTGATTAGGTTTATAGATTACTACTAAGACATAGACTAAAAATAATACATGGTCATATGGGTCAATAGTGTACTAATGAAAAAGGGGCAAAATAGAGAGATAGCAATACACAGTCATTCAAGTCAACTGTGTATTGTAGATAGGAAGGTGAAAAATAGTATATGAGAGATTGTATCAAGCAAGATGATAGTGTTCTCAATAGGGGAAAAAGTTTACAAGTTAATTTGAAGCAAGAATGAAAGAAAACACATAAACAATTGGATCAATGTGATTGATCTAATCAAGGCACATAGTACAAACCTTGTACAAATGTTAGCCAATGCAAGTTTTCAATACGACACACAATGATCAAAGTGCAAGAAATAACTTAAAAGTAAATGTTAATCAATTTGTCACCTTAAGTGTTATTAAATTATAATAAAGTATAATTTTAGTGTGATAGGAAATTTAGCTAAAATAGGGAACTAGAAAGCAATCTAAGGTTGGTTTTAGGATGTTTGCACTGAAAGGGATTATATTGGCAATGGTATTGGCTTGATATTATGGGCTGACCCCTTAATTCATTATCCTATAGTGATAAGTGTGTCAGGTTATTTACCAATATATACAATTAACCATGTATTTTTACTTGGCTAGAAAACCAAGTTAGCTTTCCCCTTGGTGATAAAATCCAAGTAGGTAGGCCTTGGGAAGACAAATGTTTGATACTTTTAGAATGTAAATTGGTTTAGTAGTGTGTGAAAAATAGTAAAATAGTGTAAATAAAATGGTAATTTGAAAAACCACCTATTTATACTATGTGAGTTACTCTAAGCATGAAAACAACTAAAATGAAAGTGTGAATTAATTACAAGAAAATAGATGTTAATTCCTTGATTGATAATAGTATAGAGTTAGTTCAAGAGACATTGTATGCAAAAATTATAGAATAGATTCTACTAGGTCAATATTATTCTATAGAATCAAGGTCTTAAATAACAAAGTCAAATAGGTCAACTATATCTCTCAAACAGAAGGTAGTCTACAAAACTAAGCTGACTAGGTTGACCTAGTTAGCTATAGGGTTGTGGTTTTTTAGACTGGAAACTTGTGAAAATAAAACTAAAGAAAGAATTGAAATGACAGAGAGAGAAAAGAAAGAAACCTTATGGGCTTGAACATGATTTAGATTGAAATTTTTTATGTTATAATTCTTAATTATTGATTTCAAATTTTACCAATTAGGTCAACTAGTTTGACCAAGTTCTACAAACCCCTGTGTGTTGAAGAAGGAATAATGAATAGAGTTAACCTATTTGACTAAGTTTATTGACCAGTATGTTAACAAAAGAAGATAATAGATAAATTCAACCCATTTGAATATGTAAACTAATATGGGACTAAAGAAGAATACTATGGCAAACTAATTGATCTAGTAACATATAGTTGATGAAGACCTACAAAAACAAAATAAACTCATTTCTAAATAACTATGTGTTAAACCTATACACATAAAGTTAGAACTATGTAGACTAGTTTGATACAGTACTGTAAATATATAAAAATATGAATATTAAGACAAAAATTATGGCATGAAAGAAAACCTATAAGGCTTAGATTCACATCAAGTTCACTAGAATATATGTAAAGGGAAATGTAACTGATCTATAAATCAATCCTATCTCAGAGAAGATAAATCCTACTTACACTTCCAATTATTGATACATTAGATATTCAAGGTCATGACTAAGATGGATCCACTATATGTATCCAAGGGATCTCTTACCACAATAATATCATTAGGGAGGGTTCCAAAGCCTTCAGTCAAGTAAAACTATGCAATAATCCTAACTAGGTCCTATGTTTTCATGTTCACAAAACTATATATATGCCAAGTAATTAAAAAATATAATCTAATGCTCACCAAAGCTTGTGGAAAAATGTGGGGGTTAGTAAACATCAAATTAAACATAAGATAATCCTATTTAAGCTATGTATAGGTAATACCTTAATGCATGGAGAGAGCAATATATTCAAAATCTATTACGTATGCTACTTCTATAGTAAAAGAGATGATCAAAGTTAGAGATACTTTCCATGAATATGAAACCATGTACACTGAATATCTCCCTTGGACAAAGGTTCTTTTCAAGAATTTGTTGTGGTTTTTAAGGATCACTAAGAAAGGCCAAAGCATCTAAGACTTTTCCACAAGACAAGATTATTCTCCAAGTATAAACCATAAGCTAAGACTCCTCAAGTAGAATGGTGGAAGAGAAGACTATAAAGAGGCATAAATGAATAATTAACACTTTTATATCTCTAAAAAATGATGAAATGAATGTGTTTATATATTTGAATCCAACCCTATTCCTTTCTAAATGTTTAGTCGATAGGGTCGGCTCAATCGACTTTATATCGTTATTGACAAAAGGAAATTAGGTCTTGGTCTAGGTTGGTGAGGGGCTGATATAGACCCTAAATGAGTTTTTTCAATTAGAGTATAGGGTCAATGGGTCCAAAATTATATTTAAAACCATCAAA
The DNA here is from genome assembly GCA_037957365.1 of Torreya grandis. Classification (NCBI taxonomy): domain Eukaryota; kingdom Viridiplantae; phylum Streptophyta; class Pinopsida; order Cupressales; family Taxaceae; genus Torreya; species Torreya grandis. The sequence continues at coordinate 2,603,229 of JARHVA010001707.1, read as the reverse complement.
AATGATTTTAGGCTAGGGAAGGGATAAAGAAGTCATAAAATGACTAGAGGAGGGTGAAAGATAGGAGGTAAAGCTTAGGGGAATGTTTCTAGAGAAGGTTGGATTGATAAAAAGTGGTAGTCAAGGGATAAAAATCCTTTAAGACACTAATGGTATGCCCACTCCTTTCCTAATTCACTCTTTAAGGCATATACTCAAAGATATTGAGACTCAACGGGTTCCTACAAGAGAGAAATCATTAGTAATTGATATATTTTGAAAATATTACATATATATATTTTCCCCCATTAAGATCTCATTCTTGTTATTTTTCTCCTTCCATATGGTTTTCTCAAAGTTTCCCCTTGTGTAGATACTTAGGCCTTATACCTTCCTCTCTTTTTGCTTATAATCCATCTTAACCTTAGTGGATGACTAGATGCACTTTATCTTTTCAAGCCCTTTAGTTTTTCCCTTACTTTTAGTAATGGAAGGGGAGGTAACTTTGTCAGGTTGGCCCCAAACACCTTCATATCCTTTATGATGGGAGTATTGTCTAGCCCCAGTACATGAACATCACCCTTAGCCTTTTTGAGATTGTTATAGTCTTGTTCTAGCCTATTTAATTCCATTTTCATTGCATTCCAATCTTCCATGAGGGAGACCACGTAGTGACCTAATTTTTACATATTTTCTTAAAAGTCATGTATCTTCCTCTTTTGACCCATCAGGGGTCACCCAATTCTCTGTTATCCTCCTTTCTTATGACTTTGATAGCTTTTAGGGCTTGGATTTCAAAATTTTAATAAATTTTATTTTTCCACTAAGGAGATAGAACTTGGACCTTTTTCTTACCCTTTCTATCTTCCATCTACCTAGCTACATGAAGGGAGCTTCCTAGAGGGGGAATGGGCTTACTCACATCTTCTTCCACCATGTTTTTAGACTCACCTCTAAACTATTCTCTTTTTTGTATTCATTAGTGTGAATATATAACCCCTAAAATGATTTCCCCCTCTTGGAGAGGAGGAAGATAAGCCCTTGTTGGATAATGTCAGAGCTTAGATTGGATTGGAAGTCTAATACAATGCTTTTAAGGGATAGGATAAAAAAATAGTGGATGTTAATGTGATGACATTTAAAATGGTTAATAAATAATAAACTGTGTGAAAAGATATTAGTTAACTTACCCTTGAGGGTTAAGTATTTCATTACCTATAGGTAGATATCTAGGTAATGCTTGAGTAGTTCAACTCACAGGAAGCCCTTCTACATGTGTAAATTTGTATTAGATTTAAATAATATTTACTTTAGTCCCTATTTTTTGCATTTGTATTTATATTCCTTGGTTCCCTTGTATTACATTCTTGTAACCTCATCGATCATCTCCTCTGATATCTCAACCTTTATTTCTTTGCAGATGACCTTCCTTTATTTCCATCCCATGGTGAATTCCATGGAAAGCATTTCATCATGGCCTTCAATCTTTAGCATGAATTTAGTGAGCCTCCCTTTACATAATTTATGCCATACATTTTAGTTTCTCTAGACTTATATTCATGAAATAGGTTCAAGTCTATCTCTATCACCTCCATTACTCTAATCCTTTTTCTAGATGTCTTCTAAAGAAATTTTCAAGAACTCAAGGTGAGGCCCAAATAGCTATAATTTACAAAGGGTGAATAGTTTCAATTGAGATGATATTTCCAAATATGATGTCAATCAATCCTATACATGAAATAAGTGAAATCATCATGGAGCCTAATGAATTTAAGCTCAGATTTAGGATTCAGGTTGGGACACACATGTGACCCCAATCCTTTAAGATTTAATGAAAGATTTCAAATCATGATCAATTGGGATGGTGATGAGGGGGGATATTTCTAGCTTGTACCAAAAATAAAGGTCTAGGATTAGGACCCCTATGTTTTCTAGTCCATCTATAATGGAATTACCTTCCTAAAAAATGTGATAGATGGAAGACTCTTCAAAAGAGGGGAGGAAGCCTTTGTATTTTTTGATGAAACACTTGATAGAGAGAGAATAGGTGGGTTTGCCCAATAAGGCAATAAGTATATTTAAGGAATCCATTTCAATGGATAGATTATTAATCTTGAGTTGGGTAGCAAGTTAAATACCCCAAAGGATAAATTTGGCCTCACCACAAGATTGGTTATAGTGCCCATTGACCCCATATAGGCAACAACTAGCATCCCAAACTCATTTTTGATGATCCCATCACCCTTACCTTACTTGGATTACCTTTGGATGACCAATCAAAGTTTAATTTCATTTAACCTCCCAAGTGGAAAGACCATTTAGTGAGGCTTCATTCTATTACATTTCTCCAACCTCAAAAATGTATTATAATTCATTTTGTGTCCTAATTTTGTTTTAAAGTTACATTAACGTCTATGTACCATATAGTGTGATATAATTATATCATTATTTTGTGTCTCATATTTGTGTCAAATATTTACATTAACCACAATTTTTTTTGGATTTATTTGAATTTAAATATTAATTTTTAATTTCAAAAGGTAATAATTAAAATAATTAGTTCAAATTGGATCAAAAAGTTTGTTTAGCATGATGTTGATTGAATTTATCTTACAACAATGTTTGACATTTAGTTTCATTCATTGACATTTTCTTTAGCATGATTCATAGAATTTAACCTAATTACTCATTTAACCAAATCACATGCCAATTTGGGTTTAATTACTCAATGGATTCAAACATGCATTCATTTAGAACCAGACACATGCCCAATTAGGTTAGAATATTCATATGGAACCAAATGTTTAGTTATGTTTAATTACACATTTGGCCCCAATTGCATACCGAGTTGGATTTAATTACTCATGTGTATCATTTTTCAAATGGGTCTAATCACTTTTTTGGCCCCAATTACATGCCTAGATCAATTTAATTACTCAATTTCACTCAATTATATACTTATATGTGTTTAATTACTCATTTAGGTTTAATTACATGTCCACATGGGTTTAATTACTAGTTTCAACCCAATTTCATGCCTAGGTATGTTTAATTACTCTTTTGGTGCCAATTTCATGCATAAATGGGTTTAGTTAGATGTTTGGCCCTGATTGCATGATTTATTAGGTTTAATTACTTTTTTCTCTCCAATTACATGTATAGATGGTTTATTTAGCTCTTTAGACCTGATTTCAAGCACATTTGGATTTAATTACTAATTTTATTGCAATTACAAGCCCATATGGGTTTAATTACTTGCTTAGCCCTAGTTGCATGCTTAATTAGGTTTAATTACCTGTATGTCTCCAAATACATGCCCATATGGGTTTAATTACTTGTCTAGCCCTTATTACATGCCTATATGGGTTTAGTTATGTTAGATTTGTGGAAAGGTCCTTGATATAGATATAGTTTAAGGTTAAAGATTTATGAAGAAATAAACTCAAGCCTATTACCCATGATTGTATATGCATACCTATGAAACATTAAATCAATATATACATAGATATTATCAAGGTAGAATGATTAAAAACATATTAATCTTTAGTCCTCCTCACATGAAGAATATAATATAAAATAATTACTTTCACCCTTTCCTTCTAGCTTCTTATATAGATAAGTAAAGAGGTTTAGGATAGAAAGTAATATTATATTTAGGGATATTAGCTAAAAATATACAAACCCTATTTTGAGGGTAACCACTAAAGATATTCTTATTTATAACTCACTTATAAATAAAATGTCATAAATAAGTTATGGATAATGGCATGCACATAAGGTGTGCATTAAATAATATACTTACAAATGTATCTTAGACAATATAATAGCATATGTTCTGATATACACTAACATCCCCCTTATGTACTATTTAATAAGAGAGGATAAATGAATATACACTAGCCTAAGTTGGCTTAGAAAATATGTTGTGCACGTAATTTTGTGTACATCAACACCCCCATTAAGAACAACTTATAGAATGTCAAACAGTGAGACAACCTTATTATATGGGTCCTAAAAATGAGGCCATATATATATATATATATATATATATATATATATATATATATATATATATATATATATATATATATATATATATACAAATGAGAAAAAAAGATGATCACAAAATCTCCAATATCTAAGTCTATCAAAATGGATGTATAAAACTGATGTGCCATGGACGGCATTGTCTATATGTCATTGAATATAAAACATTACTAAATTACTTATTGATGTCATTATATACTACAAAAATACATGGGTGTCAAGATATTATAACCACCAAGATAAAAATTAAATGGTGTTGAATATGGGGATCTCTCTAAAAGTTTAGGATGCTAAACATAAAAGATACACTTAAACATGTAATAAATGTATATTCGATATTTAAGGCATAAGTGGGATAAATATACCTTTTGAAATGATAAATAGGTGCTCTCAAAATTTTCAAGAATCCTCATTCCAAGTACAACCATCCTCAATATGGATCCTGACAAACTAATGTACCAATGTGTGTCACATATGTGTTGAGGTATCAAATGTTTATTCTAAAATGCTTGAAAATTACATAAAGTGATAAATATATTTGTATCACTATATTATTCTATGAATAAGATGCATTTTTAAGGTTTAGTATTAATATCCAAAATGTGTAAAATTTTGATAAAGATTTGAGATAAGAAAATCCTTTTTCTAAGATGATAAGTAATTACTCCCCAAGTTGTCAATAATAATGGGCCCAATAACAACTCTCCTAAATACAAATCTCAAAAAACTAGCATGCCAATGTGTATCACATGTGTGTAAATATCAAATAATAATTAGAACATGCATATCATAGTTCAATGAAAAGAAAATAGTGAAAATTATTATCTCTATTATAAAAATAAATAAAATATACACATACGAATACATACTCTTAAAAAATATGTAATTTCAAAAAATAAATCACAATCAAATCCTTATATATGCAGAATTTATCATAGGTTAAAGCCTAAAAATTCCAAATTGCATTTAAAAAACTATGAATAGTAATAATAATATGAAAAAATCCAAAAACCCTATGTATCATTGTAAAGCTCTCAAACAAATAGGCATAGTGGAAAAATTCACTAAAAAAAGACCATTATATGACCAAGATATGACCTATGAAAGTTAGAATGTCAGAAATAAATAAAAACCTAAGGGGTTATTTTTTTTAAATTATCCAAAACTATAAAAAAAATCAAACCTGTAAAAATTTGGTCATGTATCTCAAAAACCAGAGTTTCCATAAAATATTTTCTAAAGTTAAGAAAGTATTTTATAATTTGCATGTTTTTATTTTTAGCTCTTTTTTCTTTTTCTTTTTTTGATTTAGTTTTTTTCATTTTTCTAAAAAAATAGAAGTATAAAATAGTACTTAAAATTTTTGAATTTTAAATAAATAAATAGAAAAAACATGGAAAAAAACTTTATTGGCTTTCAAACTTTTAAGAATTGAGTATGGAAGTTCCATTTATGATGAAATAAAAGTCAAAACTAAATTTCTATAATATTTTGAATGAAATGAAATGGTTAACATATTTCTAGGTAATTATAAAATTATAGAAACTAGCAAGGTTCCTTTGATATAACTTTGACATAAAACCCATAAAATTGAAGTGGAAACAATTTCCAATGATGAAAATTATCAATGCAACAAAATGAATCTTAAGAAATATTTAATACCATATTATATGTGTATAAAGGCCCATGATATGTAGATTTGGCATGATTTCTATGATCTATAAAAGAATAACATCAAGACTATCACCTATGATTACATGTGCACACCTATGAAACAGTGAATAAATATAGACAAATATATGGTAAAGGTATAATGACTACCAAAATATTAATCTCACATGTGCAAGAGGACCAAAGATCTACCTTAGATGAAGAATATAATATAAATAACTATTGTCACCATTTACCTCAAAACAATTATATAGATAAGTAATGAAGTTTATGAAAAGAAGGAAACTTGACTTTAGGGATATTAGTTCAAAATTAATAAACCATATTTAAGGATAACTATTAAATATACTCTTATTTCACAAATGCATGGGTCAATTTAAAGTAGCTTACATAGTTTTTTATTTTCATTTACTCAATTAAAAAATGTGATGCAAATTTCATGCAATTGGGTGATGCAATTATCATCACCTTTGTGTCTCATTAAACTCTAAAATATTAAATTTATGTGGCATTTCAAATTGTTGGTTCATATCACCCAATTTTTTGACCTAATATATGACACACAAATTTAAAAATGGAGATAAAAGACAAATTTATTCACTACTTTATCACCATTCTCTTTTTCATCCCCAACTTCTGCTTCAACACTTGCAACATAGATATTGTTTCACAAACTATGTTATGATTCACCATTTCTCTCTTTTCAAACTATGCTACTTTAATGTGTTGAAATTTCTCCATGGTCTTATTTTTGGCCTCAAAATTAAACCAATAATCCTTCCACTCTCTCCTTCCTAAGGACTTCATCCCCCACTAAAAACGTAAATTTCAAACATCACTTCTATAGAAACATAATTTAGTGATTTCTTCCTAGGTTAGACATTCCACACAAATACTCATGTTAGGGGGAAAATGGAACATTATTTGAGCCATTGAATATGGCATAAATATTATATGTATCTATGCATAAATACTTTCTACTTGTAGACACATAAATTAACACTTAAGTTGAAATAGTGTACTTATGACCACCCTTTATGCACACTTAACTCTGTCTCATTTTATAGTCTTTCAACCGCTCTTCCTTCATTTTCCATGTAGATGACCCATTCTTATAAGAAACTAATGATCTCAAAATTCCCTATTAATCATTCAAAATATATAAAACTTATCCCTTGACTGATTCACACTCCCAACTTAGTTGGCTTTTCTCATAGGACATTAATGCACCCTTTGGACTATTCTGCTCTTTGGTCCTATCCAATTCATTGGTCTCATCTTCCCACTAAATAAAAAATAATTTCTCAATTTAAAATTCATTTAATGGGTCATCCCACATTTATTAATCCCTATCTTAAGTAATTCCTTATTGACCACTATAAAATAATATTTTCAAGTCCTTTTACACACAAGAGGCTCACACAATGGAAAACACCATAATTATAATTGGACATTGAGAAAAAATTCCCTATTTATCCCAATTTTGAATACATGTAAGCCTAGTATCCCATATCTAAATTTTGATTACACTTCCAATATAACAAATCATGGTTGAAGCACTTAATCACACTAGAATTGCACAAGCTCTAACATTACACCAATCTTTCACACACACCACCATAGCATGAGATAACTACATTAAGTTTAATCCCTCTTCAGAGTATTGATATGTAGGTAGCACACAACATAATGGATGTTGAGGTATATCACAACATCAACTGCTAACCCCTTTTTTCTATTTTATCATTTATGGGTTATTGATCTAGGGTTATAAGTGAATGAGATGACAATCAAGATATCCCACACAATTAGATAGAACACATAGTTGAAGTGAACCTACCATGTCAATTTCACAACATAAAACCCTATAGGATGTTGACATACCCTAAGGACACCAAGGCACCATGCCTTTATCTTATTCCATAAGCCATGTTCAAAGAGAAAGTAAAACATTGTTAAAGATTCTTAACATCATCACAGAGCTTCCCAATTAGTTTTATAGTTTCTATCTCAATCCTTCATTATCAAATTTATATTTAAGTTATTTATTTCTATCATTTTTCTCTTTTATCACCTTTCCAAATATAGTAAGTTCAAAATTACTTTGTGTCATTTATTACATATCTATAGCATTATATTTTTTTACAACATTTTGTTACATTAGGTAATTATTTTTCTATTTTTCCAAATTTGATAAAACATATTGGTGAACCCATCTATTTATTCAATGTTTATAAACCCTACAGATATATGTTGCTAGGGTTTCTATCCTTTTTTCTAATTAATTTGTTAGGATTTTAATATTTGATAAATTATTTATTAGCATCCATAGTCCAATTTTTTTTTCTTATTTTATGTAATTTAAGAAAAAAAATTCTACCTCTCTTAGAAGAAATTATAGATTAAGTGGTATTCCAATTAATCATACTCAAATTTATTTTGATAAAGTGCACAACATGGATAATAAAAAGGGTATATCAGGACCTTGAGATGTTAATGAACACAGTGAGCAAGTACATGTCCCTGACACTAATTTAGAGCATGACTAGTATAATCAAGATAACCTTGGTCCTTAATTTGAACACTAAGATGTACTTCCACATATATGTGATGAACAAACATAATTTAAAATTTTGGAATTTATAGAGTTTTTGTAGAAATAATCCATGAACAACCACTCAATTATCTTCAAAAATTTAAAACCCTTTTGGATATTAAAAGTGTAAGTATAGCACAATAATTTGAGACTTATAATCTTATAGGTACTATGGATACAAATTTTGTACCATTATTTACTATGGGGGGACCAAAAGGATTAAACAAATTAACATCTTAATTCCTACTCAATCATTGGGAGCACCACATTTGGTTAGCACACATTCTTCTTTTCTTGATGTGCAATCCCTTATGCACAAGATTCAAAATCTATAGACTAAGGTGTTATATTTGGAGCAAGGAAATTTGAAATATTATCAAGTGCTTGACTCTCACACTTTATTACAAACTTATTTAGCATAACACACAATAGTATATCCTATCCCTACCAGTTTCATGGCACCCAAGCTTACACTCTATGATGGAAAGGGTGATCCCAAACAAAATTTGAGAGCATTCTATGTAGCATGTTTGGAATGTGTCCAATGATTGATTATTGACCATGTTATTTCTAGTAAGTCTAATGGAATATGCTTTACAATGGTTTTATTACTTACTACATTAATTAGTCTATGAATTAAATCCCTCGGTTGATATGTTTCTATGACACTTTTAAATCAATATCATTGAGAAGATTTCATATGCTCAAATTGCCCAACTCAAACAAAAATATAACGAGCCTATCGTAGAATACATCTTAAGGTAGAACAAGATGCTATCTAAGATGACAAGTCCTATGTAAGATATATAACTCCAAGATATCTCCAAATAAATTTTGATTCCACTCATACATGATTCCATCATGTTTAATAAGTTTTTCTCATTCACATATTTATGCCACATAATAAAGGAAAGAGAAGTCAAATTAATAGCATTGAATAAGCTTAAGTAGACAACCAATCTAAATTCCAATACATATAATTATAGTAGGACACCATACAAGGTGGAGTAAATCATAATGAGAATGATAAAAAGGAAATATTACATGCAATTTTAGAAACAAATTTATGTATTAGATTATTAGCTACTCCAAGGAGATAGTTTACAAATTTACAAAAATTTCCATATTAGGTCCTCAAAACACAATTGGAATGCAATCTCATATCTCTCCCCCCATTAAATAGGTTTATGTGAGTAATCCTCTTCCAAAGTATTTGAACATAATGCCTTTTTTGATTTTCATAGAATAGCATGACATACTAATAAGAAGTGCATCAGTCTAAGGCATAAAATTTAGGATTTTATATAATCAAACATCATTGATTTGGGAATACCTACAAATAGTTCAAAGACACAATTGAGTGAAAGCAAAGCAATAAATATATTTAGTGGTCCTTTTCCTACACATACAACTAATGAGATAATAGGTATATTGGGAATGAATTATGCATGTAAAACACACCCTCCATCATTTTCATATCATTCTCATATAGAGGCACCACATCCTTTAAATGGAATCATTATTACCTGCCATACTTTAGTGCCCTCTAGGCCACTCATCACATTTTCAAATCATGAAATAATAGATGATGATGTAACTTTAAAATATTTATTTATTCATGCACACATTGATCACCAACCTATTCAGAGTGCCATGTTTGATAATGGTTCAAGTGTGAATATGTGAAAAATCATGCTTCTTAATCATCTTCATACACATACAAGGATTTTATTCCCTAGATAATTGTCATAAAATTAAATGGTCACATTTAGAGATCTACTAGTGAGATAGTTTATCATCATAAGATATTCTATCACATGTGATCACCATATTTATAGTAGTACCCATTTAAAGGGTCTTCAATATACTATTAGGGCACCCTTGGATTTAACAGATACATGTATTTCTTTCTACAACTCAAAGGTGTTGCAACTATATCTATGCTAATGAGATCATTACAATTTGGAGTATCCCAAATGAATACCCCTAGCACATATGTATATGGTTCTTATACAAAAAAAATTAGTTGATCCACCTAAAAGGTTCCAACCTACTTAGAAAGTGAAAAATCAAATGTCTACCATTTCAAGGAGGTATGTCCTTAAAAGTCCACTTCAACATAGATTTATAATAGATTCATGATATTCCCTCTCTACTCTTACATGTCCCAAGTTAATACTATAAGGAACTAAGGGTGTTTAACATAAGGCACCAATAGAGGATTCATATGCTCCATAATGGGTTCCCAAAAACCTTAGAATTCATCATGCTTAACAACATGCACTATATCTTACAAATCATCATCATGGTAGTAGCACCTATGGTATAGAAGCAAATTAATATTCAGACTCAAAATTCAAATTAGTTTAGTCATGGTAGTATAACACTTTCCATTCATGAAAGGTCACTATTCATATCCTAGATACTACACCCATTGATTTTGAGTCCATTGTAGGCATCATAGGTTAGTATCCTTCTCTCTATTTCTTCCAGTTCATATATGCAAAAATTGTGTGTGTGTGTGTGTGTGTGTGTGTGTGTGTGTGTGTGTGTGTGTGTGTGTGTGTGTGTGTGTGTGTGTGTGTGTGTGTGTGTGTGTGTGTGTGTGTGTGTGTGTGCGTGTGTGCACGCATGTGTAGAGATTATATAAATTGTAAAAATTAGGGAATATGCATGATTTATTTAGTTCATTAGAATTCATTAATTTGTGCTCACTATACTCACCATTTCTCTATATATTCAAATTTTTTTTATCAATAATGCTTCAAAAATCATACATGATCAAATACAAAAAATATATTTTTCTATCTAAGACATAGTTTCAATATATTTCACTATCTCAAACTTAGAAATTATGAATAAATAAAAGGGCTCTGCTCAGACAATAGCACATCACATTATTGTCTTATTCCACTGGTATAGTCAAATGAACATAGGCTATCAACATCCAGATTCAACTAAGTCACAAGATTTGTACAACTTATTTATACTCCAATAAGTTCACTAGGGCATCCTTTTACACATGGTATATCACTCTTTGGCTATAGCTTATTTTTCATACATCAATTATTTACATCACATATAATATATTGATATTTCTCATTTACATTCACCTTTGTATCTTCCTAGATACTTAAGTAACTAAACATACTAATTTTATGAATTACCTATTTTTATCAATTACATACATTCATGAATGTTTTTCATGTTTGCTTTCTCACTTCATGTTTTTTGTGTATTATTTGTTTTGGTTTGTGTACATTTAACATGTCCTTGTGTGTGATCTAATAATATTATATGCTTATATGATCATGTGAGTGATGTTTGAATATATCCCTTGTATGTGGCCCCTTGACCTTCTATTTCATGTTTTTTGTGCTTTTCATGTACTCTTTGTTTGTGTGCATCATGGCCATGACTTTTGTTTGCTATTGTTTTCTCAGTTTTCAATGTCATGATATAAATCATGCATCTTCTCCATTTATTGATGCCATGATTAATATAATGCATCCATCCCTAAATAGTTTTATTCATCTTTTAGAACTTAGTTTTAATCACTTATCTATGTGCTTCATTGTTAAAATTTATCTTGATAATGTCACTATGTATACTTGTATCTACATACATCTCGTATTAATAGTTTTCTTAGTTTACATATGATAATGCCATACTACTCCATTTTATCATTAATACTTAGATTTACAATTTTTCATTAAATCTCTTACATAACCTTTTATTTTGAGTTAAGTTGTTGTGTTGGACCATAACTCACCTCAAAATAGTGGGGCATACATAGTGGCTTGTATTAGAGACTAAGCTCCTAAAGTGTATTACATAAACATAATTTTATAGGTTTTACATAGTGGATCACAATCCATACCCATAAATCACCTAAAAATTAGTTTTAGACAATAGCACTTCATTTTGATAAGGTCTTAAAAAGTTCATGTCTAAACAACACATTGTTGTCTTAGTAGGTATAAAACATTTTTTTTTAGAAATTTTTAGAATCACAAATAATACATGGTAGTTTGCAACAAGTACCCAAGTGTAGTTTCCTAAAAAATTATTAGGCTATCTCATATTTTATTAGTATGGGCGCATCATGCATAATATGTGTTTGGGGTTAGCACATAGATTTTTTGTCAAAATTTCATTTGTTATTACTTAATTCCAAAATCCATATACACTCAAATATCAAATTTGGGGAATATGCACATCACATGGCCACTTCCTTTGCATTTTTGAACTAGTTTCATAATTAGAGTGGAAATTCATGTCATTATACATGTTTTATACACTAAACTTAGATCATAATATCTTTTGCACTAGTTTTACACTAGAAATTATCTTTATTCCATCTTCAGTGATTGGTTCACCTTTTTCATTACAACAATTCATTAGAATTCATACAAGGATTCCAAAGTACTTCACCACATTGGGAATGCAATGATGGAGGTTAAACATACCTTCGGTTCTTAAGCATGATTTCATATCAATGAGGATTAGGTCATGCATAGTCAAATCCAAGCTATTCAATGAAGAAGAAATCTCTAAGTTTCATACCCTCTATAGTCACCTATTTTTTGACCATAAAACACAATGGTTCATTTACCCAATCAAGTCTATTCATTCCTTGTTATTATATATATAATTTTTCTTGTCTTTACTTCTTTATTTTTATCTTAAGTAATGATTGATTTTATTCATGTTTCACTGTAGGTTTTTTCATGAAGCATAGTTCAATGTTGTTTTATACATTCAAGATTGTTCTTCATAGATAAGTTCAGGTACACATTTTATTTTACAATATTATTTTTTCTTTTTTCATTACTAGAATAAAATGAGGGAAAATGTAGACACATAGATTAACATTTAAGCTAAACTAGTGTACTTATGACCACCCTTTATGTACACTTAGCTCATCCCTCATTCCACAATCTTCAATCTAATTTTATTTCATTTTATACGTAGATAAACCATTCATATAAGTAGATAATTATCTCAGAATGTCCTTATTAGTCATTTAAAATAGCTCAAACTTATCCCCTGATTGATTCATACTCCCAACTCAACTTACTTTTTTCTTAGGACAATAGTGTGCCATTTTAACTATCTCACTCCTCAATCTTTTCCAATTTTTTTGGTCCTATCCTCCCACCAAATAATGGATAATTTATCAATTTTAAAATTTATTCAAGGGTCATCCCACACATTTAGTAAATCCTATATGAATTAACTGATTTTTGACCACTATAGACACTTTATTCCTACCACTTTGGTGTCATCATTAATCATCAAACCTAATTTTCATATCAATGAACAATTCAAGAACAATATAATGTGAACATCTAAAGTCATCAAAATAACTATCGATCTTATGTCAAATAATGATAACATATCCCTAATCCAAAAAACCTATTGCATCACAATAGAAACATTTTTAATAATAGTCCAAATTAATTAGTTGTTTTGATAATGACACCCTAGTTTAATTAAATAAAATGACCAATCAAAAGGGAACATTACAAAAAGTATCACATCATACTAATCACTCTTTATTAGCTAATTGACTTTGATTATCTAATTAATTAGTCACTAATAGGAAATTACATGGAATGCACATGTCATATTTACCAAAATTCAAATAAATCCTAATTTCATACATCACTCACCCACTTGGAAATTTTAAAATCATATTTAAAAAGTCAAAGTGTCCTTCATAAGGCCATTTTAATATAAGGTAAGAAGTGTGCAAGCAAGGTCTATGACATGCACTTACATGCTCCAACCCTCATGAATAGATTTTCTTACAAGCTCTTAAAAACTTCATGTCATAGCATTAAATGTTTGTCTTCCATTATAGGATTGATCCTCCACCATTAATCTTCATATTAGATTAATGATCAAAATATTGGTGTAAGATTTTTATCACTTATAGTTTTACCTACATGGTTGTTATCCAGTTTTCTTAGGGTTGTTAAAGTCATTAGAGGAAAATACACTTAATGTATTTTATAATAGTGAGTTTAATTATTGCCTCTTTGGTGACCTAATTTATCATTATATAAAGTACCTCATTTGTACTTTTTTTCTAATTGATGAATGAATCTTTTGATGCATTTGTTACAAAAAAATTTGTGGTAATTTTTCTCTCACCCATTCTTTTGATGCAATATTGGACGTTCAGATATCTTGGAGAATTACAACACACAATTGATCCTTAAAATATATAAATAGAGAGTCCATCCTCCATTCTCAATAAGTTTTTAATTAACAAGGAAGCATTATTTAAATAGACCTACAAAGTTTCAATTATACTCATCATCTATCATCCAAATATCTAGCTTGCAAGGGCTTACATTTATGTATTTCCCACATATCAGGCACAAGCCTTTTTAAAAATAAATCTAAGAGCATCACTCTTTTTGGCAAGGAGATTATATGAAAAGGTATAACAATTGTGTTTGCTTACTTGTTTTTTTATTTTCTTCTTATTCTTTCTCAATCTAAGGATGCACACTTAGGATAGTGATAGGATTTTCAATTGATTTGATTTCATACTAACCCAAAAATAAACTTTGTACTTGTGTGTTGTATATGGCATGCCTAGTGGGACTATCAACCCATAATCAAGTTTTAGGACATCTCATTAGCTTTTTAAGCTAAAATTTAGTAAAAATTTTGAGCTAATTACTCCTATTTTCCTTCAAATTTGTCAAAATTTCTATTTCCAATCTAATAGTAGAAAAGCTATGTTAATCGATATAAATTCTCTTGATAATAGTGATATAATTATTATAAATGGTCAACACACTTTCTATTTATCTATCTACTTTGTATAAATGGCAAAAACACACTGCACATTAGAGAAAATGCCTTTCTAACTATGTTTACAAGGATCGATGAAATTGTTCTACATAGTAGTGAAATTATGGTATATAGATATATAATTACATTTTTTAGGTTGGATGTGTGTTTTTGGTAGAATCAATAAAAATTTGGTTATAATCGATGGAAATGTTCTGCGTAATAGTGGTATCATGACTATTATTGGCAAATACTTTATTTACAGTTTTTGTTTCTTTATTTCTTGTAATAGTAAAATCATTATTCATAATATCGGAATTATAATTTGTAGTGGAAAATATGTTGTTTTTAGTATCATATTTTCTAACCTTAATGGTAAAAATGAAATTTTCTATTTTTTGTCTTTTGTTTTCTATAGAACAACAAAATTAACTGTAGAATGGCACAATCACTATGTAGAATGATAGAATCACTCTGAAAAATAATGAAAATGTAAACATAGACCTAAATCAATAAATGTTGAGAACTCATTCACTTACCAAATATCACATTTGACACTACTAACTTCTTTGTTTTAAATTTATGATTGTATAAGATGTGATTATTCAATCAAACATCTCTTAAACACTTGAATTTGGAGCCTAAAAAAAAGTGTTAGAGTTTGATTTTGTGTCTTTGTCTTTATTTTTGGTAGTTTGGTGTGTGTATGCTCTCTTCTTGCTTGATTTTAGGATCTTGGGTGATAAAAAACACTTAAATTATCTTTTCCCCTTCCCAAAGAGACATTATGTATGCTCTCCTCTTTCCCCTCGTGGGACCCTAAGGATCAAAAATAGATTATTATTTTATTTTTGGTTATGCAAGTTAGGCCTTGATAACCAACCATGAGTCCTTAAGGTGAAGTGAATGGTATTTTATCCCTTACCGTACGTACCAAACTCATGTTATGGTGGAGTGTATAAATTAGGAGGATTTGTTGAGATTAACCAAATGATTGTGTTTTGAGCATGGTCATAAATGTAAGGAGTTTATATCTAACACTAGTCTCCATAAAACACTCAAGGAATATTTTTTTATGACACTCCACTGAGATCTTACAATTAGAGTGGTCTTAAATGGATTAAACCCACTGGAAAATCCCATCATTATCCTTTTCCATAAATTTGGGCCCTAACATATCTCAAAGTATAGGGGATAAACCTAGATAAACCTATTTTTAGAAGATAAATGACTAAGAGGGGTTGAATTACTCTTCAAAAACTTTCTTTGTTAATCTTACTTAAGCAATCATGGATGATTTAAACAAGCATGTATATCTTTGCACATCAATCCACAAGAGCATGAAACACATGAACATAGTATATATGGGTCCTCAAGGGGAATAAAATCCAATAATGATTCAAATATACTACAGTCCTATAATATAAACACCAAATGTAATGAAACACCAACTCCACGTGGAGCGCCAACCCCAACTAGCTAAGCACCAACTCAGCTAGGCTTTAGCAAGAACCCACTTGTAAGGAGGCACCAACCCCATAGATGACTCAGTACCAATGCAACCACCTAATTACTTTGATCACATTAAAAAAACATTATTACTTATACAATATATTATGATCTTTTTTCTCATCTCTTTGCACACTTCTATCCCTCTCAAACTGGGCTCTAACCCTCTTCACTCAACTAGCCCTCTTCATGGCTTGATTATGTCTTATAACCTTGATCTTCATATGCAAAAATCCTATATGATATTAATGACATCCCTTTGATTTTTTATAGGACCTTATTCTACTTACAAATGTTTTATTTCATTTTCTTGTTCTTCACATTCTTAGCTCATGCAAATAGGCCTAATTAGCCTTGCTTTTATAGAAGTCAATTGCACATATCCTTCTTAGTTGGCCATACACTTTAAACCACTTAATTTGGCCATGTAATATGTCTTAACATATTATAATAACATTTTTAAAATATAATTTGATCACACATTGGTTGGTCATAGCTCAATTATCCCTTACTCCTCTTTTAGGCCTTATGGAGACCTAATAGGTCTTCTTAACAACATGTTACCCTTTGATATTCTTGGAACACTTTAAAATTTTAAAAATAAAAAGGAAACTTCATATTCCACTCTAATATACCTTATAAAAATTCAATTTATGTCCACAACACCTTTTAGGTCCAACCACCACTTGAACCCTTTTTCAAAACACTATATACAAAAGGATTGTGCATACATAGATAATCTATCTTGAACAACTGAAGCATAAACAAAATTTTGATGAATAAAAATGTAAAAATATCACATATTGATAAACCTCATTAACTTATGGTCATCACACACTTTATTATATTCTTAAATTCAAGGTATACAGGCTCAAACTCTTCTCTACAAGATGCTCACTTAAAACCACCAACTGATTTCAAAACATAGTCAAGAAAACATGAAATTCTAACACTTAATTTAACATAATAAAAGGATTTAAATGCATGAAAATTATATTATAACTTCATAAAAACAACCTCCATTAAAATAATTACAATTACTAATGAAAACTATTGGTCTTGCATACCAATTTGTTGACCTTCCCTCTCATAGACTCCACTCAGCCAGATAAGTCATTTTGGATTCAATGTTCCAAAATCTTACACTAACTTCCAAGATTTATAAAAACATGTATATATCATTCAAGTCCCAAAAAAATCATCATGCACTTTAATCCATCACTCTTTCATGAAAACACATCAAGAATCATCTTCTCACTTCTGCCTAGTTTTCTTACTATCTGCATCATTAGGTCTATTAGCAATGTGTTATCTTGGATCACCAAATTTTCAAAACTGATGGATATAACTTGTCTAAAAATATTAATTTAAATCAACTACAATTATCATAATTTGTCCTCCATATATTTATCAACTTTGACTTAGTTAACTCTGCCTGCAATAGCAAATCTTTAAGAAATAAGACCTTTCTTGTAGGGTTTGCTCACTCACCTACAAAACTAATCACACATATAAGTTCCTAAGAGATTTTAATACAGCCTAAAATCACTTATATATTCATACCAAACCATTATAATCACTTTATAATAATATCCTCAACATTGGTTCATTGTTAAGGTTCTTTGAGGGTTTAAACCATCTTCCAGTCTTAACGGTTATTAATAAAGCTTAGCTCCCAATTATATAAACCTAATTTTAAATTTTATCTATGACCCTTAATCATATACCATGAATATCTTAGGTACTCATGCATATGTTTCGCATGCAAACAATCACTTGAAATACCTTTTCAAGTAGACATCTCTTCATTATGTGCACTCGAGAGCCCTTACGACACTTTTTTAAACATTTTCTTGCAAACCATGACCTACATATTTATGATTATTCTCAAAACAACTTTACTCACATTTTTAAATGATCACCTGATCACTCGTCTTGGAAACTAATATTGATACCCTATTTGGCTAACATCTCTCTTGGTTTTCTAGGCCTTAACTTACAAGTCTCATTAGGCCTTGAAACTATCTTTCCAGCCACTGTCCAAGATCTTGTCACCTCATGTACATTCCATGAAATATCCTATCATGATTAAATACTATCAACCATTATTTATATATCTTTTCAACAGCTCATGATGCCTCATTAGGCCAAGCAGGGTTTTAAACAAGTCTAGTTGCAGACTTGGACTGAAGTACTTAACCTTGTAGGCTTCACCTTGAAACTATCATGTGTTACAATGCCTATTGTGTTTTATAAAATAACCTTATATACTCACTCTTATTTTTAGTTTCAAAAAAACATATTTGTGGCTCACTTGGAGCATCTTTAGAGATGCATATGTAGATTTTTATATCTGACCTTATAATCATTTTCAAATCCCTCAACACCTCATGCACAAACTCAAAAAACCTCTCTCATGCTCAAACATTATCAAGTATTCTTTAGATCATTCACATCTTTGTATCTCATTCATAGCATCTTCAAAATTGCTTACATAGATCTTCAGAGCTTATAAATTTTTATTTAGATCTCACTCATTTCATCATTCTCTATGTACATACCATTTCACAAGGTCTAGTCAAAGCTTTTAAATATAATTGACACTTGACATACTTACCTGTACTTACTCATACTGATCTCAATGATATTTCTCAAGTTGACATAAGAACATTCTTCAAGCATTACTCTCACATCACTTCTCTCATACAATAAGAAACACTCACTATGTTGGAAAAATAACTAATCATGCAAATCAAATATTACTTGACCATGCACCTTCACATGAAATTTTGACATCAACGATAACATTAATACTAAAACTCAATAATAAATGATAATGCTCAACACCTATTTATGCCTAGCTTAAGACCTTTGACTGCCAACAACACCCAATATAGTGAAAAAAACATTCTTGAAGATTACCAATCATATCTGGATGCTTAGTCAGGGTTGGGAAACCAACATATTCACTAATTTATGTGGGTAGATTGATATTTTGGTGATCACATTACACACTCATTTATTACTAAGCATAGGGCTTGTACTTGTATGCTTATTTTTTTGTTGCCAATACCTATGTTGTATGTTATCCCATATACCTCAAATGTGTCTAAATTTTCTAAGTCCAACCTTGTCACATTCAGTTATGGTAGATTACTCTGCTTGAAATCAATACTCATTATATCCAATAATAATGTTATGTTGTATATATTATACTATTACTCTATCCAAATTGAACCATGTTCAAAATCTAATCAAGTCCATTTTGACCAATATCCAATTTCAAATCAATTATTCAAATCTAGTCTACTTTTTCCAAATAAAGTCAAATTGGGTCAACCCTTTTGAATTCAACCTTCCAACATTGAGTCAAAGTCAAACTATTTCAAAATCAACTCTTGAAGTAAAAAAATTCAAATTCAAAGGTCAACGTGAATAAAATTAGAGTCAAAATTTTTCAAAGTCAAATTAAGTTAAAAATGTCAAAGTCAACTCTATAAGTTAAACAAATTCAAATTAAAGGTTAACTTGAATCAAATCAAAGTCAAAAAAATCAAATCCAAACTTCAAAGTTAAGTTAAAACAAACTCTTTCAAAGTTAAACATTAGAGAAAATGAATTCTTGACTATGTTTACAAGGATCAAATAAATCACTCTATATAGTAGTGAAATTATGGTATATAGTCATGGAATTGAATTTCTCAGGTTGGTTGTGTGTTTTTGTCAGAATTAACAAAAACATGGTTACAATCGGTGGAAATGATTTGCATAATAGTGGTACCATGACTATTATTAATAAAAACATTATTTTATGTTTTTTGTTTCTTTATTTATTAAAATATAAAAATCATTAATTGTAATATTGGAATTTTAATTTGCAATGACAAAGATTTTGTTTATAGTAGAATATTTTTTAACCTTAATGGTGGAAATGCAATTTTATATTTTTTGTCTTATATTTTCTATAGAACAACAAAATTGACATGTAGAATGGAAGAATCACTTTACAAAATGATGGAAACATAAACAGAGACCTAGATCATCAAATTTTGAGACCTCATTCACTTTCCAAAGATCACATTTGAGACTATGAACTTGTTTGCTATAGATTTATCCTTGTCTAAGGCATGATTATTCAACCAAAATTCTCATTAACACTTGAACTTGGTGTTTAAATTAAACGTGTTTGAGTTTTATTTTGTGTTTGTGTATTTATTTATAGTAGCTTGACATGTGTGTGCTCTCCCCTTGCCTGATTCTAAGATCTTAGGAGATAAAACACTTAAGGAATCTTTTCCCAGTCATAAAGGGACAATGTGGATGTTCTCCTCTTTCCCCTCATGGTACCTTGAGGATCAGAAATAGATTATATTTTTTTTATTTTTTGGCTATGTAAGTTGGACGTTGATTACCATCCACAAGTCCTTAGGGCACAGATATTGTAATTTCAGCCTTAGCTTATATACCAACCCCATATTGCAATGGAGTATATAAATTGGGAGGATTTGTCAATATTAACCAAGTGGTTGTGTGTTTTGAGCACATTCATGAATTTAAGGAGTTTATCTTTGATGCCAAGCTTTAAATAACACTCTCGAGGAATAATTTTTGACAACACTCCACTAAGGTTTATAGTTGGAGTGGCCACAAAGGGACTAAAACCACTAATGAATCCCATTAGTATCCTCTTCCATATACTTTGGTCCCAACATATCATAAGTCTATAGGGGGCACACCTAAATAAACATGTTTATGCTTAGCTTAAGACCTTTGACCACAAACGACACCTAGTGTAGAGAAAATAACATTCCTAAATATTGCCAATCACATATGAATTCTTAGTGAGGGTTTGGAGACTAACCTATTCACTAATTTTCAAGAGTAGATTGATGGGTTGGTGGTTGCATTTTACACCCATTTATTACTAAGCACAGGGCTTGTACTTGTGTGCTTATTTATTTATTTTCAATACCCATGTTGTGTGTTATCCCATATACCTCAAACATGTCTAAATTTTCTAAGTCCAACCTTAGCACATCCAATTATAATGTTGCACATTAATATGCCTCAAACCAAGACTCATTATATCCAATAGTAATGTTATGTTATCTACATTATGTTGTTACACTATCCAAATTAAACCATGTCCAAAATCCAATCAAGTTCATAGTTGCTTAGTACATGTGTGAAGGATATATTTAGGCTCTAGAATGATTTATCCTTATTCATCTAATTGAAGTAACTCAATTTGAGTGGAAAATCTGTGTCTAATTAATTTCTTCAAACAAGATACATGGAATACTAGATGTATACAAGTGGATAGAAGCAATTCTAGTTTATAAGCCACACTATCACTTTTTTGAAAGATTTGATAAGAGCCATAATTATTATATGATAACTTGTTGTCCTTTTTTTTTTGCTTCAGAGACATCTTATTATATGGTTACAATGTCATAAAAACCCAATCACCTATGATGAAATTCTACTCACTGTGGTTTTGATCTACTTGTTGTTTCATTCTATTTTGGGCCATTGCTAAATTCTCTCACAAATTAACTAACACCTCTTGTTGATGGTGAATGTGTTACTGAATAGCTCAAACCGTAGGATGCACTATCAAAGATGAAGTGATGGATGGGGACTGATACCCATATAATGACACAAAGGGAGACATATTAGAAGAAGTGTGAAAAGAAGTGTTAGGTTGCCATTCAGTAAGTGGTAGCCAATGAACCCATTTGTCCTATTTGTCAAAAATAAAACAATGAAGATACCCTTCTAGACATTTTTTGACTACCTCTATTTTTCCATTAGATTAAGGATGATAAGACAAGCTATTAGCCAACTGGGTGCCCAAACATGCAAATAATTCAGTCAAAAATTATTATTAAAAATGGGATCTCAATCACTTATAATGATATTTGGAGTTTTATGTAATTTCTAAACTATATTGAGAAAAACAGAAGCTATTGTATTGGTAATATATGGTTGTGATAAGGAAAAAATAAGCATACTTGGTGAGTCTATCCAAAACTACCATGATAAAAAAAATTACCCTCAAATCGTGGTAACCATGTAATGAAATCCATGGAAACCTCCTCCCAACATTGGCTAGGGATGGATAAAAGCTATAAAATACCTAGGATCTTAATGGTTTCACCTTTATTTTAATGACATACCATGCATTTATCCACTTATTTTTGGGCATCCCCCTTGATTCCTTCTCAAAATAAATATCACTTGATTATATGATATGTTTTCAAAAATCTAAAATAACCTCCAAGTGGAGAGGCATGATGTTCTTTAATAATTCTATGTTTGAGGAGAGAATGCTTACATATGCATACTATATCTTTAAACCATAATGTATTCCCCTTAGATGTAATGTTTTTAGATTAATCAGAACCCTATTAGATATTTTGAGTCAAATCCTTGGTAACACTATCATTCCCATTCAGATCTTGATTCCTCTAGCCAATCTACCTATCACATGGTCATGGTGCATAATAATGCCTTAATTGATTCATCCCATTAGGAGAGGTGATTTACCACCACATTCTCCTTTCCTTTCTTAAACACTATTTTAAAATCATATAATAACATTTTATTCACCCATTTTTGTTTTTCTTTAGGTAACAATCTTTGCTCAAAAAAATATTTGAGGCTATCATGATCAGTATTTACCTAAAAGTGGAACCTATCAAATAAGATCTCCATTATTTCAATGCATATCAAATAGCCATCATCTCTTTCTCATAGATTGGTTTGAGCTTTTTTCCCCTTCATTTGGTGACTTTAAAATTCTATTGGTCTACCTTCTTGTATGAGTACATCCCCCATGCCATATCCTGATGCATCACACTCCACAACAAACATTTTTGAAAAATTAAGAGTAGTTAAAACTGAAGTTGTGCACATAGCCATTTTCAACTATTCAAATGGCTTGGTAGCTGAATCAGTCCAATGGAAGGAGTCTTTACTCAACAAAGAGGTGAGTGAGTCTACAATGCTACCATAATTTTTGACAAACCTGTGGTAGTAACCAGTTAGCCCCAAAAATACTTGAAGGTTTTTAAGGGTCTAGGAAACATACCACCTCATCATCAATTGGATTTTTTTAGGATAAAATTTCACTCCATGTGAAATAATATGACCCAATTACTCCATCTCTTAGACACCAAAATCACATTTAGAAGGTTTTGCATAAATTTTATTTTGTTTTAAAACTAAAAGTTCCTATTTCACATACTTCAAATGGTCTTGCCAATTTTTATTGTAGATGAGGATATCATTAAAAACACTAATTTATAAACTTTCTCAAAAATGACCTAAAAATAGTATTCATCAAACTCTAAAATGTAAATGGTGCATTTATGAGGCCAAAAGGCATGACCATAAATTCATAATGGCCTTCATGAGTTTTGAAAGATATTTAATCTATGTCCTCACCATAGATGTGAATCTAATGATACTCAAAGCAAAGTTCTAACTTGGTAAAATAAACAACACCATGAAATTCATCTAGCAATTCATCAATTATTTGAATTGGAAACTTATCTTTGATGGTGTACTTATTGAGTTCTATATAATCTAGGCACATCCTCCAACTATCATCCTTATTCCACACCATGACCACCATGAAGGAATATTCACTTTGACTATGTCAAATGATTCCTTCCTCCAACATCTCATGTAACATATTTTAAATTTCACTCTTATGGGCATATGGATACTTGTAGGGTTTGATGTTGGGTGGTGTACTTCTTAGAATGAGACTAATAGCATGATCATGAGAATGACTAGGATGAAGTCCTTATGACATGTCACCAAAAATAATATAATAGTCATCTAACGCCCTTTAAAAATTAGTATGTGTAGACTCCTTGGTTGGTTGAACATCTATGGAAAATAATCATGCCACAAATCTTTTTACACATTTTTTGAGAATCT
This sequence comes from Torreya grandis, assembly GCA_037957365.1. NCBI lineage: Eukaryota > Viridiplantae > Streptophyta > Pinopsida > Cupressales > Taxaceae > Torreya > Torreya grandis. Next base: position 2,578,667 of record JARHVA010001707.1, on the reverse strand, counting down.
TTATCATTTGATGTGAACTAGCTAGTTGTGGAGATTTAGCTCATAATCCATATAGGTCAAAGGTCCTACCTTCTAAATTGAACTTCATGAATAATTATTGTAAATTCATCTCAATAATGCCTAAAGTGGTGAGCCACTTCACTCCCAAAATAATGTTAGCTCTTCTCAAGGGAATAGATAACATAAGATAATCTAAAAATTAGTCTCCCATAGCAAGCTTAATGTTATGGCATTTTCTAGAATAGTTGACTATACCACCATCTACAAACATGACCTAAAATTTTGGGGTTGGATAAATTAAATAGTTTAAATGAGTAGACAACTTACTATACATGAATTTATGTGTACTCCCATAGTCAATTAACATAGTCACCTTCTATTTATTCAAGAAACCCACTACCTTAAGAGTTTGAGGAGTACTAATGCCTAAAACTGCAAGATAGTAAATAGTAGGTTGAGAATATTTAAATTCATCCTCAAGTTCTTTTGAACCTACCCCTAAAGCCTCATTATCTTCTTCCTCCTCATTGGCACCTTAAATGTAAAACAACTTACTTTTATCACATTGATGTCTTTTGCTCCATTTTATATTTCATTCATTCAAAACAAAAAAAAATTGCATGATTTTATTCAACTTGATGAAGTTTCAATCTATTATTCTTTGGAAATGATGGTTTTGGGAAGGTGTGTTCATGTACAATAGTGAAATGTCTTAGTTTGATAAAATATTTTTCCTTAGCTAGATGTGCCCTTAGTATGGCTTCAAATGCATTACTAGGATGAAACATGTGAACCTCTAATTGGATGCTATATTTGAGGCCACCCAAAAATAGGTCAATCAAATTTTATTTATTGATGTCTGACACATGTAAGGAGAGATCCTATAATTGATGAATGTAATCCTTTACTGTCCAAGTTTGGCATAACTTGGCAAGTTGGTTGAAGTAGTTTTTTGGGGCATTATTGTGATAGTGGAGTTACATTTTTTTCATAAAATATAGACCATGTAAAAATGATACCTTTTTTTTCCTTTTGATCACATAACCAATGATACTAAATAAACTACTCAGGTTCTAGATATAGAGAGTCTATGACCACCTTTTGTTAATAGGGAGTCTGATGTAGATCAAATAAATTTTCAATTTGAGTAATCCATGTGAGTGGATCATTACCATAAAACTTTCATAGGTCCAATTTTGTAAATAATAGATTCATAACATGGTTGTCATTGAGATTGTTTGGAGGAGAAAATCCAATCTAACATGGTGGAGGGTTATTTTACAATTGTTGAGTTGAAAAGTTGGCCAATTGCCTAGTGATTTGTTGTAATTGATCCTAAAATCTATTTAAGTGCCCTATTAGCCTTATGAGGTCCCCTTTAACTACATCAAGATCATTTTTATACACCAATCACTATAACTCTAACTTAAGTTATTGAACTACCTCTAAAATACTTGGATCAGAATTTTCTAACTCCATGTCATCTTTGTGAGGAGTTTTAGGCATTTCTTTCCCTTTCCCACAACCAAAAGTGTTAGTCAATACCATGTATATACCCTGGAGGGTTTTCACCCAAAAAATGTATCAATAAATGATACCATTATGATCACCTTGATAAGACAAATCCAATGACTAATAATGTGCACAAGGGTGAAAAAAATTGGCCATAAAAAGTGTACTAATAGAATATACCATTATTATTATCTCACAAAGATGAATCCAATGATTGATAATTTACACATGATAAAAAAGCCTCATGAATAAAGCTATGGTGATGAAAAATTCAATTCCTCTTGGATCAAAAGTTATGTTTTTTTGGCCTTCTAGTGCTCAGGATGACAGATCTCAAAAAAACTACATCACAAAAACATGACCAAATTGAAGCTCTGATACCACTTGTAGTGAAATTACTTAGATTATTTACAAAATTATAATTATATATCACATAATTAATAGTAAAATAAATATATCCACAATAACAATTTCTAAAAAAGCATAATACATGAATATTATGACTAAGCCACTTTGAGGGGGTAACCTCCACATCAATACAATAAGAACAAAAATCACAATATAATGATAAAATAACTAACCACTACGTCCTATATATACTCTAATCATCCAAGGTTATTCCATAGGCTAACCATAACAAGAACATAGAGTTATGCAACTAGATAATATGAAGATGTGTAAGGTACAATTTGGCCACACATATCCCTAGATGAACTATAGGTTAAGGGTGTAGCATCCAAGGCGTACTTAAATGCTAAAGTTTATTTTAAAAGATTAAATTTGTCCAAGTAGCATCCTAAAATTAAAATATTAAGCAAACTTATTCAAACATCGAAGATTGGTGAAAAAATCAAGAACAAACACAAAAGCATCTGATTTCTCAAAAATGCCTAAATAGGGATTAAAGATTAACTCAAATTTGATTCCTAAATCTAACTGTTAACCCAAGTTGAGTTAAAAAATATAACACCCATCCTTATCCAAATTTGACATCTAATTTTAATCCATTTAACAACTAATCCAATCTTAATTTTAAAAATAAATGAAGATCATATATATGCCTAAATACACCAAAAGTGGGGATTTATACAACCCTACCTTTGATGATGATTGGAGTTAAAATCCACTTATCCAAAATGTTTATTATCAAATAAAAATTAGGGTATATCAGCAATAATATGATTATAAACCACCCCAATCAATGCCAATATTGGAATCAACTACCAAGAAAATTGATCTCTAAAGAGCCCATTTAAACAATAACTCTTTGAACATAAGGATGATTTCCCTTTGTGATTTCTATAACTAGGGGGAAAATTTTATGTAATATATCCCTTATAAAATTTATTTTTCACCCATATGATGAAGTTTTTCAAGGCCACCAACAATTCAAGGCCTCTTCTAGCCAAGCCAAAAATTAAGACCAAGCCAACATGGAAAAACCAGAGCCCTCTAGAAAAGGAAAAGAAGTTAATGTAGAACCACCACCTCTTGATACCAATCAATTAGTGATCAATAAATTGTAAAATGTGACCCAAATAAATACTACTCTAAACTTTACTTTTCATTCCACTCAATCCCATTACCAAAAACATGTCTTGTCCAAATCAACCCAATCCAATCAACAACAATAAATCCCACCCAAATCATCTAATCAACAACAACAAGTCTAGTCCAACCAAAAGAACAATAAATGTTTTCTAGCCAAAAAAAATCATCTATTCATCAAATTTACCCTATTTAATAGAAAAATCCTCTTGTCTAATAATAAATCCCCACGAAACCTAGCGACAAAGTATTTATCCCGTTTAAATCAAGCTTTAATCCTCTTACCTAGTCTAATCCACCTTTCTAATCCCAAAAACATGTATCACATTCATCCCAAACCCCACTTTTATCTCAATAATGGCAAGAGATGAAGTATGATATTCAAATATTACAAATGGAAAATAAAATTACAAAATTTGACTTTGAATAGATATGTCCTTACCCATTTGATACCAGCATTCTACAAGTCCCTTTCCCACCACTTTTTGAGGATCTCAAGTTTGATAAATACAAATGGAAATGGGACCCAAAATAACATATTAAATAATTATTTTTGGATTATCAATAAGTGGCATATATACACATCTATTTACTTCACTTATTTCCCCACAGTTTGGGTGGCTAAGCATTAAAATGGTTCTTTCACTTACCCAAAATATCAACTACAACATTTGATGTTTGTCTCAATAGTTTGTCAAACATTTATATTATAATTTGGATCAGAAATTAACCATAGTTTACTTATGAAATACCAAACAACAAAGTGGGGAAACCTTTGTCACCTTTTTATACATATGGAGAGGCCTCGTCTCCAAGTTCCCCATTCTCTCCCTAAGAAATAAGTAGCCAAGACTTTCATAGTTAATTTGGATGAAAATATGGAACTTAATTTAAGACCACATTATGTTAATACCTTTTATGAGATCATTTTTAAATGTGTGTATATCCAAAAGGCTTTTATTGAAAGAGGGATACAAAAAAAATCTCAAACTTAGGCTCAAGAAAATACCCCATCAAAAAATCCTAAGGTGTTTAACAAGAACAATAATGAAGTAGTTTACAGTGTAACTAAGGAAAGGTATGTGAATATGTTTCAACCACCATATATAAAAAATCTCCATCCACACAACCAATCACACTCCAAATACCACCACCTAGGACACACTATCAGCAATTAAAATTCACCTCTCTTGATAAACATAGAGAAGTTGTGTTCCAAAAACTTATACTAGAAAATATGGTTACATGGCCTATTATAAAACCTTTTTAATAATTTCAAATAAATACCACATGGTATATATATAATGATTATTTTTATTGTCATTGCATCAAATTTCATGCTACACACCTTTGTATTCAACTTAGACATTATATACAAGACTTGCTTTAGCAGGGAGAAATTGAGATTGACAATGATGCCTCATCCTCCAAAAAAAATATGGGTATATTTAAGGACCCATTTCCAAGGCATAGACATAAAAATAGTTAGGCCAATCAAAACAATCATCAATAAAATCATCATAATTTAATTAATCATCATCAATAGCAATAACAAGTTCCTAATTAGGGTCAACATTCATAAGCTAATCACGTAGATTATCGTAACACCCAACACAATTATGAAAATGGTGTATGCAACATTAATAATAATCATTTCGTTTATGTATTCACATAATAACACATACTAAACTATGCATTTGACTCCCTTAGGTTTCACTGAGGCAGCAAACATAATGGATGGTCTAGGGGTTTGGTTGGTTATTCAATGGAATGGGATTTGGGATATGTGGTGGCAATGGATTCTTTTGGTGGAACCAAAATAATTAAATAACAAATTGTTTCTCATTTAGAGTGTAAATTTGTGTCAAAATAGATGTCCAAGTTCTTTCAGTAACTAATATTGTAAGAAGGTGAAGCTCTTGGTCAATACTAGGATAGGGAAATCGGGAAAGATCAGGTTAAACGACTTGTGAAAAAAGGTGTACTCTATTGGGTTGACTCTTCTTGGTCAATGTCATCCATTGGGTGTGAATTATATAGGATGAGGTGAAAATCAAGAATAAAAGGATATGAGGATGGGAAGCTAGGCTTGGATGATGATGTACTAACATCCCTTATTCTTTGGGAGGATAATGATAAGTGGATCAGTAATACATTCTTGTTCATCTAAAGTGGATAAGGATTCTACAATGAGATGAGGAATGGGAGAGAGTGAAATAACTCACATCTTAACATAGTGATAATATAAAATTTTGCCATAATGGTAGGACCAATTTCTCTAACTCTAGGGAATAGACCATATCAAATAAAACCTGGTGTCTCAAGAAGGGTCATCCAAAGGAGGTTAGGTAGAAACTAAGGAAAAGTGTATGAGTTTATTCAGTCAATGGCTTGTAAATGTGTGTTTTCTATAATATTGAAGCAATAATTTGTAATGTGTGCTTGTACAGATAGAAAAGGCTTTATATAGGATGCTTTTACAAATGGACAAGGCTTGGATGAAATGTGTTTGTTTTCATGTGTTGGCAAGGCTAATTGACACTATTTTTGTTAAGTTTTTATTATTTTTGGCCTTTTTTGGTTATATGGAAATAATTACATTGTTTTCTAAAAATTGAATTATAAAAGTAAATAAATAATGAAGCTAAAAGCAAACAAAAGCAAAACTATTTTTTTAAATCTTTTTCCAAGGTTTATAATGCATGCAAGGCAAAAGCGAAGAAAACTATGTTATTGTGCAAGATGCAAAAATTTTCTAGATGACAATTTTTTTGTTTGTTTTTAGTTGTTTTGTATGAGGTGGACTATGTATGTAAGTTTACCTAGATGTGAAAATAATGGAACATGAAATATAATCTAAAAAATAAATAACACAACACTTTCTTTAGATTTTCTTTGTTCACTAACAAACTAGACTAGCTTTTTAACTTCTCTAATTTTATAAAAACAAACTTTTCTAAATGAATGGATGAAATGGAAACAAGAAATACAAGTTCTGATTTTATATTTTAAAGAGGAAAACAATAATATTGTTAACTCTCCAAAAGCAAATAAAATCAGCAACATACTACCCTCATGAATGCACCTATGACTATCTAGGTGATTTTTTATAATGTAACAAACTTTTTTAGATCTTGGAAAGGAAAAATTGTCTTGGTTGGAAATAGCTTAAAGATTTACTAAGGCATTTCCTAGGATGATTGATGGAATTTATTGATAATTGGATGAAAACTAATCTATTAGAATGTAAACATGAATCAAAGCTAACTATATTTTTGTAGCAAAGACAAATGAAAAGAAACATATCTCTTTTCCTATCAAATTTTCTCTTTTTATGAACATATAAACTAATCTATCAAAACAAAAACTACAATAAATCTAATCTAATAAAGAAACAAATGTTATAAACTAAAGAGAAATCCAACCTAACCAAAGACATAGATCAAATAAAGTACATGTGATGTATTTGATAAGAGAATCCTCAATATGATATCTCTTTATGCTCTTTTATAAATTATATAAATTCTATAGATGGAGGATGCATAAGATCTAGAACAAAATAGGGGAAAAGAAGAGATAAACTACAAATGGAAAGTAGTTGACTGAGGTCAGCTAAAGTCCTATCTTGGAAAGTCTAAGTTGATTATACTAACAACACTTATTCACTTTTAGTAATGTTTTCAAATCAAAAATAATAGATGCTAAATATTTAGGCAATTATAGCAAGACTGTCGCAACAAATATTTTACAATAGTAACTTCTAATGATAATTTTCAGATCTGAAATTAAAGCAAAATTGACCTTCTTGTAGAAAGAGTTGAGAGCTTACATGGGCGAGTTAAACTATTTCCAACAATGAATTTAAATTAATAATAAATGAAGAAGATCAAAAATAGAAGATGGAGTGAGTTAGACCTAATTGGAGGAGAACAAAAGGTGATAAAAATAAGAAATGTGACACTAGTAATGCAAAACACATCAAAATTGGAGTCACATGAGCTAATTTTGGAAGATGCTTGAACTGTGACAAAACCACCACCTTATGTAGATGAAAATTTTAAAACCATTACTTAGAATGATGAAATTATTACTATAAATTACAAAATTGTTGCTTGGTATTTGAACCATCGTCTAAGTTACAAAATTGTAGCAGTGGTTTGGTAATAGAAGGGCTAGTTTTGTAAAAAAAAGGGGAAAGTTTCATTACCTAGAGTGGTGGTTATATCACACATGGTTAGTTTTTGAAATAATTTTAAATAATATATGAAATCTAAAACCAAATAGACTAAAGGTGATTTAACATAAGAGGTGGTTTTCTAACAAAAGGGGGTAGTTTCATTACTAGAGCCATAGTTTTGTCACATATGGTTAGTTTTTTAAACAAAGTGAAGAAGTTATGAAATCCAAAACCAATGAGACCAAATGGGGTTAAGAGAATATTAATATGGAAGAGGGAGGGGGAATAGATAGAGAGTTCCCTATGAATCATGAAATAAGATGTCATTGCATCATAAAATTTATATCAAAAGTGTCAAACCATGTAATTTTTTGGTACATATAATTTCCATCAAAAATAATCTGCATCATTCATTTAACACCAAAAAATGTGATAACTTCATTATCCAATGACTTTACCCATCACATCCTTTTGACCTTACTCAGGCTTGAAGTTGTGTTATTACCACTTGATGCCCAAATATTACAATTCAAGGTCCTTATACATCGAAGTCCAAAAATCAAACTCAAGGTTCTTCATATTCTAAATCCAAACCATCAACTTCATCTATTGAGAATCCATATGACCTTCTTGAAAAATTGGATAAAACTCCAATGTAAATATCATTTTTGGACCTCTTGTGAACATCTAAAGTTCATAAGGACATTTTTCATAAACTTCTTTAGTACTCCAAATTCCCCAATGATATTGATCCATCACAATTCTAAGTAATCCTCAAACATTTGTCCTCAAGTTAGCATATCAGTTTTGATCAGAGTGACATGTCACTATCATGTCCTTCACACAAAAATCCCCTTTACATTTAGCCATCATTGTCTAATATAAGGTTAAGTAGGTGATCATAGATAATGGCTCAGGTTTGAACATTTTCACAATCAAGTTGGAAAGGCACCTAAGATATTCACAAGAATATTTGTAGGCTAAAACTATCACAATCAAATGGTATGATAATGTAGAACAAGAATTAGTTGGCACCATTAATTTACCCCTCCTTATTGGCATGTCACCCATCATGCCATTGATTTATAACTATTTTATAATCATATACTTGAGCATACATGCATCCATGATATGTGCATAATCCCATCCACATTACATTAGTGTCTCAAGTTCCCACATTTGGTCATGAAAGTTATCGTTCCAGGATATCTACAACCTAACCAATATTTCAATAATTGGGATGCCAAAAATAGTACCAATTATTGTCTTAGAAGAGAGTGTGTACTAAAAAATGATAATAATATGGTACCTTATTCTCTTAAGTCTTATTATATTGATCTTAATATCCTTGTGTCCTCATCCAAAGTTCCTCTTCATCCAAAATCATCATCCCATTTCACTATCAAAGATAAAGGTTGTGGAGAGTATCTAATTAGTGATTATTTTCACATTTCTAAACCCCCTAAATCACCTAAATCCCATGGTATGCGCAATATGGAGTGGTGTATAAACATTTATTCTTATCAAAATGGGACTCTATATTTTACAAAAAATGATCTTTTGGATCATGAGCAGGTCGGTAGTTTGGGGGATTCCAGTTATATAATGATAAATTTACTTCATGTTATCAAAATAACAAATACCATATCTCTAATAAAATCATGGAGCATTTATATTATAAATTAAAATTATTGGAGGGAAACATAAGGGCATTCTTGAACCTATACCCCTGAGTAAACAAAAAGGAATTATAGGTATTGGATACAAATTCCCTGGGGGTAACCCCTTATATCATAAAAGTGACAAAATTGTGACATCTAATGATAATTTTACTGGTAGTGATGTAAACTCCTATTACTTCATATATGATGAGCTTACCGATATAAACCTATTTAACATCAATGTTGTCCTTACCATCAACCTTAACCTTAATCATCCTAAACTCATCAAATAAGACTAATATGATTACATGAATTCCAAAACAATAAGGTTATTTTAAAATTGTTTGGACTTAGAGATGTTTTTTTACTTGTGGAACATAAATGAGGATTTGATATTAGTTTGTACCATGTTGAGTACTTTAGATAACAAGTGGATTTCCTCTATCATAAAAATAAATTAAATCAAAAATTAATGTTCTCTAGCGAAAACCTCTCTGAGGAACTATTGGACAATGGAAAATGTAAAAATAAAGACATGTTCATTGGTGAAAACATTTATAACATGTCAATGGATGGGTATGTCCACTCTCTCTGTAAATAATCACAAAGTCCTATAAGTTCCCACACCTAAATAAAACATTACTCATATTAAAAATCTCCAACTAACAAAAATATTTCAACCATTAAACAAATTATATTCATAAACCAAATGTAAAATAATCAAATACACCATTGAAATATATAAATATGAGGATATTTATCATTAAACAAAGCATATATCTCTTCTCAATAATTCCATCATTACAAGTATGTTCCAAATTCACATGCTGTTTAATATAACATAACATAAATATCAATAGCTAGACAACATGATATCCCATTACTATTGTCAAAAATACTATCACATCTTAGCATTTGGTGTTAAAAATAATATATTTTCACTTGGAATCACCTTACTATCATCAAAAACTTAAACTATCACATAAGGGGAGAGTTTATAAACTAGGCCACCTTCATGTGGATAAAATAAAATGTGTTCTCCACATATTATACAACAACCTTATATAAATAATAATGTTAATTGATTTTTAATGATTGTATTTAACTAAAAAGATGTCTATGGTTATGACACATTGATTTTAGTTTATCTCAAAATCTATTAAGATAATGGTTTATCTTTACTAATACATACCCATATACTTGGTCTATTAACCTGGACTAATGCTCCTCTTCTCATGTTCTGTGATATTCACAACCTCCTGCTTATTCATTTCACCCCTTTTTTCTTTCCAACCATTATGTTATCATTGACACATTCCAATATATTTCAATCCTCCTCTAAGTGATCCTAAATTTCTTGGTACATTTTTTTAACCTCATCCTTACATGCCTCTTAACTGATAGTTCACTATTAGAATTTTTCAAAACTTGGGTCTCATATAATTTATTTTATCTCACACCCCCAAAATTTTCATTGAATTTTAACTTAAAATATATCATAATTTTTTAAAAAATAGGCTAGGTTAGTTTTAAGTGATGTTATGGGTTTCAAGGTCGCACTGAACATGCCAAAATGTATACACACATTCAATATTTGAGTTAGCACAAAATTAAATTGTTAGATATTCAAACAAAATCACAAATGATAATGATAAATAAATAAATTATTTTTATACCTAATATTGATCAAACAAGGCAATAACTTCATTTAACGCAAGTGTAATTACTCCTCTTGATGTATAATTTGTTATGGATGTAATTGGGGTGTAACTGATATACTTTTTGGATAGCATGTGGACAAACTAGAACTGTAACCCCTTAAAAAATGGACACTTTACAATATTAGATTCTTGATTGATGATGGGATTGATCTCAATATTTGGTAGAGCTTCACTGCATTTGGGAGATATTTTCGAATGAGATGGGGAACCCTTCATCCAATGGATCAAATAATTCATGTGTGTGTGTGTGTGTGTGTGTGTGTGTGTGTGTGTGTGTGTGTGTGTGTGTGTGTGTGTGTGTGTGTCTGTGTGTGTGTGTGTGTGTGTGTGTGTCTGTGTGTGTCTGTGTGTGTGTTTGTGTGTGTGTGTGTTTGTGTTTGTGTGTGTGTGTGTGTGTGTGCGTGCGTGTGTGTTTGTGTGTGTGTGTGTGTGTGTGTGTGTGTGTGTGTGTGTGTGTGTGTGTGTGTGTGTGTGTGTGTGTGTGTGTGTGTGTGTGTGTGTGTGTGTGTGTGTGTGTGTGTGTGTGTGTGTGTGTGTGTGTGTGTGAGAGAGAGAGATATTGATTTGATCCATTGGATGAAGATCAAGATGAACAGTAAAGGATGAGTCAAAATGGGAGGATAAGAAATCAATAAGGGAAGTTGGAAAAGGTGTAAGGCCTCTCATTTATTAAGAATGAGATTATTACATTCCTTGAGAGAGAATATATTTCCTTGGGATTGAGTAATGAATTAAAAAAATCATTTTATGAGGGAGTGTGAATATTTCCTTGGGATTTTAGGATGATGATGTCATGATATGAGGAATAACATATTTTTTAATATTTTATAAAATATGAATTTTAAAAAAGTTATGGAATTTCTCATTAAAATAAGGTTAGTTAATTATATTTATTAATTAATTAATGAATATAGATGTGCATTTTTTTTGGATTGAAGTTATTTGAGAAAGAAATGATCAAGGGGGATGAATAGTGAATTGTCTAGAGATGTTAGTGCAAAATTAGTAGATAGATAAAATTGACATGAAGTGTCCAATTTTAGGTGTCTCAAGTTTTATCCAATAAATTGTCCCATAAATGAATATGATTTATGATTAAATAAGGTGACACTCACATAATATTATTTCAACAACACAAACAAGGGAAGAGAGATAGGTGGACTATTTGGAGGTATCAGTGTATAAGAAATGATAATACTCCAAAGAGAGGATAAGAAATAGGAAGAGGGTGAATGTGGGAACTAACTCTCATAAAGGAAGCAATTTTTATAGAGTGGTGATAATATAAGAGAAAAGGGTGAATAAGAGAAAGGATAAGGAATGTACAAGGACCTTTTTATGGAGGTGGATAAAAATAGGTGGGCATATATGAACATGTAGGAAAGGTAGGCATATAACCATTGAAGATGAAATTGGGTTCCAACCCATAAGAGAAGAGATGAGGAAGGAGTGTATGAGTGAATTTTTATGGTACTAAACAGGGGTAATAAGTGTTTATATTGCTTGAAAAAGGAAAAAAAATACAAATGAACATAAACCCATTAGAGGGAGAAATAAAATGAAGAAGATAAGGATGAGAAGTATCAGAGCTAGGTGGAGAAGGATAGTATATGACCCAATGAGGTTATGGAGGGGAAATCATAAAGTAAGGATGATTAGTTAATACACTAGGTGAGGGGAACATCATGGCTTGGGAAACTAGCATAAATGGTGATTCTACCACCCAACCCTACTTATAAGCAAGGGCTTAATTTTTTTATTACCTTGATAGTGTGATGTAGGAGCATTCCAAGAAAATAAATAATCTTACATGACATAAAAAAAATTGTCCTTTTGGATAAATTTCATAGAAGGCTAATTAACATGGAGGTACTATCCTTGGAGTATGAAAGTGATACATTTTCATAGATAGTGGAGAATGGGGAAATAGAAAGTGTTGCTCAGAAGAATTTACATAAATAACATGTGAAGGAATTAGGAATTCAATATATAAGGGCATTACCACTGAGATATAGTGAGCTAAATGTAACTTATACCTACATTATTGAGGTGTAAAGGGGGACAATTATGATAAAAATTGGGTATACGATGGTGCAAGGAGTGGGATCACACAGGAGCACCTAAAGCATTGGATCATAGAAAAATTATTATAATCACTAGAACTAAGATATTATAAGATATTTATATGGTCAAATTGTTATAAAAATAGACACCTATCCCATTTTTAGGTTGAACAAATATTATATCTATTGTGGTGGAAAAGGATAGTGAGATCTACTAGCCCATATAAGATTTGATCACTATCAGAAACACATGCATCAAGGTCTGTAAGGACTAAGGTTACCCTAAAGTATGCCTCTAGTTTAAAATTATCCATTTTATTTTTGTAAATGGTATTAATTAAATGACAAATACTATAAAATGGATAACTAAGTCAGCATTTAGAAAAAGGCAAAGTCCAAATGTAGAAACTCTATTGAATTACAAATTTAGAGACATAGGAAAACCAAAGATTTAGGGCATATGGATTGAGTGTATAGAGAGAGAGAGGATTAATCCATTATTTTAAATGGGTTATATACCCCATTGTGTAAGTTGGAAGCTAATAATATATTGTAAACTTTGAGTTATTAATGAAATGTTTTTTCTTGTTATTCATTGTGTCTCTATTGGATGTGAGGTTAAAGGCATCACTTTTTTGGTAAACCAAACCTTGGTTACATCACCATGAAGCATATCATACATTATTATTATGTATTATAATTCAATTATGGTTACTTTATTGCATGGCTTATTGATATATCTATCTAAACACGGCACTTGTATGACTCACAGTCAATCTGTTACATACATGATTCAATGACAATTAAATTTTTATAATGATATACTAATGTATATTATTATGATAAAATCCTCAAAATACACCATAAATAACACTAAACTTTTATTGAATCAACTTAGGATGCTTTGTTTTGTTCACAAGCTTCAATCTTCAACAAGAGTCTTTCTCCATCTTTCTAGGTTTTATAGCCTCCACTTCAATGACATGATTTACCAAGCATATTTTAATCATGTTTCACTATAATTATATCCTCCATAAGTATATCATTTATCCACTTATTTCATGCCATTGATTGATTCATCTCCTTTCACTTAACTCATTCACTAGCTCCTCACAAGTTCACAACTCAAGACACAAAACACCAAATCTTATTAGTGATCTCATGAACACAATCTACCACCATGGATGATCATTCATGATCACAACACACTTTCCTTAACCCATTTTAACCTCTCACTCACTCTCCATCATTCACTGACACACCTCAAGCTCAATAGTGAACCTTCTTGCTTGTAGCCTTTTTTTCACAAATCTCCTATTAAACTTTTTGAAAGCTACCTAAAATATCTAAGCCAAATTTGGGAACCCTATATCTTCTTACTAGATCACATTAAGTTTCATCACTTGAATCTTTGTGTGGATACTCTTTCCCTTAAAACCTCATTGCCAATTAGGCCTTATAACCCTTCTTACACTTACTTAGAGTTCAATTTTTTACCAGCCCATATTGTACCTGACCAAAACCTCTTGAATCCTTTTCCTCATGTCAAAAGACATGTTTTTACAAAGTTTTATCATTTTCCCACATTTATATTGAAATATATTTAGGTTTTTGTTTCAAAACCCTAGCTAGTGTACTATATAGGTTGAGAGGGGTTAAAATGCCCTATATTTGGCTTTAACTTATTTAAAATAAACTTGAGACCTTTCCAATGTTTGTAATAACACTTTATAAATTATCAAATGGATAAGAATCCTTCACCAAACCTTTTATGGCTTATAGCAACCAAAATATAGAATTTTGTGTTCTTAAGTAGGACTGTGTAAGGGTTTAGTAGTTTTTTAGCATTTAAAAAGGTTTCCAAACTTCAAATGGGATACTCTCAAACCTTATATCTTTCTTCTCATACCAATATTCAACCAACTCAATACCCATTCACTTTATAAAACACATACCTTCCTTCTTTAGCATATGACTGAGTGAAACAAGGGTTTATGACTGTATACATATAATTCTATTAATAAGTGGAATATGCATTGGATATTTTCATTAGACTTGAATTAAAACCATATAAATTACCACTGAACCAAGTATACTCTTTCCTACTATCCATATTTGAGCATAATCATATTCCATACCTCAAGAAACATCAATTTTCATAACAGCCTTGATTGTCTCAAGTGTGCAACAAGGTTTAAGGATAGAGTCAGATTTACTTGAGTCTATTTCACTATAAAACACCATATTAAATCACCATGAGGTATACATTATTTAAACATCTTCAAGATTAATGTACCATGTAACTTTCTTTCATTAAAATTTTTCATCAACTTATTTAAATCCTTTTCTTTCTTGATTATAACCTACAGTCTATTAGTCAAACCTGCAACCACACACAAGAATGATATTTCCATATCCTTCAAGGATTTAAAAATAAACCTATAATAAAAAAAATCAAATACTTTCATGGGAGAGTGAACACACAAAACACTATTCCTTTCGTTTAATCTATAACACTAACATTTACAAAATATAGTGTATTCTTGGACTCTGCCATTATTGGAGAGTATCAAATTTTAATTTCTTGTCCCCACCTTCACATCTTCAGATCTCTTTTTTTCTCTCCTCCTACTCTTCTCTCATGCTAAAACTACCATTCTCATCAACATCTACATTGGTTTTGGGGTGGTTAAAAAATAAGACTCTTCCATTACCTTTTCTAAACATATTATTTTTCAAATAGTCACCTACATATGACATTTTAAGACAACCTCACAACTCACCTATACATTTTACATCCCATAATACTTTATATGACCCCTAGGACCTCCTCTTACTCTCCTTTCATGCTATAACTATCATTCTCATACAACATCTACGTTGGTTTTGGGGTGGTTACAAAACAAGACTCTTCTACTACCTTTTCTAAACATGGTATTTTTCATATAGTCACCTACATATGACATTTTAAGACCACCTCAAAACTTACCTATCTATTTGACATCATTTACACTTCTTGAAACATCTATTACAACCCTCACTAGGTCCTTTACCATTTCAAATATTCAAATTATCACTTTTGGTAGGAAAACTCTAAGTTCATATAAAAATCACCCTTATGACTCATGATGAATATAAAGACAACAAATATATCCTAAATAACCCTTCACACACACTTACATACCAAAATAGATCAACTATGACCCCTAACTATCTTATGAGTCCTTAACAAATAAAAATGATGTTTACTTACTAGATGTTCCTGCATCATACTCCTTAGGAGGGAGAAAAATTGAGTGCTAACATCTTATTTCTTGCCTTCCAATTAATTATTTGAGGATCTTCCATGCTCACCTTACTACCACTCCTCATTTCTTGCTCCTTTCTCCTCATTATACTCTTTTATTTCTACTTCCTTGCCTTGTTTATTTTCCTTGACAACTCATCCTCTACCTCTATGAGGTGTACCACCTACTATAACTATTTTTTTCTATACATTTTCTACCTTTTCCAACTCAATTTTTCCTTCATCATACCTTGTTTCTAACATATGGTTCTAACTCTTCATTCTTGCTCTTTTTTTATGGCTTCCTTCTTCATTGATCTCACTTGGTTTCTATTTTCTTAGTTTTTTTTTTCTCCTTGGCAATGTTGGTTCCTTCTTCCTTGTGCTCTAATGGTCTCATAGACATCTCAAATTTTTTCACTTGTTCAAGAAGGATCTCTTTTGTTGCCTCTTCATTACACTTCTCCATCTCTTGATGTGTCTTCACATAACCTTGGTTATCTTGCAAGAACAAATTTTTATCCAATTCACCTTCATCATGGTACAATATTGTTTTTCATTTTATTGTCTTTCCATCATCATGCATATCAAAAAAAAACTCAATGTTGACTTCACCCATTGAATAGATTACCTATCTAATTTTCTCATACTTCAATTACTTGCTTTCTAGTTTGTTTGATTGTAGTTTTGCTTCCATAAATCCTTGTGCTTCACTATGATGCTGTATTATTGCACTATTCATATAACCCATGCTTGATATTCCTTGTTCAAGATTTTTATTTGTATCTTCATGGTTGTTAGCACGTATGTCATCTAACTCTTTCTCAATCTTACCTAATTCTTATTTGAGCTCACTCATGAGCTTCTCTTATTTTTCTTCACCTACATGGAACCCTTTTAATGCACTAAAAATCTTTGATATAATCTCCAATTTCTCCTTCAATGTGAAAGCATCTATCTCTCCATTATCTTCATCAAATTTTGGACCATGTTGTTCTTCAGCTTCTTCAAAATTATGTTTTATGTCAACATGTGTAGTCATTATTTATTAATTATCCATTAATAATTCATCTCTCTTTGATTTAAAAATCTCTCCTTGCTGCCCACTTGTGCTTATTAACATTATCTTCCATGCTTTATAGTCTCTTTCCATGACCTCATTCATTAATTGAAAAATATCATCATACTTTTCATAAATGACTTGCTTACCTTTTCACATGTTTGTCCTCTCTTTACACTTGTCATCTTGCTTCTTCATTTGGCTACTCAACTGCATCTTCTTCTCTTTATCTTTGTTTTCCTCCACCATGTCTTCTTGATTATTGACTTTTTAACTTTCCTCTTTAATTATTCTCTTCATGACCCATTTTCTTCCTTGCACATTCTTAGACTAAAATTTGCTTCTAGTCTCCCTTTCTTCATACTTCTTGGATTGATAAGTTGTCATGTCAACTTGATGTAACCTTCCATTTGTTTTTTTCTCCTTCATTGATCTTGTTTTCCACCTATATTCTTGGCTTGAATAACCTCTTACTTGAGGTTTACCTTCTTCATCTCACCAAATGATGCCTTGAGCCACTTAGACACTACATACCCATGTTCTTTTGCCTTCCTTTAGGGTGGTACTTTTCTCTTCACTTGGCCAACCTGTATATTAGATTCTTCCTTCTCATATGCATAATAAAACTCAAGTCTTAAACATTCATTTACCTCATTGAAGGATTTTTTCATGGTCATTTCTTCTCTCATCTCTTTATAATTTGTATTCATATCTTCCTTGTAATATTTCTCTCTTGATTCAGTTGTAATTCTTGTCAAAACATCATATAAATATTCTTCTATATCATCCTTATCATGTTGATAATATCTAATATTTATCATGTTATCTTCTACAACTAGTTCTCTTACCTTATAATCTTCATTCATCTTAATGGGTGCTTCATTTGACCCACTTGTCACAAAATTTAAGGTCTCATTCTTGAACTTCATCCATTTTTTATTTATACCTAAATACACACACTCAAATGCAATGTTATAATAATAAACAAGAGACCACAATGTCTCCATAAATGTCTCTTTCATAGACATTCTCCTCTTTTTCTTCTATTCTCTCTCTAGTGCTTATCTTGGCACTTCTATCTCCATGTTCTTCTTAATGAGAACTCTTTTCTCCACTTATCTTTCATGTTGCATTCTTGGAAACTCTTCATCCTTTATACCTCTATGGGCTATACTCTCTTTGTTATTCTATTTTCCCAAGGCATTCATATTATGCCTTTTCTCTCTCATAAGTAGCTCTAGTGGCCACTTCACCGTCCTTTTCACATTACATCTAAGGCATTGGCTTTCTTGATCCTTCATGAGCTTCACCATGGGATTTATCTTCTTAAAACTCTTCCCCAATTCTCTTCTCATCTCTTTTACTTTTCTTCTACATCCATCTTTCTCTTTTTCTTCACTTTATAGGCCTACTTAGACCTATATCTTAGCAAGCTTACCTAGTTTCCTCTTAGAACTCTCTTGTATCTTATTATCTTTCTCTATTCCTTTTTCTAGGACATATTTTATCTCCATTGACTCTCTCTTGGAGTCTTCCTCTTCTCTCTCTTGAGCTTCAATGCTCTTTCCACTCTACCTTATCTAGATCCCTCTTGATTAATTTCATGTCCTTCACATTAGACTTAGGGGATTTATCTTCTCTCTTCACAAATCTTAAATTTATTTGTATTACCCTCAATAGGTCATACCTTCACCACACTCTTTTCCCACAATACCTTTGCAATTTCATCTCATGCAATATTCATATCATTCTTGACAATCTCACATTTAAAATATTTAACATTTAAATCAAAATGAATGAAACCAAGAGATTACCTTGATTTGATCCCAAATGATGCATAGGTTTATGATAAAATCATCAAACTCCACCATCTATAATGTTAAACTTATCTTGAATCAACTCAGGATGTTTTTCTTTGTTCAAAAGCTTCAATATTCAACAAGAGTCTTTCTCCATCTTTATAGGTTTTATAGCCTCCACTTCAATGACATGGTTTTCCAATACTATTTTAATCATGTTTCACTATCATTATATCCTAAATAATTATCTCATTCATCCACTTATCTCATTTCATTAATTGATTCATCTCCTTTTAATTAACTCATTCATTAGCTCCTCACAAGTTCACAACTCAAGTCACAAAACACCAAATCTTATTAGTGATATCATAAACATAATATACCACTATGGATGATCTTTCCTGATCACAACACACCTTCCTTAACCCATTTTAACCTCTCACTCACTCTCCATCATTTACTTGCACTCCTCAATCTCAATAGTGAACCTTCTTACTTGTAACCTTTTTTCGTCACAAATATCCTTATATTGAACATTATACAAGTCACTAAAATATATAATCCCATATTTTTGCACCCTTTATCTTCTTACATCCTCACACAAAGTTTCATCACTTAAATATTTGTGTAGATACTCTTTCCTTTGCAACCTCCTTGCCAATTAGGCTTTCTAGCACTTCTTACACTTACTTAGAGTTCAAATCCATACCAGTGCATACTTTACCCAACCAAAACCTCTTGAATCCTTTTCTTCGTGTTAAAATACATGTGTTTACAAATTTTTACCATTTTCACATTTTTATAATGAAATATATTTAGGTTTTTGTTTTAAAACCCTAGCTAGTGGATGGTATAGGTTGAAAGGGGTTTAAATGCCATATCTTTGGATTTAACTCATTTAAAACAAACTTTAAACCTTTACAAGGTTTTTAATAACATTTTAAACTTTATCAAATTGATAATTATCTTTAACCAAACTTTTTGTGGCTTATAACAACCAAAACATAGAATTTTGTGTTCTTATGTAAAACTATGTAAGGGTTTAGTAGTTTGTTTGCATTTCAAAAGGTCTCCAAACTTAAAATGGGCTACTCTAAAAAATTATTCTCATTCCACTCATACCAAAACTCAACCAACTCAATACCCATTCACTTTCTAAAACACATACGTTCCTTATTTAGCATATGACTAAGTGAAACATGGGTTTTTGACTGTATACACAAGATTCTATTTATAAGTTGACTATGCATTGGATATCATCATTATACTTAAATTCAAACAAGAAAAATTACAACTCAACCAAGGATGCTCTTACCTAATATCCATATTTGAGCATAACTATATTCTATACTTCAAGAAACATCAACTTTCCTAATAGTCTTGACTGTCTCAAGCATACAACAGGGTTTGAAGATAGAGTTAGCTTTATCTGAGTTTATTTTAATATCAAAAAACATATTCAATCACCATGAAGTCTAAATTATTCAAAAATATTTAGGATTATTGTACCATGGAAGTTTCTTTCCTTAACAATCTTCATCTTCTTTAAATCCTTTTCTTTCTTGACTATAACCTACAGTCTATTAATCAAACCTACAAGCACACATAAGAATGATATTTACACACTCTTCAGAGATTGAAAAATCAACCTATAATTAAAAAAAATTAATATAATTTCATGGGAGATTAAACACACAAAATACAATTCCTTTGTATTAATCTACACACCAACATTTACAAAATATAGTCCATTCTTAGACTCTGCCATTTTTTAAGAGTATCACATTTTACTTTCTTGCTCCCCCTTCACATCTTTGGAGATCTTTTTTCCCTCTCCTCCTACTCTCCTCTAATAATACAACTAACATTCTCATGCAACATCTACATTGGTTTTGGGGTGGTTACAGAACAAGACTCTTCCACCACCTTTTTCAAACATAGTATTTTTCATATAGTCACCTACATATGACATTTTAAGACCACCTCATAACTTGCATATCTCTTTGACATCCCATAAAACTTTATATGACCCCTAGGACCTTACTTATGTATTTTAAATACTTTACACTTCTTGAAACACCTATTACAAGCCTCACTAGGTACTTTACCATTTCAAATATTCTAATTATCACTTTTGGCAAGAAAACTCTAAATTTATATAAAACTCACTCCTTATGACTCTTGATGACTATAAAGACAACAAATGGATTCTAGAGTATCCTTCACACACACGTACATCCAAAAATAGATAAATTATGACCCATAATTAGCTTATATGTCCTTAATAACTAAAAATGATGTTTGCTTACTACATGCTCCTACATCACATACTCTCCACATGATGTCATAATTACTACATGATTCTATATTTATCACATGATACAATTAAATATTATTTTTAGATGAGTGACTTGTATTCTACATCCTTCATCTCAAAATGGGGGTATCATGGTGGGCTTATCTTAGAGATCCAAGCCTCCATGAAAAAAAAAAAGATTTTGGATAGATTATATATTTTTAAAAATATAGAGTACATGTTTTTAAAAATTAAAAAAATGTAAAAATCAAATTCTATAATAAATTATAGGTTTTCAAAGGTTGAAATAAATTCATTAAATCCTATTTGACGTTCACATTTATATATTATGGTGGGATATGACATGCATATGTGCTCACTTTTTAAACACTCGTATTATAGAATCATACACACCTAAATGGATATGCATGCACATATGCAAAATAGGTAGAATATCGAAGTTATAGATTGAAAAATAAACTCAAATTTATCATATAGATGCATGGTATTCTATATCACTTGGCATAGACTTAGGTGGAATGATAATTTTTCATGCTTACATATAAATTCTCAAGGTTCAAAGTCCAAAATTCAAAGTTCAAAAAGGCATGATGCTTGTTCATGTACATGTTTAAAATTTAAAAGTTTCAAATTCAATGTTAAAAATGTTTATTTTAAATAAAATATATGACCAATGTGATCATGATGGGTGCATGAATATTTGTCATTCTTATTCGTTTATGCAAAAATGGATTCTAGATCTATCCGCAGTGGTGTGATTTGAATCTATTATGGGTAATGTGAGTTATAATCTATTAACTCTCAATAGCCATGGCATTACTTATAGAAAACCCAGTGTGTGGTTCCATATTTCTATTATGGGTGATGTGCATTCAAGTCTATGTGCCACACTATAGTGTAGACATCACTTCATGTGAACCCATCATGGTTTCACCTTTTTAATTTAATACATTCAATATTATTCCCATTTCATGAGAGTTGGAATAATTCATCTTTCCAAATCAATAGCTTGATTAGTTATTTAAAATTGGGCTTGATCATTCTCAATTCACCATCGGTTCAAATTCTCTAAGAGATTCAATAAGGGGCCACAGTTTTCCATCATTATTTACATGTTATAGATCAATATGTTTTCATCACCATATTGGTTACTCCTTTATTCTCTTTTCAATTCTCTAATTAGTCATTTTTTTCAAATTTCAAAATGAAAATATGATGACTTCATGTGTTTTTGTAGGGTTTGTTAAATTTGAGTTCCCTACATAATTGAAGTGACTACTCAAAGACTAAGTGTTTTTTACACACTTAGGTTCAATTATTTCTCCCTTTATCTAATAATTTTATTACTTTAATAAAATGGAGGAAATTTAAACACATAATTTTGGTCATAGATACATCATAATTTCAATTCTTGACACATTCTAAACCATATGACTTATGCCTAATTACATGAATATTTTTCACTATTACTCTAAGCCATTTATCTATATCTAAGCTTGACCCTTTGTTTACCATCATTGCTACATATAAATTTCAATTTCAAATAATCAAGGTGTTAAAAATCACCCTTAGACCATATTTAGTTTAGGATAGGTGTCCCTATTATTACAAGTCAAGGTTTCCCTAGGCAAACATGAACACTACCACACTCTTGTCCACTTAGGTTGGCTACATTCTGTCCCAAATGATGGTTGATTTCCAGAATTAAAAACATTATTTGGTCATCCTATGCTCTTCATAAGGTAAAATAAAGTAAATTATCATAAGGCGCACATATAAATAAATATCAAGAGTCATTCATTGCCCCCATTTTTCATTCAATTGGTCAAGCTTATATAATTTCACACATTGAGAAAATCTACCCTATTTTTCCCAAATTCAAGATTACTCACAAGGAGCAACCATAATCCAAGTCTAATTTAGCTCAAAATAAGTTAAGAGATATCATTTTCAAGTATCAAATCCATCTATCTAGGTGCATATATATATTCAAGGATAAAAATTTTGCATTCACTCTAGGTGGGATAACTACTTGGGCTTGGTTTTCCTTATTGGAGTATTGGATACATAGGTGTCAATCAGTCATCAAGGGGTGATTGAGGTCAACTCATCCCATTGCAATCCCTTATGTTTTACATGTTTTTAATCTATTAAAGTGCCTTTGGGTTTCAAATATGAGAGAAGAAAAAAACAAATTTTATGCAGCATAGTCCAAATTTTGATATCTTAGATTGCTCAACAGACATAAATATAGAAGGCACAATGATTATTTTTTATCATAATCAACAGAGACAACTTTGTGGTCTATGGACTCAAGTGTCATGCACTGCTATCCACTTGCAATGGTCATTTCCAATAATATTATCTTATACTAATTTTGATATTTCACTTCTAAAAGTATGTTTCTTTCAATATTTTCCTTTCAGTTAGTCATTACAATCAATTGGGATGAGTTTGTAGTCAGTAGACAAGAATGAAATATGTTTTTATCCAATCACAAAGAACCTATCCAAAATTAGTATTTGATTATATTCTTGATCTTAAGCACGAATAGTCACCTATTTGACTAATTTTTACTTTCATATATTCAAAATAATCAACTAAAATCTCCAATTGAGCTAAGTATATTTATTCATAGTTTTTTCAAAAAATAGAAATTTTCCACATTTAGCATTTGCCAAAATCAAAATTGTAAATTAGTTTACATCTTTAGCACTAAAATATTCTCTAGTTTTAAACATATAATTACAATACAATTTATAGTATGTTATAAAAAATAGGGTAAAAAATATTATACCTCATATAAAAAAGCATAGGTTGATACCACAAACTATAATAGGTAACCAACCAAAGTTCACTTCCAAAAAGAATCCACTATGTGAATCCAGATCTCATTTTTCTCCTTAAGCTTCTCAATCCTTTATTTTATGGTGTGTTCAACCAATATTTTCCTACAACCCACTATGTAAGTTTTAAGCTAAGCATAAATGTGTTTTAGAAGCTATAAAAATAATATTTCATATATGGGGTTGTAGATTCCATTTTCTAGCCAATTTATTGGTTTCAAATCCCCTATTCTAGGAGTAGTCCTTGCAAACTCTACGCTTTATCCTCAAACCACTATTCCACATGTTCAAACATTATTTTTAACACCAACACTACCTAACATCCTCATTATCCTTTTTGACAAGGTCCTGAAAATGGAACCAAAATGTTGGGTTAAATCTTGTGATCCCTAAGTCATTATGTTCCACTACACATGATAAAAAAAATACTGATTGTATGTTAACCTATCACTTAATCATACTACTTAATCTAAGGTGATGAGAGAAAGTATCAATCCCTTATGATAGTATATATATTATATAGTGTTAGCCATTACACATTTATAGTACCAAGAATAAATACATGCTTGAAATAAATTGCATATCTACAACCTTATTGATGACTAATCAAACAAATATAGTGTAATAATAAAATCATAAGCACACTACTCATATATACTATTATAAGACAAATTTATTCAAATTTTGAGACATAAATCATCACAGCAATGACAAAAAAAGGTTGTTATAGCCTATAATTGAAATCCCATACATAACTAGCCTCATATTGAATAAGGTTTGTGTAATGACTAGTCCCTGCCTTTGAATTGCTTTTGTATTGATAACTTTTTTATGTTTATGTTTGCATGTAAATATGAAATGCAATATTACTTAATTTAATTATCAATAGTTATTTTGGAAAGGGTCAATGTGTTTATGTTATCAATTGTTTAAAATAAAGTTTACATGTAAATTTTCAATGTAAGGACAATGCAATAGTTAATAGTAGGCCCAAACAAAATGCATTGTCATCGTGCTTGTATCTAGAGCTTCCAGTTAGCAATTATCTAAGATAAAGGAAATTTTATTAAGTGTAATATAATTTTTTTCTATATTCTATTAATGAATAAATCTTGTTCACAAGAAATTGATTAAATATTTTTAGCTTAGGAAAAATTCTAAGTCAATAACAAAGATATTAAATTAATTATATTTGGAAAAATTTAATTAATTTAATATGAAAAATAGTTTTATAAAATTTAATTATTTTAGAATTAATTTAAATAAAAACCAAATTATAATAAATTAAATTAACACTACATAATTTTATTAAATTAGCAGGCAATTATTTGACTCAAGCTTACTAAATTTTTAATTTTACATGGAGGGTGGTCATTGAGTTTTAGGTAGGAAAAAATTACTATAATGATTTATCTAAAAAAGCTTAATTTGATCAACACTTGTTTAAATATAATTTGAAAAATATCATATAATACTAAGTTTGTCATCAGTTGTGATGAAGGGATGACATCACAAGGCATTTTTATTAAATTGTTAGAAGAAAAAACTTAAAATAGATCATAACAAATTGGTTGGACTAAAAATAATTAATTTTAAAAGTGAAACATATAGCTCCCTACCTTGGTAGGTCTAATAATAACAATCCTCTAATGTACAATACTTGTAATCACACACTAATTACTATTATGATAGAAACGATACATTTATATATACACCCCACATCCTTGCTCTATAATATACCTGATTCTTATACACGTGATAGGTGGATAGTATATGGACAAACATGTGTCTTTTGTGTTTCACATGTTATTTAATCCACCTAATTTTTTATTTTGAATCTTGAATCTCTAATGGATTTATTGTGTGGATAAGTGTATGCATTCATGCAAAAGGTTGCACATGACACTTATTTATTTTTATTTTCTTTGCATCTACATTGGTGTTCCTTCTATTTTACTTAGTTCTCTTGATCCTTATGCCCCTATGCACAAAATCCCTTTCTTATGTGCAAGCCTATGAATTTCTTTATCTTTTTTTCACTTTTGCATTTGACTATATCATACTTAGCCAAAATTTTAGAGATTGAGGTCGTGTGTGCAAAACCTATGCTTAACAAGAGTACAAATTTTTTGTACAAAGTTATTTGTTTGACATAATTTATTTTTAATAAGTTATTTACCATATCCAAATATATATATATATACACACTATTAGATCATATATATATATATATATATATATATATATACACACACACTATTAGATCCTGATGACTATTAGTTAATCTTGGATACTAAAAATTCACCTCTAAATCTTGCATGTTACCTCATTTTTATAGTTTTAAATTGATTAAATCTAATTATAGTTAAGCCTATGAATATTTGTATTGAAATCCACTTATCAATACCATAATACCAAGTTTTAATTGCAAATATCTCTTAAATACACACAAATAATTAATTTATAATATCAATATTATTAGTTTGGATACTTTTGGATTTATAAATACTAAAATTTGATGTATATAGTGCTTTAGTATTGTACACTTGGAAAATATCCATCATGGCTATACCTTTCAATTATAGAACTACCCATTATCGAAAGACTCATGTTAACTATCTCTTTGTGCCTAAATTACTATCTCTTAGTCCAACCATTTTTATTTTGGTGACTAGGCATTCTATATAGTTCAAAAATATCTAAACCTTATTATTATCCTTCAATGCCAGTTTTAGACATGTACCTATTTTCTAGCTTCCTAGACACTTGTATCCTAGACAAACACCTATGTTGATGCAAGTGTCCACCTTTCTTAAAAAGTGTCTAATACCCAAAAGTAATCGAATTTGTAAATGAAATGTATCCTAAATTTTAGCCTGAGTGCTTTAGTGTGCTATACCTTCAAAAAAGATTGGTATATATATAATATCAACCCTCATTCATTCATCACTTGTAAATCACATACATCTCACAAGGAAATATACCAAGAAACACTAAATCAAGCATTCAAGTGAGTAAACCTCCCTTATTCGTCCCTATTCCATATCAATCATAGGAACAATATTTTCATAGGTCTAAAGCATTCTAAGATTAGCCCATGATCCATCTTTTCTAAGTTACAAGCTAGGTCACTGCATGTTTATGATTATCACACATTGTAACTTTGTGCACCAATAAGACAACATGTAGAGGAGAACTTAATAATTCTGAGGCCCTCTTTGTAGTATTGGCTATGTAGGAATAACTCATTGATATAAGAGTCCTTAGGATAGCTCGACATTGTGAGCCCACTAACCCATTTTTCCCATAATCACTCCAAGAATGAGGAAGTTAAGGTTTGATAATTTGATGAAAAGAGACAAAATATGCACATGATCTGTATACATTAGGATAAAGGTGATAAAAAAAACCCATAAAGATCTAGTTTGTTGCATGTAGATCCAATATGTATTGTATATAGGACACCTACATCAAAGTCAAGCACTTATGTTGATGTAACTATCTAGATATAATGTAAGCATTTGAGTCTATAAAGATAATATTCCCAAAATCTAAAAATTATTCCCCAAGATAATCTTGTATTCCAATTCCATCCTATTCTAGGTTAGGCCTACATGAGCACAATAAAATAGGTAAGTATCATTGTTCTTTGCACTTTACTATTTTTAACAATCTTAATTGTATAACTTCGTAGTATTATTTATCTAAGTTTATATTAATTGTCTTAATCATTAGGTTAGTTCATAATCCTTGTGAAAAAGCTAATATAATACCCCTTAACCCTATATATCCAAATTAATCTAAATTTAGGGTTAAACATTTGGTGAACCTGATGTGAAACCTCTAAATCCTAGATTGACCTAGGGTTTTTAGTTATGGTTTTTTGATTGTTGTAAATTATGTTTTCAAATCCTTTTTTTATAAGCAATGGAAAATTTTAATCAAAAAACTTATTTTCAAATGGAAGATAAATAATAATTAGTCACTCATCTCAATAACATCAAGGAATTAATTGATATATTTTTTATGTTATAAGAGATGAAATTAGTAAACAACCAAGGCTCAGACATCATCCCCTAGTGATGGTGAATCATTAGGTGATACTATAATTGATTATATATCAATCACTCTCCCCTTGATCACATCATCAATTCATAATTCTAATAGGGGCATGGGTTATGTATTTACACCATTGTTCCCTGAAATAAATACTATTATTATTGAGTCCTCCATGGATAACATTAACACATCAACCTAGTAACGAATTTCAATGCCTATATCAATTCTAATTATGAAAGCATATCTTTTGGTGACTTCTCAAAATTCAAAACTTAGTGATCATAATGTGTAAAATCTTATCCAAGTTATAGAAATTTTTCAATCTAAGGTTACAAATATTGAGAAAAATTGTATAAAGTCACCTTATTTTATTGATTCACAAGAGGTGTTACGTAGCCCTCTTGCACTTTAAATATCTTTACACCCCTTGCCAACTAGTTTTTTGACATATAATTTCACATTTTATGATGATGAGGGTGATTTTGAATAACATCTTTGATCTTTCTATGTGGCATGATTTGATTATGCCTCTAATGATAAGTTTTTGACTAAACTATTACCAAGGAGCCTCAAAGACTATGCTTTAAGGTGGTTCTATAATTTACCAGTCTAATATGTAAAATATTTCAAGCCTCTTTTGGATAAATTTTTGGCAGACTTCTCTATCAAAATTACCTGAAATGTATCAAATACCCAAATTGTAAAAATCAAACAAGGAACCAATTAACCTATCAATGAATAGGTCTTAAAATATAAGACAATGTTGGCCAAAATGATAAACTAAATGACAGATAAATAGCTTTGATAGATCTTCAAGTAAATTTTGATTATCCCATTACATGAATTTATTATTTTCAAAAATTTCAAATCCTTTGATGTCTTATGCCATATTGTGCGAGATCATGAAATGAAACTTATCTCATTGAATAATCTTAAGTATGTAGAAAACACACAAACTATATCTAATACCAAGTTTCATGTCAAACTAGGATATAAGGTCAAGCCTAAAAAACCTAAAAAAGACATAACTACAATTGTTAATGTGGTGTCAAAACAACCTAATAGCCTTGTCTTATCCAATGCATGAAGGAGATAATTTAAAATATTGTTTGATTATACAACTTCTCTACTTAAGAAGTTTGTAGAGTGTCATCTCATATCTCTGCCTCCTCTCATATAGGTTGATATGACTAGACCTCTACCTCAGGGATATGATGTCAATAAGTATTATGAATATCACCATATCCCTAGAAATTATACTAACTGATGTTATACATTGGAACATAAATTCCCATATATTATTGATAACCAACAACTTATATTTGTTTAACTTCCCAAAGATTTAGGGTAACAACCTGATGACCATCAAAACTAAAAAATGTTTAGTGATCCATTATAAGATCATTCTTAAAATAATTTAGAATTGAAAACGGCATATAGTTCATATCCTCCCCACCAAATTGTGGGCACCCATTCTATGGGATTATTGGTACTTATACATGACATATACCTCTTATTGTTCAGATACCCTTTATTACCCTTGATAACAGTGAGATTGTGGATGATGACATAGATATTCAATCATTATTTATTTGAGAATACCTTGATCACCAACCTATTCATAGTGTTATGACTGATAAAAAACATTTTCACCATGACATTACTTACACATTTGAGGTATACACATGATCATTTACACCTTTCGATCAAAGTGGTTAGAACATTTGATGGGACCTCACAATAGGTTCTTGGTAGGAATAACTTACCTTTATAATTTGGCCTAACATATATGGTCACTATCTTTTCATTGATACCATACATGAGAGTCTTTGATATGTTACTAAAATGACATTGGATAAATAAACTTTGCACAGTAACTTCCATAGTGTATGGGTGTATTAAATACATCTATACCAACAAAGTAGTCATAGTTCTTGGAATTTCATATGAACATCATCCTAAATAAAAATAGTTTATTCCCATGCAGATTATTATAAAACCTACTAAGTTTAATCCTTCAAAAAATGATAAGTAAAAATAAATTCCCTTTCCTAATTAACCCCTACTCAAGAGACCATTACATCAGAGATATAGAATGTATTACACATAATGCTCATCTACTACTATGCAACATACTCAGTTATCTAGCGAAACTAAACATGTTCCTATTATTTCTAATTTAGATACAATACATAGTACAAAATGATGGGTTCCATGAATCCTTACTCCTATTATGTATTTGAGACCATAGAGTCTTATGACACATATGTAAAGCATTACAGAGCCTACAATGCCAAATACTACACCTATACATGTTCTTTGACAATGCCACCAGTTTGACATACCATATCTAGTGTTCATAGCAATTCCAAAGGAGCATCTGTTTGATGTGATAATTGGATAGAATTTTCATTCTAAAATATACCAAAAAATTTAGAAAAATCAAACATTTTAAAAATACCAAAAACATTCAAATAATTAAAAAATACAAAAAAAATCAACTTGTTCCTAGTTACATTATTTCTTATGCATGTGTTATTTTATTCATGCTAGTAGATACCATATCATTATTTTCATATATACATGTATTTCATGCTTCCTTTGAGTGTGATACATGCATACCTAGGTACATGATATATGCACATGTAAATGTTGAGATTTACCTCTACTCATGTCCTAAGTATGTTGAGGGCATCTACTTCTTTAATCATGATACACCCAGGTTACATTATTTTATGATCACTTTATATTATCATGTTGATATTATATAATTACGCATGCCTCTATCCACGATTATACCTTTCACAAGGTGTTTTACCCTAAAATCTAGATTAAGGGGATTTAGGATTAAATGGGTAGAGATATCTTAGGGAATAAGGATGGTAGACTATATCTAAATTAGGCTAATTGTTTATGAAATTAAGATAAAACATATACTAAATTTATAATATTGTGATATTTTAAAAATATAAAGTACACATATATTAGATATAACAAAGAAAAAATATGTTTACTTGGTTGTAATGCTAATAAAAATTTGGATATGGATTCTGGAACAGTCACCTAATTATGGAAATTATGCCCCTATAGATACAGACACATATTAACCTAGGATAGTTATGAGAACGCTATTATCTAACTCAGATGGAGGTGTCTAATATAGAATACCTACTAAAATAGGATGTGACAACCTAGATGTTTTTGGGTTCTACATCACCTTCACTCTAGTGCATTCAGATTTGGATCATGGAATGTCTCTTGTTGTCAAATCATAAAACCATTCTTAATCATCATACTAGTTTTAGGAAAAATTGATTAATAGGCACATGGTATTGAGATACCCTAAAGACACATCTATTAATGAACAATTCCTACATAGCTAATACTCTTATGATGGTTTTAGGCTTATATAGTTTTCCCCTATGTGTTGACTTTTGTGTGAATCATGTAATGTGTTATAAACAAGTACCACGATGACCTAGATTTTAACTTAGAAAATATAGTTCTTGGGTTACTCTTTTAGTACTTTAGATATGTAGATGTGTTGTCCCCATGATTGATATGTAAATAGGAGAAAATTGAGAAGTTTTACTCACTTGAGTGCTTGATATAATGCTTTTGGTAAGTTTCCTTGTGAGTAGGTAAGAAATTTATAGATGATGAATAAATGAGAGTTGATATTATATTTATACCAATCACCTTGTAGAATATCTTGAATCAAATCACTTAGGCTAACCTTTTGGATACATTTCATTTGAAAATTAGATGAGTTTAAGGCACTAGACACTTGTGTTGGGATGAGACACGTGCATTAATTCAAGCATCTAACTAGGACGTAAGTACATGTGGTTGGAATATAGGTGCAAGTACATAACTTATAAATATGGAATATAATTAGGCTTATAACATTTTTGGCAAGGTAAAAGGTATGGGTCATTAAAATAAAATTGGCCGAACTAAGAGATAAGTAGTTAGGCACCAAATTATAGTGTATACAAGCCCTTTTGGTAGTGGGAAAGGTCTATAAGTTGAAGGTACATCAATGATATATATTTTCCAAGTGTACAAGACTCAAGTGATATATAATTTATAAATAGTGTCTACATTTACGCCCCACTTTTGATCTAGTAGTGAAATTGCTAGTTTAAACGAAAATGAATGTGTACCTGAGTGTGTATAACACACCTTATCTTTGTTTAATTACAAATTGAGTGATTTTATAGAGACTAACATGTAACCAAGAGCATGTTACAATATATAATCAATGAATATAATTATAAATTGAAAGCATTGAAATGATTTAATTT
This sequence comes from Torreya grandis, assembly GCA_037957365.1. Lineage (NCBI taxonomy): Eukaryota > Viridiplantae > Streptophyta > Pinopsida > Cupressales > Taxaceae > Torreya > Torreya grandis. The sequence continues at coordinate 2,546,311 of JARHVA010001707.1, read as the reverse complement.
GAAAGATATCAATGTTTATGAGTGCAATTAGGTATTGATGTAACTATCTTTCCTTTTGATGATTTGATTTGAAAGATATATCATTAGGAATCATTAAAATTGAGATTAGGACAAATATAAATTTGAAAAGTGCATATATCTAAATATATATAGATAATGAAAGGCACATGTCCCCAACCTTGGAAAAAAGATGAGTTTCCACCTAACAGTTGAGATTATCTCAATTGTGTAACCCAATTATACTTATAACTTGGGAAGTGTGAGTGAACCAAGTAAACTCACACTATAAAATATTGATACTATATGATGTACTCAATTCCAACCTATAAACTTGGTTATATTGAGTGATTTATTCACCTTAACCATACCAAAAATTTAGCTAACTACTATAATAAATTAGATCAATATAGTTTGTAAAAGTCCATTCTATTGGGTGGTGACAGTTCTTGAAATTATTTTGAATCTAAAAGTAATTTTATTTTTCAATATTAGGTTCACATTTCATATAATATGCACCTTAAATATGTCTCATGTTGAAACTTTCTGTAAAAATAGTACCAATATATAGAATTCTACTAAAAATGTGTATATGAATCATATAACTATGAATTTGGCCAATTTAAAACTATGTAAGTGTGGATAACATGTTTACAAAACATGACCCCACTGTAATTTGAAAAATGATGAAAGTTTTAAAGTGGATAATATGTTTCTATAACATGACCCCACTATAATCTAGGTATCTTGAATATTGAATAAGTGTGGAGAACATGTTACCAAAATGTGCCCCTACTACAATCTGAATCTATGAAGAAATGTGAAATTCATGCCTCCATGGCATTATCCCACTAATATTCCCCTCCTTTTATTTGAGATAAGTATTTTTGGTAGTTACCTTACCTTAAAAGGATAAGATAACCATGTAAACTATGAAATTACCATGTAGAATATAACAGGAACATGTCTACGTAGATATATCATTAAAGAATGAATAATATGATCACACCAAGTCTTAATATGCATGGTGTAGATCATGGAAACGTCTAGATAGTAATAGTACAATATCAACAAATAAAAAATCACACACACGAGAGTACTCAAAATAAAATCAAAAGATAATGCTCTAAGGAGAATATAAACAAGGGGCACATTCTTCATATAATCGAAGGGACATGAATTAGTCAAATGTATATAGAGAAATCAATGACATATTCAAATGTTGAAGAGGAAAACAAAGGCACATGGGCTATAAACAATAGCGCATATTCAAATTCTCAAACAAACAAGACAATAGTAAGGTTAAACACTCAAGGAAGTGCATAAATTAAAGCACAAGCAACCATTATAAACATATCATATTCATTTATAGATATATGTGTTAAAAAAAATGTTAATCAAGTATCATATCAAGTACACTACAAAATATATAAGCATAGATAAAATAATGTGTAATTATATATATGAGCTCAAACATGATAGTATAAAAATAACATAGAATGATATAACTTGGATGTATCATGAACATAGAAGTGGATGCCCCCATTGTCCTAGTGACATGGGTAGAGGGAAATGACAATATCCAAAAGTGCATATATCATGCATCTATGTATGCCTAAATCACACTCAAAAAATGTGTGAAACATGTGTGTATATAGGAAATATCGATATGCCATCTACCAATATGAACCAACAACATACATGCCAAGGAGATAATAGGATATGTAAATGCTAAAAATATTTTTGGATTTTGAAATTTTTTTTTTTTTTTTTTTGGTATTTTTGGAATATTTGAAAAGAAAATACTATCATATGATCAAATCCAAAATATGCTCATAGATATCTCCCCACTGTAAACCTATTGTAATAAATTGGTGGTATGTTTAGTAGCATTTATAGGTGTGACATCCTTCACAGTAGTATTTGTGATGCTCTACATATGTAATATATGACTATGTGGTTGTGAATCATAAATAGGATTAGGGGTTTGTGGAACCCATCATTGAGTTTTCTATTGTTTCTTTGTAGTAGCATTAATAGGAACATGTGTAGGTGTTCTGGATATCTGAATATGGTGTGTAGTAGATGAGGATTTTATAGAACCCACTATCAATCTCTTATGTAATGGTCACTCAAGTATTAGTTTCTTGGTAAAGGGTATTACCTATTGCTTACCCTTTTGTGGAATATTAACTATATAATATTTTAAAATTAATGGCATGGGTATAAATTTCTATTGCAAAAGATGATGTTCATATGGAATTCCTAAAACTATAATTAACTAATTGGCATGAATGTATTTAACACACCCATGTACTATAGAAGGTACTACTCAAAGTGTATGTATCCAGTGTCATTATAATAACATATCAAAGACACCCATGGAAGGTATAAATGAGAAGGTAATAACCACATGAGTGAGAGTCACCTATAAAGGTAAATGAATATCATAAAGAACCTATTGTGAGGTCCCATCAAATACATTAACTGATCTAGTCAGAGGATGTAAACAATGTTTTTAAACCCAAATACATAATGTCATGGTATATATATTTTCACATACACCATTATCAATCATAACACTATGTATATGATGGTTATCAAGGTATGCTTGAATGAATAAAGAATGAATATATGAGTCATCATCCCTAATCTCACTATGATTAAAAGTAATAGAGTGTCTCTGAAGCATAGGAGGTGTATTCCCTGTATAAGTACCAATAATCCCATCTAATGGGTGATCATAGTGAGATATAGGAGGGTGTGAATTATATTACATTTTCATATATAGATTCTTATTTGAATGATCCTACAAAGGATTGTTGAATATTTTTTATTTATGGTGGTCATTAGGTTGTGAACTTGATTTCTTTAGAGGATCATCGAATGTAATATTTTAGTCATCAATGATGTCCTACATATTATGCTTTAAGGTAAAAAAATCTATTGATATAATGCATAGGGCCTTAATGATAGTCACAATAAGCATTCACATCATACCCTTTGGGTAGAGGTCTACACATATCAACTTATATAGGATGAGGGAGATATCTAAGATGACATTTTACAAGCCATAGGATTAATGAAGTGGGATACTCAGGTAAGCATGTAAATTATCTTTGGTATGAATTAGATAATATAATATGATTAGGTTGGTATGACACCACATTAACCATTGTAGTTATTTCTTTTTTAGGCTCATGAGGTTTGACATTATAACTTGGTTTTATAATAAACTTGTTATTGGATGTATATGTAGTTGGTGTATTTTCTACATACTTTTTGTTCAATGAGATAGGTTTCATTTCATGATCATGAAAAATAAGTCATAAGTCATCAAAATATTTTAACTTTTGGAAAATAATATTCATGTAAAGGATCAAGCAAACTTTTCTTGAAAATATCTTGAATCTCTTTATCTACCATAGGATTGGTCATTTTAGCCAAAATTGTCTTATATCTTAAGACATACTCATTAATAGGTTCATTTATTCCTTATTTTATTTTTGTAATTTGGGCATAGGAAACCTTTTCAGTAATGTTAATAAAGAATTTTGAAAAAAATTGATCCATAATGGGTTTAAAGGCATTTACTGATTGGGTTGGTAAATCATAGAACCATCTCAAAGCATAATCATTGAGGCTCCTTGGAAATAATTTGGTAAAAAAAATTATCATTGGAGTCATAATCAAGGCATGCCACATAAAAAGATTAGAGATGTTTTTTAGGATCACCCTTGCCATCATAAAATGTGAACTTAGGTGCAACAAAATTGGTTGGCAAGGGATGAAAATATATCTCTGGTGAAAGAGGATTATGCAACACCACTTTTAAATCAATAGCATAAGGTGATTTCATATAATTTTGTTCAATATGTATAACATTAGTTTGAAAATTTTTATAGTTCATAGAAGATATTTCACCTCTTGGTCTCTTAGGTTTGACATTTGAAAAGTCACAAAAGAAGGTGTATTCCTAGGTTGGGTAGATATAAGGATTGAAACTAGTATTTGAGTTTAAATATTTTGGTTTCCCATGTAAGATGTGGCAATGGTATTTTTAGGGAACAAAGTTTGAAATACAAATCTAGTACCCCCATTAGAATTATGAAGTAGTAATGTGATCAAGGGGAGGGTTGTTGTAATATGGGGATCACCCCTAGCTTGAATAGTGTGAAAAATAGATGGACTTGCTTATTCATCTACATTTTTTTATTTTTTAGTTTCTAATATGGTTCTTAGGATTTCATCAATATCTTCAGGGTTTTGATGAATATGCTCACAAAATAATTCAATTACCTACATTTGTTCATTATCTATTTTCTCATGTTGATTATTTCATTAGACTCATGGTTTTTATTATCAAAATATTCTTATATGATAACGTCATCAATAGGTTTTTCATTCTCAACCTTGGTACCATCACAAGCCATAGTATTATATTCCTCAATGGTTTTAGACATCTTAGGTAGTAGGATGGGAAGCTTAATGCGGTCAATAAACACACCTCCCAATCTAGGGATACACCTAGGTTGCATGCAAAATAATATAAGGAGAAAATGAAAAAGTACATCAATATGAAACCCTATTTAAATAAAAACCCTATGAACTAAAAAAGGTTGCATTCATAAATCTCAATTAAAGGTATATAAGGTTAAAAGGGTATAGATAGCCCAAGGAACAAAGATGGTAGATTATCTTTCAAGTAGGCCAATTATTTACAAAACTCAGATAAAACATATAATGAAATTATATACTAAGGTATGATAAAATGTTTTGGAAAGTAAATTTATACTAGATATAACAATGAAATAAATATACTTAGTTGATTATGATGCTAATATAGATATGGATCTAGATTCTATAATATTTAAATAATCTTGAAAATTATGCCTCTAGAGCTTTAGACACTTACATCGACCTAGGATGGTTATTCGATGTTATTTTATAAATTATATGTAGGTGTACAATACATAATACTTGATGAAATAGGATGAAACCACCTGGATTATTTTAGGTTCTACGTCACTTTCACTCTGGTACATTCAAATTTGGGTCATCAATTGTCATCCCTTGTCAAATAGCAAAACCCTATTTATTCATCTTCATATTAGTTGTGGGAAAAATGGGTTAGTGTGCACATGATGTTGATCTACCCAAATACCTCTCTGTCAATGAGTTCCACCTACATAGCCAATAATCTAAAGAGAGCCTCATACTTATGTAATGTGTGATAAGCAAGTACCACAGTGACCTAACTTATAACATTAGAAAATATAGTTCTTGGGTTGCTCCTTTATTACTTCAATCCCATAGATGTGTTGTCCCTATGACTCATATGGAAATAGGAGAAAATAAGAAATCTTTGCTCACTTGAGTACTTGATAGAATGATTTTGGTAAGTTTTCATGTGAGTAGGTAAGATTTTTCTAGGTGAGGAATTAATGATGGTTGATCTTATATTTACATCAATCCTCTTGGAGAATATATTACATGAAATCACTTAGGTCGATACTTTAGATATGTTTCACTTGTAAATTGGATGACTTTAGTGCACTAGACACTTACATTTGGATAGGACATTTGCATCGATGAAATATTTTGAATAGGATGAAAGTGTCTATGCAAATGGAAAATAAGTGTAGGTTCGTAACTTGCAAAGATGGAAGATAAGTAGGTTTATAACATTATAGGCAAGGAAGACGGTTTGGGTCATTAGAATAACATTTTTCAAACTAAGAGATAAGAAGTATGTACAAATAAATAGTGTATACGAGTCATTTTGGTAGTAAGAAAGTTTTAGAAGCTAAAGGTACATCCATGATACGTATTTTCCAAGTGTATAAGAATGAGGTACTATATAATTTATAAATAGTTTCTACATAGTGTACTTGATATTCTATTAACATTGCTTACAAATACATGCTTTTGAACTAGTATGTTATGTTTACTTGTTTTTCCTTGTTTATTATTGTATTGTATTGTATTGCATGTTGGAACATTTGGATATGCTCCATTGATTATGGCACATATGCCATGATTGCCTAAGTGTACATTTGAATATTTCCTATGCTTTATAGACATTTGACTAAGTCATATTCCTTTGATTGTGTGGAATTTTAACATGCCCCTTGTATGAGGTCACATTGGATCATTTCATGTTGCTTTGTTTTTTGGTGATGTTCTTGATTGCTTGATGAGCTTGTATTGTTACTATCTATATGTTTCCATAATTTACATCATGTATCTTAAGACTTGATGTGATCACATATTACATACATAAATTCTGCATATAACTAGACATGTTACTCATAAATGCTACATGATCTATACACAACGTATATAGTTATTTATCCTTTTGAGGTAAGGTAAATACAATATTCTACTTCCCCTCACCTCAAAATGGGGGGGCATGTCATATAATCATGGATTCCACACTTTCATAGTTTTAAATTAAAGTGGGGGCATGTCAAAAAGGCATGATCTCCACACTTTTTTAGTATTCAACATATCTACATTACATTGGGAGTATGTTATGTAAACACATTATCTAAATTTGTACTAGTTCTCAAATTTCCTAGATTATAACAGGGGCATATTATGGAAACATGTTCTCCACACTTACACTGATTTCAAACTCATTATATTTCATAGTATATGATTCATATACACATTTGTGGTAACATTCTATACATTTATATTTTTAATATACCTTGATTACACCTTGAGACATATATGAGGTGCATATGACATGCAAAGGGCACCTAAAATTTTAAAATAAAATCATTTCCAAATTTTAAATATTGTTGTGGATTGTTATTGAGCCAATATAATATAACAATTAATTCACTTTTGAAAGGTTGAGTTGATTAAATCACTCAATATTACCAAGCTTATAAGTGAGATTTGATTAAATCATCTAACTTTACCAAATTTATATGTTTGATTGAATTAAATCATCCACCCTCACTACATATATGTTATGAGTTGATTAAATTTCTTACACTCACTAGATCATGCACATATTTGGGTTAGATGATTGAGATAAATGAAGCTCAATGGACATGTTGCAACTCACCTTTACATCAATATTGGGGGCATGTTTCCTTTTGTGTGCGTGTGTGTGTGTGTGCACGCGCGCATATATGTATGTGTGTGTGTATATATATGTATGTATGTGTATATATATGTGTGTGTGTATATGTGTGTGTATGTGTGTCTATATGTATGTATGTATGTATGTATGTATGTATGTTTATATGGGTGTGTGTGTGTGTGTAAATGACTAAACATGCACCCAACCTTGATGTAAAGGTGAGTTGAAACACATCCATTGAGATTATTTTGTCTTAATCGTGTAACCCAAATATGTGCATGATCTAGTAAGTGTAAGTGATTTAACAACATATACATGCACACGCATTCACACACACACAAACACACACTTAAAAGTTTAGATTTGTCATAATATCATATTTAATTCTTTAGAATGGCATCCTTTTAAATCAAAATGCTAAAAGGTAAGATGGTTGCATCAACACACAGGTGTACTCCTATTCTTACTCTTTCTACTTTCAATCATTTTAAATTATTTCAATTTCATATTTCATAAATTGATTATATATTGTAACATCATCTTGGTTATAGGTCAGTCATTAACAAATCACTCAATTTGGGCTCACACAAAGACAAGGTGTGTTATACACACCTAGGTAAGCATTTCTTCCCTTTAAACTAGTAATTCCATTACTAAATTAAAGGAGAGGAATATATAAATACTTAAATATAATTTATGTTTTATTCTAGTCATTTACACTTGGCGAATATCTATTATGATTATACCTTTTAGTTATATACCTATTTATTGTTGAAAAGCCTACATTTGTTATCTTTTTGTGCCTAAATTTCTTATCTCTTAGTCTAACCATTGTTATTCTAACGACCAAGCCTTCTATAAAATGCAAAAATCTCTAAATCTTATCATTATCCTTCACTACCAGTTTTAGATCTATGCCTATTTTCTAGCTTCCTGTATACTTGTGTCCTTGACACACACCTACGTCAAAACAAGTGTTCACCTTTCATATAAAGTGTCCAATGCCAAAAGTCATCTAATCTTCAAATTAAATGTATCTTATAGGTTATCCTAAGTGATTTAGTGTGAGATATTTTTAAAATGGATTGGTATATATGTGTAATCACCTAAAAATGGCACGTGAATGCTAAAAGTGCTAATTGATATCACCTATGCATAGATTAGCCCTAGACATATCTTAGGGTCTATTTTCACATGTATCCAGCCTGCATAAGGGCCACAAGCATCCCTAGACATCCTTGAAGTAGTTTTAAACCCTCATTCTTACATCCTAGCCCTTCATGACTCAAGTTTTACCACTTGGATACTAGTGCCATAATAGGGATAGTAGTACCACATAGCACTAAATAGCATTTCTAGTGTCATAATTTTTGTGGTATTATCCTTTCCCTCCTTTTTCTATAAATGGACATATTTTCAAATCTTAGACCACCTAGGGTTATCGTAGACCTCTTTTACCACCCGTACGAGTACCATAATAGTATATATACATGACTTTTAGCCCTTTAACCACTAGATGTAAAAAAGATGCAAATTACACATACAAACTTAGAATAATTTATGTATAATTAATGTTATTAATCCTTATTTTTCCCTATTTATGAATACAACTATTTACAAAATTCATAATCTTAGATTACTCAGATTTTAAATCTCAAGCACATTTAAAATCACTGAGGTATATAATCATACTAGCTTTACTTGTACTTACACTAGCACTTAGGTGGGGAGAACTACATTAGGATTGATCCCTCTCTAGAGTATTGGTATGCAATAAACTATCATCATAGTTGGGTTTTAAGGATGTCCAATCTACTCCACTAACAACATGCTTTAATCCTTGTATCAAATGGATGCCCCAAAAATATGTAGGATTAGGGTTTTCTCATAAAATCAATCAAAATAGGTCATTTATAGGGTTTCAAAACTTGTACATGTAGTAATAGGCTTGATAAACCCAGACACAAGTGCACCTAAAAACTCAGAATAGTTCTACATAGATGACACTACCACCAAAATAAAGACACTGTCACCACATGGTACTATTATATAATTAGATTGTTGTTATCCAAAAGGGGTTTTGACACCTGTATCTTATTTTTGACACTCAAAATAGCCTCTGCCCCAATTTTCAACCTCTAGATCATCTATCTAAGTCATTTTATAGAGATGTTCTCATTTACATTATTTATATGTTATTTTTATAAAGGTCAAATTTATTTAATTCTATAATAGATTAGTGAATGTATTTATTGCATATTTATACACTAATTTACTAAACTCATCTCTTTAACAACATAAGATTTACTTTTATCTAAGTCTTAAAAGGTTAAAACATTTGGTGAACCTGACTTACTTCAGACATTTCACAAAACATAACCCTTGATAACCCTAGGGTTTATGTTTCCAACCTTATAAGACCCTCAACCATATTTATATTTCATATAATCATGATGATAATCTCAAATGAAGTTAATTACTTTTTGATGCAAATTTTTCTAGCTGCTTTTGCATGTTTGTTTCCTTTCATTTAGAATGAATTCAAAAACAACATAAACACATATGTACATAATGATTTAAATTAGTTCAAATATATGTCATATTTCATTTCATGTTATAATTATCTTATGTGGAATTTCACTAACAAGCAAACCCTTACACACAATAAGATTTAGTACATAAGCTGACAACTATATTTCAAATTTTAATGTCATATATTATGCATATGAAAGAATCTCCTTATCCTCCTCATCTCCACAAGGGTGATAGCTACTATAACTCTAACTAGGTATATGATATCACTCCTATACAGGATAAATCATCCTCTATTATTGTTACTAATTCCCATACTTATCCTATCCACATCTCTCCCTTATAGGGTGTGTACCTACATGTTCAATCAAAAGTGACTAGGGTTTTCACTTGTGAGACTCTAAGGGATCAAATTATTAGTATTATCAATCTAATATCAAAATTATAGAATCAAAATCAGTTATTAATTTAAAAGGTCATGTTATTATTAAATCATATTACATGTACACAATCTTCAAAATATGCTAGTGTTCATCATGTATATACATCTACACCTATAAAAGTTATGCCTAGCACTCTTTCATATCTAAATAATAAATTAAAACATAATGCATATATTATAAGTAAATATAATATCACTTATAATATGCATCTATGATATGCACCACATTTATTCATGTTTGACATTGAGAAGGAGAACACAACAGATAATGGATACATATGACTCAAATAGTGACAAATCATCCAAACAACATACAATGGCACATGTAAAAATTCAAAAATGGTTAAACATAGAAACAATATAAAAATGGTTACCAAATCATAAATAAATAAAAATAAAAGGTTCACTGATCCGGGCAACAATTCAAGCGACAATTTGGGTGATGGTTCTACTCCAATTGATGATGAAACTTCTGGGAGCCATAACTTTTGCACCATAGCTCCAATTGACTCTCCGTTTGAACTATTGGAAATATAAGAATAAGGATAATGTGTTGAGATGGAACCAAGATTTTATCTATGGTTTTTGACCCCTAAAAACCCAATAAAAGTATCCCAAATTTTAATTTTAGTAATATAGTCTAAAAATAGTAAGTTTATAAAAATAGCAATTCTTTGAATTATGTATTGTTTTAAATCATCGAATTCAAACCACTTAATCTCCCTCAATATTTTAGACCTTCCACATCCTCCTCTTACTTTAAAAATGTGTATAAATGAAGATGTACCCTGAAATGGAAATCAGACATCTCTTCCCAGAGATAAGCATATAGTTGTATTGTGATCTTGAGTAATAAAACATCTCTTCTTAGATAATTCATTGTTACTATGTTATTTTCATGTTCTTGAAATATCTATCAATCAAAAATTATAAGTTTTGGATCATTCACAAAGCAAAATCAGAGGAATAAATAATACAACAAGCATAGGTAAAGCAAGTACAAAATGTAAATCTACCTCTCTAAAATGAGGCCCAACTTTCAAAGTATTATGGGTTTGGTCAAAATATCTAAAATAGTTTGATTATCACGATCAAGGTTTGGTCAAGTATGCCCAAGGAATCACTACTTCTATTCTAGTAATTGATAATGTTTGTCAATAAGGTTTGGGATTTATTAAACATCCTAAGGCAAACCATTTGTAGATACAATTTATCAAGGCAACAAGTCAAGATACACAATAAATTTAACAGGAATATCAAGAACTTAAGCTGCAAAGTCAAAATCATGTTAAGCCAAAAAGCATTCTCAAAAAATGCTTTCTAGCAAAAGAACCTCTAGAGCACCATATGCTTATAATAAGCACAATTTCAAAGGGCAAAATCACAATCAATATTCCAAAGCATAATTTTGAAAAGTCAACTCCACAGTATGTGGTAATTCCCTCTAACATTATAGGATATTATGATTATTATGATTTTAATGATGAACAATACTCAGATTCATACTTAAACACCATTTAACTAAAACATAGCAATCACACTACATGAGAGATTACCATTCCCATTTTTGACACAAGCCAATTTGATAGTGAGTCTCCTATGAGACTAATTGGTTAATATTGTTCCTCCCTTCTTGTGCATATTTTCCTTTTTCCTTAATCTTTGTATATAGTTTCATTTTCATGTTGCTTGTACATATCTTATATCTATAAAATACAAAAATAATACAGTATTTCAAAAATAAAAAACATTGAAATATTTATTTAAGAAATACAAATTAAAGATTGTATGCATTTTGATGTTTACATATCTTATATTTTCTAGACACTACATATTCTAGCTATCTTAGTATAGTAAGTGTTATCATACATACATGATTCACTTATTCATGTCAAGTGCTTGCAAATTGCTACAAGACTTAGGTCCACTACATCAATCCATATTTTACATTATCTACCCACTGGGGGCATATAAATAGATACATGGGTTCTTCATTTGACACATTCTCCCATTTGGGGACACCTCATATACAGTTTTGATTGCTACATTACATATTTTTAAACTCTACATCACAAATTTAACACTGTTATATTTTGATATTGATCATGCTACATTCAATTAGATTTTTTTCTGACTATTACTACTTTAGACTCGGCATATGTACATCTTATCTCTGACATAGATTTGTATTACATGTTCATTTATATCTTTCCTAGTTTAGATTTGATTGTATCTCTATGCTTCTTCTATTTAAGGGCATTTGAATATGCCATTTCTCTTTGGCTCTACGCCACATCTTTTCATTATATGTATGCTTTGGACATGTGCCCATGTCCTTGTGTGTGCTTTCTTAAATGTGTATGTGCAAATTTAAACATGTCTTTCTATGTGGCTCTAAGCTAACTTACTTTATGTTTGCGTATGTGGACATTTTAACATGTCCTTGATGTCTTGCTTTTTCAGATTTAGTGACATGTGCCCATGTTCTTTGTAATGTGTCCCATTGGCCTACTTTTCATGCCTCATGTGCGTTGTATGTATGTTTTCTTTTATGCATCATGGCCATGAAACTTGTCTATTACTTGTTACACACTCTAATTTTAGATTCCATGAGGGACCTTATACATCTCCCCTTCTTAATTGGGTGATATGATGGACATCATGCCCCATACCTCCTAGGTAGCTACTCAGTTATTAATCATATTTATTGTTACATACATTGTTATATCTATCTTCACATCATTTTAAATGTTAGGCATAACATAGATCATATTTACAAATCTATGCTCAGATTATCTTACATTTTGATGTTATTTATGCACTTCTATGGGATTCTTATGCATGTATCATATATGCTCTAACTAACACATGTTTTAAAGATATTTTTATTTTGAGGATAGTTCTTGCATAGGTTCAACAACTCTCCTCAAAAGAGGAGAAATTCACAAGGGTTTTTCATAGAGATCAGGTTATTAGAATGTACTCATAATATAATTTGTATCACATAGGTTTAGATTACATAAATCAAACTAAGGTAAACATAGTGGAAGACACTAACATAGAGATCATTTGTAGTTGCACATAAATTAGAATAGTCAAACATTAGTGCCCAAATTGGAACACTAGTGCCACATGGTGCTACTATCCAAGATTTGGCACTACTATCTAGTACCCTTAGTTTTATAAAAATCTAGATTGGATAGAAAATTAAAAGAAGTATAATCTAGGTTTACATAGGTTCAATTATAGATTTATTAGTTTTTTTTAGTTTTAGTCAGATTCATACTAGTTTACTTAGATTAGGGGCTTCGTGTGCAGCATGACTATTCCCATTTTCAGTTCAAATACTCAAATATAGATTATTACAATTCAATCTAGAATCCATATGCTTAGATATCATATTTGGAGGCATGTGCATGGCACATTATTTTTGTATGCTCACTTACACACTAGTTGGTCAGATGGAATGGAAAACTCCATGTCATTCTCTATATTATATATATCAGACACCATGTTTCAAGTTACACACCAGATTCATGTCTTACTCCATCTATAGTGGTTGGAATTCTTGAGTAGCCTAGAGCAACTTAATATACTCAAGTAGTTGCAAAACTGACATATTTAGTTAGAAATTTTTAGTTACATTGCATAATTTCAATTTTAGATGAATCTACTACACATGGGTAGGCAATGATGGAGTCATAGTCTAATTAAGTTCTTGAGACACCTACATGAGAGGGTTGGACACACCATCATTCCAATCCAATCTATTCATGAGTCATGATACACCAAGCAATGGTGGACAATGATGGAGTCAAAATTGGATTGAGTTCTTGAGTCACCCACACATGAGGATTGAGCAATCCATTAGTTCAGTCTAATATATTCACTGATTGATCACTATATACACTCACACATATAGGTTTTCATCATGTTTATACATTAGTTCACATACCCAATGAGGTGTATTTATTACTTTCCTCTCTCTCTCTCTCTCTCTCTCTCTCTCCTCTCTCTCTCTCTCTCTCTCTTCTCTCTCTCCTCTCTCTCTCTCTCTCTCTCTCTCTCTCTCTCTCTCTCTCTCTCTCTCTCTCTCTCTCTCTCTCTCTCTCTCTCTCTCTCTCTCTCTCTCTCTCTCTCTCTCATCCCTTTACTTAGTTTTATCTCTTTACTCAATTTTACTTCTTTACTCAATTGTATCTTTGATTTTTATGTCTTAAATAAGGATTGATTTATGCATGTTTCATTTGGACACATAATGGAACATTCTTCACATAATCATATCTATATTCAAGGGCTTCACCTCTTAATTAAGCCTAGGTACACTTTTTTGTCCTTTATCCTAGTCATTTCACTTTTTTGCATTTCTATAATAAAAGGGGGGGCAAATGTAATCACCTATAAATGACACTTGAATGCTAAGAGTGCTACTTAAAACCACATATCCCTAGCTTAGCCCTAGACCTATCTTAGGGAATATTTTCACACTATCCAACCTCCATACAGGGCATAAGCATCCCTAAACATCCCTAAAGTAGTCATATATTCTCATTCTTACATCTTGGCCCTTCGTGCCTCAGGTTATGTCACCTAGGCACTAGTGCCATAATATGTATAGTAGCATCACATGGCACCAATGTCCCAATTTTGGAACTATTGTATTTTCCCTCCTCTTTCCACAAACAGATATCTTTTCAAATCTTAGACCACCTAGGGTTGGCCTATACCTATTTTAACACCCACATAAGCACCATAACAATATATATACATAAATTTTATCCCTATAACTACTAGATGGAAATAATATGTAAATTACACATACAAAATTAGAATAAGTTGTGCACAATTAAGGTTATCAATCACCATTTTACCTTATGCATACAACCATCTACAACATTTCTAAGGTCATATTACTTAGATTTATAATCTCAAGCACATTTAAAAGCACTCGGGGTTATAATCATACGAGTTTCACTTGCACCAACACTTACGTGGAAAGAACTACATCAGGCTTGATCCTTTTTTAGAGTATTGGTATGTAGGCAACTCTTATCATAATGGAGTGTTGAGGATGTCCAACCTACTCTACTAGTAACACACTTTATTACTGGTTTCAACTAAATGCCTTAGCAACATGGATGATTAGGGTTTGCTCATAAAATTAGTCAAAATATATATATAAAGTTCTACAACTCATTATGTGTAGGAATAGGTTTGATAAACCTAGACATAGGTGTACCTAGAAGTTTAGAATAGTTCTACACATAGGACACTATCACCAAAATAGGGATACTAGTGCCATATGGTGTTACTATCCAATTAGGGTGATATTGTCTGAAAAGAGTTGTGACACTTGGATCTTGTTTGCAACACTTAGACCAACATCTACCTCAATTTTCAACCTCTAGATCATTTGTCTCGATTATTTTCTAGCTGAGTTCTCATTCACATTATTTATTTATATTTTTAGAAAGGTTAAATTTAGTCAATTCTGTAATAGATCAATGGTTGTATTTATTGCATATTTCTACACTGATTTACTATACTCAGCTCTTTAATAGCATAGGATTTTCATTCATCTAAGGCCAAAATGGTTTTAAAAATATACAAGATCAACCCTCATTCATTCCTCACCTAGAAATCACATACAACTCACAAGGTAATATACCAAGAAGTACTCAATCAAGCATTCAAGTGAGAAAACCTACCCTATATATCCTTATTTCCATATCAGTCATAGAAGCAATATTTTCATAGGTCTAAAGCATTCAAATAGCAGCCCATGAGCCATATTTTTCAACTTAAAATCTAAATTATCACATGTCTGTATTTATCATACATTATATATTTGTGCACACACAAGCCAACACATAGGGGAGAAATACATAAATATGAGGTCCTCTTTAGATTTTAGCTATGTATGCAACACCTATTGATAGAGGAGTCCTTGGGATAGCTTGACACTATGAGCCCACTAACACTTTTTTAACACGGTCACTTTAAGGCTGAGAAAGCTAAGGTTTGATCATTTGACAAAGAGAGATAATGTTGCATGCAATTTGTATTCATAAAGAGAAAGGTGATAGAAAAATCAGAAGGCCCAAGTTGATCCCTTCCATATTTAGTCAATATTCCATACAGGACACCTATGTCAAAGTCAAGCACCTATGTTTTCATAATTATCCAAATCCATTGTAAGCATCTGAGGCCATAAAGAGAACATTCTCATAATCTAATGACTATTTTAGTATCATATTTTAGTCCACATCCAACCTATTTCAGGTCAAACATACAGAAACATAATAAACCAACTAAGTATCATTATTTCATATTTATTGTAATATCTATCAATATGTTGGGTGAATATTTTGTCGTCAGCTAACTGAAGGCAAAATGGTTATATTAGCCACAGTGTAATGAGATGAATCTCTCCTCTCAACAAAGGGAGGTTCCCTATAAAATATCATAAACTAATCTAAACTAAATATTAACTCAGGGGTGAGATCATATCATCCATTTCTCTTTTTTTTAGAAATGATGTTTACAACATAAAGGAAAAAACTTTCTTGATACTAATTGAATTCACATGAAACCTACGAGAGCGCAAAGCCTATCATTGCTTCTCTTGCTGATTTATAACTTATATCACAGTAGAATGAGTTGCATCCCAAAGTCTCCATCAAAAACTACAACAAAGAATATGATCACAAAAGATAAAAGTATTTCAAAGCCTTTCCAATATCTTTTGTTCTAAAACACTAAAACACAAACTAAAGACAATTATAGTAGCACAAAGTCTCCATAATCAACTTTAGAACATCTTCCAAATTATTTTCACTCACACCACTTATTTAATCAAATAGATAAGATTGTATTGGGAAAAGGACATAAGAACAATTTTCTACACAACACAAGTTATTCTAATACAAAGTTTGAAAAGTCATTTTCTTTCTCATTCACTTGATAAAATTTGATTTACAATCTGAGCTCAAAGTCTCAAAAGATATTTCAATTTTGGTAGAGTTTTGCTTCCAATAACTAAAATATATATTCAAATTATAATAGAGGCCCTCTTTATTTATAAGGAGAGGCCTTGAGAATTTTTAGTAAAAACGTAATTACTTTGACCTAGTCAAAGATAAGAGTCATTTTTGACTTAGGACTCTTATATTTTTACATGTAATTACATATGAAAAAAGTACATGTAAAAATGTCCAAAGCAGTTGAAAAAGTACATTTAAAAAGTGGAAATTAGACCAAGGGAAAAATAGTTTCAATTTATATCCCCATTTTTCTTCATGTGAGCATCGTACATAGTGAAAGTTGCTTGCATCCTGATATTGTCTAGATTAACAGTGTTCTTAAAAATTATCTTAGCTTTGACCATGGCTTCTCTTACTACTATGACTAATTTTGCATGACTAGTTAACTTGGTTTGTAGATTATCTAGAGTTAACTGATTATCCAAAATATTATTGTCAATTATCTTCTTCATCTCGTAGCTTGGATTGCTTGACTTAGTTCTTTCCATAAACTCAGCCATGTTCACTTGACCAATCTCTGTATCTCTAATATCATCGACATGAGAAGTAACTGAGGTGATTGGAAAAACACCTTAATATTTATACTTCATTGCCTTTGACCTCTTCAGAGAAAACTCAATCATTTGAAATGGCTTCAACCAAAAGGATGTCGATGAAGAAGGATCCACAGAAAAAACTACAAAAAAGTCATGATCTCGTAATTAGGGGAAATACTAGCAATCTAGGAAACTTGCATGTCGATGATCATGACTTTGGGGATGCACCTAAAAGGGCTAAAGTGTGAACAGGCCAAAAAACTAGAGGAAAGTGGGTTTAGAAAATCAAACTTGAAAATATCCTAGAGTTAGAAAAATTTAAGAGGATGTTTGCATGAGCAGCAAAATTTGCCGCCCTTACATATTAGGGACATTTACATTTACTTCAGTGGAAAAATTTACCACCTTTGCACTTTATTTTAAAATGTTTGCTATAACTTTCAAGTGGCAAAAAATGCCAACAATGCAAATGGTTGGATTCGGTGGGAAGTTTAAGGTGATTTTCAACAAGACTTGGTGAGGGTAAACCTAAATTGGGTTAAGACACTGACTTGATATGCAAGATAACCTAGGGCATGCATGAAGGTTTGGTGTAATTAGCCATTAAGGCTCACTAAGGTAAAGCAAAAATAAAATGAGGGAGAACTACTAAAAACAAAAACTAAAAAAAGAAAAGCCTAACTTAAAGGAAAAATAAAACTTTAAAAAAATGAAAACTTAGAAGCAAAAAGACTTATCTGATAATCTCGAAGTCCTAAACTCGATGATTGGTGAATTTGAAATATTACTCATTTGCACAATTGAATGATTACAGGGAGGAGTATAGTAAACTTAAAATGAAATAAATAGAAATCAAAAGGCATTAAAAATCCCCAAAATGAGTTTAAATAACCTGGCATGCACGACCATAAATGCCGCATGAAAATTGAGATTTTTGGAAAATCTCTGCTTGGACGACAAAAATTGCTGCCCTTGCATAGGCCAGAGGAAAACCATGTATTGGCAGCAAAAAATGTTGCCAATACATGGAGAAAAGAGAAAAATGCAAGAGTGGCAAAAAATACCGCCTATCATTTAGAAAAAGAAAAACATGTAAGAGCAAGCAAAAATGTCGCCTATGCATGGAGAAAAATAAAAACATGCAAGAGCGGCAAAAAATGCCGCCTATGCATGGAGAAAAATAAAAACATGCAAGAGCGGAAAAAAATGCTGCCTATGCATGGAGAAAAGAGAAAAACATGCAAGAGCAGTAAAAAATGTCGCCTATGCCTGGAGAAAATGAAAATTTTCTAACACCTTAAAAAATGAACAAAATTGATATTTTGATCAAATAAAGATTACAATGGGTTTCGTGATTTTTGAAAAATCATGATGAGGGAGTGTTATAAAATTTCTCAGAATATCAGTCAATTTCACTTGAGACCAATAGAATCTTCTCTTGAACGATGAACTTAGAGTATAGATTATGAAATGGACAAGTTTCATAGGAGTTGTCCACAAAAAAAGTATAGCTAAGTTTGGAAACAATAGTTGGCTCTAGCTAGGGAACTTCCATCTATTAAACTTTGAAATGATGGAAGGAAGTAGAATCCAGTCTCTAAGTGCCTTCATCCGTGCCATTGGGCTATGGAGTCAAGCTACCAAAAATAAAAAGATACAAATAACTAAACAAAAAGATAAATAAAAATATAAAACTATACAAATATACAAATGAACTTATCTGATACTTCAAAGATTGAAGTGTTTCATATGTTGACCACTGTGAGATAATGAAAATGGTGTTCTATCTGGATATTTCAAAAAGAAACTATTTTCACCACAAAGTTGATGAATGGTGAATGAACCTCTCCACAAGAAATCAAATTTGTCATCCATTCCTTTTGGTTCTCTCCTCTTGTCCCACAACAAGACTTGATCTCCAATCTAAAACTCATGAATCCTTGCTTTCTTGTCAAAGAGTTTCTTTATTTGATTTTGGTGTTTAGCAATATGGTCCACTACCATAGTTCATTGCTCTTCTAATTTAGTTAGGTACATAATCCTTTTATCAATAGAATTTTTAAAAGTTTGATCTTCCACTACCTTTGCCAACTTCAGTGCTAGTAGTTCCAAGGTATTTAGTATCTCTGCATTCAGACCATACAAAATTTGAAATGGTGACATACCTATTTCCCTCTTAGGTGTAATCATATCTACCCATAAAGCATCGAACAACACTTTATATGCCAAGTTCTCTAATTGTCATCTACCAATTTCCTGATAATAGTAACCAGATTCTTGTTGCTTGATTCTGCCTGACCATTTTCTTACGAATAATAGTCTGAGGAGTGGGAAAGAATAATCTCATGATTGTATAAAAAGTTAGTAATCTCATGATAATAAAAACAAGTGGCATTGTCTGCTATAATCTTGTTTGGAACTCTAAATCAAAAAATAATATTTTCCTTAAGGAAATTACATACCACTTTCGAAGAAGCATGCTTAACTGGACTAGTTTCCACCCACTTGATAAAATAGTCTATTATGGTGAGAACATAGTCATGTTTAGCACTTGAAGATGGGTTCACAGTGCCAATGAAGTTGATACCCTACTATTTAAAAGGTTCTTTAATCACTACCGGCTTGAGAGGTAATGCGGCCAACTTAGGTTTTCTAATGAACTGTTGACATAACTCACACCTACGTACCCAATTATACGCATCTTGAAATAGTGTAGGCCAATAGTATCTGGCTCGTAGAATCTTGTGAGCTGTCACAAGTGCAAAAAAATGTCCTCCACAAGCCAAATTGTGAAAAGACTCTAAAAGTTTACTTTGTTGCGCTTTATCCATGTAACGAAGAAATACTTGATCAAGGCTTCTTTTGTACAAACCATTATCCCATAGGACGTAGCTATCAACTTTCAACTTAATAGTTATATTTTCCTTATAAGAAATATGGGTAGGAAACTCACCATAGGTAATAAAATGAGCAATATTGAAATACCACTCATCAATAGTAGTGACAAAAATAATTGTTGGCATGTCCTCAACTTCTGCCTCTTCATGTTTTATTTCTTTCAGTACGTTATCAGTAATAAATTGATAGAGACCTCTTACTCAAACAAGCTTAGTAGGTTTTATATCAAGATTAAACTCTTTAATTTTATCAATCTAATTGCCCCTTTTAGTACCGAACTCCAGCTGAGTTAAAATAGACTTTACTATTGTATCAGGCACCAGAACAACAGTATGTGAATTCAAGATGTAGAATCTAAAATATTTTAACACCTTAACCACTTCATAAGCATGCTTCTCCATGTTTCAATATTTTAATTCATGAGCTTTGAGAGGATAACTCATAAATGATATGGGAGATTCCACACCTTCTTCATTTTGCTAAACTAAAATGGCTAGAAGTGTATGATCAAAAGCATAGTTGTATACTATGAAATCTTTGGTATAATCCAAACAAACCAAGATTGGAGCATGAGCAATAGCCTTCTTGATATCTTCAAATGTTGCTTTGCCTTCTGCATTCTAATAAAAATTAGCCTTACCCTTCATCATGTCAACAATGTGGCAAGTTTTCTCTACAAATTCAAGAATGAATCTTCGCAAAAAGTTCACCTTTCCAAAGAAGGAATGAACTACAGTCTTACTAGCAGGTAGAGTAATATTTTGAATAGATTTGACTCTTTTTGAATCAATTTTTATGCCTTCTCAGGATACAATGTGACTAAGAAGTCTACCTTCTATAACCCCAAAAACTGACTTCTTAGGATTGAGAGAAATATCATTTTGCTAACAGCATTCTAGCACTTGTTGTAAATGATGCACATGATTAGGATGATGCTTAGAGAAAATAGTCAAGTAATCAAGATACACCACAATAAACTTTCCTATTTCATCTCTAAAGGCAAGGTCCATTGCTCTTTGAAAGGTGGTGTTAGCATTGATTAGATCAAAAGGCATTCAGGGATATGCAAATGTGCCCCAAGATGTAGTGAAAGTGGTTTTATATTGATTTGCTTCATTAACTTCCACTTGATTATACCTATAAAAACCATCTAACATAGATAACATTTTTGAGCCAATTATTGTCTGCAATACTTGATCCATGATGGGTAAGGGGTAGTTATCCTTTAAAGAAGATTGATTTAGATTCCTGAAATCAACACGAATATGAATTTCTCCATTCTTTTTTCTATAGTAACTATGTTTGTGATCCAAGTGGAATTATGAATTGAAAAAATTATTCTTGCATTCAACATCTTCTAGATCTCAGAAAGGATAGTACCAAATATTTTGGGAGTGTATTGCCTTTGTTTCTACTTGTGAGGCAATGGCCCATTTTTAAGAGGGATTTCATGTTGAATTTATTTAGACCTGAAGAATTTAAAATCATTATAAGAATATTCCAAATCATCAATGTAATGATGAAGAAGAGTAATGAATTTGAATTTTTTATGAGTAGTGTAACATTCTCAATGTTGACCATTTTGAGATCTGCTTCTGAACTCAAATTCACTTGATCAAACTCCATAGTAGAACTTGAGTCCATTTTTTGTTGCTACTTGATATATCTATCATGCTTATCAAATATCTTTTCAAGAGAAACCAACTCTTTTGGAATTTTATTCCCTTTCAGTTGAAGAAACTCTTCACCAGTTTGTGAATCTATTTTGGGAACTGATTCTCATGGTGGAGATTCACACCTTCAAAATAGAGCTCCTCAAAGCTATCCATATTTTCAAGAAAAATAAAAATTTGATTATCACCATTAAATACCTGCCAATGGTCAGCATTATCAGGTACACTTGGTTGAAAGACCAACTCAATAGTGTACTTGTTTCCTTTGAAATCTTTATGAAGAACCATGAGAGTTGTGGAGATAGCTAATGAATATACACGATCATTAAACTCTCTTGGCACCATAGAAATATTGAAAGCATAAAAACTTTCAAGGCAATCTCATACATGATTGCAATAATGTTGTAATCTTTCATTTTTGGTTTGATACAAATTTCTTACTTGACAAACTATCAATTCAACATCTCCTCGGGCATGAAGAATCTTAACACCTTTAGCACGATCAGCTTTCAATCCAAGCAACAATGATTTGAATTTAGTGGTTTTGTTGGTATTATTGAATTACAACTTATATGAGTAAGTAAAAATATCTCCTTATGGAGATATCAAAACAATTCTAGATTTAGAACTAGTAAAGGAGCAGTTGCCATCAAATTCTAAAATCTAAACCTTATTAGAATTTGATCTTCTTAAAGATTTCTCTTCATTAGTGAGGGAAGATTCCTTTTTACCTAAACTTTTCTCTAAAAATTCTTTTAATTTTCTATCTAAATTATCTGAATTGTTACCTAATGAACTTTCATCTGATGAATTAGAAACATCTTCAGCAGATAGAAAATAATTACCCATTCCTGAAGATTCAAACAAAATTTGAGCTTCAAGGTTTGACATTTGGGTAACAATATATTTAGACTCTTTCTTAGGAAGCAACTTTTTCATGACACCTTTAACAGGTATTCTTGCTTCAGGTAGATCCATGTTCAACTCTCCACCTACATCTTTGCAAAAATTATGTCTAAGTAGAATTCCATAAGAAGCTGAAATATCGACCACTAAGACTGTCATCTTAATCTTCTTATCTGGAAAAGCCACAAATGCAAATTGGGCATCTCTGATTTGACCCAAAAGTGGTACTTATTTTTTTCTATGGAGAAACATCTCCCAAAAGTCTTAGTCAAGGTAAGACTGAGAGAATATGCTACCTTGGCTGGTATAACATTATCAGAGGCTCCAGAGTCTATTATACAATTTCTCAATTTATGATCATTTATCAATAGAGAAACATATAAAGGTTCTATTTTTCTAGGGGCAAAAAGAGTAGTGACAAGATTATTTTGGGTGGATTTATTCTTTGGGGGATCCTGAATCACTTTTGGAAAATCTTGTCTTGCAGGGATAGTTTTGTTTTTGATGTATTCAACGAACCTATCAAACTATTCAAGATTAGCTTGTAAGTACTCGACTTCAGACATTTGGATCTTGGTCTTCCTATCATGATCAATTATGTCAAATAACTAGAATGAACTAGAAATAGAAGAAGAAAGTCCATCATTTTGATTTTTATTTGATGTGGTACTGGTCTGAAGAATAGAAGTAGAAGGTATAGGATTGTTTGAGGTACTTACTTGCTTATTTTCCACCAAGTCCTTTAATTGGAAAGGCAACGAAGTTCCCCATTTAGCAATTGAGATTACTGGCTGAGGTTCTTCTCTTTCTCTTCCCTTATCAACATGTTGAGTTGACTGGTTTTGGGACCTAGTAAAAATAACATATGCTCCATCATACACCTCTCCTTTTTTAACTTCATCTTGATAATTCAGAAAACTAATAGCAGAGTCACCAGCTAATTTTTCTTCTGCTTCTAAAAAGAGATTAGCATCATTTTCTTGGTCCAACTCAAGTTGGAAAGAATGATCATATTTGGCTTCATAATAAACAACTATTGAGTTGATTGATATTGCTTTAATGGCAAGCTTCCCCTATGTGGGAGGAAGACGATTGGGTTACCCTTGATTTCTGGCAGCATTTCCTTAATATGAATTGTTGGGAAATTTCCTCCTTGGTATATCTCAATAAGAAGGAGCAGACATACCTTGGAACATTTGTCTTTTCAGAGCTAGCAATTCATTTGCTAACTGTTGCACTATGAGATCAGTGGTGCTTATGGAAGAAATTTTAGCAGAAGAGAAAAATCTATTTTTGTTAGAATCTTTTCTTATCTTACCTACAAGGATAAGATCATCTTCAACTTCGGTAGCTAAAATATGAGCTAAAGAAATATCTACAGGGCTATCCCACCTTAACAAACAACTCACTTCAAAAAGTTGAGAATTGATAAAGAAGCACTTAAGATTTTTTGGTGTTGGCTGAGCAAAAACAAGAATCTTATTTCTCAGCTTATTGAATTCAGTGATGAAGTCTCTCATAGGCTCATGAGGCTCCTTTATTTAGGTAAGTTGAGCCACTAAGGCATGTGCATCTTCATGGGTTTGAACCTAGCCTCAAACTTGGTCTTAAGAGTGTTTCAATCAGTTATAGTCTGAGCTTGAAGATGATAAAATCAATCTGTGGTAGCACCTTGCAATGTTTCTACAAAAAGTCTTACTACTATATCTTCATTTTCAATGTCTATCACACCACAGGCTATGCAAAAAGTTGTAATATGCTCATCAAGGTGAATTTTTCTATCACCATAGAACTTAATAAATTCTTTCTCAAACTACAAGGTAACTCATGCAAACATGTGTTAGATTTAGAGGGTCAAAAGTGTTACCCCAAGGGCCTTGGGCTGCCATGATATGATGAGTAAAAGGAGGGATAACAAACCTTTGTGAAGTATGAATAGATAAAACTCTGCTAGCACTGGGACTAGGAGCTTTACTTGGTATTGAATATATGACATTGGTAGGAGAAAAACTCTTGGTTCCTTAAAGGTGAGATCGTAGAGGCAAGAGATCAAAATTATTTTGATTTATCAATTTAAATATAGGATCAATAATACCTCGAGCTCTC
The DNA here is from genome assembly GCA_037957365.1 of Torreya grandis. Lineage (NCBI taxonomy): Eukaryota > Viridiplantae > Streptophyta > Pinopsida > Cupressales > Taxaceae > Torreya > Torreya grandis. The sequence continues at coordinate 2,521,082 of JARHVA010001707.1, read as the reverse complement.
TGGCTTCACGTATACCATGAATCTATTAGAATGTAGAATGGAAAAGAATTGGAAATGCTTCAACTCAAAGCTTGAGGTTTCAAATTACGCGTTCTTCCCTAGCGAAGTCACCAAAAAATTGTTGGGTGAATATTTTGTCATTAGTTAACTGAAGGCAAAATGGTTATATCAGCCACATTGTAATGAGATGAATCTCTCATCTCAGTAAGGGGAGGTTCCCTATAAACTATCATAAACTAATCTAAACTAAATTTTAACTTAGGGGTGAGATCATATCATCTATTTCTCTTTTTTCAAAAATGATATTTACAACATAAAAGAAAAAACTTTCTTGATATTAACTGAATTCTTAAGAAACCCACGAGAGCAGAATTCTTAAGAAACCCACGAGAGCACAAAGCCTATCATTGCTTCTCTTGCTGATTTATAACTTATATCACAGTAAAATGAGGTGCAACCCAAAGTCTCCACTGAAAACTACAATAAAGTATATGATCACAAAAGATCAAAGTACTTCAAAACCTTTCCAATATCCTTTGTTCTAAGACACTAAAACACAAACTAAAGACAATTATAGTAGCACAAAGTCTCCATAATCAACTTCAGAACATCTTCTAGATTAATTTCACTCACTCTACTTATTTAATCAAATAGATAAGATTGTATTAGGAAAAGGACATAAGAACAATTTTCTACACAACATAAGCTATTCCAATACAAAGTTTAAAAAGTCAATTGCTTTCTCATTCACTTGATAAAATTTGATTTACAATCTGAGCTCAAAGTCTCAAAAGGCATTTCAATTTTGGTAGAATTTTTCTTCCAATAACTAAAAGATATATTCAAATTACAATAGAGGCCCTCTTTATTTATAGGGAGAGGCCTTGAGGATTTTTAGGAAAAACCTAATTACTTTGACCTAGTCAAAGATAAGAGTCATTTTTGACTTAGGACTCCTATATTTTTATATGTAATTACATATGAAAAAAGTACATGTAAAAATGTCCAAAGTGGTTGTAAAAGTACATATGAAAAGTGGAAATTAGATCAAAGGAAAAATAGTTTCAATTTGTATCCCCATCTTTCTTCATGTGAGCATCATACATAGTGAAAGCTGCTTGCATCCTTTTACTATCTAGATTAACAGTGTTCTTGAAAATCATCTTAGCTCTGACCATGGCATTTCTTACTATTGTGACTAATTTTGCATGACTAGTTAAGTTGGTTTTTAGATTATCCAGAGTTAACTGATTATCCAAAATATTGTTGTCAATTATCTTCTTCATCTCATAGCTGGGATTGCTTGACTTAGTTCTTTCCATAGACTCAGCCATGTCCACATGACCAATCTCTGTATCTCTAATGTCATCAACATTAAAATTAACTGAGGTGATTGGAAAACACCTTGATATTTATACTTCATTACCTTCGACCTCTTCAGAGAAAACTCAGTCATCTGAAAGGGCTTCAACCAAAAAGATGTTGATGAAGAAGGATCCACAGAAAAAATTGCAATAAAATTCATGATCATGCAATTAGGAGAAATACGGGTAATCTGAGAAAATTGTATGTCAATGATCATGACTTTGGGGATGCGCTTGAAAGGGCTAAAGTGCGAACAAGCTAAAAAACTAGAAGAAAGCGGGTTTGAAAAAGTAAACTTGAAAATATCCCAAAGTTATTAAAATTCAAGAGGATGTTTGTATGAGCAGTAAAATTTGTCGCCCTTGCATATTAGGGACATTTACATTTGCTTTGACAACAAAATTTTCCACCTTTGCACTTTGTTTTAAAATATTTGCTATAACTTGCAAGCAACAAAAAATATCGACAATGCAAATAGTTGGATTCAACGGGAAGTTTAAGGTGATTTTTAACAAGACTTGGTGAGAGTAAACCTAAGTTGGGTCAAGACACTGACTCATTATGTAAGATAACCTAGGGCACGCATAAAGGTTTGGTGGAATTAGCCACTAAGGCTCACTAGGGTAAAACAAAAATAAAATGAGGGAGAACTACTAAAAATAAAAACCAAAAAAAGAAAATCCTAACTTAAAGGAAAAATAAAACTTAAAAAAATGAAAACCTAGAAGCAAAAAGACTTATCCGACAATCTCGAAGTCCTAAGCTCGATAGTTGGCAAATTTGAAATCTTACTCGTTTGTGTAGTCAAATGATTGCAGGGAGGAGTTTAGGAAACTTAAAATGAAATAAATGGAAATCAAAAGGCATTAAAAATCCCCAAAATGAGTTTAAACAACCTAGCATGTGTGGCCATAAATGCCGCATGAAAATCAATATTTTTAGAAAATCTCTGCTTGGGTGACAAAAATCACCGCCCTTGCATAAGCCAGAGGAAAGCCATGCATTGATAGCAAAAAATTTCGTTGATGTATGGAGAAAAGATAAAAATGCAAGAGCAGCAAAAAATGCCTCCTACGCATTTAGAAAAAGAAAAATATGCAAAAGTGGCAAAAAATGCCGCCTATGCACGGAAAAAAATAAAAACATGCAAGAGTGGTAAAAAATGTTGCCTATGCATGGAGAAAAAGAAAAATATGCAAGAGCGGCAAAAAATACGACCTATGCATGGAGAAAAGAGAAAAACATTCAAGAGCGGCAAAAAATGCCTCCTATGCATGGAAAAAACGAAAATTTTCTAACACCTTAAAAATGATCAAAATTGTCATTTTGATCAGATAAAGATTTCGATGGGTTTCATGATTTTTGAGAAATCATGACGAGGAAGTGTCGTAAACTTTCTCAGGATGTCAGTCAACTTCACTTAGGACCAAGAGAATCTTGTTTCAAACAATAAACTTAGAGTATAGATTATGAAACAGAGAAGTTTCGTAGGGGTTGTCCACAAAACAAGTGTAGCTGATTTTGGGAACAACACAATAATTATACTTTACTACTTTTAACAATCTCAACTATATAACTTCAAAATATTATTTATCTGAGTTTATATTAACTGACCTACTTATCAGGTTAGTTCATCATCGTTATGTAAAAGTTAATTGAATACTCCTTAACCCTAGATAGCCACACTTATCTAAATTTATGGTTAAACATGATTGGAGACCAAAACCATGAAGTAATAATGTAGGTATCACATGAAATATAATTGAAAAAAATTAATTATCACTTCGCATCTTTGAATGAATGAATGATTGAAAGATGTTAATAACGTCCACAAGGTCAAGCAGTTTATGGGACCAAGCGTTGTAATAAAATTGTTTCATGTTAATACAACCTCTTGATATAAAGGTTGTTCCACTACTCTTGTAAAAAAATCAATCCCTTCTTGATGCTAACTCTTCTACTATGGATCTTAATGAGAAAACTTGTTATTTTGGAATCAAGATACAATTATAGTTAAAACATTGATGAATCATAAAACTCTATAACATTATGGACTTTTTAATTCACTTTGAGTTGCTTATAATCTATAGTTTAGAGGGAGCACTGGTGGATAATATTTTTGGCAACATGTTCTTAGATAATCTTATTAACCTTTACAACAAGGTTTCTATGTGAAAGAAATAATGAAATGAAATTATTTTCATTATGTTCATGGAATTTTACAGTTTATTGAATTATAAATTTTATATTTTTCTTAATTATTATATAAAAATATATAAATTGAAGTATGAGTTAACAATTAATGTTTTTAGAATTACTTATTTATCTATTTCACATTTAAACATGTAGAAATTAGAGAAATGACTCAATACTCAGTGCTATAATAAATGTATTATATGATGTCAAAATAGTTAATTAATACAATGATTGTGTCCTCAATAATAAGATTATTATATCTAAAGTCTATCATTTTCTTTAATGTGTGTAATTATTGAGAAAATAGATTTTGATTTAATTTAATATAAAATAAGTAGATCTTAAAATATGTAAATGATGCTCCAATACTACAACCTATGTGACATGTTGTGATTGACTCTTATGAACTATTATTGATTATAATTGAACAATTATTAGTACCATTTTATTTTAAAATTAATACTTAAATTATAAATATATCAACTCATAATTATTAAATCATATTAGAATATAAAGTTTTTTCCCTTGATTTCTATCTAAACTTACAATTTAATATTTTTCATTCTTAAAAAAACAAATATTTGTGAAAAAATCTCATTTATAAATCCCTGTTAACACCAAATATCTATTCAAATTAGAAATACTTAAGTTAAATATTTTTTCTAACTTAAATATGAGTTAACAATTTACCTATATCACATTTAAACATCTAGAAATTAGAGAAATGACTCAATACTTATGCACAGTATATGAGTCTAATAAATATATTATATGATGTCAAAAAGGTTAACTAATACAATGATTGTGTCTTTAATAAGATTATTATATCTAAAGTATCATTTTATTTAGTGCGTGTAATTGAAGAGAAAATAGATTTTAATTTAATTTAGTGTAAAATAAGTTGGTTTTAAAATATGTAAATGATGTTCTAATATTATAAATTATATAGTGATCGGTTCTTACCAACTATTATTATTAAAATTAAAAAATTATTAATACCACTTTATTTTCAAATTAATATTTTTATAAACATATCAATTCATAACTATTGCATCATATCAGAATGTAAGATCCCTTCCCTTAATTCCTATCTAAACTTACAATTTAATATTTTTCACTCTTTAAAAAATTGATATTTATTAAAAAAATCTCATTTATAAATCCTTGCTAACACCAAATATCTACTTAAATTGGAAATATTTAAGTTAAATTTTTTTTTCTAACTTTAAAAGGAGGCTAACCTATTAAATTGGGAAGACTTACAAGCTCTACAAACCAGAGCTTAAGTTAAAGAGACTTTAAAAACATACGTTATTGTTGAGTAGGCCCTGAATTTAATGGTAATATGATCGTATTTACATTTTCTAGTTATAAAATATAATTGATTTTTTAAAGAGATTGTATTAAACGTAAGATAATTTTTAAGTAGATTGTCAAAAATTATAAAAGATTATATATATATATATATATACACTTTAATATTTTTTTCTTTTTTAAATTATAAATTATATTAGTATTTGAAAGGTAATGTTGAATAAATAAATGTTATAAAAAACACATGCCAAATAAATTTAGACTTTAACATTAAATATGCATTAAATAAGTTTAATGATGATATAGAATGATAATCGTATTATTAATAATATTTTAAATTTAACTTATAAGATAATTTTAATTATAAATTTGATATCTATTTAATTGTCAAATATGTATATTTTTTAATTTTTTTAATTTTAGTATTCAAGGGTTTGGTGTATTGGTGAGGTACAAGTAGTTTGTACTCATCAACCCAAGTTTTATTCCTACTGAATACATGAGGACTCTTTCAAAAAGTGGCCATGTGAACACCTTGAGGTAGGGGTCACACTTCTCCCTGTGGACCACGCGAAACACAGTAGGGCATTTCAGATTGCGAATCGTTCAGCAAACATTACAGACCAGGCCCACTCACATGTCCCACTTCGAGAAGGTGCTCCCCATTACTTCGGTTCATAGCTCTGATATATTATAAGCGCTTATCCCAACATTTTGAGTATTCAAGGGCTTGGTGTATTGGTGAGGTACAAGTAATTTGTACTCATCAACCCAAGTTCCATTCCATTGAATACATGAAGACTCTTTCAAAAAGTGGCTATGTGGACACCTTGAGGTAGGGGTCACATTTCTCCTTGTGGACCACGCAGAACATAGCAGAGCGTTTCGGATGCAAATCATTCAACGGACATTACAGACCCAAGCCCACCTACATGTCCCACTTCAAGAAGGTGCTCCCCCATTACTCCGGTTCATAACTCAGGTATATCAAAAGCGCTTATCCCAACATTTTAGCCCTTGTGGTGGTGGCTCAACAGTAAAGAAGGTGGGCTTTACCCAGTAAGTCCCATGTTCGAGTCTCCCTTGCCATTGGTAGTTGACTCTTCAAGTGGCATTGCTCCCCACGAGTCTTCAAAAGTTCCCCTATAAAAAATAGTCAAAAAAAACCGCTTACCTATATCAAGACAACTAGATTAAAACCATCTATTTTTAATGAACAAATAATTCACAAATAAAATAATTAAATTATTAATCAATATAATATATAATAAATCCAAAATAAATTCTTCAAAACTAATATCCCCCAATAATTATCAAATATATTTAAAATATTAACATTTGTAATAATTTCCCTGTCGGAAAGGAAATTAGCAAACCCTCTCCTACAAATAAAAGGGACGTCCGTCAATATATTATTATTCCGGCAAATATTATTATTCCGGGCTTTAAGGGTAAGTTGATAAACATTGATTGAAATCTATTATTTGTGAAAGGGACTTCCACTTTAGAGGGACGTTAGAAAATAATATACTAGAAAAGAATATACCATGCGATTTTTATATATTTTTAAGGGATGGCCAAGCGCTCTCATCGCCGTTTTATTTGTGATAATATTCTTTTCCAAACACATTAGGACACCAAAGGGTGCGGAGAATGAAGAAATTTGGGGCTAATTATTTAAAAAAAAATTGGGGGTCATGACGTTGTGGTTGAAGATGGTGATAGTTAGGATCTTGTGTCCCAAGATCTTCGTTGCACCACTTGATCCTCGCCTACTAAAATATTTCCAAACATAATAATTTTAGGGTTTTAAAATTTTAAATTTCTAAGAAGAAAAAGTGATGAACCAATGAGTGATAATGGAGTAAATTGGTGGTTGAGATTGGGCCAGCTACCATTTGAATGGGGGAGATCCTCAATCTGGTCAGTGTTGATGGTGCTTCTCTCTCTCTGCATCTATAGGGGGAATATCACTATCTAATGTTTTTGCCTTTTGATGAATGTCATGACACTTTGACAAACTTCTTGTTGATAAAAAAGAAAAGTAGGAAAATATATTTTTGCCAACTATCATCCATCATAGAAGGTGGCTTCCAACTTGCATCTCTTTATAATCACAAGAAATGATAGCATAGTTACATGGCTTAATAGTAGTGTTTTTGTTTTTTGTTTTTTTTAAAATGAATATGGTAAATTATAGGTCTTGGAAGGAAGTGTAATTTTTGATAAATGATAAAATAATTAAGTTTAAATGGGGTGTTTCAATCAATGGTTAATATAGTACCAAACATTATCAAAGAGTTAAACTATAGTTTGTTAAAAGGATTCTTTTATCTATAATAAATCTCCAACAAGAAATAGAGTCTTATATTAAACATCTGTCTCTGCAAAGTAATTGGACAATCAAGAGAAATAGAGGAGCTACAACATTTTATCCTCTCAGTAGATGTTAACTTTCTTTGACAACCCGATTGCCATCAAATAATTTTTCGCGACATTTCCATCATACTTAGGCAAGAGGCTTATCCCCCCTTTTGCTCATCTTCTAAACTTCTAAATAAAAATTTATATATAATAATCAAATCAATGTTAAATCTAAAATCTGTGATTTTTATAAATATATTTACAAATATTATGTTCCACTACCGCTCTCACCTAATATTGTAAATTATATCTCTTTCAATATAATTAACTACTCCCTTCTATTATTTTATAATATAATAAATAGGAAGAAGTTTGATAATAGTGCTTATGAACCATAACCTAATCCTCTTTCTCTTATGTGGGGAGAGAAGAATCCACTTACAATGGATGGGGTCAACTGTATTTTAATATAAATGACTTAATTTCCTTTCGCATAAATTAGTCTTTATAACTTATAAAAATGTGAGTTGAATGTTAATTAAATTGTCTTTAAGATTTTTTTTATTTAATTTTATTGGTTGAATTTTATTATTGAGGATGTCGTTTGTTTGTTCGTTTGTTTGTTTGGGTGGGTGAGAGAGTATTCAGATAGGAGAATTTTCACATTGTTTTTTAATCTTGAGAGAAGCATATTTTGGAATAAAAAAAGGTGAGTTCCATTCAAAATTGATCATGACGATATTTTAATATATGTTATTTTTGAACTAATTTTTTAAATAAATATCATTTTAAAATCGAAATTTGCTACTTTAATTTTTTTAATCATACTCTTAATTCTATTTCTTAACTTAAATCAACAATACAATGCCTAAACTTTAAAAAAACAAAAGAAACTTTTGAACCTTGTAACACAAATTTTAGTGTATTTATTAGCAATCTTCATTTTAAACTTTGTGGATGGGTGTAATAGCATTTTATGGATTATGAATAATTTTTCATTTTAAAAGTTGTGGATGGATGTAATAGTATTTTATGAGTTATGAATAATTTTATTAATTAATTAAAATAAGTAAAACATACAAATTTTATACTGTCATAGTATTCATACAAACTTAAATATCACATTATTACACATTTTCATTAATAACCACAATTTGATGTGAGTTATATTATTCTTAACAATAAATTATAAAGTGGAGAATATATTAAACAAACTTTATATGACTCAATCAATTATTTCTAAATAGAAGAAAATTTTGATGTCATTATAAGATTGAGAAATTGATTCACACCTAAAAACACAAAACCAAAATGAGGGTTGGAAAAGTTTTACTATTTCATCTACATCAATAATAAGAATAAATGTCCAACTTATTGAAAATGACAAAATTTGTGGCAACTAATTTTAAATATCTAATGAGACTAAAACGTAGGTGGGATTAGGAATACCAACCCATTTAATGAACACATCTACATTTTATTGGTAGATTAAAATCATTATTAACATGTTTTATCATCATTTGAATCTTTACATTTTATGAATATTTAATGAAATAATTTGTAAAAAATAAAAATAAATAACCATTTTAAATCTTCAATTTCTTGCTGACACAAAAATTTGTATAAAGTACACTGCTCTGCATTTTGGGACAAAAACATACTGATGATATTAAAAAAAATCATCAAAATTTGATTTAATTTAGTTATTAATGTTCATTAGAGGTGAAGAATATCATATGAGACTAAAAATAAATTGCATGAATCTAATACATAAAAGGAGAGCCAAATGCATCTCCAAAAGATATTAAGTTAGAGAAATAAAATAAAATTCTGAGAAATATTTAATTAAAAAACAACTATTCTATTACTTGAAGACAATATATCTTGAAACCAACAAATTATATATTGTCTTAGATATCTGGACCATATTGTCTCAATATATGGTTTGTTGGAGTTCTAAAGCTCAGTGTTTAGATCTAAGAACTGATTTTCCTATAGCTATTTGTATATTAAGACTTCAAATCGAGTATTCTTTATTGAAGTTGAAGTGTGTCACAGATAAAAAATTTAAACATAACTAGTCCTTAAATTGAAAGAAGGTCTTTAAGGATCCATGAGAATCTCTAAAAAGATAATGGTATGTTCCACAAATCTCATAGTAGAAAGGGAATCTAAATACAAAATGCTCTTCACTTTTATGTTCTATAAAACACAATTGGCATACATGCTCATCTAGTGGGAGGTCATGCTCAAATTCTATCTATAGTTGATGAGAGCAAGCCTAAAACTGATCTCAACGGATCCTTAAGTAGGATGGAAATATATTCTTCATGTCCTTGGGAATTTGAATTCAGTCTTCATGGAAGCATGAATAAAACTATAAATAATGAATAAGTTTTGGTTTCAAAGGTTATTTTTGATTATTCTATGCAATTTTTAATAAGATTTATTGATCTCTTCATGGATATTTTTGTTGTTTTCCTGTTAGTGAGTTGAAGATAAATAATAGAAAATCCAAGAAGAAGTATTTTTATATCGACATTTAATTTTTTAAGGAGAATCATAACTCTTATATATTAATAAGATTTACATCATTATTTAACAAGTTACATAGATAATTAAAATGATAAATATAAATATTTATTCTAATGAAAGAAGAAATTTACCATACATTAAAATGTATACAACAAATAATTAAAGGAGACATGCACACCAATGAAACCCAAGAAAATGGGACACATTAAAAATAATAATTAAAACATAAAATGTGTTCAATATTAACGAAGATGAGTATTTGTGAAAAATGTATGTGGTTTCAAAGGCATCCAAAGAAAAGTTAGGATAAATCATAGATTTTCCCATGGATGGGTTATGAAACTAAACTCTACAAATTGATAGTATTTCCTCAAATGTTAATAATGTAGTTTTTAATATATACAAGTTAACCCTATGTCTTGATTAAGTTTTATTTTTTTGGTTGAAATCCTACTTTTACGCATATTAGGTATATATAATGCTTCTTTGGCTTAGTGCTAAGGATTGAAGGGTATCCATTCCACCAAATTTGTTTGGGTTACGATCCCGACCTTATCCCTTTTTGGCATTTCTTGGGATTTATAGCTTGGTGGATGGATAGGCAACACCTTTTACACCATCATCATCACTGTTGAACTACAACCCACTTGATTAAGTTTAGAATTATATAAAAATAAAGATCTACACAAAATTCAAAGTCATAAAAAATATATGCACAAAATTCTAAGCAAGAAAGAATGTTTTTTGCATGCACATACTACAGACAACAAAAAGCCAATTTCAATATAAATATGATGGTGATGGATTGGATGATTTCTAGACATTTCCAATAAAATATGATTTTGGTTTGTTTAATTATATCTATTTCAAGATAGAACCATCATATTTTTAGGATTAGTGTTTCATGATTGTAAAATAATGGTGATGGGGTGCCAATATAAATCCTTTGGCTAATAATATGTGGGTAGAGAGTTGAGAGTTTATAGAGAGGATAAGAGAGAACTAGTGATTGATAGAATATACTATGGAGGTCTATAATACCTATTTTTATTTTGTTGTGTAAGTAAATGAATGAAGATAATTGTAGATTTTTTTATAACTTTGTTATGGGTTTATAATACATGTTGTATTCTCATGATATATGCTTGGTTTCCTTCTTTAATAATGATAATCTCCATAAACCAAAATTAGTGTTTTATTTATGTCTTATAATTATATGTGTATACATAGATGAATAGCTAGAATATAAGTAAAGTCTTTTTATACCATCTTATAATAAGGGTTCATTTTTCTCTCCTTTTAAATTGGGTGAGCGTCTAAATGTATTAACTTATGTTATATGTTAGCATGGTGATGTTTTATTATTGATAATGCTTATCATATATTTGTAAAGGAAAGAATAAATAAGTGCAACATTTTGGTTTAGTTATTGGAACATGTTTCCTTAGAGGATTGGTATGTATTATATTCATGGCATTCTAGATCATATTATAAATTATGGATAAATGATTTTAGGATAAATCATCAAAGTTTACAAGAAAATCATTTTGTAAATGAGATTTAAAACCAAAAAAATGATTAGAGAGAAAAATTTATAGCTCTTTTTGGATCTTCCCAAGCATCTTTAAGCATGGATAGTAGCTTACATAGTTTATCATAGAATCGATCTTTAAAAAAAAATATTGCATGAATAAATGAACATATTGAGAATCTCAAAAAGGTTGATGAGATATGGATCCACATAATAGACACATGGTAGAAAGAGGATTTAAATAGTTACATATTGTATTTTTCAATATATACTTATAACTACATGGAGGAGGCATAATATCAATTTTTGTACAAACTATGACGATCATTTATCTCTCAGATCCCCTTTTTGATTAATAATATGTTGGTAGATTAAGGTATTGAGTGTTTGGATACGGAGAGATAAATATTATCTACATATGGGCCAAGAGGAAGGTAGGGATAAGGGGAAGGAAATAATTGACTTGGGATAGGTAAGAAATTAATATCAATAGAACCAAGGGTTGGATGGAAAGCTAAAATGAATGGGAACCCAAGTTGCACATATAAGACTAAGGAAAAACAATACTAATAATTTATATGGACCCCAGGGCAAGGGGGACAAGTCATGAGGATGTTGTGAGTACCAATGTAAAAAAAGAATGCCACGTGAGTGACTCCCACATAAAAGGTATGCACTATGAAGAAGAAGATGACATGCACAACCAAGAGGGTAAATGCATGGAGATGGGGGCTAAAAAGCAAACATTTTTTTCAAAAAAATAAAACTGCATATGTGGTTATTAAATACAACATACACGGTTTCTAAAACTGCATATGCGGTTATGTGCCATAGGCTTGGTAATCACTGAGCCAAAACCACGTATGCAACTTTATACTTATAAACTACGTATGTCATGTGGCCATGTGCATGGTTTTAAAATGATAGAATCACATACGTGGTTTTGTCATTTTAAAACAAAACAAAAAATAATTGATGTCATTCATTTAACATCGATGAAAATCATGAGCAGAAGAGGAGAAGATCAAATATGCACAACCAAGGCAAGCAAAAAGCACTCTGACAACCCAAATTCGATAATGGCATACTAAAGGAAAGGTATGTAAATGTATTTTATTGTATTTACAAAAAAAATTAGTTAAATTCATTGCATTTTTATTGAAATTATATACTTTTTGTTTTTGAATGCATGCAGAGGTAAGTGGCATTGAACAACAACCTCCTTCCTATCCCTCCTCACCCACAAAACCCTCCTATCCCTCCTAACCCACAAAACCCTCTTATCCCTCCTCACCCAAAAAACCCTCTTAACCCTCCTGTAGTTCCTCAAGCCCCCAAGGTAGTCAAGAGGATTTAGTATCCCATATCATTGAAAATAAGATTTAACTTGAGAATTTGATTAAAACATTAAGGGATCCCCATGAAAAGAACCCCCACTATATTTATTTGGAAAACACAATACAAACATTATTAGGTGAAGTTGAGTCATTAATAGGTCAAATTGATAGGTGGGTTGACTATAGAAATAGATGTAGGGCATACCATTCCAATAAATTGTCTGTAGCCACTATGAAAGATAAAAATATAACCAAAGCCCAACTTTGTGCCTTATTCATTGATGGTAAAACTGGTGCACCGCTAGATGTGATGGCCAAAAAAAATTTAATCCACTAGTGCACTCACCATTTGATCAAACTAAATTTTTGGGACTGATGGTGGATGGTCTTTGATCACCTGCCTTGCAATAATAATGAGGTCCCAATTTAGTTTTTGAAAAAATTGTGTTATGAGTTTGCATTGAATGAAATTCCAAATTATTTTGATTTATCAGAGTTATTTGGTAGAAGAAAGGGATATGTGCAAGTTAGGCTAGGTGCATGTCGTGCACCTAATCAGCGTACGAGAGTGCTATCAACAAACCACATCCTCCTTAGACCAAACCCTCTATAGTCAAGGAGACTGTAGATATTGATACTTTGCATGCACTTAAGGTGCTTACTAACACCCTTGTTCACCATATGAGCCATATTTCTCATACTCCTGCTAGCAAGATTGGATGTTATGCCCTTAACCTTTGGCTTGTTTAGGGATATGTGTGGTTGACTTGTGGCTTACATACCTATTTTATATTATCATTATAGTTATCTATGTTCTTAGTCAGGTTGGCCTATGGAATAAACATGGCTAATTAGACTATATATAGGAGGTAGTGGTTAGTCTTTTATCATCATATTAAGTATGTGGCTCTTATTGCATTATTGTGGAGGTTTCCCCCTCAAAGTGACTTTGTTATATTATCTAGTATTCTACTCTGTTGTAAATTATTATTGTGTTATCTCTCATATTTGCTTATTTTGTATGATATATAATCATTTTCTATGAACATCTAAGTAATTTCATTATAAGTGGTATCAGAGCTTTGATTTGGGCCAATTTCCTATGATGTTTTTTTAGATCTGGTGAGATGTGACTTCTATGAGTGAAATGAGTGAAAAAATATAACTTGTAATCTAGGAAGAATTAATGTTTATGTCAGCATAGTATTTTTTTTTTTAAATTCCCTTGTAAATTTATAGTCATTGGATTCATCTCGATAAGATAATTGCAACGGTATATTCTATTGGTACATTTTTTTGGTGTCAAAATTTTTTACCCTAATGCAAAAAGTTAGTCATTGGATTCATCTTGGTGAGGCAATCATAAAGGTACCATCTCTTAGTACACTTTTTTGGGGAAAAAACCCTCATAGGGTTTATATATGGTAAGTCCTACTTGGAGAAGAAAAATCAGGAAAGAAACTCCTAAGACTCCTTCTGCCAGCAATATAGAATCTAAAACTTTAGATCTGTTGATTTCTCAACTTTAGGTTGACATAAAAGGCTTGGTATGGCACGATGACTTTGTTTTAGTTTAAACTAATGTTTCATGGATGCGCAGAGAGATTAATGGGGTTCACAATTAGTTACATTAGATCACTACACAATTGGCTTCCCTTTCATCTTAGTTACAACCTAACAAACCTCCACTTCATCATTTGAGTGCTCCTCCTCTCAACACTAACAACTCTAATTCTGGTGTGAAACTAATGTTGCCAAAAGTGGACATGCATAAGTTTGATGGTAAGGATCCTCTCACTTGGATTAACTAAATTAAGAATTTATTTGATTTTTATCAAACTCCTAGTTCTCAAAAGGTGATAGTGGCATCTCTATATCTAGAATCTGAGTAGTTCATTTGGTATCATTGGTTGTGTGCTCAAAAGAAAAAGAATGGTGCTATTATTAAATTATCTATTTTAATTGATGAGTTTTTGGCTCATTATCGAAATAATGTCTCTAAAAACTACTTTAGCCAGTTAGCCAAATTATGATAAATAAGAATTGTGAAGGATTATATTCATCAATTTCGAAATCTATCTTTACGAGTGGAAGACATCACTGAGAAAAATTTGATTGATCTTTTTTTAGGTGGCCTTAAATACAACATATAATTGGAGGTTTAGATGTTTAACCCAACATTTATATTAGAAGCTATTACATGGGCACACATGGCATAAGCAAAAGAGATGGTCAAATGGAAAACTTTCACTATTGGTCGTGATCACACCTTTCCAACACCATCATTTCCTCAACTCACTAGATTGTCACCTCGAAAAATTGAGAAAAAGTGAACCAAAGGGTTTTTTTATGGTTATGATAGAAAATGGAGCAAAGATCATCATTTTGCTAAAAAGAAGTTGTTTTACATTGAAGGTGCCAATGAGGATGGCGATGATGAAGAGGCAATTGGTAAGGATGAAGAAGGTATTGAGGAGGAATCTAAAGACTCTCAGCCTAATATTTATTGTCATACCCTTTCAAGTATTAGTACTCCCCAAACTCTTAAGGTGGTGGGTTTCCTACAAAAATAAAAGGTCATTGTATTGATTAATTCTGGGAGCACACACAACTTCATCAATAGTAAGTTGGATACTCATTTGAATTGTTTCATTTATCCTACTCTAAAATTTTAGGTCATGATTGCATATGGTGGTACTATCAATTGCTCAAAACAATTCCATAGTATTAAGTTGGCCATGGGAGACTCATTGTTGGATTCTCTTATGTTTGTTATTCCCATGGGGGGAGCTGACATTGTTATGGGAGTACAATGGCTCACAACTTTGGGAATTATTGAGATAAATTTCTAAGAATTATTCATGCACTTTCATTCTAAGGGAAGGACATTTGAGCTAAGGGGATTAAGGGCTAAATCTTCACAACTTGTTAGTTCCCATCAAATGATAAAGATTCTTTGTAATGGTGTTGAAGGATTTGTAGCTCACTTATTTTCCATGGAAGTTCATCCAACTTAGCCATCTACACCTCCTGATCTACAACAAGTGATTGATGCCATTTGGTTGCTTTTGGTGACATGCTAAAAAGACTTTCACCTAACTCCATGCATGATCATGCTATAAAACTTATTTCTGGCAGTACACCACCCAACAGCAGGCCATACAAGTATCCCTATATCTATAAAAGTGAAATTGAAAAGATGATATAGGAGATGTTGGATGGAGGAATCATTCATCATAGCCAAAGTGAATATTCTTTGCTAGTTGTCATGGTGAGAAAGAAAGATGACACTTGGAAGATGTGCCCTAACTACAAAGAACTCAACAAGTACATTATCAAAGATAAGTTTCATATTCCTATCATTGATGATTTGCTAGATGAATTAAATGATGCTATTTATTTTATCAAGTTAGATCTACATTTTGGGTATCATCAAATCTGGATCCGTGATGAAGACATACCCAAAACAACTTTCAGGACTCATGAGGGCCATTATGAGTTTTTAGCTATGCCTTGTGGTATAACAACTGCACCATCCACCTTTTAGAGTTTGATGAATTCTATTTTTAGGATTTTTTTGAGGAAAATTGTTTTGATATTTTTTGATGATATCCTCATTTATAGTAAAAATTGGTAAGACCATTTGCACCATGTGAAACATATACTCTCAATTTTAGAACAACATCAATTATATGCCAAACATTCCAAATGCACTTTTGGATCTTGTGAGGTTGAGTATTTGAGTCATTTGGTTACACATGAAAGAGTGAAAGTGGATCCTGAAAAAAACCAAGCAATGGTGGACTGGTCAATCCCTAAGACACTCAAGCAACTAAGGGGATTTCTAGGGCTAATTGGTTACCATCACAGGTTTGTCAAAAATTATAGTAGACTTACATCCCCACTCACCTATTTTTTGAAGAAAGACTCCTTTTAGTGGATTGATATAGCCTCCAAGGTATTTGAAAAATTGAAATTGGCTATGTGTACCACTCCAGTATTAGTCACTCCTAATTTTTTCAAGACTTTTGTGGTTGAATGTGATGCATCTGGGTATGGTATGGGTGTTGTACTCATGCAATAAGGTAAACTAATTACATTTTAATGTCATCAACCGAAGGGTAAAAATCAACACAATCCCATCTATGAGAAGGAAATGATGACCATTTTGCATGTAGTCAAACAATGGAGACCTTATTTAATGGGTCGTCACTTTCAGGTAAAGACTGATCATGATAGTCTCAAATATTTTTTGGAACAATGGTTGTCATCTAAAAGATAATAGAAATGGGTAACTAAGATGTTAGGATATGATTTTGAAATAGTTTACAATAAAGGCAAGGATAATGTAGTGGTAGATGCACTACCCAGGAAGGATGAATTAGTTGAGGCATTTTTATATGCTATGACCATTCTACAGGTAGATTGGCTAGAGGAAGCATGATCAAAATGGGAAAATGATAGTGCTACCCATGATTTGATTCAAAATATTTAGCCAAGTTTGGGTGGATTTGACAAATTCACATGGAAGGGTGATGCTTTATGGTATAAAGATAGATTATACCTATGTAATAAGTCTCTTCTAAAACACAAAATCCTTCAAGAACTTCATGCAAATCCAATTGCGGGTCATTCAAGATTTTTGAAAACCTATCATAGAATCAAGTAGGATTTTTTTGGGAAGGACTCAAGGGGGATGTCTAAAAATATGTGGCTGAATGTATGATCTGTCAACAAAATAAAGGAGAAACCATCAAAACCCTAAGTCTTTTGCAACCTTTATCCATCCCTAGCCAACATTGGGAAGAAGTGTCTATGGATTTCATTACAGGGTTACCAAGATCTGATGGTCAAAATGTTATCATGGTTGTAGTGGATCATCTCAGTAAGTATGCTCATTGTTTTCTTTATCACAACAATTTTTTGTTAGTATAATAGCTTTTTTTTTCTCAATACAGTTTAGAAATTGCATGGTAACCCTAAGATCATTGTCAATGATAGAAATCCCATTTTCACTAGCAATTTTTGGATTAAGTTATTTTCATGTTTGGGCACCCAATTGGCTCATAATTCATCCTATCATCCTCAATCATATGGACAAACTGAGGTAGTTAATAAATTTTTAGAAGAATATATCCATTGTATTATTTTTGATAAATAGGATAAATGGGTTCATTGGTTTCCACTTGTTGAATGGTGGTATAATACTTCTATTCATAGTTCTTCCAAAATGTCTCCGTTTGTGGCACTATATGGATGCCACCCTCCATCCATCACTTCAACCTTGAAATTCCATCCTAAGGTTTGTGTAGTTCAAGAACATATTCACCATCAATAGGATGTCCTTTCAAGTTTGTGTGAAAATTTAGCCATGGCCCAAAATCATATGAAGCAGCAAGCAGATCAACACAGGAGTGAGAGGAATTTTGACATTGGTGGTTGGGTCTTTTTTCACTTGCAACCATATAAGCATATGTCCTTGAAGCAACATAAAAAGGATAACAATTTGTCCCCTAATTATTATGGGCCTTATCAGATCTTATAAAAAATTGGTAGTGTGGCCTACAAGTTAGAGTTTCCTTCCTTCACTCGCATACATCCAATATTTCATATATCATGTTTGAAGAAAGTCATTAGACACAAATTTGCTAATCAAACTAAGTTACCAAAATTGGATGACAAAGGAAGAGTTATTCTTGATCCTAAGATGATGCTTCAAATGTGCACTAAGTATATGTGGTCTAGAATGATTAAGGAGTATTTGATCAAATGGAATAATCTACCTTGTGAAGATGCCACTTCGGAGGATGAGTCCTTGGTGCAGAAACATCTAGAGTTGACTCAACATTGAGGACAATGTTATTTTGAAGGGGAGGGGCATGTTATGCCCTTAACCCTTGGCATGCCTAGGGATATGCGTGGCCGACTTGTGGCTTACATACCTATTTTATATTCTCATTACATTCCTCTATGTTTTTAGTTAGGTTAGCCTATGGAATAACCATGGCTAAGTAGACTATATATAAGAGGTAGTGGTTGGTCTTTGATCATTATATTAAGTATTCTGCTCTTATTGCATTATTGTGGAAGTTACCCCCTTGAAGTGGCTTTGCTATATTATTTAGTATTCTAATCTGCTATCAATTATTGCTATGTGATCTCTCATACTTTCTTATTCTATGTGATATATAATCATTTTATGCGAACATATAAGTAATTTATTTACAATGGATATGGCGAGGCTTCATCTAACTCTGCTGCTACTTAATGAGCTACTATTACAAATCATGTGGTGCTATATGCACTTGACCTAAGAAGGAGGAGGATATCATGCAGTCCACTCATGGTGGTATTTCTGTGGGTCTAGATAATATCTACCTCACTATGTTTTAGTCATCTACATTTCATCTAAACACCTTGGCTTCAACTTCCTAGATTGATTTAATATTTTACTTGTTACAAAAAATTATTAGACTTGTTAAATTTAGAATATTTGTATAATTTAAAAGGTAATAATTGATTTTCATGTAGAAAGTTTAATAATGTATATGAACTTTTTTATGTTACAATAGGATTTTGAATGCCACATGAACATGTGTGTTGTTACTACTATGCCCATGTATACCTATACAGAGGTGATTTTTAAGAATTAATTAATGTTATGGTTCATTTTACATGTATGGTGTTGTATATATATGATGAAGTGACTAAAAATGATATTTTTTTGTTTAATTGATGACCACACTAGACACTCTTCCATCTATTTGGGAGGGAGAAATCCTAGGTGTTGCTACTATGATTTCATTTGCACAATAACTCCCTGAGGTACATGAGAGTTGTAATATTTAAGCGTAAATATGGATGTGTGTTTTGTAATTATCCTTTGTACTTGTGAAAATCACTAACGCATGAAAAAATTGTGTGCATAGACTCCTCTGATGATGTCTTCTGGTCTTATTGAAATGATCAGTAGCATGACGTGGTTCAGTTGGCAATTTAATTTATAAATTTTTCTATTATATTTCAATGATTTAGTCACTTTGTTTAAATGTTTATGAGATAATTTTGAATTTATGTTTTTTATATATGTATATTTATAGGGATCCATCCCTTCCGTTATTGTGAGTACATCACTGGCTCATATTGGTGATATATTTCACACTCCTATTCACTAGTGTAAACTAATCATTGAACCTATTGAGCACCAGCCCCAAATTGAGTGTGACTGCCAGCTTGCGGTAAGTGCACCTATTAATTATTTTTATATCATTTTAAAAACTTAACTTGTTAATTTTTTAATTATCTTGATCCATTACATGTAAAGTTGATGGTAATATTTGCATATGAACAATTTGAGCTACAGGTAAGTTTTGAGTGGATGATGACTCATAGTCAGCCAAATCTGACACCTCCAGCTATGAGCAAGGCATCCAAGGTAGATGCTTATACAAGAAAGGCAAATAAATTGATGCATTTTTATGGTTAGGATAATGTATTATGACATTTTTTGTATGCCTATATAGTTCTATGTATAGTTTTTTGGCATTGTATGCCTATACGGAATTGACTTAGGATATTGTATCACTTGTGTTCACATTTTCTACACCTTTATATGGATTTTATGGATATTATATACATTATATATTGTTTAACATTTCATTTTATAAATATTCTCATTGCTTTTAGGTTCTATATTTTTTTATAATTTATTATATATTCTATTACATTTTCATATCATTGTATGCCTTAAAATTTTGTTGATCATTAAAAATCTACCTTGCAGTGATCATAGAATTTATTTTTTGAAGTAGATACAACTATTTTTGTATTATGGTTTGGTTTGTTTTTTTGTTAAATAAAAGGAATAAAATACAAAATTTAATGTGATTGTAATTATGGAAAATCCATTATATATAGCATATATTATAAGTATGTGTTTTGAGCTTTGCTCTAGAAATTTCTAATTTTTTCCATTTTTTATCTGTGTTTTTAGATTAAGTAGAACTGGCAAGGTGGTGGGATATCTATTTGTAAATAATATGTTTCTAGTCTAATAGTTATTTTTTATAAGGCTAGCCATTATGCCATTTTTTGAGAACTCTTGGCCCTCTTTAAGAAAATTCATGCATCAAAGACATATTTGGATGCACATGAAGCTCTTGAGGTTGCATCAAGTATAAAAGTATCTAGAAGTTTTGATGCAAGCATCAACCCATTAATAGAGGGGAATATTGCCAACATGAAAATGTTATGGGAGAGACAATCAGTGAAGGGATTGAAAAAAACACTAAAATACCTTTGGTGTATAAAGTGTAATGAGGAAGGGCACAAATTATTTTTGCACATGCTTTAATGTAAAGGTGGTTTTCACTACATGTGAGGTCTACACAAGGCATGAACAAACTATTATACTTATCCTTATATGATAAATTTAAATACCAATGCTTATACTTATACTTATACTTATATAATATTATACTTATACTTGTAAACTATTACTTCTTGAATAACAAAATATTCTCTAAGTGCCTAGAAACAACTATGAATGCACAAAACAAGGGTACTTGAAGGTTTCGACTACTTAGACCTTGAAACAAGTGAAAATTATATTTAAATTAAATTTATTACTCTTTATTTGGGAAAGGACAAGATGGATAGAACAAATATAACTAGCATCTCCCTTTTGGTTTCAAGAAAAGCAAGTTCCTTCATACACATAACCTTGTTACCATGGCAGATTATCAATAAAAATTTGTTTCTTGTCTCTAGGGCCTTATGGATGAAAAATGAAATATAAAACACATCTAGGATGGATATTAAATCCTATGACCATATTCTTGTCATTTGAGTACACCCGGTTAGGAGACAAAACACCTATTTTGGCCTCAAGATGACATTTCCCTATATGCAAGATGTAAGCCATAGTACCAGATCTCTATTTCCTAGGACTCATGGGTGAAAAATGACACCACCACCATGTATGGGATGAGGATTAACTTTCAAGACCATATTCCTAGCATCTGATTATGCTTGGTTAGGAGATAGAGCACCTATTTTGGCCTCAAGACTACTTGTCCCTACAAGGCAAAATTGGTGTTTTTTAGGCAAACTTTGGACACCCATAAAATGGAAATTGTAAGTCATATCCAAAAAAAAAAAAAAAACATCATGTGCATGTAAAATTACTATACTTTCAACCCAAATCTCTCAAATTTAAAATAATCAAGGAACTCATGGTAGAGGATTCAATGACCATTCCTAAAATGCAACTTTCATGTAGTTAAGAGATAGGTTATTTATCTCCAATAAACATATTTATTTTGGGGACCTTTGCTTAGAAATACATCACTATAACACCTCAATATGTGAAATTAAAATATTTTCCCATATTAACAACCTTTGAATCCATGTGGATGCCCTTTTTTCAACAATTCTAGCCTCGAACAACATTGGCAAGAAATATTGTCAAGATGCAAGCCATAATGCAAGATCTCTATCTTTGGGGGATCATGGATGAAAAATGACATCATCACCATGTTGGGGGTGGTAATTAACCTATAATAACACATTATTGGCATCCGATTATGCCTAGTTAAGAGATAGAGCACCCATTTTGGCCTCAATACCACTCGTCCCTAGATACAAAATGCAAGCCACAATGCAAGATCTATATCTCTAGGGGCTCATGGGTGAAAAATGACATTAAAAACATTTTGGGGGTGGGGATTAACCTCTAGAAACACATTTATGTAATTAAAGTATGCCTAATTAGGAGATGGACCACCCATTTCATCCTTAAGGCCACTTGTCCCTAGATGCAAGATGCAAGCCACGGTGCAAGATCTCTATCTTTAGGGGCTTGTGGGTGAAAAATATCATCACCACCATGATAGGGGTGAGGATTGAACTCTAGAACCACATTAATGTCATTTTATTATGCTCAATTAGGAGATGAAGCACCTGTTCCAGCCTGAAGACAACTTGTCCCTACAAGGCAAAATTGGTGTTTTTAAGGCAAACTTTAGACAACCATAAAATGAAAATCATACATCATATCCATGAATTGAAAGAACCATCAAGTGTGTGTCTAAGTCCTCTAATTTCACCCCAAATCTATTGATTTTGAAGCATTGACAAACTGGTGGTAGATAATTTAGTGATTAATTCTAAAATGTAAATTTTCTTGGCATCTGAGTATGACTAGTTAGGAGGTAGAGCACCTGTTCAGGCCTCAAGACCACTTTTCCCTAGATAAAATATGCTTTTATACTAATGGTGATAACCACATGAAGGTGGAATCATCTACATGAATTGAAAGGTAAAAAAATCAATCTCTACATGAACCAAAAGCTTCTCTTAGCTTCAAGAATATGGAATTCTCTACTAATGGTGCCAACCATGTGAAGGTGGAAAATAATTTGGCACCATGAACCTACAAAAAATATGTTAATATGAAATTAAATTTAAATTTATATGTAATACCTAATAGATAAATAAAATTTGATAAACTTAAACACATTTGCATTTGAGAAGTCAACATACCTTGAGATTTCAATATAAGGAACCACTAGGATCAGCTTTATTTTTTATAATAACAAAATTGCTTCATAATAAGATTCACAAACCTTCCAAAGAGTCTTTTTTAATGGCCTACCTTGATATTTGTGCAACTAAACATTTATTTTAAGAACCAAATTTGAATAGTAGAGTATCTTCCTATGTACTTTGTAGTCTTCAAATAACCATACATTTGAATTTTTGATAAGATAACGTTTAATCCCAAGTTACCATAACTACCACGAACCTAATGGGATAGTAAATGTTTTCCCCATTTGTGACTGTAGAAATTAATTTCTATTTTTCCTCTACATACTGGCACAAGTAGTAGTTTATCCCCTCATTATTCTCATCTGTAATAACTATATAAACATGCCTTGTATCATAGAATAAAACATGATCTAATAATATATTTACCAAATTTAGTACATGAAACACATGCTAAATAGATAGTACCTAGTTTCACTATATTAGATACATGGTCAAATTCATGTGATGATGTTAGCTCTATAAATTGTAATGCCGGTGGAACATGATAAGTGTCAATTGGAGCTAGAGGCTAATAACTCCATTCATCCACCCATTCTTGTGACTCACACTCCTTCAAAACAAATTCAATGCATGCAAAACAAAAACATGCCATATGCCTTGTATGAACCATCCAAGAACCTGCATTTGAGCTAAAATATGAGTGTAACTCACTCGATCTTGTTATTATCATATAATATTCATACCTTACCAATTGTTCATCCTCCATCAGCCAAAAATATATATGAATAGTGGACTTTTGTTGAGCACCATGGCCCATAATTTCATTACACCATTCAACTATTTTTTTTTGCATTTGTCAAATTAGCTACCTCTTCAAACTTCAAATCATCTCTTACAAGTGCTCTTTTGAAACATGTTCCTACACTGTCATGCTCCCCTTTTCCATGGCATGCTTCAGTGAAATTCCAAATATGTTGTACACTAGTGGTCACATGCATCCTGCTCATCTAGTAGAACATCTGTGCATTATTAAATTATGATGTGCAGTTATCTGACCATATATAATATTGATTGAAAGTAATGTTTCTTTCACTCAACTTGCATATAACATCTAAAAATAACCTTTCACATACTCTGAATAATGTGTTTGATCATCGTTGACATAGAAGTGGTACTCCCTTATTTTTTTTTTATCATGCTTTGTACTATCAAGTGAATGCATGAATACCATATACACAAAGAGGGAAACATGTATTGAATGGTAATATTGTGACTGAACCTCTCTTTGTGGTTACAATGTGTAATTATATATAAAGTCAACAATTGAAACAATAGTACCAAGTGGTAATGGGTACTTAATTAACTTGAATTATTCATCTATCTATTAAGATTTATGTGTGTGCCTTGCATAATCATATTCAATTTCTTCCCTAAATTTGTCCATAAAATTGGAAACAGGTATTTGTTTTGTAACAAGTTCACACCCTTTAGATTCCTTTCCATCTTTTAATTGATATTTCACATATTTATATTTACTAAAACCAACCAAATCTTGTCCAATTTTATTTTTACTCTCCTCATGGGTACATTTTTTCAATTTTGGCAATCCACCACAAATGCTTCAAGTTCCATCCAAACATGCCTTATTATTAAAAAATTTGTCCATCTAATCATTCACAAAAAAAAGATGGAATAAATTCCCTTACTGATTTTGTCAAGGCTTTCACTACACACTCCTAAAAAATGTTGTTGGTATGTAAGGTACAACAAACATGATGAAAAATATCATAATGCATTGAAGATTCAACATGTTGTCTACAATAACAAGTAGTGCGTGTGTGATTGATTTTCACATAGAATAGTTTGGCCATTTCAAAATATCTTTGACTAATAGAAATATGTGAATATTTTTTAACAAATTTAGAGTACAATTGTATTTGATTCATATCCAAAAAATGTAAGGATATGTTTCATGGTTATGAGAACCAACTTTTCTTTTCATTGCATCTCTAATATTAGGCGATACCTTTGTGTTATCTTTCTAAAATTATGCAAGTAAATCTTTTAGGGCATTGGATATAGCCTTGTATTTTTATGGGAGTCTACCAGAGAATGCCTACAATTAATTGTTATCAGAGACAACATGTATTCTAGTCTCCCAATTACTTTCATTAGTGCTTTTCTATTTATGTGCAATGCTTGGATTGTTTGTATAATCAACCATTAATTATTTGTTTGATAACTTACCATAGAAGCTGTAATAATGTGTCAGGCAACATTTCCATCTTTGGTGCATTTGTTCACACCTACTTAATGGTATGCATTATGAAAATTTTCAATAATTAATTTGTTTACACAATTAATATTAGATGTTCAAGTAGTCCTAGGGTGTTCATTGTAGGTCTCATCTTATGCACTCTCATCAATGTAACAAACAATTGGCATCTTTGAGTTTCATTTAATTTTTGAAAGTGTGAGTCCCAATTTTTTTTAGTTTTTTCTCATATGGTGCTAAGATATTTTTTTAAGCATTGGTTTCAAAAAAAATTCATCAATTTCAATTAAATACATGTGTCTTATTTTCAAAATCCTATGAGCTGTTCTTAGTGGCAAATTTGATTGATTTAGTGTATCTATATTATTTTATTCATTGCTAGTTTCTTCATTGAATGGTGTTCCCATAGTGTTTTCTTATTTATTACTTTCACCAATCAGTGTTTCTATGAAATTTACATCATCAGGAATTCTATCATCATCATCAAAATTAAAAACCATAAAATTTGAATGTGGACTTACATTATAATTTAGTATACTGTCAAAATTATCATTTATACTTTCAAAATTTAGTATAATATCATTATTCATTTCATCATTATTTGTGACATTCAATTCATTGGGGATAGTATACTTGTAAGAAGTTTTTGCATTCACTGGCTTTAAGTTTATATCTGCACTTATAATTCCTTTGGCATTTTGTGATTTAACTTCTTCTTCTTGCTGTTACAAAAGCCATCACCCATGATTATACAAATTTGTCAACTTTTGAGGGTGGGGAAAATAATCCAATTATTAAAAATCAGACCTGCTTGATGTGCATTACCAAGTGGGGACAATAATAAAATTATTAAAAAATAGACATGCATTGTTTAGTCAACCATGAGTAGACAAAGTTTTTACTTTTGAGGGTGGGGACATGCATCAAATTAGTAAAAAAATAAACCTACAATGTACAAGATAGAACAAAGCAAAGTAACTAGGGGACACAAGTCTCGATCCAAACAAAGGACATTAACCTAAATATTTTTTTTCACTAACCAAACCATGTATGTGGTCTTACCACATACATAGTCTTAGATGTATGTATAAACACCCCTAACCTAAACCCTTAACACTAAAACCTTCATCTCTTCAACTTTATACCCTCAAAACTAAACCTTAATCCCTAAACTCGAAGCCCTAAAAACCTAAAAAAATAAATCATAAACTCTTAAAACCTTAAACAAATAATTTTATCCTTAATTAATTTTATTTAGATTAACAATTAGGTCCATAGGGCTCAATTTGGTCCAAATCGTACCACTAACTACTCCAATTGTCTATTTCACTCTATGTTTGATGGCATAGGGCTGATTGAACCCAAAAACACATTCTATGGTCACAAAAAGGTTTAAGCATTTAAAATTATCTTTATTTACCTTCACAATTGGACCTTAAACCTTAAATTTTAAACCCTAAACCAATCAATTTATCCTCAATTAACATCATTTAGAGTAATAATTATGTTCATATGGCTCAATTTGGCCCAAATCACATCACTCATTGCCCCAATTGACTAATTGGCTTAAATTGTGATGATGTGGGGGCCAATTGAGCCCACAATTACATTCTCTAGTCACAAATAAGTTAAAGGTGTTGAATTTAGCCCTAATTACCTTTTCTATTAGACCTTATACCCTAAAACCTAAACCCTATATACCTTAAGCCTTAAGCCCTAAACCCTAAACCTTAAATCATAAACCATATTTACCTTAAACCATTCGATTTAACCTCACTTAATTACGTTCATAGGACTCAATTCAATGAAAAACACATTACTTATTGGCCCAATTAACTAATTGACTCAATTTATGATGGTGTTGGGGCTAATTGTGCCCAAAATCACTTTTTATACTCACAAATGGGTTCAAACAGCTTAATTGCCTTCGCCATTATCCACCATAAACCCTAAATTTAAATCCTAATCCATAAACCAATTGATTTAGTCTCAATTAATATCTTTTGGATTAATAATTATGTTCACATGGCTTAATTTGGCCCAAATCACATCACTCATTGCCCTAATTAACTAATTAGCTCAATCTGTATGATGTGGGGGCCAATTGAGCCCAAAATCACATTATGTAGTCATAAATAGGTTAAAAGAGCTGAATTTAGCCCTAATTACTTTCATGATTAGACCTTATATCCTAAAACCTAAAGCCTATATACCCTTAGCCTTAAGCCCTAAACTCTAAACCCTAAACCTTAAATCATAAACCATATTTACCTTAAACCATTCAATTTAACCCCACTTAATTATGTTCATAGGGCCCAATTCAATGAAAATCACATTACTTATTGGCCCAATTGGTTGATTAGCTCAATTTGTGATGGAATTGGGGCTAATTGTGCCCAAAATCACTTTTTGTACTCAGAAATGGGTTCAAGTTGCTCAATTGCCTTCATGATTGGACCCTAAACCCTAAATTTTAAACCTTAAACCCTAAACCAATCAATTTATCTTGAATTAACATCATTTAGAATAAGAATTATGTTTATAGGGCTCAATTTGGCCCAAATCGTATCACTCATTACCCTAATTGACTAATTAGCTCAACATGTAATGATGTGCCCAGGACCAATTGAGCCCAAAATCATATTATGTAGTCACAAATAGGTTAAAGGAGATCAATTTGTCCCATGTGCCTTCACGATTAGACTTTATACCTTAAAACTTAAAATTGGTATACCCTAAGCCCTAAACCCTAAACCTTAAACCCTAAATCATTAATTGTAAACCCTAAACCTTAAAATAATTGATTTAACCCCACTTAACATCTTTTAGAGTAAGAATTACATTCATATGGCTTAATTAAATATAAACCACATTACTTATTGGCCTAATTGACTGATTGGCTCAATCTGTGATGTTGTTGAGGCTAATTGTGCCCAATATCACATTTTATAGTCACAAATAGGTTCAAGAAGCTCAAATTATCCTCATTCACCTTTGTGATTGTACCGTAAACCCTATACCCTATACCTTAAACCACAAGTTATAAATTTGAATTTTAGTTAATATTAAAAAAACTATAACAAAACAATAGGATGGTGAAATGCATGTGAAATACATGTCACCACAAACCATGTGTGTGATACTTCTGCATACATGGTTATTATATTTCAATTTTCAAACACATACCTGAAGGCTTGGGAATGGCTTGGATTCCTGAGCCTGAGGCACAAACCTATAAACACATAGTCAAATGCATGTTTTTGACTAAAAACAACAAAATTCAACTTCGGCCATGCTAAACACTATGAATTTCATTGATCTTTTTCTTGAAAATATTATTATAACATAGACTACACTCTCCTCTTCCTAAATATATACATTTTTATATTTTCATTACTTTTAAGGTTGTTATCTATATTTATTTCTGAGTAAGTCATTTTATAATTCTATATGCCATAACTATACATGTTCATCTTTGTTTATGTATCTTTTGATTCATCAATTCAAAGCAAAAAAAATTATATGGTTGCAAACTAGACCTACTTCTATACACATTCAAAAAAATCTAAATTTTGATATTTTTTGAGGTAGTTAAGGGGGACACACGGTAAGTTATAAATTATTGATCATATTTCATGGTTTATTGACTTGTGAGCTTAATAAAAAAATATTCATTAATTAATTTAAATAAATATAGGTTGCAAACTAGATAATCTTATCTAACTTTCCACCAAAGGGTTTAAAAAAAAACTAAACGATACTCAAAAAATGATGGGTTGTATAAAAATCTATCTACACAACTTTTTCCAAAAAATAGTACTACGTCCTCGAATTTATGATGTTTGACTTAAATATACTTGACCATTTCAATAAAAAATAGTAGTTTAGAAACTAGATTCAAAATACTACAATTCATGTTCACATGACATCTTCAAATTTTGAATGTAGGGGTCTCAAGTAATCCGTACAAGTTGAGGTTTTTTATTTTTAGGAAAAACATATCCACTTAAGACCCCCTTTTGGCCCATCATTTCCCTGCACTTACCTAATAGCTTGAGACCATATCTTTGGATGAGGATCCAACTGAGGAGAATTATTACAATCAACTATGGATAACTAAACATGTTATGTAGGAGTAAAGGGTGAAACATGATCCCCTACCCTACTTGAAGATTCAACCCACACATGCTTTAACTAAGCAAGAAGAAACTTTGGAGGAAGTGAGAACTCATTAAGAATCATGGAGTTTAAGAGACAAATGAGACACCAATTTATGTTGGAGCAATTGATACCTTACACACATATCAAATAATATATGAAAGACAATCTAAATACTAAAATTCAACCTATTATAGAGATGATTGGGATGTTGGGTGGAGGATCAGGTGGTGGTAACCCCACCATCATAACAACTAATCTTACAGTATGCACCACATGTGCACATGGAAGTTAAGTAACATGAGGAATGGATTTATCCCCATGTACTTAATGAGGAAAATTTAACCCTAAAGGAATCCATCTTGGGGTAACAAGTGTGTAAGTAGTCTAAGCCCAATCTCCACAACCAAACATATATTAAAAATTGTACATGAAATTCCATAAATAGTATGGGGTGGCTAATGTTGATGAACTTATGCACAAAAGTGAAATCGTTTAACAAGAAAAGGAAGTAACAACACTGGAGCGTAAATAAAGTTAGTTTTCCACTATTTTAATGAATCGTGTATACACTTAATTTAGAAAATATGGCTTAAACTAAGTAGTGATTGATTATAATCTTTTTAGGAAGATATTCCTAAATAAAATTAACTTTCCATAATTTAAATAATAAAGTATCTCTATTTTAAAGGAAATAAAAAAATATAAAAAAAAAACATACATGTATATGATGCAAGGTTTAAAACCCTAATTTAAAAACTATTGTATGACATCCTTTAATTATAATTAATCTTAATGTATATTCTTTTAATTATAATGAAAAAAATATAAAATGTTAGTAATGCGCACCATATTTAAATGTAAATTCTACATTTATTAAAAAGGGTAAGTAAAGAACCTTTACTCATTAATGGATACATAAGTGCAAGAGCGCCTTTTATTAAAAAGTGTTTCCACGTGAATATTGCCTCTTAAAAAGTTGTAGTGAAATTAACGGCTTTTGGCTTTTATTTAATTTTTATATCCTAAAATTTAAAGGAAATAAATAAAAGGTTTTGTTTTTGAATAAGAAAATTTAAGGTTTTTAATTTTTTTAATTGAGAAGTATTTATCTATTAATTAAATAAGATATGGTATAATGTTAATCATACCAAAAAAAAGTGGGTAGGAAAGTTATATTCTATAAGTATAATTATATTGATGATAAAAATACTTCGAATTAGAAAAATGGTCAAAAATAATCACACTTGAAAAAATATATCGCATTAATAGTTTGATAGTAAAATAGAGAGAACAAAGTACAAATAACAATAAAGAGAATAATTAAATAGTCGTAATAAACATAAACATTAGGGAAGGCAATGGAAACAACGAATCTTCAATTTTACCACCTCACTTTAAACTTTTTCATTTTATATTCACGAAAAAAAATTATAGCAAAAATAATTTTTTCACAATTGATAATTTTAAATAAAGATGAAAATATTTATAAAAGACATTGTAAATTTAATGGAAATGTTTATTTTATGAGTAATTTTACATAAAACACAAGGTAAGGTAAAATTATATGATTACATATTTAAAATCTACCTTCTCTTGTTCTTATTTATAAATAAATAGAGTGAGTCTCTCTATTTTATAAGTTTATAGGTATGTGTAATTTTTCCACTTCTTTATAAGAAATTTTATTGTGATTTCACAAGCCTCAATATTTATTTTTGTTTAACGTTAATTTATTTCCAAAACTTTATGCAATTATATAATTTTGAAATATTTAATAAAGATTTTGTAATTATTTCTTACTTTTAATTTAGATTTTGTGTGGATAATTAATATAAGCATAATATTAGATTAATTTCGTCTTGAATTTTTTTAGTTATGTAATAATTAATATTAACTCCAAATTTTTTTTTGGGATCATTTATTTTAGTGTATCACTTTTTATTTTTTTGGTTGTGTTAATTCACTCTCACCTTTTGCACCCAACAAATTTAGTTAGATCTAGAGCAGAAGGGAGTTGACCTTTTTTGGAGGTTATCTTGGCATAAAATTACCAAGGCTTCCCATTATGATGCTCGAACTGCATATGCATCAAATTCAGACATTCAAGAGTATCAAAACAAGTGTAGGTATCAATGTGGTGAAAAATGTGTGAGATCACCACCCATTATATGGTGGATAGGTAGGTCAACGATGGGATACGCAAATCATGTGAGCATGGATTACAAAAAATTATGGTCACCCCAACCCCACTAGTTACAAAGGGGATCGGTCTTATAAATGAAGAGGAGGTGGATGAGGAGGAGATTATTTCCCTCAAAGGATATGTTATAAGTGTGTTTCCCCTAAACATTATCAAAGGGACTATACCAAATGCACTCCTTGCATCCATTACCATGTCATCCTTAGAATCAAAGACTTCCAAAACTTATATTAGAAGATCATTTGATGGTAGAAGATGCAAAAGGTTGTAGGAATGATTTGTGTTGTCTAACAAGATGAGAAATGGGTCCAAAGTAAATATGAATTGAAAGTGGTTGGTGTTCTAAGTATTAACATCAAGAATTAGGGGGTGAACACAATCCAAAATGATGGTCTCCCCTTAAGAGAAAGTACAATATGCGCCGCCAGATATAGTGTTTGACTAGTTGGATGGCCCGACCCAGAAGCTGTTTGTGTTAGAAGCCATAAGTTTTTAAGAAACATCAAAATGGAAAGTTCAATTTTCATAGGATATTGAGTTACAAATCAAAGAGGGTCAAGAAAAAGTGCCAAATCCTAGGGAAATGGAGATGTTGAAAGAGATTTTTTTGTTCTCTTGAAGAAACTTAAAGCATGGCTTAAAAAACAATAGTGGAACACACACAAAATGTCATGAGAGGTGTAAAGAGATAATGAAAATGTGTAATGTCACTTATGATCATGATTTGTTGATTGATGCTACCATCAATTGCTGGTGAGCACATCTGATATCTTGATTGACATTAGGGTTGAAGTAAACATTCCCATAAAGGATGCTTACAAAAATATATATATTCAAACCCTACAACCATCTCCTCATATTTAATCATGGCTAATAAGACACATGTCCAATTAATATGGATTTTTCACAATAGTGAAGTGGTCTTCATCAGCACAAAATTTAGTGTTGATTTTGAAGTCATTGAGCTAGCTAAGGAATGTAATTACATAGGCTTATTTTGAAGGCCATGGTGATATGAAAATAATTCATATATGTGTTTCAAAAAATTCTATACGAGTTTTAATAATGGGGAAATTTGGTTGGTAATATTTGTTGATACAAAATAAGATAAATCATATCTATAACATTACCAATAAATGAAAGGAATACCTAGATCCCAAGGATGATAATTTTTTAAGTTGGAAAATTAAAATTTTGGCCTCCGATAACACTAGTCATGATTTTTGTAAGTGGGTACAAGAATCATATGATAATGATAGGGCATAAATATGCAAATGTGGGATCAAAGCATACAGTATCACTAAGATGCAAGTAACAATACTCAAGTACATCTCAAAAAATATCAATAAAAGTTGAGATTCATATGTGTTGTCATGCATCATAAAAATATCAAATAGTTATCTAGGCTTAGTAAATTAAAATTGAAAATATTAATAGGATATGATGGTTTTACATGTGCAAAAGAGTATGTTTATGACATCGAAGCATGCCTTCCCAAGGAGAAGCATGGCATGTGATATGAAATGAAAATTTGTTAGTGGGCCTTGAAAATATAACAATAATTATGTAGAATTTTTAAGCATGTAGAGGGATGTGCACACTTTTATAGATCATACAATATATTATCAAAGTATCATATGGAACTATATACAAATTACAAAACTAATGACGTATATCAGAATGAAATTTGGCTTATTCTTATGGGTAGAAAGGGAAAAATAGACATTTACAATGCTTAAGGATAAAAATGTCGTAATGCCAATTTTACAATTCATAAATTGAAATAACTCATTCCATGTTCGCATCTTGACACATCTGGGATGGCAGTGGGTGTTATTATTTCACAACCAAGGGAGGGTAAATTTTATCACCCTATAAAATTTTTAAGTAGGAACCTCTCATAAGAAAAGTGGAATTATATCACCATGGATCACAAGGGCTTAAAAATGGTATATACTGATGTAAGTAAAAACAAACTCTAATACTAGTTGATGGATTCAACAATCCATGGAGATTAAAAACAAAAATCCTCTTTAAAAACTCTCACAAATTCTCATTAAATATTCCTCACATTACATAAGATTTAACAAGCTTCACTCTCCACATAAAACATTGCTACACACCATGCCAAGGATCTATAAGCTTTCACACAGATTATTCTCAACACAGATAAAACTTGGCCACAACATGCCAACGAGGCTTTCAAATCTTTCAAACAAAGATTCATTACTTCTATCTTACACTAAAAAAACTCATACATAAAGATTCAACATAGCTTTCTTCTACAACTCAACATACTTGGCAAC
Source organism: Torreya grandis (assembly GCA_037957365.1). NCBI lineage: Eukaryota > Viridiplantae > Streptophyta > Pinopsida > Cupressales > Taxaceae > Torreya > Torreya grandis. The sequence goes on along the minus strand of JARHVA010001707.1, from coordinate 2,486,950 downwards.
ATCTCACCAAGGAGGTTATCCTCACTTATACCAAACTAGCTTGCAAATGCAAAGGAGTTTAATCCATTTATATATTTAAAAGGATGAAGGAATGAGAGAGAAAGATGCAAAGGAATTCAACAAATTCGTCCCATTCCACTTGGAGGCATAAAAGACAAGAGAATAAATCATTCTCCACTTGGTGGAAGTAAAGATAAAAGTTAAAAGCATCCACTACTAAGCAAAGACAAAAGACAAGATCAAAAGGTAAGATTCAAGGATGAATTTTCAACCCTTGTCATGTGAGGGGATAGTAACTAATGTGAATATTCTAAATACTTTTTCCCTTTTAGATATGACCCCTTAAACATCAATTTCACATGGGCTTGCAATATGCATAGTAAAAATTGTCCCTCATTTGCATATGCTTCCAAAAATCTAGTGGATCTTTTTTTTACTAACACACAAACACATGGACACAAGAACATATGATCATATAAACACATGACCTTATTTTTAGGTGATGCAATATTATAAAAACCCTTAGATGCTCTTGCATCATACCCTTGAGTTTTGTAATGTGATCTTCTAATCACATGGACGGGGTAAGTGGTAGAACCACTCTTTTGGTCATGGATTTTGATGACCATGACATCCCCTTTCAAATCACTAGGTAATCTAAGAGGTTATCTTTCTTCCTCCTCCACTTCCATCTTTAACTTGATGGTTTTCTTCCTCTCTTGTTCAGACTTATTTTCTTCCACTCTCTCTTTATGGGATCACACCTCCCACCAATAACCGTCCTCCTCCACCAAGATGATATTTTATGCATCTTACATCATTTTGTGGTCTTATACCCACCATTGTCCATCCACATCCACCTAAAGCCCACTTGGTTTTCTCCACACATTATCCAACCAATTATTGGATCACTCACAAAACCACATAATAATGTTTGTATCTTCACACACATAGCTGCCATCTCATCTACAACATCAACTTTTTCACCACATGCTTGGGTTGTCATACACATTAGCAACTCCTCCTTCCTTTTTTTTAGCTCAAAGAACTCACCCAAAATACATGTACCATCAGGGTCTTCTACACATACCATGGCTGATCTCAAACTCAAATGTATATTCTCATCCATCATCTCACTATTATCTTGCTCCATGTCAACTTTTTGTTCCTCAAATCCTTCTCCAACAAATTTTATTTGTTCGTATTCCTCCACGCTTTCCTCATGTACACTAGCTTGTACATCCTCTACATTTAATGCTTATTCTAAAGAAGCTTACAACTCTACATGGCTGAAATTTTCACTCACATATAAGTCTCCATGGTTGCCTTCTTCATTATTCCATGTGGCTATTTATTTCTTCCATGAATCCACATTTTATTGTAAGAAACTATCATCTCCCATGTCTTCTTCTTCTTATTTAGTTTCAAATTATTCATCTGCATCTTCCATCATCTGTAGTTTTGATTGGACTTTATCCATCAACTTCAATTATGCTTGGAAATTCTTCAACATCTTCTCCAAGTCTTCTTTTGGTGGTGCCCCTCCATTCTTGTGTGTCATATTCACACCAGAAATAAACTCAAAATATATCCTCTATCATAATCTATCTACATTTACAAGGCTTCTCTCATACCTGTAAAAAAATACCTATAAAAAAACTCTCCACAAGACTCTAACTTTCTCACACAAAATCTCCTAAAAAACTCTTCACATGATCTTACTTGCTATGATACCACTTGATGGAAATAAAAACAAGCTTTGATACCACTTGATGGATTCAACAATCCATGGAACTTAAAAACACAATGATCTCTTCATAAACTCTCACTATTTCTCATTAAACAATCCTCACATTATGCATGATTTAACAAGCTTCACTCTCCACACAACACTTGGCTAAACACCATGCCAAAGATCTATAAGATTTCACATAGCTTGTTCTCAACACATACAAAACTTGGCCTCAACATGCCAAAGAGGATTTTAAAGCTTTCACATGAATATTTATTCCTTATACCCTACCCTCACAAAAATCATACATAAAGATTCATCACAACTTTCTTCTACAACTCAACATACTTGGAAACATCTCACCAAGGAGGCTATCCTCACTTCTACCAAACTAGCCTACAAATGTAAAGGAATTTAATCTATTTATAGAATTAAAAGGATTAAGGAATGTGAGAGGAAAACACAAAGGAAGCCCAAAAATTCATCCCACTCCACTTAGAGTTATAAAAGACAAGATAATAAATCATTCTCCACTTGGTGGAAGTAAAGACAAAAGTTAAAAGCAACCACTATTAAGAAAAGACAAAAGACAAGGTCAAAAGATAATCTTCAAAGATAATTCATCACCCTTATCATATAAGGGAATAGTAACTCATGTGAATACTCTCTCCACTTTCTCCCCTTTAAATATGACACCTGTAACATCCACTTCATGAGTGTGTAATCTGCATAGTAAAAATTGTCTCCCATTTGCATATGCTTCCAAAAAACTAGTGGATCTTCTTTTTGTCTAGGATCAAATCCATTATTAATATCTCCAAATGAAATTTGAACCACTCTCATAATGGAAACCAAAATCAAGTCATCAAATGTACCTTGGAAGATTATGACATCCCATACCACCTAGGATGCATGACCAATGTTGGTGACACCTAAATACTGAATAGTGTCAGCATGAATAGTGTCTTTTTTTCTCTACATCATACACACTCCAAAAGTTTTTCCAATATCTCTTAAATACACCATTTATTTTATACATGGATCATGAGGCATTAAAATATTTGGTAAACAATCATGTATTGCATGGGAGGATTTGTATAAGAATTGTAATTTTTTAAGAGTTAGAGGTCACGATGGCTGTGAAACTTGGGATTATAATCATGGTCCACACCACTTATCACATACCTACACGCAAGAGAGTTTGCACACAATAGAAGATGGTATGTCTAATGCATAAGAATAAAAAATAGAAAGAGTATTGAATGATTTGTCAAAAACTAGAACATTATTGACATTTGTCATAGCCCCAAATGACAGGGAATTGAAATAAAATAAGTAGCTCACACTACATACACATCATTTCAAATACTTGGTGGTGATTTGTATAGGCTACGGTAGGGTGAAGTTTTAAGGAGATGTTTCCTAAAAACAAATGTGTCTAAGTCCTAAATGAATTTAAAAAAATGATTGTAAAAAACCATTATAATAGATAATCCATTATTTAAAAAAATATTATTTTTTTATAAAACTAGAATTCCACTACTTTGTTGGATCGTGTGCTCACCTGATATAGGAAATATGACTTAAACTAGGTATTGATTGATTATAATTTTTTTAGGGAGGCATCCCTAACATAAATTGACTTTTCATACTTTGAACAATAGAGTATCTCTATTATAAAAGAGATAAAAAGGAATGCATCATAAAACATGTGTGTATATGATGCGAGGTTTAAAATACTGAGCTACAAATTATTGTATGACATTCACCATTTTTGCCTACACAATGGTTTTTAATTGGATTTCCAATCAAATTCTACAAAAGTTTTTCAATGAAGGCATATATTGTTTCACGGGAGGGCATGGATTATAGAATAATTCCTTTCATGAAATCATAAATTTGTAATATGGCCACAAAACTATAGAATCTCTGATAAATACCACACATGAAACCCATAGAAGGTTATAATGTATTTAATGCGACGTAGAGGGACACAACAAAAAGCAATTTCCATTGGCACAATCTGAAATCACTTCTTAAATTGTACGCTTATTTAATATTGACCATAAAATTAAAAATTGTCCTTTTTTATAAATAATTAAACAAATTATCATGAAATTATATTTTTTTATAATAATTGAATTATTTTTTATTATTTTAAAATTTCTCATCTTCATTTAGAATTATCCTTTTTAGATAATTTGTAATATAAGCTAGATGCATATGTTTTTAATTATAATTAAAACTTCAGAAGATGTTATTAGTGGGTACCATATTTAATTGTAAATTCCATATTTATTAAAAAGGGTGAGTAAAGAACCTTTATTTAATAATGGATGCATAAGTAAAAGTGTGTTTTTTATCGAAATGGTTGTAGTTCAATTGGTGAAGATGATGGATGCTTATATCCATCTACCAAGGTAAAAATATTTCTAGATACCTGATATAGAGAGTCAAGTAGTTAAGGCCCAGATCATGCCCTTGGTGATTTTAATGGTGTGGATGTCCCAGACTTGATCTCATACTTATTTCCTTTCATCTTACACCCTCTAGTTATATGAGGACATTAATTTTTTACTACATTGGTCAAATTTGATGTAATCTTATTTGACACATGTCCCTTACCTACTACATCGACCCGATCTATGCATTTACAAACATGTCAACATGATATTCACAACTATATCAGCTTGACTAGTGTAGTTTAAGATATAACATCTTATTTTTAACTATATTTTGGTAGGTCAATGGAATTGACTTAAGTTTTAGGATGGGTTAGAGCTATCGATCACTATAAATAAGTTACCATTTAATTCTAATACTATAGACATTCATTTCTTATTGTTATTGTTCACACTTTTGCCCTATACTTGGAGGAGTTATTACTTAGGATCTTATCTTGAAGCAAATATTGTCTTGTTGAGTCTTAGAGATTCATTAGGAGTCCTTTTAGCCTAGTTATTTATTCAAACTTTGAGTTATTTAAAAACACAACAATCTCTTTAAAAACACCATTAACCAAGGGCGAGATTGAAGTTTGATAGGTCCACTTCAAGGTAAGTATATTTTAACCCTTGCTCTTTCATTTAGTAGATAGAATTTGCATAATTTCTTGGTTGATGAATCTTTATCTCCTTTTTTAAGATTTACATATAATTAGAATTAGTGTGGCTATAAAATTATTTGAACTTGCCATCTGTCCACTTTTGGTAGCTTAGGCTCCCATTACCCTACCATGACTCCTTACCCATTTTTATATGTTTCTAAACCTTCCCCCTTACTTACATTACTTATTTTAAATAATATACTACTTATAAAAAAATATTTAGTTAGATCTATTTCATTTTGTTATTGGTCTAAAGGCTTTGGAACAATTTCTCTTGTCATTGTGTTACAGGTGCTCACCTTGATAGGTTTGTAGATCCATTTGGTCACATCCTGAATCATTAAGTATCATTGGGATCTCTTTTATTAACCTCCTTTGAATCCATATATTTAGAGATAGGATAGTTTCAGGCCGATCATAACCCATTACATATGCACAACATAAATGTCATAACAATTCATGCAACCTCCATGTTGGTTTCAATAACCACCTCTTGCATAGAGTAGTGGTTTATCCAATGTTACATGCACTTCTAAATTTATTCACATGACACATGTTTCAACATATTTTATATGATCGACCCCCAATTTATTGAATTATCAAAAACCATAAAAAGAGCTTGAATTTTATCAACAATTGTCATTTTATTTTTCAAATAAGAATGAGTATCAAGAAAAGGAATCAATTTCCATAAGATGTAAACATCTAGAACATGAAATAAGTTAGGGATGATTATATTATATTAGTAAAACAAACCATAAATAAATCACATTTGAAGAAACCACAAAAAAAATATTTGAGGTAAAGAGAACATGAAAACCTAAAGCTAACATGTTATAAAATATATGGGTTTACCAAAATATTTCAAAAAAAGGATGTACAAGTGTTCAAAACACTATTTCAATATTATACAAGAAGGATACTAGGTATATCAAAGGCAAATACAATATATTAAACCTACTCTAATGCATAATTAAAATGAATAAATAGAGAATTGATTGTTAAAATAGGGAAAGAGGGTTAGATAATATGTGTAACTTATTATGAATTATTTAAGCTATAAAAATAAATGATATGTTAGAAAAGAGGATTTGAAACTATATAGAATATCTCTTAGGAAGTAGACTATGTTTTCTACTGATGATCACTTTTGGCCAACCATGAAAATGGCCAACCAATTTTAATGACCACAAAAAATAACACTTATGATTAAAAAAGAAACAAAAAAATAGATTTATTAAACCTTTAGATCTAAAGTTTTATAGAATATTCATCATCAAGAAAAGCCTAGGAATCTATTTTTCCTAAATAAAATCAGTGTGCATAGTCATCCACATCTTGTCTCCTTCCATATAACCATAATTTTCCATAATAGATAAATGTTAAATAAAATTTGTCAGGTTAGTGACATGTGCTCCCTTGTTAGTTGTAGTTAAAAATCATGCATGCTCAAAATTAGGGATCATGCCTTTATATGTATGTGAGTGACTCAACCTAAGTGAGAAATGAATTTCATCTTCTCTTCCTAATATAAAAAATTATAAAAATTATATGCTCCTTAATGAAACCTTAATTTTATACAATTATGCAATGACATGATATGAGCAAGAAAAAAGAGTGCAATAATAAGATCCTTGATAAATGTGTGATAGATACACTCACTTGTGTGGCTAAATAACTTGATTTATTAGTGATATATGAGTTATTGTGCATGTTTATATATATGATCCTTTAAATTTAAATTTGGACACACATATATAGGTTGACCATGTAAAAGTGAGAACTTACAATCAAGGCATAATAAATCAGCACATGGTGGTAAAAATAACCCGCAAGAAAAATGAACACTTTTACTCTCAATAAAAAATGATCATGGAATAAAGAGACTAGATGAAATAGATACCAAGCTAAATTGAAGGATGATTAAATGCATTATATTATATAAACTGATATATATATATATAATTATTTATGGGAAAATGTAGATGGTGTAAGACTATGTAGGGTCCAATATGAAGGGAAATTATACAAAAAGGATAAAAATGTAAAATTACATGAGTTTTTATCAAAACTAGATATTTATAGTTTCAAAATAAATAGATGAGATCTCTCAACGAAGTCCTGATAATGGTTGGAAGACTGTTTGTGGTTAAAATACCAATCAAAATATTATCTCCAAAGGTAAAGTTTTAAACCCTAATGTGAGCACTTCAATAAAAAAAAATGGTACAACCCTTTATTTTTGGTGATTAAGATAAATATATTTGTAATTATTTCATGGAAACAACTTGACCATCTAAAGATCCCACTCAAAACCAATATGAAACATCTAAGGAGTTTTTTAAGAAATATTATTATAACACTTAATTAGAAAAATATGATATATGTTTTTCTCAAGAAATGTTTTAAGATTACTATTTTTTATTATTTTCTTTCTCCTTATAAGGCATCTATTCAATTCTATAACCACTTGCCTTGGTATTAGAGGTAGAGAATAAGTGCCTAGTAAACAATGCCCATTTTAATGTGGTGATTTCATGCAAAGCAATCAATAATGTTTTTTTTACAATAGGTATGGTTCTTTGAATCCATGTTCAAAGATATATCCACGTATCCTCATAATTTATTAATTTTATATTATATGGAATGTACATGGTCTTACAAACCCACCTCATAAGTATATGGTCAATGATATTAGACAAGGATTTTCATATATGGGTTCTTGTGTCTATAAGATATTGAGATATCTTGAATTTTTCTCACAATTATCAATAAGGTTATTTGGTATGGTAGTATTTGTAGCAATCATAATCTTATCTATAGTTATTAGTTATGTTTGTTTCTTTAAAATGGAATATGCATTATGCTAATAATGGAATGATCCCAATAACTAAGCCCTTTGGGTTTTTTAAATGTTCAAAACATCTTCTTATATATTAAATCTTTATGCCTCCAATGATATTGTGGAAAAAGTGAAATTTTAGTATTCATTTTTTGATTATATGTTAGATGTACATTGGATTATATGTGGTGATTTAAACATGGTTAATATAGTATTTAATAATAAATTTCATCTCCTAATATATTGGATAAAAGGTGAGTGGGATGCTTGGTATTATGTGTGTAGTAATTTAAAAAAAATTGACCTAAATTATTATCACCACCATGATTCTTATGTCTAATACACATGATCTAATTTCCATTATGGATAAGAAAAGGTATTAAAATGACTTGAAAATCCCATGATATATCCATTATGTACTTTTTCTTTGCCATTTTTTCTCTTTACTATTGAATTCTTGCATGATGTTTTCCTTTACAATCACCTTTTATATGGTTTTATATTGAATAGAAATTAAAATGACATATGTAAAAGAAATAGTTTTTATTAATGTTGATTTAGTTCATCATGGCCGTACACTTGCTCAAATAGAATATATTTAAAGTTTAATAAATGTCCCTAAAAAAGAATCAAATTAATTTTTTGATTCCCTTTTTTATAAATTTTATAATGTTCTTTTGGATACCATAAGAGTTGATTATTTTCAACTCTATTTGGAATTCTTTCAAACTATAACTCTTGGCCAACCTATTAAAAAATTCATATAAAATTCATGCTTAGAGTAAACTTTTAATTGTAAACCAATCATGTTTCTCAATGTTTCTTAAAAAATAATTTCCAAAACTCTTACTCTTTAATCCTAAATCTCTTTAAACTTATTAATATAATTAAACAAATACAGAAAATAAAAATAAAACACACACACACACACATCAAATGGAATAATGGTATCTAATAAAGTATTAAACAAGATTGCAAGTCCAATAAAAATCCTTTTTAATTAATATATACTTCAAAGAATTTTATGGACACATTGAATGGCCTTCACTCTTTTCATGTTGCAATATTTAGGTTTTGGACATAATGTTTTCATTTTTTTCAAATTATCTTTAATGATGCTTCATATTTTCTATTTTTATGATATTCATTCTCAGTAGTTTGACTTTTTCTACTACATGTGATAAGGATTTCCTTTTTCCCATACATTGTATGTGATTTTTTAAAGGATTTTGATATTTATTGGTGAATGTTTTTTTTATTAATGGTTTGTTATTTAAATTTATCTCCTTCTAGAGAGCTCTCCTTAGCTTGTTAATGGTCATTTTAATGATTACTCCTTCATCATTTTAATTTTAGATGAATATAATGTCAAAAAATATATGCAATGTCTTGACAATTTTGTGTGTTCTTGAACTTCAATATCCATTAAAATAAGACACACTAATACAAGAAATACGTCACTCTAATCCATTTTTTAATTCAAACTTTTTATCTTAAATGGATTTAACGTGATGATATTTTTCACTTTATTTTTGTCATGTTTATAATTTAAGATACCCATTCCATGATATGGTAGTACTTCATTGATAGGGAAAAAAATCATATTTTATGATAGATTTCTAAGTTATTCTCTTGAGCTAGTAAATTTAAATTGTATTATAAACATTTCACTATTATTATTTTACCATATTACTAAACTATTTTATCTAGTTGGTGAATTTGAATTATATTTTAAACTTTTCATTATAACCCATGTTTACGACACTTCATGTTGGGTTTCATCTAAATCCTCTTACCAAAAGAGGATTTAGGTAAATAACATTCCGGGTCATTCCTAAACGTGGTAAAAGATTCAAAAAGTTTACTTGAGAATATTGTTGCTTATCTAAAGAGGTTTTAAGTTTGATTTTCTAAATGCTCATTGGCAAGGCATTGGTTTGTGTATTAAATGGATTATCCCAACTATTCATGGAAATGAATCATGGAAAAATATCCTAAAAAATCAAATCTCTTCCAGGGAACATCTTAGAATTATTTAAGATTTTAAACACTTATTTGTATTCATGCTTCAATAAATATTGTGTGGAATTTTATAGCCAATACTATAAGGAAAGCTTAGAAAGCTATCAAACATAAATTTTTATAATAGAAATGGATTTAATGATTTATATCCATTGAAAATCATTCATTATGGTGATATATTGTTATCAATTTCCATGTTCTCCATTTTTTAGAGGTACTTTGGGTTTATGCTCTTAAATGATTCAAATGGTCCATTTAAATTTATCACATTATTTTCTCTTATGTCTCTCACTACTAGTTATCTTGGATAAATTCTAATGGCAAGTACAATCTCCACATCAATTTTTGAGTGTTAATATTGAGTTGTGGCTTATGTTCATTAACATTGTACGGATCTTAACTTTACTCTCTCATATGCATTATATATTTAGTTTATTAATTATTTTGATCTTTATAATCAATTTTATTGATTAAATATTTTTATGTTTTTAATCTATGGTAAAATTTTATTTACAACATTCACATGGGTCATGCTGTGGTTGAGAATGAATATATAAATGACACCAACCTAAATTTTTTTAGTAACTAAGTTATTTTCATTATTAGTAATCAAGTAATTTTGATATGTCACCTCATGATTTGATGTTCATATCTTTTTTCATTTTTTATTTTTGTGATTGATTTCATGATAATTCTTGTGATAGGTATTAAAGATCTTATATGGTGTCAGATTAGGAGTGAAATAATCATTAATAATTTATCCATTATGACGAGTTGCATAGTTTTGACCTAATATTTGATAGAAACCTTATTTTAAAATAATAATTTATATCTCACAAATCATTATAAATTTATCTTTGTGTTTTTAAGAAATATTTGTATGATTACATGAAATATACATTCCAATTTTCACCCTCTTGTGATATGTTTTGGCCAAATTATTATGATTTTAGGATTTTCAATAAATTCTCTACCTAAGTTGAAATATTTATAATTATTTTAATTTTATTACAATTTCAAAAAGTTAGATAAAAATTCTAGTGCATTTTTTCTTTAAATTTCTGTATATCATTAGAAATGCCTTTTCATTTTGTACTTTTTCCAATTTTTACGAATGCCATGGAATCATGATGAGGGTTCGAAAGCATAATATCCTTTCTAATGGGAAAAAATTTACTAAGTTTAACATCACATGCAATAATTTTTTTGTGATTAACATAATCTTGTTAGAACCCTCTTTTTCACACAACTATGGACTTTGTTAGTTATTCTCACACGAATCTAAAAAATTGTGGGTGTATATTCAATAGAATTTTTATTTTTCCTATGATTATGAAGGAACATCTCATTACCTTAATGATAGGTATATTTTTAATAAAAATGTCGTGTCTTATATATATCATATTGATTTGGATAGTGTACTATAGAGTGAGATGGTATATATATATATATATATATATATATATATATATATATATATATATATATATATTTTGATACCTTAAATGATATTATTTTTTGGGATGATGGTGTTAGTTATATATATATATATATATATATATATATATATTTATATATATATATATATATATCTTATTTTTTTATGGTTGATGGTGAAAATGATATTCACTCATCTTTTATTTATGATGAATATCTGTTGACTATGGAGATTATTTATTTCAGGACATTCTAGTTTTTTATGTTAGTAATTTTTATTATTCTTGTTCCTTTGGTTGGTGGTGACTTAGATGCCAATCATGAAGTTTATGGTGATGAGTTTTATTTAATGGATTCATATTTCTTATTATTTTGGTATGTATCTCATGGAATGTGGATTTTATTTATCACACTCATCAATCAATGGTGGTGTTTCTTTCTCCCTAGATATAATTTGTTCTTCCACTTTTTATGGATTAGTTTGATTTTATTTTTTATGAATTTTTTTATGACACCATTATTGATATTTTAATTCATATTTAATATGATTGTAATAATGATATTTGTCATATGTTAGAATTTACTTTACAATGTGATACTTACATTTGAGTGTCGTAATATTCATAATGTTGTAGATTTTTATTCCATTGAGCTTCTAATTCATCTTGAGTGAGGGGATTGATATGCTTATTTAGTATTTCAAGATACAGTCTCTCATGATGGGGACAAGATTGATTATCATTTTGGTAGTGGTTTTATTTATGGAACTTATGATAATTCATCTATTGATTTGGTGATAGGTACTTTTTATGGTGATGATTATTATTCAAAATTGATTATTCCTTCGGCTAATATCATGGAGGAATTTGTGACCATTCATGAGGTTTTTTATGATGATATTTATAACACACCATCCTCTCACATTATTGGGAATTATATAGATTATGAGGAAATTGTATCACATGGATATATATTTTAGAATTATGTGAGTTTGGAGGACTCTAATGGGAATTGGAATACCTATTGTAATCATATTATTACTTGTATGTGTGATATGGATTATGGTGATTCTATATGTGAGGTTGTTAATTGTATACATCTAAAATTAACCACTCATCTATCCTTACCAATTTTACCATCATTCAATTTTAATTATTAATATTCATCATGATAAAATTATCCTAGCATCACTCTAACATCTTTATTTATATTTACTTCATCATATTAAACTTACCCCATCATCACATTACTCTTCACACCAATTAATCATTCTATTATAATTCCATTTAACACTAATATCCACTCACATAATTCTTAAGGAAATTTAAATTCCTCCTCAACAATCCTCACCTACTCCGACTAACATTCCTACAAATCACATTCTTAAACGTCATATAATCTCAATTTATTAATCCTAATCAAATTTAGAAACATCTAAACTTCCTATAATCACTCCCAAATCCTTTATATACATTTATAATATTTTCTAATTCCTTATAAATCTCCTAGCCATTGATCTTCATCCTCCATGGATGAAAGATAACCCTTCAACTCCTCCATCAATCAGTATTTAGACAACTACACCTCCATGCAAATTTACATATTTAGAATGTCTTGGAATAGTGCTATCACCTTTATATCTACCAAGCATCCATCAAATCCATTACTAAAAATTATTTAGAATTCAAAGATAAATCCAACATCTTTATTCAAGCATCAATAAAACCCAAGTCACTTTGAGCGCATATACTTCATCAAGGGAGAAGGATTCATTTATTCTTAAGGTATAAAACTATTTTTATTTCATTTCTATTTACATGTGAATCCTTTTCTTCCTTTGCTCATTATTGAGATGTTGTGTAGATTAAATTAGATTATGAATTATTATTTTATTCATTATTCCTATTATAAAAAAATTATATCTAATTTATATACACATTTTTAGCAACCACAGTGGGAGAAAGCCTTTAAATTTTGCTTATGAATGTTTTAGTGTGCTCTAACAACTTTTTAGGTTCCTTGAAGAAAAGATTTAATGGCCAAAAACTTTAAATATCCATTAAATAATTACTTCTTGATTATAAATGGCTTCAAACCATGGTGAAATGGTTTTTCTCTATGTAGACATGATTTTGAATTATAATTTTGCACTTAACTGTTAAACCTAACCATAATAGAATTATGACTTTTTTGTCAATTTTATTCAAAGCCACTTCTCTTGAATCGGTGAATTTATTCAACCACTAATTATTTCATTGTATTTTTAACAATTTTGCCCTTTTTCATTTATGTTTTTATGTAGGTTACAAAACCACTATTGCATAAATGTAGTTTTGTATTTGACACGGGTGGCTTCATTAGGTCCAAAAGTGGCTTTGAGGTATAACTATTTATGTCCTTTGACAATTATTTTTATTTGTAGTAAATTTACTTCTATTTTTTATCAACGTTATGTTTACATTTAATGGCTTCTATATTCCATAAGTAGATTCATAAATATCTATAGTGGCTTTGATTTCCTTAGCATTCTAGTCTATTTTATATATTTACAACGTCATTCTAATACTAATGGCTTCATGCTAAAGAAAAGACAATCTGTTCTTTGCCATACTTATAATTTTTGGCTAACATGTGTTGTGTCATAGCTTGATTATGTGTAGAAGTGGTTTCATCTTGAGTAGTAGTGATTTATATCTAAGTACAAGAAACTTTGTTTTATAACTATTTTTATAGGTTACCCATAAAGAGCTTAATTAAAACTACTAACCCTATTTGTAGGTTCACCTATTAAAGACACAATAAATAAACCCTTCCATAATACATTTTTATCACACTTAATTAAGTCAATTAATAAAATCCTTGCATGTGTGTTTAATCATCTTATCATAGTCCTTTTGTGTTTTCTTGTTTGTTTTACCCAAGGCTAAGACTGTGTATCCTCTCCCCAACATTGGGGATATAAATAGTCAATAAATCTCCATCCATTTTTATTTTTATTAGGGTAACATGACATGAAATTGATCCCCACACACTAATCATTATTCACTAAGAGGGTTGTGATGTGGACTTCATCACCACACACTAATTCAAACTCCATGTTTTGGTGGATTATAAATATCAAGGAGAGTTATAGTAAAGCTAATTAGATTTCCTGATAAAGATTTCCATAAAGTGAGGAGGTTATACTCAAATACTTGAGCATCAAACAACATAATTTTGTGAACTTAGGGCCCACATATCATGAGGTATTTAGGGGACTCCCTTAACGAGTCTTGTAGAGCATAGAGTAAGACCCTTTAGTTGAAAACAACTTCTAGTGCAAGGCAAAAAAACATACCTGAAGATCACCCACCATGTATAGCCATAGAGTGAGGGTTGGGATACCAACCCATTCACCACTTTACATAAGAAAAAAGATTTTTTTGGTAGTTTCATTTCACACCCATGATCTAATAGTGTAGGCTTGTCTTATTACATGGTCTTGTTTGTGTGTTGTCGATACCAATGTTATTTGTAGACCTATTTACTATATCAAATTAGAACCCCATCCAATTAAATAATATACTTATACATAAATCCTATTATCTAATCATTACATAAATCAATCACCCCTTATCATCATATAAATGTCCCCTTACCTCATAACTTTAGTCCTGTCTAAATCACTTTTCATCACTCATCATAAATCCCTAGGCTTGCTTAGAGTCTAAAACATAGTTAAAATCACCTACATCATCAAAATCACTGAACAAACCAATCATAAAATTTTCAAATCTTGATTAAACTCCATTTAGTCACTTACTTGATCTGGTCTTATCAAGTCAACCTTGATTACAGTCAACTCATGACCTAGTCAACAACATCCCTTCTTAGCTATTACAAACCTAATACATGTCAAATTAGTCAATCCAAATAAACTTAAGAGCTTGAATTATCTCATCATCTAAGCTAATAAATATTCAAACTTAGGGTTACCAATACCATACCCATCTCCAATACCAACTAGCTCATGTCCACAATCAAATTTTCTCAATAACCTCTTATCCACAATCATAGTCTCATATCACATTTAAAATAAAAACATGATCAAAATTAATCTTATCAATAAATAACCACCATCTCATATCATCTAAACCCATCCAAACACATCCATGCCATGTCTCTCATCACTCATCAACAACTCATGATTGGACAATCGAGGCACAATAATGACATTGAAACTTTTTTATGGGGAGAGCAACATCATGATAATGATGAAGAAAAAATTATTGATATGGATTCACATGATCAATATATAAAATATGACATGATGAACACTAACCAAGGTAGAGCCTAATTAGAATAATATGTCTATAATAATAAGGATGAACTACTACTCCAAATCATTGAGGTAGGAGCTAGACTTCCTCCCAATTTTGACTTAGATATCCTAAGACATATTATCGAAAGTCCTAAATGAGAGATGCCTAAACATTATTTTAATCATTTTAAATAATAAGAAGAAGAACCTAAAGTTTAATTTTTCAATATTAACCACATCAAACCTATCAAAGGGAAGTCCAACTTAGAAAACCAAGCCAAACAAGACCATAAGCAAGCCTTGATTGATCTTATAAAAAAAATCACCCAACAAGTGGATTACCTAGAATATTAAATATATATTGATGATAATAAACCTCAAAGGCCCAAGAGGACATCTAAAACTAATATGCCTTTCATAATTCAAAATCAAGAAAACCTTGATCATCATCCATAATCATTAGTCCCATTTTATAACCCCACATTTTCCTAAGAAAGTCAAGTGATGAAGGATGTTAATTAAGGCATATAATTGGGTCCATGAAATAATAAATAAAAATTTGTAGACCTATGCCCCTATCCACTTGATAAGGACATTATGTGTTACATTCCCTTCTCATCTTGAACCACTTAAATTTGATAAATACAAGGGGAAGGGGGATCCAAGATAACATGTCAAGGAAATTTTCATGTCATATAAATAAGTCACCTATATTAATGATTTTTTTCTTATAATATTACCTTTTTATCTTATATAACCATCTTTGGAATGGTTCATGCACTTACCTAAGTGATCGATCATGTCATTTAGGTACCTAAAAAAGAAATTTGTCAAACATCTATCCTATAATGTGGAACATGAAATTATAGATATATATAATGCCAAACAAAGAAATGGAGAAAGTTCTCGTAATTATTATAGATATGGTGAAGTATATAAATCATATTCCCATGTTCAATCCCTAAGAAATAGTTGGCCACTATTTTCTTTGCCAACTTGAATCAAGAACTAATTTTCCATTTGAAACTACATTGCATCAATACCTTTCATGAGATTTTTGAAAATGAAATTCAAATTGAGAAAGGCCTCATTTCCAAGGGGTTAATAAAAATATTTTTAAATAATGATCAAATTCAAATTAATACCTCAATATAAAAACCAAATTTATTTAATAAAGAAAAAAAAATTGGTTGGTGATGGAGTTTCAGATGTCAAACATGTCCAAACCATTCAAATCCCTAATATTTTTGCATTCTAAATTCTCTTGGTTATACAAAAAAATATATATAGCATACATCTATAGTTGTGACAGTATTTTATGTTCATACACAAAATATTATTGGACATATCATATTACCCTTACAAGTGGGACCTCTCATATTGCACACAACTTTCTTAGTGTTACCAAGCACAGGTGTCTTTGATATGTTATTAGGGAGATCTTGGTTACATAAAATCAAAGTAGATCCTTATATAGTTCACAAATGTCTAAAGTATAATAATGATAATAGAGTGGTTAAAATTTCATACATTCAATATGAAAATCCTATGGAACCAATGGTACTTATTCCTACTACACAATAATTGGTTGGCATAATTATTGAAAAAAATAATAAAAAATTAGTTTATAAAAATATTCAAGATAATGATTCACATTCAAAGAGGCATATTCCAAAATCAATTTTTGTACATACTTATGAGCATGAGCATATTTCAGTTTCATCACCTATTTATGAGAATGAAGTTATTGTAGTTTCTCATTTTATTTTTTAGCATAATAAAATTACACATGAGCATGATCACTTGGATATAAAAATCAATACATCTACTCCTAAGAAAAAAATGGCACATATCACAAGGTCTTTATCTAATACAACATCACAGGTTATTTATAGGGATTTTACATAGATAGATGTTGTTACATCATCTTCTCCCATTCATTCAAATCCATGTTTATATTTATATATATATATATATATATATATATATATATATATATATATATATATATATATATATATATATATATATATATATATGAGAGAAATGATTCAAAAGGTTAGTCTAAATCATATGGTTCTTTGTCAGATTTATAAGCTTCTACACTTCACACTTATTCTCTTGAAAAATATCTTTCTACTTATTATCAAGGAATTGGATACACATATGAGCATCCTATTGATGAGATAAATGATTATGCACATTCTATCATTCCCTCCCAACCTCATGGTTGTTCTAATACCCTTGATTATCTTCCTTACATAGTACCTACTTATACATAGATTATTTTCTCTTTACAATTTTTTATTATTCCTCTACACCTAATCCAATTTTATTCTAGACCTTGTTTCTATCTTTAATTTTGGTGGCATGTATTCCTTTATTTTCTTCATCTTAATTTGAAAACCCTAGAATAGTTACCTTGCTAGTATTTCAATGCAATCATTTATGACAACTTATTTTCTCACTATCACACATATATAAATTTCATTATCATACCTATCTACTTTTACATGAGTTCATATGGTTTTGTTTTCCATCTTTTCTACACTACATATGCATTTACTTTAGGTACACCTTGTTTTCCTTCCCTCTTATCATGTTTTACCTTAACATCTTATTGAGGGTTGTTATAATATTCCCCTCCTTCTTCCATTTTCAAAACCTTTCTACTTACATTGCTTAAAGCTTTTTTAACCTTAAATTGTGCATATTTTACTTTTCAAATATGTAAAAAATGCAAAAACATTCTTATATTCTAAAAAGTAAAAAATATATAAATATTTGAAAAAATATAAAATCAAGACTTGTAAGCATATTATCATGTTATTGGATTACATCTTTTCTTATGTCATCTATTTGTATGTTTAGTACATAGCATATTTCATTACATTTTAAATGCATAATGCTTATCACAAGGTATCTAAGTGTGAAATATGACATATTTGCACATAACCAAACAACAATCATACATAGAAAAAGTTTTCCCAATTAGAAATTTTTGTATATAGTCAATATGGATAAAGTCACACCTAACAGACAGTAACACACTATACACCTATTTTTAAATTACATACCTATCCATGTGCATTTTAAATCTCTATTTCTTAATGCAACACTGTCACAAGACCTCTTATATAGTTTTTATTAGATAATAAAATGCATATTTAGATATCAATCCAAATTTCAAGCTAAGACACAATTTTACATGGTTTTGATTTTGGGCTAGCATTTTAACCAAAAACCTTATTCAGTTAGGGGCATCTCATCATTCTATTCAAACACTTTTAAAGTTTGGATTTATCCATAACCTCTTTTCCATGTTAAGCTATAATGAATACAAATATCTTATTATTTATTCATATTTCACATGTGACATGATGAATATGTTATTTTCTAACATAAACATAAATACATATGATCCAACTATGCTAGCTTCATTTTCTCTATATATTTTTTTCATTACATAACATGATTCAACTTGCTTACGTATTAAATGTGGCCCTTTCTCTTATGTATGTCAATCATACACCCTCCTTATTTCATGGCATCACCATGCCATGTGTGTGTGGCCTTTGGCCTTCTATGTTTGTGAAACGTTTACATGTTCCTTGTATTTAGCCTTTGGGCCTTCTTGTGTGACATTATGTGACTTTGCTTACATGTTCATTATTGGCCACTATGGTTCCAATATTATTATCATGCACTACTATGTTTCTTTTACATATATTTATGGTTCCATGATACATATCGTGCACATAATACTTGTGTGATGTAATGCTTCATCTTTAAAAAATACTATGTTTACAATACATATTCAACACTTATAATATGTTTACATGATTCATAAACTAATTCATTAATATATTCAAATTACATGATGTAATGCACTATACAATCTCTTCATAAGCTTCAATAGTACATCTCTAAGATTCCAATACAATTTAAATATGAAACATTATATTACATGATTATATATTTCACAAATGTTCTCACTTTTTCTTTTGAGACAAATGATTTTCATAAAATTTAGATAATATCCAAAGGGAGGCATCATAATGGGCTTATCTCAAATATTTTGCAAGCAACATTTCATATTTAACAATTTACAATATGAAAAAAAAAAAAATCAAATTATGGGTGCATTTATCTTGCATATGCACTCCACTCTTACAACTACTCAAGCACAAATACAACTATATAAATATAGTTGAAATATCTTAAAAAATTATAAAAATATAAAATTATCACTCTATAAAGTACATGGGGCATGATATGCATTCATGACCAAGCTACTGCTTTTAAAAATTCATATTTCTCTTATTTTCAAAGTTTCAGGAAGTTACAATTCGAATCTAGATCCATTTACAGTGGCATGATTTATATTTTTCAAGTGGATAACATTTGAGCTTAGTGATTTTATTACACTTTATTAAGCCATGTAATAGTTCCCACCTCTTATTATTAGTTCAATAAGTGATCCATGTGAGAGCTTAGTGATGCTCAGCATTTTGGGTGCACTTTAGCGAACCAATTTGTTGGTTCTCATCTCTTCAAACATTACAGAGTAATCTATGATGGTTGGAGCATAAAATATTTCCAAATAAATCATCTTAAATCATTATTCAATTAAGACGTTATCCCTCTTAATTCACCACATGTTCAACACTTCTCTACATACCTCAACAAGGGGGCATACACATATCTATGACAAAGATGAAGTGTGTATACATACTCATATTTGTATTTCCTTTACCCCAGTAATTTTATGTATCACTAGAATAAATGGGGGTAAAATTAGATACTAAAATTTAATAAAAAAATTCTTGAAAATGCTTTTCCTTGACATATTTACCTTTCTTGGCCAATTCACCATTTTGATAACCCAAAATCTCTAAGAAATCCCTCAAAGTATTTTAATTATTAAAAACCTCTTCCAGACTTCCCTATTTCATTCTTATTCATCCCTATTCAGTAGATATTTTGTTGTCACTCTTGTTTCATAAGCCTCTAAATTTTTATAATATGTTTATGTTAGGCAAACAAGGGCACATTATACACATATCCAATAGTGTAGACTTGTCTCTCATGTGTAGCTATCTTTTCAAAATGACACACTTATTGGAATCTTTCCTACACATATAAATAGGTCAATTATAAAAATAAAAATAAATATTTCTCTATAAAAGACATCAAGGGTCACACTTGAGAGGACCTATCATTATCTAATAAGGTACCTATCTTTCTAATTTAGAAAGCATCTATTTTCTAAATAAAGATCCATATTATAATTATGTTGTAATTTTACATTATTTGACAAAGTCTAACATTATTTATTTCATGTTGATGACATCCCTTGTCAAACATTATAATCAAAAAAATTTTTTTTATTCATATTATCTTCCTTAAAGGGAGAACTACATTGGAGTAAGTCCCTTTAGTCTATATAGGTAACAATCAGTCAACACATGGTTTTATTAGATATAGTTTGGATATTCCCACTTTCCCCATTTTTACCTCTTTATATTTTGATCTCCT
Organism: Torreya grandis; assembly: GCA_037957365.1. NCBI lineage: Eukaryota > Viridiplantae > Streptophyta > Pinopsida > Cupressales > Taxaceae > Torreya > Torreya grandis. Next base: position 2,465,973 of record JARHVA010001707.1, on the reverse strand, counting down.
TTTGTGTTCTTTTATATAATTAGGGTTCTAATTTTATAGGTCTTTCAAACATCAATTCAAGATTTGCAAAGAGATGGGTCACATACAAATATAGGTGAAAAAATCCATATTTTTAGATCCAACACACAATGTGATAGAACATAATCAAGTGATTATACATCAACATACTATGTTCATGTCCACCTCTTATGGAATTATCTTTGTAGATAGGGAGCCATTATTTTATAATACATATGTTTACAATTACTTTGAGATAATTATAGTTCACATATGGTCAAAATAGTCTAACATAAATCATTTGAAAGGAAAATTTTCTAATCCTAACCTTAGTTTCTGTTTTTATAAAATTTACAAATTATGTAAATTCTATGGATCTTTGTATTTTACTATATTCTATTTTATATCATCCTATATCATATTTTAATAGTTTCCATTTACATTTACATTTAATTGTAATGTATAATTAATTATAGTGTAAACAATTGGAGAATTTAGTGCATATTAAGTTTGTTCAAAGCTATGATATTGACTTCTCATTCTTTCATTGTATGGCATCACTCGTCAATTTGTCAAAAATGATAAACGCATGAAGTGGTGCTAAAAAATTGTGTAAATGTATATTATAACTTATTATCTGCCACAAAATTGGTCATCTTGATTGGCATATTTTTGTATCAAATAATATATTCATCGATTATCTCATTGGACACTTTCTTGAGTTTAGCAATATGTGCATAAGATGGTTTTTCACCAATGTTAATAGAGAAGTGTGTTAAAAATTGATCTACAAAATGGTTGAATGATTTAAATAATTAGAGTAGAAGATAATATAATAATTTCAATTCATATTCTTTGAGGCTCCATATAAATATATTGGTTATTAATTTTTAATTGTATTCATAATCTAAGCATGTTGCATGAAGTGATCAAGGATCATGTTTGGGATCACCTTTACATTCGTAAAGTGGAAGATTAGGAGATACAAAGCCTAATATTAAATGGTGATATGCTATCTCATGTGCCAAATTAATATGAAGCAAATTATGATAATCCATTAAGTGACTATCTCTAGAGACATCTTGCTCTAATTGTAACACATTAACATGAAGGGTTATAACAGTCTACTCAAGGGAATGTGCATTGATTGAGGTTGTGGTAGACCATTCATAGTAACCAAAGGAGGTGTGTGTGTTTCATGTGTATAAATAGGAATATTAATCTATTATAATCATTTTGATGCTTCCATATCTAGGTATGTTGTCACATATGTAACTAGAGGTGTTGATATAGGAATGGAAGCATTCATAGTAACTGAGACACCTAAAGTGGAAGTATTAACTTGAAATGGGTGATTAAGATCATTAAAAGGATAATATTATTATCTTGAAGTATAATATTGATCCAATTTATTTTATTCATCTATTACAAGGTATTATAATACTTTATGGATTGGCATTAAGATATTCAGTGAATTATTTTTCATTAATTTCATCAAATTGTTTTGTATTAGCTTTATCAATCTCAACACTCATGATAAGTCCATAAATAGGGTGTGTAGTATGTATTTAATAACCCAAAGAGAGAGTAGGAGGAAAAAATGGAATAATGTATTCCCTTTGTAAACTAGTGGTGATAGGTAGTAGCTTGGATTGGACATGGCGATAATATGAATTGAGGAAGGCTTGAGATTGTACATTATTTTCGTAGCCTTTTTTATTATATTTAATTTTTTTCCATGAAAATATATATTTAATCCAAATAACACGTCCTAAAGTAACATAAAATTTGATGATGAACATTATGATCTAGATCAAAATATACAATCGAAATTCACTCATTATAGTCATGATTTAATTTTAAAACTATAAATTTACAAATGGCATTAGGGATTTAAATAGGCAAGGTATGTTTGATTTTTAGGCTCTTGGATATAATTATCATAATCATAAAATGGTGAACAATTCCTAAAGGGATACTGACTATAGAAGATTCTACTATCCCATAGCTACACTATACCATATCTAAGGTATGCTAAGAGTAACTTCTTAGGGATAACTTCTTATCGATGCACGAAAAATAAAATGCGTGAAGGATTATTATGGATGAAAATAAAAAACCTTATGTGATTTTGATATATATTTTTAGGTATATCAAATATAAATTACTTGTATAGTTTTTTCAAATGGCTTTAGTATTATAGTAGTTCCCATCACACCATGGCTCAAGTAAAACTAATGACCACTTTGACAAGAATGACACCTCATATGATTTTTAAAACTATCAAAACACAATTCTAAAAATCAAGAAAAATAAAGAAAATAAATTGAAATCCAACATAATAAAAACATTTTTGTGCATATAAATTAGTAATTCAATGTAAAATCCCTAAGTCAAATAAAAATCCTAAAGAAATGATCAATCAAATCTTAGAAAAGGTTGATCAAATTTATATTTAGTGTGTGGGAATCATGAATTCACATGAAACCCTAAGATAAAGATAAAAAAAGAAAAAAAATGAGTAAAAGAAGGGTTCACTATTAGGTGTGAAGTCACTTTTCATAGTCATTATTCACAAATCACTATTCACATACATTATTCATGGCCAATATTCATGATGATGTGGTTTGGTAGTGATGTGGTTTGTGGGTGATGTGTTTGATTGGGTATGTGGCAGGGGCCATAAAGGGTATCCCAAGTGTGATCACGTTGATGTGATGAGAGGGGGGCGTAACACTCCACCAAGGCACATGGGTTTGTCCTTGGTAGTCACATTTAGGATTTCACATGGTAAAAAAGATAAAAGAGTTGGTGTGGGGTACATTTCTAGATGTGTCTAAGATTCCCATGTGTGGAGAAAGTACAAAGGTGATTGTAAGCACCTTTTGGACTCATGTGGTCACATGGAGAATGAAGACAAGAAGACTACTATAGCAAATTATCCTCACATGTGTGAGTGGGAGATAATGGTTTTGGAGCCACATTGAAGTGCAACATGTTCTTGCTTAATGTGAAGATGCCTTGAAGATTTTTGCACATGAAGACAACACAACCACTATGGATCACGTGACATCCAACTAAGTGTGGCACATTTTTTTCCACTATTACATTCTCTCTCCTCTCTCATCCTCTCTTTGTTATAAATTCTATTAATAATCATGATATCTCCATTTTAACTCATCTTATTAAAGGATCCATGCAAGTTTGAGATTGTATTCTTAGAAGTTGGATCTTGGAGGCATTGTTATGCTTGGTTCACAATCTGAATGCTTCAGGTGTAAGCATTGAGTGCTTATTATGTTAGCACTGATGGATATTTTGGAGGATCTATTGTAGAAAATATTTAATCTATAATAATTAAGTTTAAAGCTTCCATTTTTCTCATATTTTTTCCTTTCACATTGCAGGGTTTCCACGTAATCTCTTGTGTAATGTGTTCCCTTTTGTCTCTTTATTTTTTAGCTTGTTATACCACATTAATTTACTTGCACATGTAGGATTTTTATTTCTTAAAATTTGGTATTATATATTTGGTTATGAAACTTTTATTTCTAACATTTAATATTAGATCCATAATGAAAAAATCCATGTGTGAGTTTTTTTGTTGTTGGTTGGTTTGTGCAAGTTGAAGCTATTATGATAAGAGGAGAGACCAAGTTGGAGATTAAAGAAAAAAATGTTTTGGTAGGTATTTATCTATGGATCAAGATGGATTATATATTGGTTAATATCCTATTATCTTCATGTTGTTGAGGATAAGTCCATAAGAGAGTTGAAGGAGAAGCTTAACAAAGCTTTGCTAGATAAGTCAATAGCCTACACAGTGTTCCTGATGGATAAGTAACTCTATAACTTGATGGAGAAAGCTGGTATCCATAGGTTGAGGTTGAATAAAAATTGATGACCTTGTGGTGGCTCTTTGAAATAAAGAAGAATGGGTGTTTATTTTTTATCTTACTGATATATGTTGTTAGCCAAGATGTAGAAGCAGACAAAATCCATGCAAAGGAAGGAGGTATATAAAAACCTAAAGCTATACCTATTTTGAAGTGGTTGAGGATGAGGAAGATGAATATATAAATGAACAAGTGAAACCTAATGTCCTAAAAGGATAAGGCTATGTTTTTGGACATGTGATAGAGTAGTGATGCATTTTGGATGCATTTTTTAGGCTTTAAAACTCAGTAGGTGCATTGGTGCACTGAGTAATATAATGACTTTTATGGAGCTATGATTAGTCCACTTGTGTCATGGTTTTCATGATTTGTAGCTAAAGGTTACATATAGAATATCAAGTAAGACTTAGTTTTCTTGGAAGGAGAAGGTTGGTGTTGACCATATAACTTAGGGTGTTGGGGTGTTGTGTATATGATTGTGGCATTAGCCAAGTAAGATCAATGAATGGATTAAAAATAGAGTCACGTGAGTTGGTTTTTTGGTAACATTAGGTAGAGTAGGATGTATTTTGGATACAAGCCCAAAAATTAGGTAGGTATAGTGATGCACCGAGTAGCACAATGACTTCTTAAGAGCTTTGATTGGTTTAATGAACTTGTGTCATGTTGATAGCTAGAAGGCTATATGGAGAAATCTAGTTTTAACTTCTATGAGATCTTATCTCCTCACTACTATCAAGAGTTCTTTGTGCACTAGTTATTGTTTAAGGATTTGGAGAAATGTTATTCCTACATGGTGATCTCTCTTAGGGAGAGATAGATAGATGAATGAGGTAAAAAGTTGTTGGTTTGCATGAAATCATTGTATAGGTTGGTGCATATGTTGTACATGTAGTATAGGAATTTTAGTACCTTCATTGAGAGCCAAGTGATTATCATAGTTTTTTATGTGTTAATGACATGTTAGATGCAGACCCCAACATGATCACAATTTTGATGGCTTAGTAGGGACACATGAAATGAAGGTGGTATGGAGGAACAAACCAAGGATGGAGATGTACAAAGATGGGAAAGCAAAGAAGTACCCCACTTTTTGCATTATGAGTTATCTTCCCAAGGGTGTCCTAAAATAAGAGAAGACATGTTGTGTCTTGTGTATTAGATTCATTAGGAGTAAGAAGCTTCATGTTGTCATGGTGAGTACTAAACCAGATATTCCCAAGTAATGGGACTTTTGAGATGGTTCATGGTAGAATCTCAATTGGAGGATTGGGATGTGGAGAAGTGAGAGTCACTTTAGGTGTTGAAATCTACTATGGAGGAGTAGATGTTGACAAATCCAATCAGGGAAGAGAAGTTTTAGTAGTACAAAAAAAATTCTAATGGGTTTGTGTTAGGGAAACAAAGGGCATTGATGGATAACTAGTTACATGATACTTAGGTATGGTACAATCCTATGTATATTGACTTCAAGTGGGAATATTTTAGGTGTGAAGTCGCTATTCATAGTCACTATTTATGAATCACTATTCATAGGCACTATTCATGGCTACTATTCATGATGATGTGCTTTGTTGGTGATGTGGATGGTTAGTGATGTGGATTGTGGATGATGTGGTTGATTGATGATGTGGTAGGGGAACATGGAGGGTATCCTAAGTGAGATCTGTGATGGGAGTAGGGCATAACACTCCACCAAGGCACATGGATTTGTCCTTGGTATTCATATGTGAGTTGTCACATGGTGCAAAAGATAAAAGGGTTGGTGTGGGTCACATTTCTAGATGTGTCCAATATTCCCATGTGTGGATAAAGTACAAAGGTGATTGTAAACACATTTTGGACTCATGTGGTCACATGAAGAATGAATACAAGAAGGCTACTAAAGCATATTGTCCTCACATGTGTGAGTGTGAGACAATGGTTTTGGATCCACATGGAGGTGGCACATTTTCTTATCTAATGTGAAGATGCCTTGAAGATTTTTTCACATGAAGATAACACAACCACTATGGATCACATGACATCCCACTAGGGCACATTTTTGCCACTATTACATTATCTCTTATCTCTCATTCTCTCTTTGTTGTAAATGCTATTAATAATCATGAGACCTCCATTGTAACTCATCCTATTAGAGGATCCATGCAAGCTTGATCTTGCATGCTTAGATGTTGGATTCTAGAGGAATTGTTATGTTTAGTTCACAACCTAAATGCTTTAGGCGTAAGCATTGAGTGATTAGTATGTTAGCACTGATGGAGTTTCTGGAGGAGATGTTGTAGAAGAGAGTTGTTATGTAATAATGAAGTCTGAAGCTACCATTTTCATCATGATTTTTATTTACACATTATAGGGTTTACATGTAATCTCTTGTGTAATGTGTTACCTTTTGTCTCTTTATTTTTTAGGTTATTATTTCAAGTTAATTTACTTTCACATGTAGGATGTCTATTTCCTAACATTTGGTATTAGAGCTTTGGTTGTGAATCTTTTATTTTTAACATTCACTAATATGTTTTATCCTATTTTTTATCTAAAAATATTTAAAAGGGATAAAACATTGAAAGATAATTCAAACTGTAATATATGGCATTCAATCATAAATATGGATGCAAAGTAGAATTAATTTAAATTCATTTATAACTGACATATGTTAAATATAGTAAGTACAACCAATAATAAGATACTTAGCATTTTTTGTTTTTGGTTGACTATAGTAGGTGTTTGATAGTAGAAAACATTATAAAAATAGGTTTGTGATAGCTTAGATCTAGAAATAGTCTGTAGCTATATCTAGACAAGTCGGTACTCCTTGGACAACTATGTAGTATGACCTTGTCTATTGACTATGGATTTGTCTACTCTAAAAGTGAAGAAAAATTAATTTCTCTACCACTTGCACTTTTATTTATTGAGAGGGTTGAGATATTTTGATTATGTTAATATCATGCAAAAACCTCATTTTTTCTTCTTCTTTCCTTGAAAAACCCTAGGTGTACTTATGAGAGATAAAAATGTAAAAAACATAATGGAAAGTGTAATGAATTTAATTGAATGCAATCATCCTCATTGATGAATGATCATTTCCTATGAATCTAGATACTCCAATGAGGGAATAAAGCCACACATGGTTACTCCACCTAATTCTATTATGAAAATTTTCTCCTTCACTATATGTATGTAGTTAGTAATTTACATTTGATACTTATAATGTTCACTCTTGACTTGATTTATAATCCTTTAGACTTAGCTTGTGACTCATCTGAGTGATTTATGTTAAGTTTGAGAATAACATGGAACATTTCATTTATATGTAGTATAATATATGTTCCCAATAGATAGTGTCAAGCTCTAGGGAGATATTTTTCTTGGGTAATGAATGAGATTTGATATATACTCATAGGATTCCAATAGATTAATTTCCTTTAGTTAACTTGAGAAATATGTGAAATGACCCATGCAGATATTTTTATTTTTATAAATTATTCAATAAATTACATGGGGACAAGGTCATACCAAGTAGATATGTCCATGGCAATGGACCTGTCTGCATAACACGATCCTACCCCATAAAAGTAAGAACAACTAGATTGAGGTTGAGAGTAGACTGAGATTGATATAAAGTTTTTTAACCAATGACTTTGGAATTATTTTGTAGTTCTAATAAAAATATAGGTTTCAAGACTGCATATAGATAAATGGTTAGAGGAATGGTGAATAAGAGTCACATATTTGAGTGTAAGTCAAGTGGTTTAAGATATGTCAATAATTACACTGTCAAGTACCTATGACCATACTCAGGTATCTACAATAACATCTTCATTATGGTGGTGACACTAATCAAAGTATGGTATAAAGGTATAAATTTAAAGATCACAATCAAAAATAAAGAATATGAAGGATGTCATGTCAATGTATCTGAATGTGACTTGAGTAGCATGCAAAAGGATTTAAGTGAAATAACTTTAAATAATCCTTATTAAGTTAAAATTTATCAACATTTTAATGATCATTATTAATTATTCTAATGTTATCACGCACTTACATTGATGCTCCCTTATTGATGAAACATCTTGGAAGGAAAAGAATGATAGTGTAAACAATATGATATGTCACCTCCTTGTTGGAAATATTGTCATTAATGCCAAAGGTTTAGTATTATTGGTGATAAAGGCCCCATTGCATTTAATGTTGCTGGTAATAAATATATCTTGTCTAATATGAGTTAATATTTATTTAATATTAATGAATATATTTTTGGTTGCATATGAGACAAAAGAAGGGCCCATGGAGAAGTAGAAGAGCCACGGGGTAAAGACAAAAGAAGGATGGGACGCATTTTCCCATGAAGAGTCATTTTGGGGAATACCAAGAGTCACCAAGTGAAGACAAAAGAGTAAGGGTGAATTTCTCATGAAGGGACACTTTAAGGAATAAGAAAAGTCACCAAAGATAAGGACAAAAGTGGGAAGGACATTTTTGGTCATGAAGGGTCACCATATGACTTTTCAAATGCTTGGATATGAAGGGTCATCCAAGATTGGTGCCATTTTCCATGAGAATTGAAAGGTCACAAAAGGGGAAGGCCAAAGGTCATTTGGAAAGCTATAAATAAAGGTTTGAGAAGCCATTTGTAATATGGAAGTGAAAGGTTGATTTGATACTGTAATATCTAGCTTAGAAGAGTAATTGTGAGAGATGAATATGATTTGTATTTGTTATATCTAGCTTAGAAGAGCAAAGGTGAGAGAGAGGAAGGAGATGTTGTATTGATCTATCATTTGTTGAGATAGCAACATTGAGAGATAGGTGTGTGGTATACACAAAGGGGTTGGTGCTCTTGTGGGTTGGTGCTCACGAATTGTTGCTGGGTTGGTGCTTGGCAAAGGGGTCGGTGTTCCTGTGGGTTGGTGCTCACAAATTGTTACTGGGTTGGTGCTCAGAAAAGGGGTTTGAAGCTCCTGTGGGTTGGTGCTCACGAATTATAGCTGAGTTTTGTACGTTGTATCTGGTGTCTCTCTCTCTCTTTTGTGATGTTTATTGCTTGAGTTTTATTGCATATCTTGAATGTTTGATTAAGTGGAATTTCATTAAGGGAAAGATTTATAAGATATATAATATACTGATTCACCCCCCCCCTCTCAGTATATTCTGTGCTTAACAATTGGTATCAAAGCAGGTTCCTTCAGAAAGGGTTTAATAGCTTGAAGGTAGATCAAAGGAAAAGCATAGATGGCCAAACAACTAAAGAAGGAGAATCAAGAATTGAAATATGTGGTTTAATCTCTTAAATAATAGGTGTGTATCTTGGATTCTAAGTTGGATATAGAAGTAAAAGAAAATAAGATATTTATTCAGGATCTTAAGAATCAGTTAGAGGTTGCAACTTCAATTTTAACATCAAAATAAGAAGAGTGTAATCAATTGAAGGTTGAGTTAGATTCTTTAAAGGATAATCATGAGAAGCTTTTAATCAAGGTTGAGAAAGATCATGAAATATTAGTCCAAGGAAATAAGGATGCAGGTTTTGAAGGAAAATCAAAGAAGTCGATCAGGCAACCCAATGCTTTTAAGTTTTCAAATTCTTTTCATGGCCATTGTTTTGTTTGTCATCATGTTGGTCATAGGGAAAGAGATTGTATGAGGAGAAGCAATGAGTCAAAGGGAGATCTCAGTCACATTCAAGAAAAAGGTATGAGAAATATTGTTTGCTTTTGTTTTCATGAGGTTGGCCATAGTGCTAGATTATGCCAAAATAAAGTAAAGAGATATTCAAAGTATGTCAAAGGTTACAAAGCCCCTAAAAGATATGAGAAGAGTCAAATTAAGGTTTGGAGACCTAAAATAGTAAAGGTTGATCAGGTTGAGTTCAAGAATGAAAATGAATTACTTGCTATAGTAGATAAAGAATCAGATAAGAAGGATTGTGCAGAATCTCTTGTTATATTTGAGCATGAACTTTGTCAAGATAAGATAGTTACAAAAGTTGAGAAAAAGAAAAACATCATAAATGATAAGGTTAGTAAGTCAAAAAGGTTAGACATGCTTAAACGGATTCTAAAAGAAAAACAGAAGAAGATCAAGAAAGAAATAGAGGAGATGTGGGAATCTCCTGAGATTTATTTCTAGAACACTATTGTGTTGGGGTGTCTCTTCTAGGCTTCAAGGAAACACTTTTAAGAAAATTGAAGCATGGTGGATGCTATTGGGTCTTGGATATTTTGCATGACAAGAAGGTGAGTTGACAGATTAATTTGTGTATCTTTTGAGGGAATATATTTTTGAAAAAAAATTTGCATCAGTATTATGGTTTGAGGCTATTAGAATGATTCTTGCATATGCAGTGTTTCAAATGATTATGGTCATAAGAAATTAGAATGTTGAAAAAGAGAAAATAGTTTTAGAGAGAAAGAAAAGGATACTCATGGAGATTCAATCAAGAAGGATCAAAATTTCAAAGCTCCATTCATCAGGAAGAAGGTTCAGTCGTGTTCATGGCAGAAGAAACAACCTGAAGATTCTATGTTGGTGCAAACAACTTTGCATGTAAGAGATAAAGATCAGCCATGGTTCATTGATAGTGGATGTTCGAGGCATATGACAGGAGATAAGAGTAAAGAAGATCAATGGTGGTACAGTGAGATTCAGAGATAAAACCACTGCCAGGATAGCCATAAAAGGTACTTTATTTTTGGATAATGGTATAACCAAGGCTAAGAATGTTTTATAACCATAATCTATTGAGTGTAAGGAAAATATGTGATCAAGGATACACCTTAAATTTTCATACAGAAGGAAATATTCAAATGAGTTGATTGCAGATTGTCAAAGGATAGGTAAAATCAAATATCTTCTCAAAGATCAGCGAGAGGAGTTGGGAGTAATTTCTATTACTTCTTGCCATTGATGTTCAACATCAAGTGAGGGGGAGCTAAGTGTTAGCTCCAGGTAGGCCCTTTTCCATTGATGTCAAAGGGGGAGAATAACAGGTACAAGGACATGTATAGGTGTAAAAAATAGGTACAGGGAATAGGTATAGGTTGCTACAGTAAGGGGGAGTTATTGTATGTTTTCACATGATAGTATGTGCAGGTGACAGGATGTGGCAGTTTCAGGATTGAGGTTGCCATCAATGACAAAGGGGGAGATTGTTGGAAATATTGTCATTGATGTCAAAGGTTTAGTATTGTTGGTGATAAAGGCCCCATTGCATTTAATGTTGTTGGTAATAAATATATCTTGGCTAATATGAGTTAATTTTTATTTAATATTAATGAATATATTTTTGGTTGCATATGAGACAAAAGAAGGGCCCATGGAGAAGTCGAAGAGCCATGGGGTAAAGACAAAAGAAGGATGGGATGCATTTTCCCATGAAGAGTCATTTTGGGGAATACCAAGAGTCACCAAGTGAAGACAAAAGAGTCAGGGCGAATTTCTCATGAAGGGACACTTTAAGGAATACGAAAAGTCACCAAAGATAAGGACAAAAGTGGGAAGGACATTTTTGGTCATGAAGGGTCACCACATGACTTTTCAAATGCTTGGATATGAAGGGTCATCCAAGATTGGCACCATTTTCCATGAGGATTGAAAGGTCACAAAGGTGGAAGGCCAAAGGTCATTTGGAAAGCTATAAATAAAGGCTTGAGTAGCCATTTTTAATATGAGAGATAGAGGTTGATTTGATATTGTAATATCTAGCTTAGAAGAGCAAAGGTGAGAGAGAGGAAGGAAATGTTGTATTGATCTATCATTTGTTGAGATAGCAACATTGAGAGATAGGTGTTTGGTATATACAAAGGGGTTGGTGCTCCTGTGGGTTGGTGCTCACGAATTATTGCTGGGTTGGTGTTCGAAAAATGGGTTGGTGCTTCTGTGGGTTGGTTCTCATGAATTGTTGCTGGGTTGGTGCTCGGCAAAGGGGTTGGTGCTCCTATGGGTTGGTGTTCATGAATAGGTGCTGTGTTGGTGCTCGACAAAGGGGTTTGAAGCTCCTGTGGGTTGGTGCTCACGAATTGTAGTTGAGGTTTGTACTTGGGAAAGGGGTATGGTGCTCCTATGGGTTTGTTCTCATGAATATATTTGAGATTGATTCTCTGTGGTTTTTCCCACATTGGGTTTCCACGTTATATCTGGTCTCTCTCTCTCTCTCTCTTGTGCGATGTTTATTATTTGAGTTTTATTGCATATCTTGACTGTTTGATTAAGTGGAATTTTGTTTAGATCAAAGGAAAAGCACAGATGGCCAAGCAGCTAAAGAAGGAGAATCAAGAATTGAAATATGTAGTTGAAGCTCTTAAAGAACAGATGTGTATCGTGGATTCTAAGTTGGCTATAGAAGTAAAAGAAAATAAGATATTTATTCAGGTTCTTAAGAATCAGTTAGAGGTTGCAACTTCAATTTTAACATCAAAAGAAAAATAGTGTAATCAATTGAAGGTTGAGTTAGATTCTTTAAAGGATAATCATGAGAAGCTTTTAATCAAGGTTGAGAAAGATCATGAAATATCAATCCAAGGAAAGAGGATGCAGGTTTTGAAGGCAAATCAAAGAAGTCAATCAGGCAGCCCAATACTTTTAAGTTTTCAAATTCTTTTCATGGCCGTTGTTTTGTTTGTCATCATGTTGGTCATAGGGCAAGAGATTGTATGAGGAGAAGCAATGAGTCAAAGGGAGATCTCAGTCACATTCAAGAATAAGGTATGAGAAATATTGTTTGCTTTTGTTGTCATGAGGTTGGCCATATTGCTAGATTATGCCAAAATAAAGTAAAGACATATTCAAAGTATGTCAAAGGTTACAAAGCCCCTAAAAGATATGAGAAGAGTCAAATTAAGGTTTGGAGACCTAAAATAGTAAAGGTTGATCAGGTTGAGTTCAAGAATGAAAATGAATTACTTGCTATAGTAGATAAAGAATCAGATAAGAAGGATTGTGCAGAATCTCTTGTTATATTTGAGAGGAGATGTGGGAATCTCCTGAGATTTATTTCTAGAACACTATTGTGTGGGGGTGTCTCTTCTAGGCTTCAAGGAGACACTTTTAAGAAAATTGAAGCATGGTGGATGCTATTGGGTCTTGGATATTTTGCATGACAAGAAGGTGAGTTGACAGATTAATTTGTATATCTTTTGAGGGAATATATTTTTGAAAAAAAAATTGCATCAATATTATGGTTTGAGGCTATTAGAATGATTCTTGCATATGCAGTGTTTCAAATGATTATGGTCATAAGAAATTAGAATGTTGAAAAAGAGCAAACAGTTTTAGAGAGAAAGAAAAGGATACTCATGGAGATTCAATCAAGAAGGATCAAAGTTTCAAAGCTTCATTCATCAGGAAGAAGGTTCAGTCGTGTTCATGGCAGAAGAAACAACCTGAAGATTCTATGTTGGTGCAAACAGCTTTGCATGTAAGAGATAAATATCAGCCATGGTTCGTTGATAGCAGATGTTCGAGGCATATGACAGGTGATAAGAGTAAAGAAGATCAATGGTGGTACAGTGAGATTCAGAGATAAAACCACTGCCAGGATAACCAGAAAAGGTACTTTATTTTTGGATAATGGTATAAC